>CM077195.1:4386027-5586027 GCA_039654625.1 Rhinogobio ventralis
TATATATATATATATATATATATATATATATATACACACACTCACCTAAAGGATTATTTTGAGCGTGGCATGGTTGTTGGTGCCAGACGGGCCGGTCTGAGTATTTCACAATCTGCTCAGTTACTGGGATTTTCACGCACAACCATTTCTAGAGTTTACAAAGAATGGTGTGAAAAGGGAACAACATCCAGTATGTGGCAGTCCTGTGGGCGAAAATGCCTTGTTGATGCTAGAGGTCAGAGGAGAATGGGCCGACTGATTCAAGCTGATACAAGAGCAATTTTGACTGAAATAACCACTCGTTACAACCGAGGTATGCAGCAAAGCATTTGTGAAGCCACAACACGCACAACCTTGAGATGGATGGGCTACAACAGCAGAAGACCCCACCGGGTACCACTCATCTCCACTACAAATAGGAAAAAGAGGCTACAATTTGCACGAGCTCACCAAAATTGGACAGTTGAATGTTGCCTGGTCTGATGAGTCTCGATTTCTGTTGAGACATTCAGATGGTAGAGTCAGAATTTGGCGTAAACAGAATGAGAACATGGATCCATCATGCCTTGTTACCACTGTGCAGGCTGGTAGTGGTGGTGTAATGGTGTGGGGGATGTTTTCTTGGCACACTTTAGGCCCCTTAGTGCCAATTGGGCATCGTTTAAATGCCACGGCCTACCTGAGCATTGTTTCTGACCATGTCCATCCCTTTATGACCACCATGTACCCGTCCTCTGATGGCTACTTCCAGCAGGATAATGCACCATGTCACAAAGCTCGAATCATTTCAAATTGGTTTCTTGAACATGACAATGAGTTCACTGTACTAAAATGGCCCCCACAGTCACCAGATCTCAACCCAATAGAGCATCTTTGGGATGTGGTGGAACGGGAGCTTCGTGCCCTGGATGTGCATCCCACAAATCTCCATCAACTGCAAGATGCTATCCTATTAATATGGGCCAACATTTCTAAAGAATGCCTTCAGCACCTTGTTGAATCAATGCCACGTAGAATTAAGGCAGTTCTGAAGGAGAAAGGGGGTCAAACACAGTATTAGTATGGTGTTCCTAATAATCCTTTAGGTGAGTGTATTTTACTATGGTTTTGTGCGTGCAGATTATATTTTAAATCAATGAGTTTATAAGGACAATAAACAAGGTCTTGATAAGTTTGGTTTACTCGTTCTATATACTTTAGACATAAATAACATATCTACGTTTGTTAATCAGTGCCTGTAATGTGTGCTGTAGTTGCGCAACTTTCAGTTGATAAATGACTTAACTATGAACACAAACTCCATTAACTGACAAAGGCAATAATCAGCAAAATGCATTTACGCAAATAACTTTATTCGATTTTTAATATGCATTGACACAGATTACTTCATTTGAATGTTTCCTTGATATAACATGACACTAAGAAATGCATAAAAAAGCATAAAAGAAATGCATAGCGACATCACTGCATGATGACGTCAGGAACCTATGAATCTTTTTGAACTGGTTCATTGAGCCAAACTGTCCGAAAAGAACCGGTTCGCAGAAATGAATCGGAATTTGCATAACTACTCCACACTACTAACTAAAATGGCTGCCTTTTTTATGGGCTTTGGCTCCTCCTATTTTTGGAACATACCATTTTAGGGAAGAAATCAATAAGTTACAAACAGGTGACAGGACATAAACAAACAAACCTTCATGACATTTCAGCTCAACAGCATACATGATTTACATCTATTACCATTGAAAGTGCTCAAAACAACAAAGACAAGACATATAAAAAAATACTTACATCTCCCTCCCTTATGAGGTAAGAACCAAATGGAGTAAGCTTCCATGACCAAATGCTACTTTAAATATGGCTACTTTCCATGCTGCGTCTGAAAATCTATATATCGGGTATATCGGGATGTCGTGTCGATAAGGCAATTTATTAGATAGGAATATTCGAAAAGATCACATTCATCACGCCAGGGACGGGTTTATTGAGGATGCTGTGACGATGAGGCAATTTCAGGGGGAGTCTAATTGACACGGTCTCTGCAGACACTTCAGGGATGCGTTGGTCATGTCTGGGTGCAGGTCCACCATCTGATCTGGATACGGCCTGGATCCAGCTGACTGCAGTAAACCTCGGGATAAACAGAGAGACTAACATTAGTGTAGATGCCATTCTTTTTTTATGATGTAACGAGTACATCATAAATGTCATGCCAATTAGTCTCCCCTCTGAAATTGCCTCATCGACATGGCATCCTCAATGGATCTGTCTCCGGCGTGATGAATCCGATCTTTCAAATATTCCTATTTAATAATTGTTTAATCGACACGTCATCAATAAACCCGTCTCCAGCGTGATGCCTCCGATCTTTCGAATATTCCGATCTAATATGACTTCTGACCTGTAAGGTTGCCAAAATAATAATCATACACTGTTTGTTAATTGGCCAGAGGAGAACTGGCACCCCGACTGAGCCTGGTTTCTCCCAAGGTTTATTTTTCTCCATTATGCCACCTGATGGAGTTTTGGTTCCTTGCCACTGTCGCCTTTGGCTTGGCTTGCTCAGTTGGGGACACTAAATTTTCAACTAAATATCCAAATAAATTTAATTACTAAACTAAATTAACTATATCAACTAAATTACTGATCTGCCCATATTGTCGCTATATGACAATTGCAATGAGCTAGATGACTGACCAGTTTTCTCCAGAGCAGCTGTACAGCCGAATCAAAATCTGTTGCATTATTTTCCTGTTTAACACTGTGAAGCTGCTTTGAAACAATCGACATTGTAAAAAGCACTATATAAATAAAAGTTGACATCAGGTGTTATGGGAAGTGTTCCCAGTTCCGGCTGACCTAGTTAATGCAGCCTAACAATCATTTAACTGATTTGAATAATATAAATGAAAAATGTTTTATGTGTATGCCGTAGTAAAGAGATGTGTTTTTAGTCTAGATTTAAACTGACAGAGTGTGTCTGCTTCCCGAACAATGCTAGGAAGACTGTTCCAGAGTTTAGGTGCTAAACAGGAAAAGGATTGATCGCCTGCAGTTGATTTTGATATTCTAGGTATTATCTACTGGCCTGAATTTTGAGACCGCAATAGACGTGATGGAGAATAATGCGTTAAGAGCTCGCTCAAGTACTGGGGAGAACCGGGCTAATATGGTCATGCTTCCTGGTTCTAGTAAGAACTCAAGCTGCTGCGTTTTGGACCAGCTGCAGTTTATTTATTAAGCGAGAAGGGCAACCACCCAGTAGAACATTACAATAATCTAGCCTTGAGGTCATGAACGCATGAACTAACTGTTCAGCATTTTACATTGAAAGCATGTGCCGCAATTTAGATAGAATGCAGTTTTACAGATGCTAGAAACGTGGCTTTCAAATGAAAGATTGGTATCAAAGAGCACACCCAGGTTTCTAACTGACGAAGAGGACTTGACAGAGCAGCCATCAAGTGTTAGACAGTATTCTAGGTTATTACTTGTGGAGTTTTTTTGTCCAATAATTAAAAATTCAGTTTTTTCTTAATTAAGTTGCAGGAAATTACTAGTCATCCAATTGTTTATATCAGCTATGCATTCCGTTAATCTTGTGAATTGGTAAGTTTCGTCAGGGCGTGAAGAAATATAGAGCTGAGTATCGTCAGCATAACAATGAAAACTAACGCCATGCTTCCTAATGATATCTCCCAGTTGTAGCATGTACAGGGTGAAAAGCAATGGTCCTAGCACTGAGCCCTGTGGTACTCCATACTGAACTTGTGATTGGTGTGACATCTCTTTATTTACTGCTACAAACTGATAATGGTCAGATAAGTATGATTTAAACCATGCCAATGCAATTCCACTAATGCCAACATAATTTTCGAGTCCATTCAAAAGAATGTTGTGGTCAATAGTATCGAATGCAGCGTTAAGATCGAGTAACACTAACAGAGAGATACAACCACGATCGGATGATAAGAGTAAATCATTTGTAACTCTGATGAGAGCAGTCTCAGTACTATGATACGGTCTAAATCCTGACTGGAAATCCTCACAGATACCATTTCTTTCTAAAAAGGAGCATAATTGTGAGGACTTTTCTAGTACTTTTGACAGAAAGGGTAGATTTGAGATTGGCCTTTAATTCACTAATTTTGTATGATCAAGTTGCGTTTTTTTAATAAGTGGTTTAATAATAGCCAACTTAAGTTTTCGGTACATATCCTAATTACAAGGATGAATTAATGATATTAAGAAGAGGATCTATGTCCTCTGGAAGCATCTCTTTTAATACCCTAGTCGGTATAGGGTCGAGCATACATGTTGATTTAGATGATTTAACGAGTTTAGCAAATTCTTCTTCTCCTATAGCAGTGAATGAGTGTAATTTTTCCTCAGTGACACTACAATGCACTGTCTGATGTGAGACGGCTGCATGGTTATAATTTTTTTCCTAATATTATCAATCTTGCACGTAAAGTAGTTCATAAAGTCATTACTGCTGTGCTGTTTGCAAACATCAGCCACTGTATCGAATAAATACCTAGGGTTGTGTTCGTTTTCTTCTAAGAGAGTAGAGAAATAAGCAGATCTAGCAGTTTTTACGGCCTTTCTGTATGCAATCATGCTCTCTTTCCACGAAATGTGAAAAACCTCCAGTTTTGTTTTCTTACAGTTGTGCTCCATTGTTCTGGCTGCTGCTTTAAGGGCCCGGGTGTGTTCGTTGTACCACGCCGTTGGACTATTTTCTTTAATCTTCTTTAAGCGCCGGGGAGCAACTGTGTCTAAAGTGCTGGAAAAGAGAGTCAATAGTTTCTGTTGCAACATTGAGTTCCTCTAGGCTATCTGGGATGCTGAGGAGATGAAACTGATGAGGAAGATTATTTACAAAGCAATCTTTAGTCGCAGCAGTGATAGTCCTGCCATATTTGAAGTGAGGGGACGGCTTTGCAGCCTTAGCTAAATTAAGTATACATGATACTAGATAATTATCTGAGATGTCATCGCTCTGCTGCAGAATTTCAACGGTATCAACATTTATTCCATGTGACAATATTAGGTCTAAAGTATGATTACGGCGATAAGTGGGTCCTGATACGTGTTGCCTAACTCCAATAGAGTTTAGAATGTCTCTAAACGCCAATCCCAATGCGTCTGCAGATAAACAATTAGTACTTTATCTGCAGCCAGTACTAACTCTGATAGAAAATCAGCAAATTCTTTGGTAAAGTCTGTATTGTGCCCTGGTGGCCTGTATACAGTAGCCAGCACAAATGTCAAACGGGATTTATCAATTGCACTACATAACATTACATAAACCACCAAAAATTGAAATTTCTGAGTAATACTGAAGATATTATTATAAATTACAGCAACACCTCCCCCTTTAGCTTTCAGACGCGGCTCGTGTTTATAACAATAATCTTGTGGGGTGGACTCATTTAAAGTAATGTAGTCGTCAGGTTTTAGCCAGGTTTCTGTCAAACACAGCACATCTAGATTATGATCTGTAATCATATCATTAACAATAAGCGCTTTTGGGGAAAGGGATCGAATATATTTAGCAGCCCGAGCTTTATCATTTGTTCATCTGTATTATATCTGTTGTTTATTTGTTTGACATCAATACAATTTTTACCGTTAAATGGTTTTGATGGTTTTTTGTATTTACTAATTCGTGGAACAGACACAGTCTCTATGTGATAGTATCTAGGTGTGAGAATCTCTATGTGTTGGGATTTATCTGACTTCTGTGACAGCTAGCAGACGGTCGGTTAAACCAGTCTGTCTGCTTCCTGACCTGGGCCCCAGTTAGTCAAGGTTTGTGCATGAAGGCAGTGTAACAGTTTAATGTTCTACGGCAAAATAGTGCAAGCTTTGGTGAGAACTAAACAAGTATTTAATTACTACATTAGTAATTTCTCGCTAGAAATGACATCAAAAGTGGAAAATGTTGGTCAAAAACTTTTACACACAAACTGACCAGCAAACGCAACTTTCGGACGCCATTTTTATTTCTAGCTCAGCTGTCACAGAATGGAACACACAGGATTGTGGGATATCAAAAGCAGCGAAGGATACATATATGTTACCTTCAAAACTCGATCAGATGAAGGTATCTCAGGAGACAGGAAGTGAAGCTAACATTAGATTCAGACGTGCCTTGATGCCTTCCCACCTTGAAATGTGTCCTCCGAAGGCAGCATTTTCCAGGTTTCGGACGCAGCCCATGTGTACTGGTTTGGCAAGTGAGAGGTGCGCCAGAAGGTATGTGTAGCTGTTTGAAATGCATTGAAGCTAACCTGATAACTGAATGAAATGAAATGAACTCTTATGGTGTAAAGTATTTGTGATGTTCATTTCTGATATTAGAATAGCATGCGCCTCTGAACATGAAACATTTAAACAAATCACTGCATTAACCAGACAAAACAATGAAACTAACAACTTGGGAAGATTAATGGAATGTTACAACAACAAAACCAGGGCTACAAAAACACACAACTACAGTTTGTTGTTTGCACACACCTATACTCAGTCCCTTCAAAATTAAAAAGTACCGGGTCACAGTCAGTCTGTGACAGCAAGACTACTGTGGATACTGTGGAGTTGGTTCCATGATCGAGTGTTATTTTATACTTCCTTGTATTCTGAAACATGTCAAGTCATGATTCAACAAGAGCTGCATTCAACCACAGGCAGTTTACTCATTCAGGTCAACTACTGTCATGGCAGTTTGAAGAGAATCCAGTTTAGGTGAAGTCTAATTAGTCTATTGTCCCCTTGAGGACTGAGGTTTGTTGCCGCTTTAATGTAATGTAAGTACATTTAGATTGTACAGCCTAATCGCATGTTTGCAACGCCTTGGCCATGCATTAACATTTTCATACTTTTGTAGCATATGTTTCTGGTGTAAAAGAACATCTTGTGTTTTTTTTTTTCTTTTTTTTTAAATCTCTGTTATTAAAACACAGATTACGGCTATCTCTCAGAGTTCAATACGGATGCTTGTATAACAGCTTGGGTTTGATTGTGGACTGTTTTGATTGGCTTTGTGTTGGAGGAGGGTATATGATGAGATTTATTAGGTGACAAACACAGTGGGAAACCAATCAACAGAGCGACTTCTGCCAACAGGGGACCTCCAGTCTGAAGGGTGTGAAGCGCATTGGGGAGTGAAAAAAAGAAAAAAAAAAGAAATAGAAAATAAATTGTTCTCATAGCAAATTAGGGATTCAGATGTTTTTACATTTTATAACTTAAATCTAAATCCTATAGGCAAATGTATATAGGTTATCAAAATATATTGCATTTGTGACAAACAAGTTACTTTTTTAAATTCGCATTACTCCAGTCTTCAGCATCATTACTTCATCACTTCAGTCAGTCACATTTTCCTTCAGAAATCATTCTAATATGCTGATTTGCTGTTTTCTTATTAGTATCAATGTTGAAAACAGTTATGCCGCTGTATATTTTGTGCTTCATACTTTTGTTGTAACATTATAAATGTCTTTATGGTCATTTTTTAAATAATTTAATGCATCCTTATGATTAAAAGTATTAATTTTATAAAAAAAAACAAAAAAAATTTACTAGTCTGAATGCAGTACAATGAATATGATTATGAATTTAAATGAGTAATACAGTATTTAGTCTTGATGTCTTTGTTCTGTCTGACTTTGGGGTGAAATATGACCTGTATGATGCTCTTAATAGATTTCGTGACATTCACTAGCATTTTACTACATATATATTCGCATATTAGGAGCAGCACGTCTAATAATTTGATCTCATTAACTATCAGATTCTGAGCGGTTCATCTCACATGGTATTAATTATTTATCTCACAACTTGCCAGACACCCGCTGTTTTGAAATGGCTCCGGTGTTTCTTGCCAGCACACTTAGCATGTGCTCACCCTGTAATTGTTCACCCCATCAAAGGAGAAGACCAAGCCTTCCATCTGCAAATTAATTCAGTATTTTCACCACTCAGTCATCTGCAAACTGCTGCCATAAAGTGTTTGGCAAAGTTGGCTTGCATAGTCCTTCAGCTTGCAGGCCAACACATGGAAGGAGAAAACAGGGTGGAAGGCAGACGGCAGGTCAAAACGCCTACAGAACAGAAACACCTTGTTGTATTGTTTGCTTTTTAGAGAGTAAAATGTTGGGGCATTATCATAGTCTGCTCAACAGCAAGTAATACAATGTAGAAGTAGTATCACAAATAAAGGTTATTATTAGAAGTGAAAACAGTGGCTTTGTTTCAGGGAATTCAAGGGTCGCCGCCAGGACATACGGAACGAGGGGGCCTTGATGTGTCACTGGGGGGCCTACCTCTCCCACCCTCAATACTAATAATACTAATAATACTAATAATAATACACCCACTTTTATGCGATACAGCTAAACGCTACAGCATTCTCATAAATAATAAGGACCAGCACTGGCTATATAATAAACCATATTAGTAACAAAGAAAGACAAAACAGCAAAAACACATCCTACCTTTACAAAAGCTGCAGTCGACGAGTGGAAGTGTTAAACTTTCTCAGAACGAGGTCTTTCCATTCGTTGCGTATTTTCTTTGTAAGGTCCCGCTCAAATGCAAGTTGCACGAGCTGAGCCTTACGGGTGTGGTTCATTGCTCGTCTGTTGTCCGTGAAAACGTTCTTGCGCACAGAAAATGAGTTCTCACACAAAGCGGTAGAGGCCCCAAAAGTGACAGCGAGTTTAAGTGCGGACAAAACACTATAGCTTCAAGTACTTTGTGATGTTCAGAGAGAAGTCTCCTAGTAGTCATCATCTGCTGGCTTTCCTCCGTTTTGATTCTGGAGATATATTGCTTTGCAACAATGCACTCCGTTTCCACAATGGTAGAATTAGTCAAATCCATGATGGGCTTTATGGACTTTACATCCAAAAAGGTCTCATTTTCTGGGTTAAGAGCGGCAAGTGCTGCAGCAAACTTTGAATTACATTCACTGAAACGCACTTCCATTTCACCAAGAATTTGCCTGTGTAGCTCCACTTAATCACTGATGTTGGCTCCAGTTGTTTCTTCAACTACATACTCACTCAGGTTCTTGTTTACCTGTCGACTCCGTTTTGCTGGGACAGGTGTATCTTTCGTGCTCGCTGTAACTGTGTCCCAGAGAATGCAGAATTCATCTTCCCTGCAGAGATTGCGCACACATTCGGCAGCTGAAGATACAAGTTTCATCCCAGTTAAAAGGTCTGTATCCTCTCCTTGCAGAATGATGTTGGCAGGAATGAGCAACAAAAGAACCTAGGGTAGGGCGACGATTTAATTAGAGGGTGTGTTAACTGAAATGAAAAGTTTCTGTCATTTACGAACATTGAAGGATAATTCAAAATTAATGCTGTTTGTCATTTTGACATTTAAAAAAATAATAATAAATAAAATGAGGCTATTCAAACCCATGTCAGAATTCATATTACGACTACCTTTAGTCTAACTGTTTTAACGGCGAGTGCCTAAGCCTTTTTTTCAAGATTCAAGATGTCAATTAATAATACAATTTCATCAAATTGAATTGAATAATCCTTACACATAATTTATATTATGAATTAAGAATTTTAAATGAGTAAAAAAAAAAATAGAGCTTAATAAAGCATTTTTATATTAAGCAAAAAGGGAATGGACCATTTAGTTTATGGGATTTGTATTCATAAATTAAAAAATATGTTTAAATGTAGGCTAAGTTTAAGATTTATACAAAATATTTTATTAAGCTCTAGTAGGCTACTCATTTAAAATGCTTGATTCATAATATGTAAGGATTATTCAATTCAATTTGATGGAATTTTACTATTAATTGAAACGCGTAAATCTTGAAAAAGGCTTTTAAAAACAAAAAAGATTTTTAGCCCATTTGTGCATTTAAAATTCATAAAATTCTATCAAATTGAAATATCAATATTAAATGATTGAAAATTCAAATAGCCTATATTCTAATTTTATTTTTTAAAAATTAAAAGATAACTTTGAGTTGACTCAAGTTGATTAGATTAAATAAAATAAAATATATTTACACACACACACACACACAATAAATGTCTTAGGCCTACCTTGTGAACCAAATGGCAGATGAAAATGAAGCTTTCATCTGTCACTTCCATTAACAGTCCAACTGCCTCCATGCGAACTTCAGCTCCATAAGTCCTTGCAGAGCTGACATGCTCAAGAACTGATGTAATGTCCTCGAATGAAGGAAATTTGTATTAAATAAATTATTTAAATAAAATAAAGTTTAATAAAATAAATGCTTAAATAATTAAATACACAAATAAATAAATTTCTAAATGCATTTCAAAAGTGACCATGCAAAGGAAATGTGTACTCAATAAATGTAGTAAATAAAACATATATTTTGTAATAAATAAATGCATAAATAAATGAATAAATGAATTAATTTTAAAAGTGAACATGCATAGGAAATGTGCATTCAATATACATATACATATATATATATATATATATATATATATATGATGAGTGATGTGAGTGATGTTTATCCGTGAATTAGTGAATAAACCTTTGATTTTTCAGTCCATTGAGATCAGGAAATCACTCTGAAATTGCCAATACAAGCACGACTACATATGAAATCTTACATAAGGTAGGTCGTCTATCATCAATGCCTCATTTATTTCCTTTCATCTTTTGTGGCCTGACAGTCGTGGCTACATAATCGTAATGCCTTTAGATCAAATATCTAGACAGGCTCTTCCTAGAGCTCTTAAGACCATCATCTGTGACTTCTACTAATAGCACTGATCTGCCAAATCCAATGATGGTGCCTCAAGACTGGATTTTTTTTTTCTTTTTCTTTTTTGTAGTTGTTTTTTGCAGGCAGTAGTCCTAACTTAGAGACTCTGAAGCAATGCTATGCCGGAGACTGATTCTAGACTGATTCTAAGATTGCACGAGGTAAACATGACTTTGGCAGTGCCAATTTGCCTGAAAGATGATTCAGCTGCGTTCTGGAGTATCTAAGGTGACAGACACCCACACAGAGCAGTGAAGTCATTCTGTTACAGGCATGTTGGTAGAACTGATATTGTAATAAACCAATAAGCCATGAGAGGCTACAGATTACTGTGACTTTTCCAAGTTTAAGGGATGTTGTTTAACTCTGGCTTATTACTTTTGTAAAATAGCAGCAGCAGGAATATGATAAAACAAACAAATGTTCAAAAAATGCTGATGTTGTTGTTAATAAAACACTATTTCTTCTTATTTTTTCCTTGTATCTATCTAAAGTGTAATCAGTTGATATATTAAATCGCAGTGTTTTATCAAAAAATCTTTGTTTTTAATGATTTTTATATCAACGTGATTAATTGTCAATACAGAGTGAGACCTCTTCAAGGCAATTGAGGTCCTCAATCACAACCCACCCATCACATGCAGCATCCCTGACAACAGAATATTCATCTGGCACATGCATAGGCCTTTTTCAGGTCATGACCTGGCATTTAAAAAAAGCTGATAGGATAAATTTGGACTCTTATTTTAATATATGAGCACACAACTGATATGAATTAATCATTCAGACAAGCAATCGATTTACTATCACGCTCTAACTTTACCTGTTCTTGGTGACTTCAACACTCAGATACAGAACGTTCTATCAGAGAAACATTTCTGACGTGCATGTGCATGATTACATACAATGCATGTCATTAGGCAACATCGCGTTGAATCTCTTTTTAAAAATGACCTGCCCTCGTAAGATTAAAATACAGATTTGGCTGCACTCGATCAATGCCTGTTTGCGTGAAGAATGACGGTCTCACCATTGACAGAAAGATCTTCTGCATCTCAGGAAGAGAGGAAACACTTTGCATTGATTTTCATCCCCAATTCATCCCAAGCAGAATGTACCAGACCTGGCATTAAAAGGTCAATTGCTCCCTATAAATCGACTTGAAAATCATATTACAAATTATAGAAACAAAAAATCAGTATCGTAAATGGCACTCGCATTAAGTGGTCTGTTCTGTCACAATTGCTGCCCTCAACTCTTTCCCCGCCAGCATTTTTAAAAAAGTTGCCAGCCACCGCCAGGGTTTTTGATCATTTTCACAAAAATGTAATGGCCCATAGAATATTTTGTTGTATGAATATCTGAGCATGCCATTTATCAAAAGAAAGAGCTGACCCTCTGCTTTTAAACAAAACACGTTTTATTCAAGCTTCATGCATTCCTTTTTTATCAACACTTAAATATGGGTAAGTTTCATTAAAAAAGCAACATTTTGAACAAAAAGCTGAGAAAATCAAGTTTTTGTCAAAGACTACATCCAGATCAGATTCAGAACGATGTTCAAACACAGATGGAGTAGATCGAGTCCATCAACGCCCCTACTGCTCGCACAGTCCTAAAGCTCGACATTTCATTCAGTAACATTAGAGTTTCGATTTATATTTTATTTAATGTTAGCCTAGAAATCTAGACGCACCCTAGCGGCAGCAAATGCAGCCAGGGTCGTCTAGCAACACTTCGTTGGCTTGCGAGCTTGAAAAACCAAACTCTAGTCAGGCCAATCACATCGTGTATAGAGTCGGTGGGCGGGCTTAACATAATGACAGCAGAGTTGCGCCAGTTCCGCGTGCTACTTGAAAACAAAGAAGCTGGCGAACAGTGGTCTTTCGAATAGGCTTTGGCCGCGACTCTGGAAGACTTGGAGTTAAACTTTTCTTTGAGAAACGAACAAAGAACGGCACTGAAGTCATTCTTAAAAAAGGAAAATGTGTTCTGAGTTTTGCCGACCGGATTCAGCAAAAGTTTAATCTATCAACTAGCTCTGCTTCACCTTCTTCGTTGCTCTGGTTGGTTGTAGCGCTATCCAATTGCGTGCAGAGGGAATTTGAAAGACATCCATTTATCCCACCCATCTTGATGTGGGTCTGGCTTGTCAGGCTAGTTTAATGTTGATTATCACGTTATTTTACATATGCATCTGCTTACATATGATCGGTTGTTTTTTTGTGTCTTCTTCGCCTGTGTTTTGATCAGGAGATTCTGTACTCATTCAGAAGATGCGTAATAGCGCCCTCTAGCGTATAACAGTAAAAATACGGAAACCCGGAAAATTCTGTGTTTGGCAGGGAAGCGTTTTCTCACAAATAACGGAATGATAATACATTAAAAAAGTGAAAGATATTCTGGCAAGTTTTAGATAGTTTAGTGTCACAGTACGTGTGGTTGAAAAGGGAGCGAGGACTCAAGTGCAGGAAGAAATGGGTATTTATTGAAAAAAATCAAAATGTTTTAAAACATTAAACAACGATCCAGCACAGGACTGCAAACACAAGGAGATTATAAAGGGTACAAACAAGGCAGGTAATGAGGGAGAACAGGTGGGGCAAATCAAACACTAATCAGATAACAAGGGGGAAGGATCAGACAGAGACACAAGCACATGGCCCAAAATAACAAAACACCACATGTGCTACACAAGACAGGACAGACATGTGACAGTTTAGGTTGTGAAAATGTTCATCTGTTTCAAATGTTTCTAGAATAAAATCTATCTATCTATCTGCAAAAGTTTTGGGACGCCTGCCTTTAGGACTGTGTTTATGGGAATTAGAAGTGCATTTGTGAGGTCAGGCACTGATGTTGGACAAGAAGGCCTCGCAGTCTCCACTCTAATTCATCCCAAAGGTGTTCTATCGGGTTGAGGTCAGGACTCTGTGCAGGCCAGACAAGTTCCTCCATACGAAACTCGCTCATCCATGTCTTTATGGAGAACAGTACTTGCCTGACTGCACTGTACCAAGTGTAAAGTTTGTTGGAGGGGGGATTATGGTGTGGGGTTGTTTTTCAGGAGTTGGGTTTGCCCCCTTAGTTCCAGTGAAAGGAACTCTTAATGCTTCAGTATACCAAGAGATTATGGACAATTTCATGCTCCCAACTTTGTGGGGTTTCAACATGAGAAGACAGAGAAGCGTGATTCGTCACTCCAGATACGAGTGGCGGCGTACTTTACACCACTGCATCCGACACAGGTGCTGGTCATATAATTAGAATATCATCAAAACATTTATTTATTTCACTAATTCCATTCAGAAAGGGACACTTGTATATTATATTCATTCATTACACACAGACTGATATATTTCAAATATTTATTTATTTTAATTTTGATGATTATAACTGACAACTAAGGAAAATCCCAAATTCAGTATCTCAGAAAATTTGAATATTGTGAAAAGGTTCGATATTGAAGACACCTGATGCCACACAGCTAATTAACTCAAAACACCTGCAAAGGCCTTTAAATGGTCTCTCAGTCTAGTTCTGTAGGCTACACAATCATGGGGAAGACTGCTGACTTGATAGTTGTCCAAAAGACGACCATTGACACCTTGCACAAGGAGGGCAAGACACAAAAGGTCATTGCAAAAAAGGCTGGCTGTTCACAGAGCTCTGTGTCCAAGCACATTAATAGAGAGGCGAAGGGAAGGAAAAGATGTGGTAGAAAAAAGTGTACAAGCAATAGGGATAACCGCACCCTGGAGAGGATTGTGAAACAAAACCCATTCAAAAATGTGGGGGAGATTCACAAAGACTGGACTGCAGCTGGAGTCAGTGCTTCAAGAACCACTACGCACAGACATATGCAAGACATGGGTCTTAGCTGTCGCATTCCTTGTGTCAAGCCACTCTTGAACAACAGACAGCGTCAGAAGCGTCTCGCCTGGGCTAAAGACAAAAAGGAATGGACTGCTGCTGAGTGGTCCAAAGTTATGTTCTCTGATGAAAGCAAATTTAGCATTTCTTTTGGAAATCAGGGTCCCAGAGTCTGGAGGAAGAGAGGAGAGGCACACAGTACCTGGTTTAAGGACCATGGTATCCCTGTTCTTAACTAGCCAGCAAACTCGCCTGAACTTAACCCCATAGAAAATCTATGGGGTATTGTGAAGAGGAAAATGCGATATGCCAGACCCAACAATGCAGAAGAGCTGAAGGCCACTATCAGAGCAACCTGGGCTCTCATAACACCTGAGCAGTGCCACAGACTGATCGACTCCATGCCACGCCGCATTGCTGCAGTAATTCAGGCAAAAGGAGCCTCAACTAAGTATTGAGTGCTGTACATGCTCATACTTTTCATGTTCATACTTTTCAGTTGGCCAAGATTTCTAAAAATCCTTTCTTTGTATTGGTCTTAAGTAATATTCTAATTTTCTGAGATACTGAATTTGGGATTTTCCTTAGTTGTCAGTTATAATCATCAAAATTAAAATAAATAAACATTTGAAATATATCAGTCTGTGTGTAATGAATGAATATAATATACAAGTTTCGCTTTTTGAATGGAATTAGTGAAATAAATCAACTTTTTGATGATATTCTAATTATATGACCAGCACCTGTAGTGTGCACAATTTACTTAAAATGAGGGAATGAATGAACAAAACGTGCTGATGTATTAGTAAGTTGTGGCATATTTTTTTTTCTTTTGTGGCATATTTTTGTCCCGCATGTCATGTGTGGGGCTCCATAATACATAAATGTTAAAATTAACATTAAGATTAAGTAAGATTAACAAATGCTTTAGAAGTCATTTTCATTGTTAGTTTAACCAGTTAACTAAAGTTTATAAATTGAGTGTTATTGTAAAGTGTTACCACTGCTTCTATGCATGTTAAATACATTTCTACTCATTTTCTTATCTGGCAAGAAATTTTACATCCGAACGCAAAGAAAAGTAAGTAGCATGCCTCTTCTCTTGGAGCAACGATCATGTATGTAGCACAAATCCAAAATGTGACATTTATTACCCAATTTGTTATGAGCAACAGTAATAGATGCTTGCCGTAGCAAACAAACCAAACCAAGCTCTACTTTAAGCAGACTGAGGCTAAAGAGGATTTAACCTCATTTCTATAAAGAGAATGCAAAGACGTTGTAACTTGCATAACCAATTCTGAGCACAATCAGTTAAATTGGACGTTTTGTAAGAGTGCATCAGTAAAAGGCCACAATCTGCTTCAAGTGGTTGGCTCGATTGAGCCAGGCAGTGCTGATATTTCAGCCAGTCATTTCTCTCTCATTGAGGAAATTGCATGCAGCCATATTCCCCAAAGCCCAGCATACTGAGTCAATTACCTTATTGGGTTAGAAGCTGTAATGGCCTCTGAAGGGCAATAGAAATTACATCTCACACTTTCATGCCGCTGGATTAGAACAATGCAGTGGTAAATGATCACCGGTGCCACATTACTCTTGCCCCATTGTCTAAAGTTGCTGCGTGTTGCAAAAGTTTCTAGAACCTTAACCAATTCTTTCATTTCATGAAATTGTAAATAATAAATGGAAATAAAGCTCTCTTTGCTATTTCAAAGCACAGAAACTGAAGTGTTTTATTTTAATGTGACCGTTTTATGTCAGAAAATATTTTTAATATATTGGGAAGACTGGGGCTAGTAGTCAAAAGGGCCATATCTCAGTAACTACAACAATTTGAAAAAAAAAAAAAAATTGGTAACTCTTAAAGCCTTTATGTGCACATAATGCATTATTTAAGGTATTAATAATGTATGTATAATGCATTATATCTTTACATAAATAATTGTAACCAAGGTATAATTAATGCATTAAAGTACTTGTATAATGCACTATATAAAGTAGGGCTGCAACAACTAGTCAATAAAATCGATAATAATCGATAATGAAAATCATCGACAACGATTCTCATTATCAATTAGTTGGGTCTGCCCTTCCTCCTAGCTTCCACCAGTCGCGCCAAATCACAGCACTGAATAACGCATTTCTATGGACAAAATGAAAGAAATAGTAGAGTGGAAACAGAGTGAGCTGTTTGTTTTTTTTATGTTTGTTTTTTTTATTTTATATAATTTTAATGTAGGGATTTAAACTCCTTTGCACATAATGTATAGCACAAACATACCCTTACGAAAATTAACCATTTTTATTATTATAGTAAAACCATGGTTAGTTTATGTAATGGTAGATATATTCACGATGTGTGTTTTCATAACACTCAGCTGACATGTTTGTTTGAAGGACAGCATTGGGCAGGATGTGGAACAGTGTGTTTTGTCAATAAAATAAAAAATGGGCTTTTTATCTGATTAATCGAAAAAATAATCGGCCAACTAATCGATTATCAAAATAATCGTTAGTTGCAGCCCTAATTTAAAGTGTTATCAAAACGTTTAACTGCACAAATGCTTTTTTCTAACAGTCAATTTAGTTACAAAGTTCAAAATAGATAATTTATGAATTTTGACAATTTTTGGTAAAGTGAAAAGTGTGACAACTTGCCATGTTTTCCCCTATTTATTGTGTGTGTGTGTGTGTGTGTGTGTGTGTGTGTGTGTGTGTGTTCATGTTTTTCTAACCCCGTGGGGACTTCATCCTGAATGCACACAGACTCATGGGGACTGTATAAAATGTAAAAATGCAGAAAGTTTTGTGTGATGGGTAGGCTTAGGAGTAGGGTTAGTGTAAGGGGAGAGAATATGCAGTTTGCAGTATAAAAACCATTACGTCTATGGAGAGTCCCCAGAAAGATAGTGAACCAGACGTGTGTGTGTGTGTGTGTGTGTGCACAAGTGCCTCAAGTTGGCCTCTACATTTGAACTATACAAATTTCATGGATAAAAAGGATCATTATTCGTGAATCTGAAGGACATATCTGAAAACTACAAAAAAAAAAGATTACAAAGAAATTTAAATAAAATAAATCCATAAATAAGTGGGAAACGAGTGGAAAAAACAATATCCTGTTGTTTGAATGTCCTTGTGGGTGCTGTTGGTTTAATTATCAGAAAGTGGAGGCTACATTAAACCACCCAGACACTCACAAGAACAACATTTAAAGAGCAGAAGAGAGCTGTTAAAAGAAGTTTCAGAGGAGCAAACAGTCATTATGAAGGAGCTGCAGATGAAAACAGAGTAAAAGTTCATCGTCAGCCACATTAAACAAAGCCTGTTTTGGAAAAAAGTCGACATAAATAAGTTTTGCAACTAATTTTATTTCCATAATGTGATGCATTTCTAAATGATTAGATATTCATTGTGGACTTTATCCTCAGGAAATTATTGTATTGTCAAAAGTGTGTGTTCTGATCCAGAATGGAGCCAGATAAAAATGATGCATACAAAAGCTATTTATTAAAATTAACCTAGCTGATGTCAGTTGTTGCATGGAAATTTATCAGATAAGAAATTAGACAATAAGAACTTGAACATAGTCAATTTTGATTTCACGTTGACTTGAACTATGTAAAAGCATTGCCAAAAATCAATAGAAAAATCCCAATTGCAATGTGGGGAATGATATTTAGGTCTAGCCAAAATTCATAGCATAAATCCAAAGGCCCATTCATACCAATAATGATAACTATTACTTTCATTCTAGAACAGAAGGTCAACTTGTCTTTAATACACAATTTTAACATTGTATTACTCAAAACTGTAAAAACACTTAATAACCCTCTGGTAGCGTTTGGTCACTTTTGACCGAAAAATCTTTTTTTTTTTTACATCGGAATGGAACGAAACTTGGTAACGTTTTTTGGCACATACCAATTTATTTAAAAATAAATAATAATAATAATAATGGACAATATTTGAAAAGGTAAAATGGTCCTGAAAAAAGAGCCACACTTGTATTGTTTGCGGTTAAAAATGACCGCGTTGGAAATGAAAGGGAAGTGAATTTGGAAGCGTTTGGTACTGCGCACAAGCAAATTCTTACCGAAAGCTCATGTTTTGAGCTATCGACCTCAGATTTGAAACACAGCTTTTTTTATATTTATGGCTTTGGTTTTCTCACAGTTTTAGAGTAAAACATTTTTCTTTGGAAAATATATATTTCATATAAAAATTGAAAATGGTATTTTTGTGCATTTTTCATAACAAATATAAAATTGTATAACATTTTTCAAGTTCACTTTTTTAAACTTGTTTGACTTCAGCAACAATCTGACAAGTGTTATCTTTAAAAAGACTTAAAAAAAACTTAAGTCTGTGCTCCAACGCATTCAAGATTTAATTTGGAAATCTGAATTTCATTTCTAGGTCCATGCTCAAAAAGTGAATAAATGGTTTATAACTACTGCATAAATATAGTTTAATATTATAAAATCCCCTAAAAATACAAAATATTAAGTAAAAAAAATATTATCAAACTAAAAACTAAAATATAGTACATAGTAAAAAATATATTTTTATTTCATAAAAAATAAATAAATCACATTTTTGACCGACTGGCGAACAGTACCAGAGTTAAACATGATGATACATATTGTTCTATTTGCTTAATAACAAAAAATAAACAAACATTGTAAATCACTTAATACACAAAAAAAGTTTAAGCTGTAAATAATGGCTAAAAGGGCTAATACTTTATTCAATAGTCCACTTTAGACATTCTACTAACGTTACAGCTACATGTCAACTAGCAGTCATACAGTATTAGTAGACTGTAATATCTGCTAACACTTTATTGTGATGCTCCCCAACAGACATTCTACTGACTATAGAAGTAACTTTGCAAGCACATGTTAACTTATTCTACTAACCCGAACCCTAACAGTCTACTAGTACTCTAATGAGAGTTAGTTGACATGTACTGTAGTTGCAAATGAATGAAAGTTAGATGGCATGTTGTTGCAAAGTTATTTATAGTTAGCAGGATGTCGAAAGTGGACTTTTGAAATATGCAACCCAAATACATTTTAGGAACAAGTTAATCTCTCAGCAGGACAGTGATATGCAATGTCAAATTAACATTCTAGCAGCTCAAGAACAAAAAGGTGCAGGCGTCCTACCATGGGCCAGTCCCAGCCTTGATCTCAGTCCCACTGGGAGTGTGTGGCACTGTTTGATATTAGCAGTGCACATCATATGACTAACCTGTACAACCTGCAACAAATCAGCCAAAGAGAAAAGGCCAAAAGATTTAGACATGTCATTGAGGGGGAAAAAGTGTCTCTACTAAAAATGTGAGAGCTTTTATAATTGGGCCTGAAAGAGCTCACACGGTATAACAACAAAATGTTTAATTTCAGCTGAATTATTCAGTGACTTGGTCTCAGAAGTTTACTGTGGAGCAGTGTTGTTATTGTTAATTAATGGTGTGGGGGGTTGGTGAATCACATCATGAAATAAAAATGAAATTAAATATAAATATTAGATGAAAAACTTAAAAGGTGCTCTGTGTAAGTTTTTGACTGTACTAAAGCATAAAAATGCTATAATATGTTTGCAGGTATTTAGGAAACATGCTGAGTTCACATACTCGTTTCTCTTCAAAACAATGCTACTGCCAGTTATTTTACTTTGAGATCTGCATTCCGTGTCTGAATGTCTGTTTTTGTTTTGGTCTGTGCGAAACTGCACATTGCCAGTTTACCCAATAGTATTTTGACACCACAGGTTGCCAGTTGGTGGAAAACAGCGTATTGCTGCCATGGAAGCCAGCAAACAAACTGGGTCAGAGACTGCAGATTCTACCCGACCTAAAAAGCCTCTGCATCCATCTAAAATCTATATGAATGGAAGCACATTAAAATGCGGATAAATCAACTCATCTACTGAATTGATGAATTGAGAAATCAACTTTCCCTTGAGCCTTTGATATATATATCATCGTGATATAAGAATATCCTGTAAGTTTCAGAGCTGAAAACTTCCTTGTTAGTCAAAGAAAAGCTTGTATTGACACCAGGCCCAGAAAACGAGAGATCTCAGAATATGTCGACCATTGACGTCATAGAATGCAGAAACGCCGCCTCAACAGATAAATATGTACGCCTGCTTATGTAGCCCCGCCCACCGACTCGTGGAGCTAAACGGATCGCGCTACCGAGCTGTAAACATGCCGAAGAGAGTTGCGCTGTGCCTGGAAGAACACAGTCCCTGCATAAGTTTCCTTCAGATTCTAATATTAGGAATGAGTGGTTGAACTTTATTTTTAATGAAGTTCCAGCTCACCTGGGGAAGACATTGCCCGTTTGTTCGCTTCATTTCACCTCGGAATCATTTGTTAACAAGACACAGGTCGAGACTGGATTTGCAGACATATTGAGATTAAAACAACTTTCCTTTCTTGATGTGCGTTGTTCACTCTCTTGACTTGATATTTGAAGGGCGCTCGCCAGTTCATGACCCCTTTAAAAAAAAGTTTAGAAACCGATTGCCTTATTTTTGCAAAGCAAACTTAAAGGGAAAACTGAAGTTAATTTAATAATCAGCTAAAGTTAAAGAAAGCTAACACCTCCCATGCAAATTAAGTAATAAATATCAAGATAGTTTAATGCCCATTCTAGTTAACATTTACTAATCTTACTTAAGATTTAATAGCATTTACCTAACAGTGTTATATTATGTTCTGCAAACATCTTAAATACTATTATTCTCAACAAAGTTTTAATCTGTCATTTTCAGTAATGGCAACTTAAAGAACTATGTGCAATTAGTTTCCACATTTTCTTCAAGTAAAGTGAACGTATTTTTAGTAGTTCAACTAGCACTGAATGTACTTAACACTCAATTAAGTAAGCTTAATTGCATTTAATTGCAAGTTGTTCTTACTTAAACCATTTAATTCTATCTGTGATCTGAGGAAGTGTACTCCCAGAATACATTGCGGTATGAATAACCTAATTGCTTTGTTTGACTATTTTTGGCTTTATTTTACTATTTTATTGTCTGTCTTTTGTCAGTATACCCCAGTGACAACAGCAAGTAAAATTGTAATGGTCTTAAGTAAAAAAAAAATTATATATTTTTTTTACCATTTTTGTGTTTTGCATGCTGAATGTTGAAGTCTGTGTGTGACTCAAGCATGGTCAGTTGCAAGATATTGTCACAAATATAGAGAAATTATATCAACCCAATTAAAATTTTGTCATAAGTGTAAGCAATAAAATGTTAAAAGATCATTATTTGACATGAAATATAATTATGTTATATATCATTAATTCATTCATTTACAAATATATGCATAGTATATATGTATATTTCCTTCCTTTGAAATCAAGTCTGTGATTTCTTGCTGCATCAATAGGAAGATAATTACAATAATATAAATGAAGTTCCAAGTGGCCAACCAAAGGGAACACTGATCACCATAATGGTGAGAAATTTTAATAAAATCAACATGAATTTATGAAGTCAACTTATGTGACGTTCTCCCAAAATGTTTTGTTGTATTGTCAATAACATTCAAGATGACTGGAAAATGAGTGAATGCAACTAAGGAGAACGATGACTGCAGAAGTGGAGGAAATTAGTGAAAAGTTTATTAAGAATTGCCCCGCCTCAAAAACCTTTTGCCCCTTTTTTTGCTTTGGCAAAATTGTACTCAAACCAGTCAAGTAATGTTTACTTGGGTTTTCTGAGTAACGAAGGCATAGCATGCAAATACTTCAGATTGCTAAATTGTTTTAAGTAAGTTCAACAAATTATTGAACATTAAGTAAAGTTAACTAAATAGTCTTAGTAAGAACAACTGTTGGATTTTACAGTGAGTCTCCTCGCCTTCAATTGTCAATTGCGCTCATTTATGTTGCGTGTCCTTAAACTGGCAACCCGCGTGATCGTCGAGGCAAACAATATTTTAAATTTGAACTTCAGTACCCATTTTAACCACCAGCTGTCATTACTGCTTACAGCACCTTTAAACATTTTAAATGCTGCCTTGGCAAAAAACTGAACTAATTCTAAACTGCCAAATTACTTGCTATATAAAAATATAAAATATAAGGCACTATTTATAAAATAAAAATGCACTTTGGAGAATTGCCTGAGAAGTATTAAGATTTCTGACATTTATTGCAGCCTTTGGTATTAAAAGAGACTCGCATTGCTTTCCAAGGGAAACAATTCATGTATAAAAGAGATCTCATTCATTTGTGATTTTCTTTTGTTTCCTACTGGATAGATGCAGGTTTATCAGACTAAATTAGCACAATAGTAATGCTAATGGTATGTTTTGAGCAAACTGACACGTCTGTCAGCTCAGTGAAGTGTTTTTGAGCACCACCTACAATACCCATATCAACATGAAGAGCATCACTCCAGAATCCTCCCGATGCAAGCACAGGCAATAAGTGAACAATAACAGCGAAAGTCACAAAGAGAATAAAAATAATTATAATTGATCAGTGCTCCGTGTTGCCTAAAGCCAAACAATAACGGCTCTTTCTCTCTCTGATTTCCATCAATGCGAGTTTTATTGCCACAATCAAGAGGCTCGAACACGCCTGTGAGCATTTAATTTTACACTGCTTACTTTGTCAGCAAAAAAATAAACTGTTTTCTGCTGTGAGTGACAAACAGAAAATATTACATCCATCCAGAGACAGTGACTGTTTCAGAGAGTGTGTTCATGTTATTGATCTGGAGAAAACAGACACAAACACACACTGGGCTTCAGAACGGCTCAACAGAATGGAAACATATCACCAAACAAGTATGATCATTAGTTTCAGCTTCTTACTGCTATGATGGGATACTGCAGGAAACATAATGTAAATGTTTAACGGTCTCAAAAACCTGTAGAATAATGGGTTTTTCCTCATTAACAAGATCAGTCCAAGTAAACTTACCAGAATATCTTGTGAATGATAATGTGAAGGTATCTGCTTATTGCAACCACTATTTAAAGGGGTACGTCACAGCTGACAAAATGGGCTTTCAATAAAACTTGGCTGCCTATGCAACAGAAAGGTGAAAAAAAAAGTGAAATCAGTGCTACCTGACTAGAGTCTTCTCTTTTGTCAAATAGGTAGGAAAACTTCAATACCCATAATACACTGGGCATGTTGCCATCCGAGGCCAATCCCACCAGTATGCTATGGATAGTCTTGACCAGAGTCAAACATGGCCTTGCTTTAGTAGGAAATATGTCTTAGCAAACTTTTAGTAATACTGGTGCCGACTTGTATTAGAATTCAAAGAGTAAACATTTAGCAGGAGCGAGTTACTTTCAATTTTTCAGTGAAGGATTCAGTGTGTTGTAGGCAGCGGATAAAGGCTGCAAAGAATCGTAAATATGCATGGGAACGTTGCGACGTACAATCTGACAAACCTCTGTGTTTGTACACTGTAAAAAACGGCCAAATTCTGACAGTAACATACTGTTTTTCATTTAAACAGTAATGTGCTGTAGAAAGCAATGCATTCTGGGCAATATTTTTCATGGTAAGAATAATGTATAGTCCATTTTCAAAACTAATGTACTGTATTTATGTATTGTGTTTTTGTACTGTAGTACACAATGCATTGTGGGCTGGTGCACTTTTGAAGTAAACAAAAGAACTGGTCAAATTTGTTCTTAAACATTATTGATTATTAAAACGCAATGTCATTTAACTCATATAAGCTATACAACAGAGTTTGAGTTTGTATTCTTTTCTGCACCTTTTCTTACAAATTATCACATTGCTTTTCTATATTGTATTTGTCTTTTTACTGTAATTTTCTGTGTGATTTTAATTTCCAAATTGTTTTGGGGTTCCCTTTTTGATCTAGAGCTGTGTTTCCAAAATGACTCAAATTGAGTTATTTTTACCTCACCATTTTTAGAGTGTATTGTAAATTGAAATAATCACAGAAACGTACTGCATGGTACATGTAAATGGAAAAGTAAATTTCACAGTATTAATATTGTAGAATTACATCATATTGCTGGCAATCTGCTGATATATCTGCTGCCAGTATTTTACTATAAAATATAAAAATAATGCAAAATACTGCATTTTGTTTTCACGATAATAAGCTGTAAAGCAATTTCACAGTATTCATACTGTAGAATTACAGTAGAGTGCTGGCGACTGCTGCCAGTATTTTACTGTTATTTTACAGAGTTTTTTTTACAGACGACAAACACAGTGTTTTAGTCCAAACGGAGGGGAAAACGGAAAGAAACGTTGGTGCATACATGTAAGCATAGTGTTACATTTTTACCATAATGCTGTTTAAAGAGCAGAAAAAGTATAATAACATTTTCTGTGATAAACCTATCTTACAATATCTGTTCTAATAATAACCCTGTGTCGATCTGACTGTCCATGGGCGGGGTATCTGTAAGTATAAGGGTCGTGTCCGAAATCGCCCTTATACTCTTAAATAGGGCACTATTTGAGGGGACAGCCATTTGTAATGGTGTCCAAAACCATAGTGGACATTATCGAGTGCACTCATTCAATGTACAACCGATGTACACTCAATGGCTAGAAAATACCCATAATGCACTGTGAGAGTCACACGACGAATGAATTCCTGTGTCTGACCAGAAGATGGTGCCTGCAGCTGAATCATCCATCCATTCATCCATCCATTTTCCAAACCGCTGGTCCAATGTGGGTACAGCGCAATATCATACAGGTATAAATTCCTTTTTAATTGATTATTAAATAGTATAATTAAGGTTTATACATTTTTCCATGACACAGTTCAAGCAAAATTTTTTCACCTGGAGCTGCCAATTGTCTAAGTTTCAAATGATTATTAAACAGCAAGCACAAACTATGCCTTCCGGCGCACTCAGTGTCCGAATTCACTCACTCGTTTTCATTCACTCCTTCAAGTGAACTACATTAGTGGACTAATTTAGGGAATAGTGAATAAGGGTATAGGGGGCGATTTCTCGGTCAATGTAACACGGAGAGTGATTTATACTACCGACATTGTAATAATACAAAACAGGTTTAAAAAAGTTACACTTTAAAGGAATAGTTCACCCAAAACTGACGATGCAACTGCAACGGAGACTAAAGTTTTTAAACCTCAAAATGCATCATAAATGTCAAATCTTTACACTTCAAAAGACATGAATGATAGCATTTAAGACAGCAAATGTGCAAAGAAGAGAGACTTGAAATCTAAACATAAATATATAAAAGTTTGTGTGGATAGTTACGTGTTGCATTAATGAGTCTATCAGATCGTTTAGATCAAAGGAACCTAATTATTTCAGTGCGTTTCAAAAGGAAAGCATACACCCTTTCCACCCAATAATTGTTCCACCAGAACTGTAATAAGATGCAATTTGGTTAAGACTATGAAATCATAATTGTAATCACACACACATTGTTCTGTTTTATATGAGACAAATTAACAAGGTTCATCATGTGTTAGATGTGCATGTTTGTTTCAAAAGTGTAATGAAAAGTGTTCTTCATACAACAGTTTCAAGCAGTAGCAAAGAAAAGTATATAAAGTGGTATTGGGACACTTGAAATGGCTGAATGTTGTTGCATCTGATCAAGTACCATATAATGCATGAGCTTTTCTTAAAACCTTACATTTTCTGACACGGTTTGATTCTCTAATGACATTCAGACAAAACAGGCCCTATCATACACCTGGTGCAATGTGACGGCAGGCCGACGCAAGTGTTTTTTTTTGCTAGTTTCAGCCCGACGCAGTTATCATTTTAACGTCCAGCTCCCACGTTGTTTAAATAGCAAATGCACTCGTGCCCATCTGTTCACCCATAGGCGTGCTGGTCTGAAAACCAGGTGTGTTCAAGCGCATTGTTGGCGCGTTGCTATTTTGAGGAAATAAAAACGACTGCGCCATTGACCAACAAAAACCTGGTCTAAAGTCAATAGCGCAGTATTTTTTGTGTTATTTAAAGGGCATGTTAGTAATATGTGCCTATAGGTGGGTGCTTATTACACACTCTGCTTATTACACACACAGGGATGCGCAGCAGCACTCAAACATTTTTAAATATTAAAAATAAAAGGATTCCTCTCCGGAGAAGCGTTCAATGTTTCTGCTCGCTAATTCCGCCATGTAAATAGCGAATCTGCCATGGTGCGAGCGCAACTGGCTTTTAAAGGGAATGGGAGATGAGACTCTGATTGTTTTTTTGCACATTATGCCCAAAACACACCCATGACTCATTAAGAGACTAGGGACAACCCTTTTGGACCATGCAGCTGACGTGCCGACCGTTTTTTCCATTGGTAAACTAGCAAAAGTGGATTCGGACACACTCTAAGTGCACCTGCCTTGTGCGCTTCAGACCATGCGCTTAGATTGTTAAAACAGGGCCCTAAGTGTCCAAATACTTTCAGGCCACTCTGTTTGGGTATTTGGACTACTTATGGCGTGATGACTCCGATCCTTCGAATATTCCTATTTAATAATTGTTTTAATCGACACGTCATCAATAAACCCATCTCCAGCGTGATGCCTCTGATCTTTTGAATATTCAGATCTAATATGACTTCTGACCTGTAAGGTTGCCAGAATAATAATCATACACTGTTTGTCAATTGGCAAGAGGAGAAATGGCACCCCGACTGAGCCTGGTTTCTCCCAAGGTTTATTTTTCTCCATTATGCTTCTGATGGAGTTTTGGTTCCTTGCCACTGTCGCCTTTGGCTTGGCTTGCTCAGTTGGGGACACTAAATATTCAAATAAATATCCAAATAAATTGAATTACTAAACTAAATTAACTATATCAACTAAATTACTGATCTGCCCATATTGTCGCTATATGACAATTGCAATGAGCTAGATGACTGACCAGTTTTCTCCAGAGCGGCTGTACAGCCGAATCAAAATCTGTTGCATTGTTTTCCTGTTTAACACTGTGAAGCTGCTTTGAAACAATCAGCATTGTAAAAAGCGCTATATAAATAAAAGTTGACTTGACTTGACTTATAGATTGAAGCCTATTGTTATATTTCTATACAACTGTCTCTAACAAGCCATGTAATTTGAGCATAATTCATCTTTGTAGCACAAATAGTGTGAAAGCAGTTATGCACTGACATTTGATATGAGCAAAAATGAAACAAAAATGAGAAAAATTATGTTTTTAAAATTCACATTGCAGATGGGACAATTTCAGTACTTGGGTATAGAGAAAACAAATTTTAATCATAGCAAGCTTACAGTCATTTCATGACCAGAATGAGAACTTCATTATGGTTCTTTCTTTTCGTTTATTTATTTTTCTCGTTAGCTGATCCTTATATGGGTCAATGAATTACCAAAGAAGATATTTTAACATATCCAAGTGCAACTGAAAACATGACGGTCTCTAATGATTTAATAGTCTAATGCTATTCAGAAAGTCCATAAATCATTCGATACAAAGAAAGTCACACTGGTGCTAAAAATATACAGTAAATCGTTGCTGAGCGGACATTAATAATCGGCAAGCAAGAGATTTGTCCTATTTGAAACACAAATCTCCATCGCAGTTTAACAGGTGCTCAGAGACCGTGGGACCTCGGAGACCTTTTACAAATTAGTTTCAATACTAAATTAAAGTGAAGAACAAATGCTGGTTGTAAATCTCATGTCAAGCCTTTAATAGCAGCACCCAGAGCAACAACACAAACTCCATGTGTAATACCTACTAATGAGGGTAAGAGACAGCTGCAAACTTCAGCACGGTGATTTCACGGCTTGGGCAGCATTGCATCGAGGAATATGTTTAAAAAAAAATTTATATATCTTTTAAAAAAAATAAAAAATAAATTAAGCCTTTAATTAATGTGCACAATCATACTAGAATAAGTAAAAGCCTTAAGTCTGGTTCATGCAAAAAAATCCATTCCACCACATGGGGAAAAATAATAATAATAATAAAATAATAATAATTACAAACCATTTAGATTATAATATAAAGTTTAATAAATTATTTCTCAGAAATTATTCATATTTTTCAATCCATATATGTTTTTTGAAAATGCAATAAAATATATAAATTATTCCCAAGTAAACTGAACAAAGTATTTTTTTTCAGTTATTTAATAGTACAGTTTCTAGTAAACATTCAGAAATGCAAAATAAAACTTGAAATAGTGGCAGAATCTTTACAGCACCATTGTTATTATTAAGTAAAACTAATAAACAATGTTTTTGTTAAATTGAAATAAAATATATTAGATGAAAAACTTAAAAAGCTTAAATTAAATTTTTACCTTGGCAGCTAAGAGAAAAATAATGTAATAAATAATAACTAAATCTGATATAAAAATAAATCAAAATGATAAACTAAAACTTAAACTAAAATTTAACTCAGGAGTAAAACAATTTAAAATAATATTTAACAATTTATTAACAATATTATCTCTACAAACAGACAAAAGAAAAATATATACACTCACCTAAAGGATTATTAGGAACACCATACTAATACTGTGTTTGACCCCCTTTCGCCTTCAGAACTGCCTTAATTCTACGTGGCATTGATTCAACAAGGTGCTGAAAGCATTCTTTAGAAATGTTGGCCCATATTGATAGGATAGCATCTTGCAGTTGATGGAGATTTGTGGGATGCACATCCAGGGCACGAAGTCCAGTTCCACCACATCCCAAAGATGCTCTATTGGGTTGAGATCTGGTGACTGTGGGGGCCATTTTAGTACAGTGAACTCATTGTCATGTTCAAGAAACCAATTTGAAATGATTCAAGCTTTGTGACATGGTGCATTATCCTGCTGGAAGTAGCCATCAGAGGATGGGTACATGGTGGTCATAAAGGGATGGACATGGTCAGAAACAATGCTCAGGTAGGCCGTGGCATTTAAACGATGCCCAATTGGCACTAAGGGGCCTAAAGTGTGCCAAGAAAACATCCCCCACACCATTACACCACCACCACCAGCCTGCACAGTGGTAACAAGGCATGATGTATCCACGTTCTCATTCTGTTTACGCCAAATTCTGACTCTACCATCTGAATGTCTTAACAGAAATCGAGACTCATCAGACCAGGCAACATTTTTCCAGTCTTCAACTGTCCAATTTTGGTGAGCTTGTAAAAATTGTAGCCTCTTTTTCCTATTTGTAGTGGAGATAAGTGGTACCAGGTGGGGTCTTCTGCTGTTGTAGCCCATCCGCCTCAAGGTTGTGCGTGTTGTGGCTTCACAAATGCTTTGCTGCATACCTCGGTTGTAACGAGTGGTTATTTCAGTCAAAGTTGCTCTTCTATCAGCTTGAATCAGTCGGCCCATTCTCCTCTGACCTCTAGCATCAACAAGGCATTTTCGCCCACAGGACTGCCGCATACTGGATGTTTTTCCCTTTTCACACCATTCTTTGTAAACTCTAGAAATGGTTGTGCGTGAAAATCCCAGTAACTGAGCAGATTGTGAAATACTCAGACCGGCCCGTCTGGCACCAACAACCATGCCACGCTCAAAATTGCTTAAATCACCTTTCTTTCCCATTCTGACATTCAGTTTGGAGTTCAGGAGATTGTCTTGACCAGGACCACACCCCTAAATGCATTGAAGCAACTGCCATGTGATTGGTTGATTAGATAATTGCATTAATGAGAAATTGAACAGGTGTTCCTAATAATCCTTTAGGTGAGTGTATAACAATAATACCAATAAAAGCTATATAAAATCTTTCTATTTGATATAAATTCTAATATTTCCCCAGGATCAACTTTTTTTTTTTTTTTTTTAAATCTCCATTAGTATACTTAAAGGCAAATATATACAGTATGTTCATTATAATTTAAATTAAAAACTGAAAATATAAAAATAAAGCTAATTCATAGATTTCAGAATTCCTTGCTCGTTTTCATCATGTCCATAAACAAAGAAAAGAAAGCCCCCCAAAAAACTTAGTTCTACCCTGTACTGAGGTCCACTGCTGTTGTTACTCATTCTTTATCTCATACAATATGTGTATGTTAATGGAACCTAATCACTTAATAAACCATTAGGCCTGAGGAAACATTTAGTGCTATTAAACTACTGCAGACTTTGTAAAACACATATGAATTTATGAGACATTAAAAAAGATTTAGGGTATTAATGTTAGAAAATATCCTTCTGACAAAATGAAAAGATTAGAGATTTTCACATTAAATGGTCTACAGAACATAATGTTTTATGAGCCATTGCCTAGTCTTAAGACAATCAATTTATATATAACAAAAATCCATTTATGATACATTTTATGATCATTTTTGTCTGAGATAAATGGTGATATTTTTGACAGGAGCTGTACTTATAAATAGCTGCCAAGAAGCATTACCAAGATGGCCGCCAAGCTGACTTGAGAAGCTTAAAAAGGACTTTGCTTCTATCCTCAAATTAAGCCTAGAGAAAAATTAAGTAAATAAACAGCAGCTTATGAGGTTTACAATGAATCAAGCTCAGTTTTTCCCACTTCTAAAAACACACTCTCCTGTTTTCTGGTTACATTCATGTCATTACTGGATGTTAAACATGCGTTCAGGAGAATTACAGGAGCTAGCAAGACAGTGCAATATACTTTGTTCCAGTGAAGATTTTGATTATCTAGCCTTTTTAATGCGAAATCTAAGAATATAATAGGTATTCATGCTCCAGTACTTTTTAATCTAGAAATAGATACAAGAATCTGCCAAGAATAAGCCTTTCAATTTGTCATACATACTGTAAAGCACAGACACTGAACAGTGTCGTCACATATTATGGCTGGAATTACTTTATTTATTAATACGCCTCAGAGAGTCAATCAGGCTTTATGACATATAATGTAAAAAAAAGCCTTTTGTAGCAACATTATTTGTAATCATTAAATGGCTAACGGCTAAAGACCTTGTCAAAAGTGATCAATGAAATGCGCCTGCAGAGCATACGCTATTGTTTTAGTTTCAAAATGGGCTAAAACCAGCTGACTGTGTACTTTCTCCACCACAGCGTGCTTTGACAAGCATTAAGGGATTGAAGCTACAGGCATTAGGGAAACAAGAAAGAGAAACTCTTGCCATCTCGGTATATCTCAGCCAAACGCTCTGTGCTAAAATATAGTAGGTTCCCTTGCTGTCTGTATAGGGAGCTGCCTTCTAAGGCAGCATCTTCACTGAAATTGAATCTCATAAAGGCTGGAATACACGAATTTGGCCCAGTCTGGACAAGTTGACGCTAGTTGCCGAAAGTCACTGGCTTCCATCCAGTCGGATGATATCAAACATAACACATTGTTTTCATTTGTCACGCATCTCCTAGCAACAAAGCATGTGTTTCTGCATGAGTTTGTTCTGTCCGTAATGACTTGAAAGTCTGGTAGTGTGTGATCATCAGTTGACCCATTGGTAAGCCCCGCCCCCTTTAGTTACTGTTGCTAACTCGGACAAACAGAGTTGCTAACTGTCTTACAATGACAGCTGTCAGTGTGAAAACCTTGTCCCAAAATGTTTTTGGACACAGAAGGACCACCTCTCGTCGAGATGATCAACATCCAGGATCAACACTGTTCATGTACCGCAGAGTAAGATTAAATTAATTGAATTGTTTAGTGTACAATGCCCATTTTTTCCTCTCTAACTATTTACAAAGTCAGCAAGTCTATGTTCAGATTATATTTATGAAAGTCCTGTAGTGTATTCCAGCCTTAAAGGGATAGTTCACCCAGAATGAAAATTCTGTCAATAATTACTCACCTTCATGTCGTTCCAAACCCGTAAGACCTTCGTCCATCTTCGGAACACAAACGAAAATCTTTTTGATGAAATTTGAGAGTTTTCTGTCCCTCCAGAATTTACAGTATAGTTTGAACTCCCTGCATTTGGATTCATAGGGATCTATTTTAGCGGTCTGAGCGCATGGTCTGATGCTCATGGCACAGGTGCACTTAGGGCGTGTCCGAAGTGCAATTGCTATTTAAACAGCGTGGTGCTGAATGTGAAAATTATAACTGCGTCAGGCTGAAACTAGCAAAAAACACATTGCGTCCGGTTTGTGATAGGGCCCTTGGTGTAAGAGTAAAATATTTTCTCAGAGAGAGCACACACACTGTTCAGTGCTTCAGATCTTATCAGTGAGGGAAAGTGACATCATTTCCTGTATCATACATAGTTGGAGATAATTCCACCAATTTAAGGGGAAAGTATGGTACAGTAACAGAATTGATGCAAGATTTATGGACACACATTTTTATAAGATAAAAGTTATTTTTAAACAATTTAATGTTGTAGAATTAGTAAAAATGACTATTTAGGGCTTTTATAAATAAAGTAAATGAAATATTACCAAAAGAAAAGTCAAATAAAATATTTTGATTACACAATAATACATGATTTTCAGCTATATTAAAATAAAATATTATTTTGTTATGGCCAGTAACATCTTGTGTGCCATGATAATGAGTAAAACATTATTTAAATAAATTTAAAAAATAAATAAATAATGACTTTGGACACCAATTACCTGCAAATATAGAATCACCTACGTACAATGAGCTTGTTTAGTCCAGCACATAGCATTGTTTTGGATGTTTGATAAGTGCCATCGCAAAGCTTCTGTGTTAAAAATGACGTATTAAGCAAATCAGGACTAAATGTATCATTTTCTGTTTTAGTCCAGATTAGGAGAACCGAACTAAGTGTGAACATTAGTCAATCTGTAATATCATGAATTTCATTAGTGAAATCTGTGATGTAATTCAACATAATGTCCACATCCCTCTGCACGTCCGTAGGCACAGCGGGGTCACTTCCTGTCGAGTGAGGATATGATGTGTGCGTCACAGAAGCAGATTGCCCTCATTACCTCTACTGTATGCACTCTGGGACGCTGCATAGAATATGTTTAATAAAAATTGTCAGGGGCAATGTGTTTCAGAGGAGGTCTTAAGTTTGATTAAAGCCAGATGGTGGACCATATTTTTTAAAGCCCGAGTTAAAAATTGAGGCTTAAAATACTGCACCATCCCTATTTAGCAGCTGCAGGCCAACTTTTCCTCATACGTCCTTTACAAATGTAAAGATTGCACAAAGAGATTAATTAATTTAGTCTTAATTAGTCTCTGATGTTAAAATTATTCAACTGTTTTCAGTAAAATATAACTCGGAAATAACAAAGACCTGTCAATCACCCCAATCTAGCATCACAGCAAAGAGTTTTGGACAAAAAAAAAAGAAACGAAATTATTCGGTAACACTTTATTTTAGGGTTCAATTCTCGCTATTAACTAGTTGCTTATTAGCTTGCATTTTACTAGAATATTGACTGTTTATTAGTGCATATTAATTTACTTGATGAAATATGAAACACTAGACATGACAGCAGAGTTGTTCCTTCACAATGCAGTGCAAACTCGACCGGGACACATCCCCATCAATTAATTTTACTTATTAATTTACTTCTGTGTGACCTTCTTCTACATCCCTTAATCCTACCCAACACCTAAACTTAACAACTACCTTACTTAACTATTAATAAGCAGTACGTAGGAGTTTATTGAGGAAAAAGTCATAGTTAATAGTAAATGTGTTCCCCCATACTAAAGTGTTACCAAAAAACTTGAGGTACAACAAAATAAGGCAAAAAGGAAAAAGGCAAGCTGACAGCATACATGTCACAGAGTCATAGCCAACACCCACCAACGCACATGCACCGTCACCAGATCTCCACGCTCCACCCACTCGTTCACAATCCCCTGAATACTAATCACCTGCACCTCATCATCACGGACACTACATAAGCACTCACTCCCTTCACCACAGTGTCTGGTCTCGTCTAACGTACCTGGACTCCTTACCTGAGCATTCAACGGCTGATCCTTCTTCAGTTCCTCGTTCCTCGTGTTCCATTTCCTGCAATCAACAAGCTCCATTATCCACAGCTAAGTGACTGTTCTGAAGTGCTTGATCTGATACTCACCATTATTCCAAATCCAACCTGTGTTTGTGTCTCTGTTAAATAAAGTTCACTTTGAGTTCACCTCCTCCTCTGTCTCTGTCCATAACCTGACAATACAAAACATTCTCAAATATTTAGGATTAGCTCAGACCACATTTTTCATTCATGTATAAATTAATAAAATTATGTTTTAATATATGAAATTTCTGATTTTGAAAGTCTATCCTTTGCAATGATTTTGCAACTATTTGCAGTGCATTCTGGGATGCATTAGTTAGGGCAACATTTCAACCTTTGATTTTCAAAGCTTAATGCATAGTTCTGCATGATGTATCAATCTAGTATTCAAAAGTGTTTTGAAAATGTCTTCATTTAGAAAGACTAGAAGGCAAATGAAATCATCAGCAGTCCAGTATAAAATGAGCCACTACTAATAGTGCGTTGTTAAATCCAAATTTTCCATCACTAATGACATAGTTTTGCTGAGGGCTGCACGCTAACTTCATATTAAGTGTGACATAAAATCTCACAAAACCATATCCTACTCTCAGAAAACAAAAAGTGTAAAACTTGTACCTTTAGGGGTAAAAACAGATTGTTCCTTTAAATACCATTGCAGGGACATCTATGTACCTTATTTACCCATAAAAGTTCACAGCAGTACCTCAAGGGTACATATTACTTTGAGGTACTAAAATGCACCTTTTAGAGGTTGATAAGGTACAAAATTGTCCTTTTAAGGCTACTGCCCCAGTGACAATATTTGCAACTTTGCCCTTATGCATTTTTTTTTCACTGTATGCACAATATTCACACAGTTATCAGATTGTTAGTGTACAGAATATGAACCTCAAATGATAAATACTAAGAAAATTGACACAATGAATCGATAAATATATGCTTTGCTGCACTCAAACAACCCACATTCACAAGTTGCATCCTATAGAGCAAATAGTATAATGTTATATAAGTTGATCTCAAAATTGTGGTCCCTTGGCCTCGGGTCAGGCTTCTGTCTAACATTTCCTGAACAGCTGAAGTGGAATGAGAAGGAATGCGTAGTGACTTGCTTTCGCTGTCGGCAGAAAATTTACTTTCGCATAGCCCAAAATGTCAGTTGTAGCGACTCGGCTACATATAATAATAATAATAATAATAAATTAAATTAGCTCAATAGGGAATTATGATTATTAATATTTAATAATTTATAACTAATCGCAACAGGTTATGATTAAATTATAAATCTCCAAATCACCCAAAAAGGGAAATACCTAACCTAGTTATTTATGAAATATATATATGGTTAACAACAATGGGTTGCAATTAACTACGAATATATATATTAAATCATTACAGAATAACCTTTGAATTAGAATTAATTCAAAATTCATCTGATCTGTTCATTTAACGAACGAACAGTACTACAATATTTTATCAATTCTCACAAAGTTTTATTCTTTCTTATCAAATCTTTGGGAAGGTTATCCTTCTGGTCACGAAGAATAAACTTTCCGAATTATTAGGATATTAATTAAAGTATTCAAAGATACTTATGAGAGCTCGTAGCTAGATCTGAACATTAAAGTGACCATGCCTTGTGAGCGGCAACAATGACAATCGAACGTGGATACAATGGTTTTAATAATTGATACTACGAATACATACGACTAAACAAAGAATACATGTATATACAGAACAACGAATAGTAATGAAAGAGAATGAAAAGAAGAGAATGAAAGAGAGGAAGGAAAGGTTCAGGAATGGCAATTTCACAAACATAACCACCGAGAGCCAGCAACGAATAATATCACCTTAAACAGGGGTACACATCTTAAAACGCATCTAAATTTAGATGGAATTTATACTTGCATGGGTTGTTTTGTGCTGAGTATAAAGAATGCGCGTGAGTCTTCTCAGAGCGTTCTTTGAGCTGGAGTGTGTTCTCTTTTGGTCCTTCTGGAGCGTTCTCGATCCGCGGGAAGTTTGAAGGTGGTTGGAGCGAATGCCAAAAAGGGGAGGAAAAGAAGATTGTCTCGTCTGAGTTTTTTAGAAGATATGCTGGTGTTACTGTCCTTTAAAGAAACATTAACATCCGCCCATCTTTTCTGAAATGACCAATCAAATGTGGGAGTTTTAGGCGGGAGAACACTTTCTTTGTCTCCGTTTATGACTTCATTTGCCTAATTTATGATGGTGTCATACTTGGTACATTTCTACTCCAAAGGGGGGGGGGGGGGTAACATAATGTGATGCATTTCATAATCATCTACTGTGCACCGTTGGTTAAGAGAAAGAGAGAGGAATATTTAGATATCAAACACAGTATGGCTGGGAGATATTAGAGCAGAGATACATTCTTACACATGAATACAAGCATTTTAAATGACTTTACATTGTTCGTACATCATGACTATGTTGGCAATGACATAGGGAGCATGCGTACACACAGGGATCATCATATACCTTCTGGGATAGTTACATAAAGAAAATGTTTGTGTCTGTGTATTGGAAGGAGCCTGTGTTTCTAGGCCCCACTCTATCTTTTTGAGGGAGGGGGAGGGGGGGGGTGGCATGTGTTGATAGGGGGAGAGATTGTATCCTGATTGAAGTTCTCACAGGATTCTAACGGTGCTGTCTGTTCTACCTCGGCCAAGCCACAAAACTGTCCACGATGCCATCTTCCTCAGACTCCTCGGTACCAGAACCTAATTTATATACGGCTAAAAGCTTTCTGACGTTTATAGTGGAATCGACTCATCTTTGATCCTGTCCAGAGAGACTCCAGACGCTACACAGTATTTACCAGATGTTTGAGATCTGCCTAAAATAAGCATCAGCTTTTCTGAAGTAGGTGGTGCTAAGGCAACGTCTGTGTGAGTTAATCATTCAATCATTTGCTCAACAGATTTGTTCAAAAACTGATTCATTTTGAAACGAGCAACATTTGATTCTGCGTCTTAAACTGTTTTTGCTGAAGCGGCAATAATGTAGCCTACTGTAAGTAACTTGGAATTAAAATGTAGTTGAGTATTAATTTTACTTTTTGTTTACTGAACTGTTGTATAAAAGCAAAAGTAAACTTAACTGAGTGAATCATGCATTCAGTCGATTCGTTTATACTTTGTATAAAGTGGCTGAATGAGTGAGTCGATCCATCAAATCCGATTTGTTCAAAAACAGTGAATTAAGAGACAGAGCAACGACTTTGACTTTTAGAATTATTTTTGCTGACAGAGCAAAAATACACAAAGTAACTGGGAATATTGTGTCTAAAACACCAGGTAATGAATGTTAACCTCTTGTTTAAATCCTTTTAAAAAAGGACGCTGGCAAATTTACAAAACACAAAGCCCGACGCAGTTATCATTTTCACGTCCAGCACCCACGTTGTTTAAATAGCAAATGCACTTGGTCCATCTGTTCACCCATGGGCGTGCTGGTCTGAAAACCAGATGTGTTCAAGCGCATTGTTGGAACTGAAAACGACTGCGCCATTGACCAACAAAAACCTGGACTAAAGTCAATAGTGCAGTATTGTTTTTGTTATTTAAAGGGCACGTTAGTAATGTGTGCCTATAGGTGGGTGCACAACATGCGTACACTCTGCTAGTTAAACACAGAGCGACGCGCAGCAGCACACAAACATTTTTAAATATTAATAATAAATGGATTCCTCTCTGGAGAAGCAGAAGTCTTTCTGCTTGCATGTAAATAGCAAATCACAAATGGTGCAAGTGCAACTGGCTTTTAAAGGGAATGGGAGATGATACTCTGATTGGTTTATTGCACATTATGCCTAAAACATTATACCCATGACTTATTAAGAGACTATAGGTACAACCCTTTTGGACGTTAAACTAGCAAAAGGGGATTTGGACACGCCCTAAATGTACCTGCGCCATGAGCTTCAGACCATGCGCTCAGATCCTTAAAATAGGGCCCAAAATTTCATATGCATTGTCACTTGATCTTGCTCAGTTATTTCTTTCTTCTGTGAAATACAAAAAGAAAAAAAGAGCAGCAGTTTCCCAAACAATGAAAGTGGCTGATGCTGGAGCTCACAAATATCTTCTCAAAAATGCCTTTAACATATTTTAGTGCTTTTTTTTTTCTGCGTATGCTTTATATTTACAACAAATAAAAATAAGCAATTAAAATGCTTGAGAAGCACAGATAAGCCAAACATAAAGAAGCATAAGTGCTCTTCCGTCCACTTCCAAAGAGCAAATAAGAATAAAGAAAGAGAGGAATGAAGAGAGATGTGTCCCGGTTGTGTTTGCACTGCATTGTGAAGGAACAACTCTGCTGTCATGTCATGCATTGTGGTAATGGACTGTAACACATATCTTGATGTGTTTACCTCAATAAAGCTTCTTGCTAAGTTGAACTTATCTAGTGTTTCATATTTCATCAAGTAATCACCTGCCAACTTAACATAAAGAAACTGTCTCCAATATAGTGTTCAGTAAATAAATTAACTTACCCATGTTTACACATCACACTGAACAAATCACTTGAAATGCATTAATAATATTAGCAGACTTGGCAAGGATGTGATTACCAATCTTCAAGAAAAATATGTCTCTTTCATGTTGTCGTTATGGGCTAATGGCATTGTCTTTTTTTCTTGACAGTAAACAGCTGATCAAAAATAGCTAGAATGATGCAGTGAAAGATTTGGCACACAGATAGAGGACAGTCTGAACTGTCACCATAGCAAATTTGGAGTTTCTAACTCAATCCCTCCAGCACCACAAATTTGAAATTACGTTTGTGCCAATAACTTTTGAACCGTAAGGGCTAGAAACAAAATCCTTGGCTCAAGACGATTCAACTGAAAAAAATGTTTTCGCCATTTTGAATTGAAACATACTTTTTCGATCTCCTCCTAGACTATTTGTTTGATTTCACGAAAACTGATCCAGATCATCTTCAGACCACTCAATGTATTTATGGTCTGTTGCTAGCTTCCTTGTTTGCCCCTGTTGTGCTTGGCCCCGATAATTGCTGCTTGCAGCTATTTTCACAGCCTCAAAGGCACATAAAACCCTTTGTACACATCTTTCAACTTAATCATAAATATCTAAAATAACTTTTTTTAAGACATGTATCAGTTTCTCAGGATTCATTCTGCCACCAATCACCCAAAAAATTCTTAAACCATCCGGTTTCACAAGACAAAAAACTGTAATCAGGTCAGAACCTCTCGCAGCTGAGCATCCACCACCCTACTCCTCCCTGTCGACTGGCATATCCGAGACAGATTGGATGTGAGGCTCCACATTAGTAAAAAGAACAATAGTGTATAAGGGAAGGATGCTGGTAATGAGTTCGGGATCAGCACACAGCGCACACAATACCCTTAACAGATGGGCACCAAGAAGCAGCAGCTGTGGAGGCAGTGGAGTGCGGAAGGACCGGCCATCACGCACGCTAAATAAAACTCAAAGCCATGAGGTGCCATGTTGTGGATCCCGCATACTTTATGCCAATCTTTAGAGACAAGGGCCGACCTGTCGTGGGCGGGTGGCATCAGGTGGAGTAACAGAGGCAGAAACTGTCACCCAGCCCAAGGACGACGGTCTTTGATCCGATGCATGATTAATTGCAAGGTGGCCGAGGGCAGATGAGGTAACGCTTCCAGGCAAGATGTGCTCTTGAAGTAACATCCCAGACAATATTAGCCTCCAGGCTGGCCAGCGGCTACTGTCGAGTAGAGAGTTTTAAATGGCACATTTCAAACAAAGTTGCTTATATGATTGGACACACAAAAACACACTCTTTCTCTCTCTCTCTCTCTCTCTCTCTCTCTCTCTCTCTCACTCACACACACACACACACACACACACAATAATATTAATAAGAATTCTTCAGCAGCAAATCAGCGTATTAGAATGATTTTTGAGGGATCATGTGACACTGAAGACTGGAGTAATGATGCTGAAAATTAAGCTTTGCATCACAAGAATAAATTACATTTTAAAATAAATTCAAATAAAAAAACAGTTTTAAACACCTTTTAAATTGAAATAATATTTCACAATATTACTGTATTTTTGATCAAATAAATGCAGTCTTGGTAAGCATACAGTTGTGGTCAGAATGAATAGCTCCCCTGGTAAATATGATCAAAGTTAACTGTAAAATAAATCTGTATTGTTTATTCTTTTGATCTATCATTAAAAAAAATTACAAAAATCTAAAATAAACAGAAACGAAACAGGGATAAAAAGTACCCCATGTGCACGGTTAAAAATACAGCTGGATCTTTAATGTTTTGGGCCTATTTTTTTGCTGGAGGTCCTGGACATCTTGTTCAGATACATGGTATCATGGATTTTAGCAAATACCAACAGATAAAAAAATCAAAACCTGACGGCCTTTCTTAGTAATCTTATAATGGGCCGTGGTTGGATCTTCCATCAGGACAACGATCCAAAAACAAACATCAAAATCAACACACAAATGTGTCACTGAACACAAAATGAAGCTTCTGCCATGACCATCCCAGTCCCCTGAACCCTATAGAAAATGACTGGCTGAACTGAAGAGAAGAAGCACCATTATGGATCTGTGAATCTGAAGGATCTGGAGAGATTCTGTATGGAGGAATGGTCTCTGATCTCTTGTCAGGTGTTTCCCAAACTCATCAGGCATTATAGGAGAAGACTCAGAGCTGTTATCTTGGCAAAAGGTAAGATAACTTTCAATTATCCCAACCCCAACCTTTTATTTTTTGAATAAAAGATAAAAAGGACAAACGATGCAGATCTATTTTTACAGCCATATTTGATCATATTTACCAGGGGTGCCAATAATTCTGACCACCACTGTATCTTTCAAAACCATAAAAAAAATAAATAAATCTAATTGACCCCAATGTTCTACTATTTAAACACTAGATTAATCATCAAAATTAAATCAAAATTAACCCTATTTATAGTTTTTTTCTAAAAGAAAAGGATGATTAAATACATAACAAAACAAATACCACTACTACTACTAATAATAATAATAATAATAATTTCTGGTATAACTGTGAATATATTGATGCAATATTTGAAAGCAATAACTGTCTGGGTTTTTTTTTTTTTTCATATAGATGTAGTAACAGTGTTTCACTTTAACACTGCTATGTTTCAATGCCATTTTGTCAGAAATACATATTACAGAATTTAATGAGTTGTGAACACCATTTTATGACTTTATATAAATTATCAAACTTTTCATTTTCATGTGGTACATAACTATAAAGTTTCTTTCTTGTATTACTTTATTGCACTTCCTTTGATACTTGTTTTGTATGGATATCATTACAGTACTGACACTACTGTTACTGTCTGAGGGTTATAGGCATTTATCAGATTATAAATAATATTTAATAATCATAAAATATGAGTAATAGCATTATCAGTGTGGACCAGCAACAGGGGGGCACTTTCTGCTAAGTGTCTATGCACAGAACAGGCATGAACACAGCCAGCAGGATAAACAGAAAAGTGCAAGACATACAGAACAAGGTCCCTCTGATTAAGGTGCATTTTTAATTTCAGTAAACAATCATTAAAACACTATAGCCAATGGCTTTAAAGGACCCAGTCGGCTTTGTTCAAAGAAAAATATAGCGCCTAAACAAACATCCTGTGGGTGTGAGACATATATAATCCTGAGACATATATATGCAGACACACACACATATATATATAAATATATATATATATATATATATATATATATATATATATATATATAACAAATATATATATATATATATATATATATATATAACAAATATATATATATATATATATATATATATATATATATATATATATATATATATATATATATATATATAATTTTATAAATATATATATAATTTTGCAATATTGTTTGAACTGTAAAACAAAAAAAAACAAAACAAAACCAAAAAAAAACGTATAAGCCACTTCTTTAATGACATCATTATACAGGAAGTGACATAATTTTGTAGGGAATAACAGCACAGACATAAGTAAGGATGTGTCCGAAATCACATACTCTCTTGATATTTATCTTGAAGAAGTAATTACTTCATGACCGCTAAAAAATTATGTTCTATATATGAATGTAATCTGGACGTACTGCATTTGCCATGTTGTCATTATCATGTAACCACCAGCGTCGGTTGTGCCATTTCACTGCCATTCATTAATCATGTCCCGTGGCATTATGGGATAGTAAAGTGTCCCTCGTATCCACGCTTCAGAATCTCGCTGGAAGTAGTAGGTCATCCGGGTACTTTTTGCCTACTCTTTTATTAGTACTGTAAATTTGGACATACTTCTTTTAGCACATACTGTTTTTCGCCTACTATTTAGTAGGGAAGTATGCAATTTCGGATGCAGACTAAGTGTTGGAAATGGATTCTAATAATACTGGTGTTTTGTTTCACTTTACAACATCCAATCCTGTTAATTTCAGCTCTTTATTTAACTTTAGCCTGCTAACTTTAGCTCTTTATTTCTATTTTATTAATTTTCTTGTCATTCTGGGTTAATAATCCAGTTATTATGAATAAAGTGTCTGAGGGTGACCAGGGCTTACTTCTGAATGTCTGTTGTACATTTTTATAGAAAAACGTTCTTAGATTACAGACTTAATTTGATAAAAGTTAGTTCAAAAATATCCTGTACACTGAAGATACACTGTTTTTCATCTTCACAAGCAGGCATCATTTCTGCAGCATCCTTCTAAAGTGCTGTCCACTGCACTGACATCTCCTCCCTGCCATCCTAAACCATCTGGAGTTGGACATTCCCCACGGATGAGCCTCCTTCCTGCCAATGGCAGACTCTCTTCTGAAGCTCTGCTAACAAATTTACCCCCCTTCCAGCTATGGACTGGACAACCATCGTCCTATCTTTGTTGTGTTGGCAGGTCAGACATATTATAAAAGTCCAGTAATGAGCTCTGACAACTCTGACAAAGCCATCTCTGTAGGCATCTCCTCCCGTCCACCTGAGAATGCTGGCAGCGTTTGTGTCTTCTCAAAGCATGATCTGGAAGAGCTGTTTCTGCCTCCTCCTCTGCTGTCTATAGGAAACCAGTGCTGTTAAAGACGATTTTTATATTCTGCCACATGTTTTTAGAAACCATGTTGTTTCCATGTATATTCATGGATGAATCTCCCATTCCAGCACATCCCAAAGGTGCTCTATTGGATTAAGATCTGGTGACTGTAGAGGCCATTTGAGTATAGTGAACTCATTGTCAAATTTGAGATAATTTGATCTTTGTGACATGCTGCGTTATCTTGCTGGAAGTGGCCATCATCAGATGGGTCATAAGTCAAGTCAGTCAAGTCACCTTTATATAGCACTTTTTACAGTGCTGATTGTTTCAAAGCAGCTTCACAGTGTTAAACAGGAAAATAATGCAACAGAATTTGATTCGGCTGTACAGCCGCTCTGGAGAAAACGATGATGTCATCCAGCTTATTTCAATTATCATATAGTGTCAATGCGGGCAGATCAGTAATATAGTTGAACATTTAGTGTCCCCAACTAAGCAAGCCAAAAGCCAAAGGCAATAGTGGCAAGGAACCAAAACTCCTTCAGGGCCAGAATGAAGAAAAAAACCTTGGGAGAAACCAGGCTCAGTCGGGGTGCCAGTTCTCCTCTGTCCGACGAACAAATAGTGTATGATTATGATTCTGGCAACATTACAGGTCAGAAGTCATATTAGATCAATAGATATTTGAAAGGTTGGAGTTGTCACGCCATTAGCGTAACATTAGCGTAGATGCCATTCTTCTTATGATGTAACGAGTACATCAGGTGTTATGGGAAGTGTTCCCGGTTCCGGCTGACCTAGTTAATGCAGCCTAACAATCATTTAACTAATTTGAATAATATAAATTGATAATGTTCTATGTGTATGCCATAGTAAAGAGATGTGTTTTTAGTCTAGATTTAAACTGATAGAGTGTGTCTGCTTCCCGAACAATGCTAGGAAGACTGTTCCAGAGTTTAGGTGCTAAATAGGAAAAGGATCGACCGCCTGCAGTTGATTTTGATATTCTAGGGATTATCAACTGGCCAGAATTGGTCATAACGTGATGGACATGGTCAGCAACAATACTCAGGTCAGCTGTGGAGTTTAAACGATGCACAATTAGTATTAAAGGGCCTAAAGTATGCCAAGAAAATATCCCTCACACCATTACACCACCAGGAGCCAGAACCGTTGATTCGAGGCAGGATGGATCCATGCTTTTGTTTACACCAAATTCTGACCCTACCATCTGAACGTCACAGCAGAAATCAAAACTCTCATGTTTTTCTAATTTTCTATTGTCCAGTTTTGATGAGCCCGTGTGAATTGTAGCCTCAGTTTTCTTTGTTCTTAGCTGACAGGAATGGCACCAGTGTGTCTTCTGCTGCTGTAGTCCATCTGCTTCAAGGTTCGACATGTTCAGAGATGCTCTTCTGCAGACCTTGGCTGTAATGAGTGGTTATTTGAGTTACTATTGCCTTTTTATCAGCTTGAACCAATCTGGCCATTCTCCTCTGACCTCTGTCATCAATAAGGCATCTTTGCCACTTACTAGATATGTTATCTTTTTCCGACCATTCTCTGTCAACCCTAGAGATGGTTGTATGTAAAAATCCCAGTAGATCAGCAGTTTCTGAAAGACTCAGACCAGCCCATCTGGCAGCAACAACCATGCCACATTCAAAGTCACTTAAATCAACTTCCTTCCCCATTCTGATGCTCAGTTCAAGTTCAACAGATCATTTTGACCAGGTCTACATGCCTAAATGCATTAAGTTTCTGCTATTTGATTGGCTGATTAAATATTTGTGTTAATGAGCAGTTGAACAGGTGTACCCGGTGAGTGTATATGTCGGAAGACCAGAAGAACGACATTACATGCAATGCATTATAATCCTTGCATAATGCATCCACAAGGAGAGTAAATGCCTAAAATGGCCAATATCCTAAACTAACATCACTGTCAGTTTGTTGTGTTGGTTTATTGCAGCACTGGCAACGAGGTAAGAACAAACGCAACCAGGGAGTTCATAAACCTGAGGCGCTAACAACCAAAACAAAGCAGCAAAAAAAGAGATTAAAGTTGATTTGTTGAGTATTACTTCCTTCTGAAGCACATTTGGCTCAATACATTTTCCTTCTTAATCATGCCACAGATTTTCATGGATAGATTTTTTTTTTTTCACTCTCTTCTTAACGACCTCATCAATGTATTCATCTGACCTTACAACAAGACTGCTACAGTTATCTAGACTTTTATATAGGCCAGTTCAAACATCTAAATATGCATACTTTCCAGAGAGGTTATTGCAGTGTAGGAATATTCTTGGATCATGAAACTTTAGAGAGCGTCAGAGGGTAACTGTGAAATGAACATACTGAATTGTTAGCCTTCTAACACTCTGAGAAGGTGTTTATAAATGTCAAAACAACTGCTGTAGGCCTCTGCGAAAATATGCATTTTCATTTTATTTTAAGGGGGTCAGTGAGGTGTAGAGATATTACAGGATCATCAAACTTTAGGGAATACTAGAGGGCTGAACATTTCCAAATTTCAACCTTGCTGGAAAGGCTTTAAGAAAATAAAACCCTGAACGTATGCATCATGATTTTTAGAACCAATGGCTTCTTAAAAACACTTTCAAGTATGAAAGGGAAATGCATCATATCAATGCTTGCATGTGAAATGAATTGGGTTCAATAAACAGTTCAACCAAAAAGGAAAATAATGTCATTATTTACTCACCTGTGTTGTTCCAAATCTGTTGAAATGTTTTAATCGGTTATTGACTAAAAATATTTCCCTGTGCCAAAGCTCACATCATTTTTGGATCCAGAATTAAAATATGGTGCATTTAAAATGACATGAGCCTAAGTAAATTATTTTGATGAATTAAATGTTTGGGTGAACTATTATATTAAATAGAAAATAAATAAAAAGACATACACTTGGTTTCCCACATCCAGAACTTATTATTAATTTAAGGGGAAGTACATCAACATGAAAGGTCAAGCTCTCCTGACAGTTAATATTTCTTTAAAAAGTTTCTATATCAGCGAGGATACATACACTCACCTAAAGGATTATTAGGAACACCTGTATAAATTCTCCTCTAATCAACCAATCACATGGCAGTTGCTTCAATGCATTTAGGGGTGTGGTCCTGGTCAAGACAATCTCCTGAACTCCAAACTGAATGTCAGAATGGGAAAGAAAGGTGATTTAAGCAATTTTGAGCGTGGCATGGTTGTTGGTGCCAGACGGGCCGGTCTGAGTATTTCACAATCTGCTCAGTTACTGGGATTTTCACGCACAACCATTTCTAGAGTTTACAAAGAATGGTGTGAAAAGGGAAAAACATCCAGTATGCGGCAGTCCTGTGGGCGAAAATGCCTTGTTGATGCTAGAGGTCAGAGGAGAATGGGCCCGACTGATTTAAGCTGATAGAAGAGCAACTTTGACTGAAATAACCACTCGTTACAACCGAGGTATGCAGCAAAGCATTTGTGAAGCCACAACACGCACAACCTTGAGGCGGATGGGCTACAACAGCAGAAGACCCCACCGGGTACCACTCATCTCCACTACAAATAGGAAAAAGAGGCTACAATTTGCACGAGCTCACCAAAATTGGACAGTTGAAGACTGGAAAAATGTTGCCTGGTCTGATGAGTCTCGATTTCTGTTGAGACATTCAGATGGTAGAGTCAGAATTTGGCGTAAACAGAATGAGAACATGGATCCATCATGCCTTGTTACCACTGTGCAGGCTGGTGGTGGTGGTGTAATGGTGTGGGGGATGTTTTCTTGGCACACTTTAGACCCCTTTGTGCCAATTGGGCATCGTTTAAATGCCACGGCCTACCTGAGCATTGTTTCTGACCATGTCCATCCCTTTATGACCACCATGTACCCATCCTCTGATGGCTACTTCCAGCAGGATAATGCACCATGTCTCAAAGCTCGAATCATTTCAAATTGGTTTCTTGAACATGACAATGAGTTCACTGTACTAAAATGGCCCCCACAGTCACCAGATCTCAACCCAATAGAGCATCTTTGGGATGTGGTGGAACGGGAGCTTTGTGCCCTGGATGTGCATCCCACAAATCTCCATCAACTGCAAGATGCTATCCTATCAATATGGGCCAACATTTCTAAAGAATGCTTTCAGCACCTTGTTGAATCAATGCCACGTAGAATTAAGGCAGTTCTGAAGGCGAAAGGGGGTCAAACACAGTATTGGTATGGTGTTCCTAATAATCCTTTAGGTGAGTGTATAATGAATGAATTTTAACCGAGAACTTCATATCTCTTCGACATGTGCGTAAATTGATACGCACAAGCTCCTGAGAAAGATCTAAAGACTACTGGCATATCAAAGAAGACTTGCTACATATCAGCCATACAGATCTCTCTATATTTATATCTATATTGCTTCATCTTACTTTCCAATCCAGTAGCGAATAAGCAGAAATATGAGAATGACATCACCCAGCTACTGTATGAATAATTAGATGTAATCTAACTGTGCTTCTTTTTTTTCTGCACCCAAGAGAAATGGAGTGTCAGTGCGTTTTACAATTGCGATGATAATTGCATTTCCCATGACTGCATTTGTTTGATAGGGGCAGCCCTCACTTTAGGGGTGAAGCTGATGATGGAAACGACTCTGTAATTATACGGGAGTTCTAACGAAGAGTATGTTGGGGAAATATAATATGTGCTTTGCTGCTAGCATGGTGTTGACCTATATTTAAACCTTTTATTTTAAATGCAATTATGGAACATTGATTGACAGGCCCATAGGCTGTAGTATGCACTGTAGAGTGTGTACTGTGTATAGTATGTGAATGTTCTGTACGGGATATCCGAATGACCTACTACAATTGATACAATGTGCAAGATACAAAAGAACACACAGCAAGGAATATTGGTTCCCACAATGCAATGTGTTTGACTTCACACTGTCAAAAGTTAAAACATGTTTACACAAGGTTTTTTTTTTTTTTTAAGATGACATGAGGAGGTCATGTGACAATGCTTGATATATTTGATTGATACTGCATAATGCAAAAATAAATAAATAAATAAATAAATGCTGGTAGGCAGTATACATAACCAATTAAAACATGATGGATTTTCAAGTATTAATTGCTTTTTTATGGCCAAATGTGTGAACAGCTTGTAACAAAACTTAAAAAAACGAGACCTTCCCCAACTCCCTATAGGTTGTCTATGAAAGCCTGTAGATTTGTATGTGATGGGATGTTTACACGCTCTTTCGTTCTATGACATTAAATTAATGCTTATACAATGTTCAGGATAATGCCGAAAGAGCCATTCTGTATACCGTAATGTCCATGTGTCATGCAAAGAAAAGGGATTCATTCAAACTATAGTCTCACATGGCCAGGTCTATACGGTCTATAGTATCAAATATACTTTATAGTCAAACTATCCTAACAGTGTAATTTTAATTACCTCATCGGTCTACATGATGCCGGTGAATTGCAAAGCTGGTGCAAACATATCCAAATCCCTATGATCAGATGCTTTCTTAACTGCTGTTTCCTCACCGCTGTCATTTCTAGCGTTTATTTTGTTATTGAGAGGAAAGCGTGCAGCACATATTTACATATTCATCTAAACGTCGCTCTCATCAGCGTGGACGGCATCTGGATGTTTGTTAACAGTATATCACTGCAAAGGTATTTCCAACTTCTTTTTACTTCTAAGCAAAGAATGAAAAATAACTTCCCGTGTGTAACATACATCCACTGATGGCAAGCGCTGTGAACCCAAGTACAGTTTATTAACTCCAAACAAGATCAAACATAAAACAAAGACTTGGCATGGCATGAACAAGAAAACTCACAAACAGTGGTACACGGACAATACTTGACAAGGAACAAGGCAAACATGAGGGCTTAAATGCACAAGGACTGATGACTGAACAAGACACACCTGTGAACAATCAGTACAATGAACCAATAACAAAAGGTGTGTTCGACATCGGGTGCGTCTGGATGTATCCGATCGGGACACATATTGCCGCGTGCAGGCGGGGAGGAGCTGAAAACAACGTGAAGTCGGATACTTTCTTCTTGCCGTAGTGACGCTCGCTCTGTTTGCATACTTTATCACAGATGATGTGAAATAAATGCAATATAATACACATATGTTTCAGAGTCATACTTTATGTACTGCTTAATTCAGTATCTGTTTGTACAAGAATAGAGTTCAACATAAGCCTATATCAATGAAGTGGGGTCTATGTTTTTTTATCCGTTTTATTTTAATAAACATGACGCAATATAACATCGCAACTATATGAAAAGAGGTTTTACTGTTATTAAAAAAAAAACAGATTTGCGAGCAACAGTGGAACTGAAAGTTTTAGAATAAACACAAAACACACGTGCTCGGTGAATCCGAAGCTGCGCAAAATGCACCAGCTGGCTGCTCTCGAATCGTTCTCGCGGTACTTTGAAGGCATATGTCACAGTCACGTGGCGTCGGCACTGTCTCAAGTCGGACAAAATTTCTTACAGGAATGCACTGCTTCAAGTCACCCGCCGATCGATCTGTATCTATTTTTTTTATACACTGTATGAAGTCGAACAAGCCTAACATAACACATGAGACTGGGGAAGCACATGACATGATCACATGATGGCAAGGATTCACATGACAAAAGGGAACACATGGCAAACCAGGAAACATAAAGTTACATGAAACAAAACCAAAACTAGATGTGACACTGTGATTATAACTGGGCATTGAATCACATTGAGTCTCTTGTGCGTTATGTGCAAGCACGAGCATTAGCAATAAGTTGCTGGTTGCAGTTCACTAAATGGCCAAGTGTTGCTAATAACAAGGGATTCTGAATTATACATATTTAAAGTGTCATGAACACCTCAGAGCTCAAAAAAAAAATCTCTAGAAATGGGTGTGCAAATCTGTGGAAAAGTGGGAGTGTAGAGGGGGGGAAGAGGGGAGACAACAATCAATCAAATTGTTTTGGGTTTGTTTGTTTGCCCCCGATTTACTTGTGCACATAACTTTTTAATACATTTGCCTTCAAAACAGTGTAATCATGTAACTTCCCCTCCCTCTTGCAGCAACTTCTCTTCTCTAATGATGAGGGCGGGGCAACCTGTCACTCACATGAGATCCATCAATAGCAAAGCACAACCAATCAATCCAATCAATTCCCAATGGTCAAAATCAAGTCCCGCCCAATATGTGTCCTTATTTTCACATATTTAATTTGAAGAAGACGTTTAAATATGTGCGCAAACACTGTGCTGGTTCATGTTTAGAGCACTAGAGTATATGAAATATGTCCATAAAAACCTGAAACATGCTTGCTCCAGTCTGTATATGATCCGCGTATAATTCTCCTCTGTAATGCGATCTCATGCGTAATACAGCACAGTGATTGGATGCAATGAGCCCTTTGTCATGAATAAATGCACTCAGAAACGGTTGCCGTCAGCTCGTTTGTTGTTCGTTTGCGGCCAATCACTGGATCTTGCCGGTATTACATATTGATGTCAGAATCCGTGACATTGCTCTGACTTTGTTTTCAAACTGGAAGACAGAAATTGCTCTAATAATGCAAAAATAACTAATTTACACTTACGAACAAACTTGATGAGTACCTTTAGCGTTTTCAATGATGTGCAGCCTAAAAAAATGCCTTAAAAAATGTTTTCTGGGGTTTCATGACCCTTTAAAATGGGGGCAAATAAATGATGATTTTCATAAAAAAAGGACATCGAATGTCTTTTTTCCCCCTGTGTACCTCACTGCTATCCTTAAACAAGAATCAACTTCAATGAAACAAATATAATGATATCATGACCTGCATACTTGATAATCCAAATTCATCAAAGGTTTTGATAATGCACATGGACGATGCCAGGTGTCTTTTGTTATTTACAAAAAAAAAGAACGAAAGAAAAATGTTAGAAGGGAGTCTGCTGAATGCTGATTTTCATTTAAAACACCAGTCGTTTCTCTTCCTATCTGCCTCTCCTGCCATCCTTTCAGCATCATGAATGGAAATCAATGAAATGATGATAATGATAATAATGATGAAGACAGTAAACATAATTTGCTATTTTATATAATAGCAGTATGCACGGCAGACTTTAATTCAGCATCACGGCCCATTGTGCATTCTGCATCATCTGCAATGTCAAAATGCAACTAATCGGAAACAGACTAAATTTCCCTTGATAGTCTAGATTTCATCACATGGTTTTAACACATTAAACTCACATGTTAGCAGTTTCAGTAATGCATAATAATGATGCTGGGTGCCTTCTGTTCTGGAAAAAGGGATATCTTTATGAAAATGCTGGCAAATATTTAACTATTTTATATATGAACATGCATATGCATATATATTACATCTTTCCTATATTCCTTCAAAAGAAATCCTTGTCGTATTTGTATACACTATTTTAAATTAAAAAGAAAACTGCTCCTAAAAGTCATTCCTGATTTTCCAGGATTTTCTCTAGGATTGTATCCTCCTTCACTTTTGCATTCTCTTTCCCGCTGTCTTTTTGCATCTGTCTCTCTGTCATTTCTATTCTTAGAGTAGCATTGTGTGTTTGGCAACGGTACAATGAGATATAGATCTCGTTAATTCCTGCCTCGCAGCATCTTTTAAAACAGCCCATCACTGGCCTCCCATTGCTCATGCCTCATTCTGTTTTATATGCACAAACACTAAATAATTAGACTCTGCTATCATCAATAAGAATAAAATAAAGCACATATATTGAGAGACTGTGACAAACAACAAAATAAGCTATTGGATTTTTGTATGCAATAAGAGTATAATGTCAGGGAATACAGTCAACTGTCTTTTGAATGCGCAAATGACCTCAAAAAGTGAAAACTGCGAAAGTGGTGCAGCGGGAAAAAAAATAGTTTGACAAGCTTAAATTCTATAAGAAAATAAATTGTTTAGAGCATGCATATTGAACGTATATATATATATATATTTCCAAACATACACTATTGCTAAAAGCTTTTGGACACCTGCCTTTACATGCACATGAACTTTAATGACATCCCATTCTTAATCCGTAGGGTTTAATATGGAGTTGGCCCACCCTTTGCAGCTATAACAGCTTCAACTGTTCTAGGAAGGCTTTCCTCAAGGTTTAGGAGTGTGTTTATGGGAATTTTTGACCATTCTTCTAGAAGCGCATTTGTGAGGTCAGGCACTGATGTTAGACGAGAAGGCCTGGCTCATAGTCTCCATTCTATAGGGTTGAGGTCACGACTCTGTGCAGGCCAGTCAAGTTCCTCCACACCAAACTCACTCATCCGTGTCTTTATGGACCTTACTTTGTGCACTGGCAGTCATGTTGGAACAGGAAGGGACCATCCCCAAACTTCCCACAATGTCGGGAGCATGAAATTGTCTTGGTATGCTGAAGCATTAAGAGTTCCTTTGACTGAAGCTAAGGGGCCAAGCCCAACCCCTGAAAAACAACCCCACACCATAATTCCCCCTCCAACAAACTTTACACTCTGTGATTTTACGTGGCCTACCACTTCGTGGCTGAGTTGCTGTTGTTCCCAATTGCTTCCACTTTGTTATAATACCACTAACAGTTGACCGTGGAATATTTAGTAGTGAGGAAATTTCACGAATGGACTTTTTGCACAGGTAGCAACCTATCACGGTACCACGCTTGAATTCACTGAGCTCCTGAGAGTGACCCATACTTTCACAAATGTTTGTAGAAGCGTCTGCATGCCTAGGTGCTTGATTTTATACACCTGTGGCCATGGAAGTGATTGGAACACCTGAATTCAATGATTTGGATGGGTGTCCCGATACTTTTTGCATTATAGTGTAATTTTGATTTCATGGTAACTTTAAGCTAAGTTTGTGAGCAAATGCATAATAATTTCTTCTGATACCTTTGGTATAATCAAGATATTAGCTTTAAACTCAGTATATTGGGCAAACTATCCAATCAGTTTCCAAAAAGTAGTTAATAGTAAGATATTAGGATGTTATACAGATGTTGCACTGTCCATTGTTTTGTGCACAAAAAAGTAAAAGTTTAAAAAGTTTAGGCAACAAAGTTGACATGAAACATAACTGAGAGCTCTGAAGAAACTCTGGGTCTATTTTTTTCTGATAATTCATTTAATTTCCATCTGTACAAATTCACATGTTTTCCCGCAAATAAATACAGATGTTTCAAAACCCAAACAACATTTGGAGTTCTGAATAGCTAACATGCTACAGAAATACACAAAGTAAGTTTAAAATTGGGCCTGCTCCTCACACAAAGCTATCATAAGACTTCAGCAATAAAATTGTTATGTGGAGCAAATTTATGGTGATTTTGCATCCTTTTTGAGGTGTGACATCTTCAGTCCTCATTTACTATGATTGTGTTGCAAAGAGAGTTCAGCATGTCCTTCAAAAGTTCTCCTATTGTGTTCTGCAGAAGAAAGACATTTTTGGGTGAACTGCTTTTGGGTGAACATGATCTAGCTAACATAAGAAACCACCATTGTCTGTGAGAGGGGAATGCGTTTTAAAAGACTTCAGGGTTAGGGTGTTTGTTAGGGTCATTTTCAAGGAAAATAAATTATGCATTGCATATTCCACAAACGAACAATTTTTTACCCTTTATATCTTATACCCTTATGAATTCTTCCGCACTACTGATTTTTTAAACATACGTATGAGACATGAACACACGCAGGAGCAATAACATCTGCTGTCTGTAAATTAGCAAAGGCAAATTAAGGCTAATTACAGGTTTTATTTTGCTGGCCTTTGGCTTATTTCCCAGTGTCAACGCTACAGCAGGAGCATGGGAGGGGGGTCGTCATAAGAACTTAACTTTACATTGGAGTGCATTCTGACCAGCATATTTCTCTGGCATACTGTAGTTTTGGCACTGGGTTTGTATGCTGACAAAGGGAATTACAGAGCTATACTGGCACAGCAAGACTCCGCTAGTAGAGCTACGTCTGCCAACAAGCAGTCACACAATAAGGGTATATTGATAATAGAGTTAAGGGCGACAGCTAAGGATTTTTACCCCAAATATTAGCTTAACTGAGAAAAAGAGAGTTTAGATGTAGCGGGCAAACAAAAGTCAATCAAGTCAAATAAACAGAAATTTCAATTCTAAAACATTTGCTCAGGTCATTCTAACCATTCTATTTCAATTAAATGATTGTACTATATTTTAGTCTGATAATGTTTTTTATTTAATATTTTGTAGGGGATTTGTATGGTGCTAAACTATATTTATACAGTAGTTATAATCCATTTATAAATTTTTTGAGCATTGACCTGAAAATGAAATTTCCAACTTAAACTTTCATAAATGTAAGTTTGGTCTCTTTTTGAAGACGAAGTTTTGAAAAGTGAACTTGAAAAAAGTTTTTAATTTAATTAGTTTTTAAATTTTACATTTATTAAAAAAATGCACACAAATACAATTTTCAATCTTATCAAATAAAATAAAATGAGCTTTATCAAAAAAAAAAAAAAAATCTTTATACTGTGTTCGCTGGGTGAACAGGTTAATTGATTGTAATATTAATTCAGCTACATCAAGTTAATTCTATTTATTAAGTTATAATTAATTATTCATATACATTAAATATATTCATAACATAATACATAGCAACACTGTAGCATTGTGCAAATGAGTTATATGTACACATACACAAAGCACTCAAATTTTCATCAGAACATATTAAAAGGCACCTATTATGTCCTTTTACAAAGACTTGATTTGGTTTTTGGGGTTTAAAACACATTATTTCCCCATATTTAACATTGCTGCAGCTCCTCTCTTCCCAGTCTGGATGGGGCGTGTCCAGCGACACAACAAAATTGAGATCTCTGCAACTTTATACAAATGAAGAGCGACTTTCGGGAGCGACAACTAATAGGAGTGAAGTCAGTGGATTTGCAGTCAGCAAATGTCCTATAATTTATGATATGTCTTCATATACAGATGGTGGTATTCGCCGTGCTGAATCAGAGCCTGAATGGTTTTGTGAGCCCAGATAGACCAGCATTTGCCCTTTTGCTGTAGATAAATGTCATACCTGTTTCTGTGTCTGGCGTTCGGTGGGACTTTTATGTTGTAGTTCTCTGTGCATTGTCTCTGTGTTCTTTTCTTCTGTCCTGTTTCCTGTGGAGTTGTGTAGTTCTTTGTAGTTTTTCATGTTGATTAGTCCTCCCAGGTGTTTCCCATTTACCACACCCCTTGTTATCTCGTTAAGCTAGTCTTCCCTGTGTATTTATAGTCCTTGTTTTCTCTGGTTCTCTGTCGGTTGTTGTTTCATGTTATGCAGGTGTCTGCAGTTCCCAGTGTTTTTTTTTTTTTCTCTGTTTTATTTTGTTCCTGATTTATAGTTGTTTTCTGCATTAAATTTCCCTGAATTTGGATCCTCATCTCTGCCTGCCATCTTTGATTTCCCTTGTGTTCCGTGACAGAACGACCGTCCATTTATGGATCCAGCGGGGAAATTAACACGTTTCCATCAGGGAGAGCTCAGCACAGAGGACTATGTGCTAGAATTCATCTTGGCTCGCCTGACTAGAATGAGCGAGACTTGCCTGATGATCTTTTTTTCGAAGGGGATTGGCAGAGCCACTCGGTTCGTGCATGCCACTATAGGGGCCCTGACGGGACATTGGAGTGCTACGTGGCTCTTGCACTACAGCTGAGCGGCTCAGTATTGGTGGCGGGGGTCGATTCACCAGAGTTCCCAGCCATCAGGGTCACCAGGTCAGAGATCCCAGTAGCCATGATCTTGGAGGAGGAGGATTTTAGGGCAGCCCAGAGGTACGTGAGACTGGTATCGAGGCTGGAGGACACAGCACTTTGCTTGGTGCAAGCCACTGGCGTCCTTGCGGTGGGGTCAGGTCGGAGGACTTCCGTGCCCAGAGCCCAGCGAGGTTCCCTGTCTCCGTCCAGGGCCCAGCGACGTCCCCGTCTCCGTCTAGAGCCCAGTGACGTCCCCTGTCTCTGTCCAGCGTTCAGAAATGGCTCCAGCCACTGACCAGCGTCCAGAGACGGCTCCAGCCACTGACCAGCGTCCAGAGACGGCTCCAGCCACTGACCAGTGTCAAGAGAGGACTCAGTCTCCTGTCAAGAGTCCAGAGAGGACTCCGTCCCTTGTCAAGAGTCCAGAGAGGACTCTGTCCCCTGCACCGAGCCCAGAGAGGACACCATACCCTGTCCCAAATCCGGAGGGGACATCCGTCTCTGTTACGAGTCTGGAGAGGACATCCATCACAGTCCCGAGTCCAGAGAGGACATCCATCACAGTCCCGAGTCCGGGGAGGACATCCGTCCCCGTCCTGAGTCCGTTGAATTCTCCTCTCCCCGTCGAGAGTCATGTGAGGCCTCAGGTTCCCGAACATAGTCCAGAGAGGGCTCTAGACCAGACTGTATCCCAATCCAGCACTCTGCAGTTAGCACAAACCCCTTACCAGTCTGTGTCCCAGCCCAGTGGCCTTCCATCAGCACAAGCCTGTTACCAGTCTGTGTCCCAGCTTGGTGGATTGCAGTCAGCCCAAGCACATTACCAATCTGTGTCCCAGCCCAGCGATCTGCAGTCAGTCCAAGTCCGCTTCCAGTCTGTGTCCCAGCCAAGTGGCCTGCTGTCTGCACAAGCCCGTTACCAGTCGGTGCCACCCAAGCCACCTGACCGACCTGGCTCTTACAGGTCACTTCATCTGCCCACTCTACCCTGGCCACCCGATCCGCCCCAGCCCCCATCCTGCTTCCACTCTGCGTTCCTGACCCTCCATCCCTCCCCCGTTCCGCCGCCGCTTCACCTTCCTCCATGACTTGTTCTGGAGCGTCTGGTAGCCGCTCCTTTGTGGGGGGTAATGTCATACCTGTTTCTGTGTCTGGCACTCAGTGGAACTTTTATTTTTTATCTCTGTGCATTGTCTCTGTGTACTTTTCTGTGTCCTGTTTCCTGTGGAGTTTTGTAGTTCTTTGTAGTTTTTCATGTCGATTAGTCCTCCCATGTGTTTCCCATTTACCACACCCCTTGTTTTCTCGTTACGCTAGTCTTCCCTGTGTATTTATAGTCCTTGTTTTCTCTGGTTCTCTGCCGGTTGTTGTTTCATGTTATGCAGGTGTGTGCAGTTCCCCGTGTTTTCTTTGTTTTTTTCTCAGTGTTATTTTGTTTCTGATTTATAGTTGTTTTCTGCATTACATTTCTCTGCATTTGGATTCTCATCTCTGCCTGCTGTCTTTGATTTCCCTAGTGTTCCGTGACAGATAAATAGCTGCGATGACCACTGCGTTGTTTCTCGTTCATCTTTAATATTAAGCATTATGTTCTGATTCCATTTATATTTAAACTTTTCCTTCCAAAATGTTTGTTTGTAGCGGCAAGAAAACTGATTTGTTGTCTACAACATGGAGTAACATCTGTGAATTTCATTCACAAACGTTACTAGGCACTAGAGACCTCACCGCCAGCCACTGGCGGCATGTAGCGACAAAGTCGCTGGTAGTTTGAATGCACCTTAACCCTTTCGGTCCTACTTGCTCAGCTCTGAGTGGCCTCCGTTACACTCACCCCCCTAAACTTCACTCCCATCTGGGTCATGGCACCAATGTAACCCCTCTGGTCCTACCCACGCTGCTCCAAGCAGGACTCGAACTGGCGCCTCAAGCAAGGGAGGTGGGCGCACTAACAAGGACGCTAAAGACCACAGTCTCTAGTGTCAGTCACTAGAGCGCCTCTTGAGATCAGGGGAGTGAGGTTTACATACACAGCTTTCACTAGCTGGCCTCCATTACACCTGCCTCTTAACCATAACCGAGGAATACTTTAAATGAGGAATACTGTGAGTAATGTTTGTTCTCAGAAGAAAACTCAAGACTACAATGGAGGCGTTTCAGGGAGTTCAGAAACAGTGACACTGATATAGAGAATAACTCCCGCTGGAGGGACTTTGTGCTTTGGGTCCTTTTTCTCGCTCAAACAGCAATGTTACACACTAAAGAAAGCATAATAGGACAGTAAAACGTTTCTTAAGGACAACCATGTGTCTCTGACGGCACAATATAAATATATTTAAAATAAATATGTCAAAATAAACAATCAAGTTAAATACATACTGTCTCAGCCTTCACCAGCAAACTCTTTTATCCTCATTCTTGCGGCCTGTCTGCTCTATTATTTGCACAGAGATCTCTAATATCAGTCCACCGTGACACGGTGCTCTTCTAAAACCCTGTCTCGTCATTCGAGCATGAGGCCGTCTGGAGCGGGAGGCAGCTCAGCACCAGGATTTCATTTCCGATTCTTGGCTATGCAGCTCTGCCCTCCACACTCCTGCTAACTTGGGCGAATTCCCCACGAGGGCTCGATCAAGTCCACAATCTAAGTCTGTAATGCAGTCCTGGGCTCATGATGATAGCTGTTATTACATATGGGACTGTATTGTTTGCTCTGATGATAAGCCAGTGGAGGGGAGAGACAGTGAGTGTATCTGTCAGCGTAAAAGAGAGAGGGGGAAAAAAAACAAGAGTTTGTTTCACCCTCTGGATTTTTTGGTGTGTATATGTGAGGGATGTGTTTGTTTTGTGTCTCTGTGGCCAGAGACACACAGAAAGAGTGTTTTTGCTTCTGGGAATTTTGAGTCATCCACATTTTCTATGAGTCACATCTGAATAATCATCCAATACTAGAATGTAAATACCAGAATATTGCCAGAAGATATTTTGGCCCTATTCTCTGTGATAACTTATCATATTTTTATATACTCCATGAGAGGATAGATAAAAGAGTCAATGTGTAATTTACTACGGCTGACATATTACAAATATTTGCCTGTAATATTTTCAATTACTGTGTTCAAGCCTGGTTCAATTATTTATAAAGCTCCAGATATGATTGTTCTATTCTATTCTATATGTATTTTATAAACAAAAAAAGCTATAACCTACGCAAAGACCACCCCCCTTATTTTCATTTTGCACACGAAAAAGTAAAGATAAATATGTGTATAAATGAATACATTTGGAAATAAATATGTGGGAATAGATAAACATAAAAAATAACTGAACTAAAAAATTTTTTTTAAAAAACGATAAAAAGTTAAAAAGAATAGAAATACATTTTAAAATAAAATAATAAATGAAGGAATAAAAGTAAAACAAAAATAAATCCAGCATCAAGGTTTACTAAAAATGAATTATACTTTTTTAATTAAGTCATTTATTCCTTTATTTATTTTCATTCATTCATTCATTCATTCATTCATTCACATTCATACATTCATTCAGGTTTGGTCCTCCATAATTATATTGTCTGAAATGTATATACAGTACATACAAATGTGAACCTTAATATAAATTTAAATTGCAAAAAAAAAAAAAAAAATGTAAATAATAAATATAAATTGCAAACAAGATTTTTGGAACTAATCCATTAATTTAATTAAAAAAAAACGGTGGGACTGTTTTTTACTCAAATTATTCAAATAAAAATATATTACTGAAAAAATATTTTACAAATATTATCAATGAATCAACCTAAACTCAAGTGTAAGTGATAAATGAAAATAAGTGATGTGATCCAGGAGTTCCATGATCATAGTAAGACGCATTAAAATAAGGCAAATAAATTAAGGAAAATATCTTGATCTTTATACCCTAATTCATTATGGTGTTTCAATTTTAAGCTACACTGTCAAAAGTAAAGAATTTCTGGCTTGATCTCATGACTGTCTCTTCATTCACAGGGTATGATCCAGTTTTTTTTGCATCCTCATCAACAATGGTATGATCTAGCCATTAAAAAATAATAATAATAATAATAATAATAAAATATTAAATAATATTTTGACTTGCATAAGACCAGTTAATTTAGATGTTACCACATAAAGATCCTTCTTTGAGCCTTATTTAAATCAAGATTGATAAGAGTGCATCTCCAGCATGTTTGCTTCAACAGCTAGCACTTACAAACCTGCAAAAAAAAAAACCAAAAAAACAATTTCAGATGAGCAATGGTCCCCATGCAGAGAACTCCCACATAGTGTCACATAATGCATTCGCCGTCCTCAAAGGACTGAAAAACACACATCAAAGATGCTAAATGTTACCAAGTGCCATTTTTCCACCGAGAAGAGGGTCGTTTCCTGACAACCCAGGAAGGATCAGTGAAGTACCTTGACTGTGACTAACACTGGATCCGTTGCACTGAACACTTCAGCTCATCCGAGTCCGGCCCGCAGGAACCTCCCAGGAGAAATCACTTTCTTTTCCATGATACCGCTTCTAATGACAGGCTATGTTCATGCCGCCTGGTTGCTCATGTTTCGAACGAGTCTTTCATGAACACGTTCCCCACAGCAGGGGAATGTCTGTAATGACATGTTTCTGCTGTGAAAGTTTAGATAAATCCTTTTGAAAGACATCGCTGACTGATGAGCGCGTGATTAAATCCTGTCCATAATTTATTTGACTGTCAGATGCATTTAATTATGATGGCTCATGAGAGAAAAAAAAGATCTAGAGGTGACTTACCCCAATCCACAACACACTTCCAGATTAACGCTTGCAGACTTTCAGCTTCTCTGCAGTCTCTCTATCTCCTGACTTTCACCCTGTGAAGAAGAAAGAAGTCGACATTTTTGAATTCTCGAAACGATTGTGTTATTAATTGTTTTCATTTGTTCAGCCAATTTAAATTTGTTTGTTCTTGAAATGCAAACTCATTTATCCAAATATTCTTCCCAAGGCAATACAGGTATCATGTTTAAAAACAATTATTAAGTGTTAAAAAATGTTATATTAAGTTAAAATAAGATACACAGAGGTTTCATCAATGATAACTAAAAATACAACAAAAACAATAAATCAATAAAAAATTGTCATAATTTAGAAATAAAAGGCTTTTTTCCTACACTGATTTTAGCCCTCTGATTTGAACACTCTTTTTAAAGGGTAGTGTCTGACGTGATACTTCAGTGTAAATGGCCACTGCTGTGATTGGCTGCAGTGAGACTTCAGTGTAAACACCCACTGCTGTGATTGGCTGCTGTGAGACTTCAGTGTAAACATCCACTGCTGTGATTGGCTGCAGTGAGACTTCAGTGTAAACACCCACTGCTGTGATTGGCTGCTGTGAGACTTCAGTGTGAATGCACACTGCTATGATTGGCTGCTGTGAGACTTCAGTGTAAATGCCCACTGCTGTGATTGGCTAACATCTTTGCATATGAAATAGCTAAGTATTACATGTGTAACTCTCTCGAAAACGTTTACCACGTTTTACAGTGCTTAAGATTAACTAATAGTGAAAAGTGTTGATTATGTTTAGATTGTGGCATGAAAGGATGATGAGCATTGTAGCCGATCACAGACATGTTGATGAATGATGAATGCAGCGATGAATGCAGCAATCTCATCATTGCAATTTAATTTCTTTCATCATAACTACCAGTGCAAACACAATGTAAATAAGAGATTTGTTGATTATAACAGGAGTTTTGGCAAGAGTCCAGAACTCCGTCACTGATAAACTCTGACAGCTCCAGCGATTGTAAACGGAGTGTTCTTTTATAATTTAATCACAGTTTAAATAACAGATTAATTTCATCCTACTAAGAGAAACAATGTGAAGTTGAGCGTTTAGTCACTGGTTTGATTTACTGACACACAGACAAAGAACATCTGATTGTACATAAATCATTACATATCAGAAATCACTGGTCACAGATCAGGCATTAGAATTAACATGGTTACTTACATGTTGTGGAATTACTGTCGAGTCCATATCATAAGTCACAAGTCTGTTTGCAAAGTCTGTGCCAAAATTGTAACTGAATTACCAAAGAATCCACAGTGAAATGTACAGAATACAAATAAATAATGCTCAACTGAGACATTCACATTGTTCAAAATAAATAACCACATTCTTATCATTAGGGTTCTTTGGAAGGTATTGTTATTTTTAGTCCAGTGATCCTGTATTGCTCTTCTCTCCTTGTCATCTCACTAACACGACAGTGGGCGGGGCCAAAGTTGCAATGATGAAGTAGGCGTTGCTCTTCATCTATAGGTACATCCCACAATGAGTCGTTTGCTGGGCTTGGTTACAATAAAAGCTGTTTTTGGACTAACAAGGAAATTTTCAGTTCTGAATCTTACATGATATTATTAGTATGATGACCTCTTAAATGTCAAAAGCTCAAGGAAAATTTGATTTCTCAATTCATGACCCCTTTAAAATTGTAAAAGCTTGGAGGTTGTCTATGACAATTTTTTAATCACTCTGCAATGCCAAAACAGCAACCTTGACGCCTTGGTGGAGGAGGAGTAATTAGTCATATGCCAATCAGTGATTGGCTCCAAAAAAAGAAAAAGAAACGCATGAGAATGCCAACAGATAACTCTCTCTGGGTATTATTGTTCAATTTCAAACATTTGGTAGAATATTGTCATCTAGAATGTGTTTAAAAAATGTAATTCACTTTTTTTTATCTGTAACAAAAAAAGGCAATACTGGATTAAATGTAATTGCTTTTGACAGAGCACTATTCCATAGCAGAATACTTAGTTTGATGTGAGAAAAACCAAATCGGCTTTGCTGTGTTACTCTCAGCACTATATTTTTAAGTCTAATTTCAATAATCAACAAATTATCACCTAATTTTGTTCACTACAAGAGTCGCCCTTGGGATTTCCAGCATGTTAAACTGTCTCATCATTTCACCTAATGTTGTACGGCAGAGTGCTAATGAATATGTTGAAAACAATTTAAATCACACAGCATTCTAATTATTATCTTATCACAAAAGCTCAGTGTGTACGGCAGTATTTCAGTGAGGTATGTTCCGTGCCGCCTCAACCCTCCAGACCCCTCCCACCTGACGCGCGCACATCGCCGGGCCACGTTGTAACGATGTGAATCTCATTTGCTAACACAAAGTCACACATTATTTCTGAAACATCCTGCCAGATAAAATTCGTATTGAAAACAGAGGCCGCTGTTCATTGTCTCCCCAGTTGCCGAGAGACAGCAGCGGATGCTGCCATATGGCGGGCCCCTCATTTGCATGTTTGCCTCATCAGAGCTTCATCTGAGGCGCACAGAAATCAGAACGAAACTACTATGATCATTGCCTCAGAACAACAATATTCCATCATTACACTAATGGCTTCCGTTGCAGGCCACACAGCGCTTCTGTCATCAAGAGGAAATCATATTGTTGTTGATATTGCATGATAACGCATTTTGCATTATAATTTTGAAATAATCAAAATAAAGTAATAGTGAACACTAATAATAATAATTAGTTTGCCCTCAAAAGTCTCTAACTTGAAAATAAAATGCAACACGATTCTGCATTGGAGGAAATCTGCAGTAGGCTAAAGTCTCAGATTGAATTGCTTAAATGGGTCATTTCATACATTTTTTTTTTTTCTGAGGTCCACATATAATGTTTTGCACCAAAAATAAACATATAAGATTTTTTTTTTTTTTTTTTGCATGCTGTGGTACTTTTAAAACTTTTATGTAAGTGAAATTAAAAAAAAATAAAAAGGTAAAAATAGTAAAAACTAAGTGCAATTGCTGAGATATACACATAGCAGAAATAATCACAAATTATTCACATCAATGACCAGCAATCATTCAATCACTTTAGATGCTACAAACACACTGTAAGTCTTGCATGATCAAAGTTATTTCTGACTTGTCTAACTGACTTTTGGAAACAATTTTGCTTTGTTTTTTTTTTACCTGATTTAGCCTTGCTCTGATTTTCATGCAAGGCATAACTTGTCAGATCCTTTGGCTTATCTATTGGGTTTGACAGATGCTTTTTGTTAGTTTTATTGAAGGTCACAGTTATGTTTCAGCTTTGTCTGAGCTTTTTCTCTTAAAATTCTACATTGTAAAAAAAAAAGTTGCTGATTTAAATTTTTAAGTACAATCAACTTGGATGTTTAAGTCATTTCAACTCAAATTACATTAAACTGATTTAAAAAAAAAATTAATTGCATCTTGTATTAAAAAGGTGAAAATTGTTTAACTTATTTTGATGAGTTAAAGCAATGTAAAAACATATGTTGTCATAACTTATTGATCATATCATTTTTTACAGTGTACAGAAGAATTAAAAAGAGACACACATGAGACATGTTAAGATCATTTGGTCTTGGACGAATAAGATGAGCGATGAGAGTTCATATTGATGTATAATTTCAGACTTTAGTATCTAATGCCCTGTACACATTGTACGATTTTGGGCTATCCCAAGATGAGCAATCAGGGCAATTTCTGTGGTCGTGGCTCCTAAACTAGTCACATCGTACAATGAGAGAGGTTCAAAGACGGCCGTTGTCACGATCTTGAGACCAAAGATAGCATGCAATAATTTTCTGACAGTGTCATAAATTTAGCATGATCATCTCACAGTGTGTTTGCTACTAAGACCTACGTCTACTGATTAGCAATATAAAGATGCAATATGAAATGGCGTATTGATCAGTGCGACATGATGCTAAAACTTAAAACTACTTACCTCAAGCTCCCTTTGCAAAATTGCTATGCCAAGTTGGTCTCTTTTCCCTATAGATATTCTCCTCTTTTGCTTTCTCCTCTTTTTTTTTTGTGCACATTAAAAACCACAATTGCCAAAGTGGGATTTATCTTGCTCTATTTGTTTACCACTAGCGCATGCTGATGGCGCTTTTTCTGTAGCCTACAATTCAATAGGTGTCATCAACGTACAGTCTACATAAATGATGTACAAGTTTATTAGATCCATGCCATACAGTGTGATTTGTAATGATCTTATTGCAGAAATCGCTTATTGCATAAGCAAATCTGAGCACAGTTTGAGACACTGTTGAGACTGCCATTAAAAGCCTAGACTTTAAGAATAAGCATTTAAATAGCAAATTACCAACCTTAAATGTCTACTTGACAATGTTGCATCGTATCCTAAAAGTTTACACACTAAAGTATTAGCCCAAAGTCCTTCACTTTGATGAAACAACACACTGCAGTGTTTCTGAATTTAGGAGAATTGGTCAATTATTTATAAAACAATTCTAGTGTAAATTTGTGCATTCAGTTCAATGCAACCACTTGCATAATGGTGTTTCAGATGATTTACAAGCCTTTTTCTGCTTATGTTTTATGAATAGCTCTAAAAGCTAAATTATCATCCTTCACATTACTTTTACTGAAGTACTTAATGAAGAACTTTCTGATGTTTTTTTTTTTTCTCTCTAGAGTCTAGAGAAAAAATATCAGAAAGTTGCAAGAAAGTAAAAGTCTCCATGAAACAACACAACTTATAATAAAACAAGATGCTAATATATATATATATATATATATATATATATATGTATATATATATATATATATATATATATATATATATATATATATATATATATATATATATATATATATATATATACACACATTTCTGAATGTTAGACTTTTTTTACAGACCTGTTATTCTTATTTATGTTTTTTAACTCACAGCGTTTCTCCACCTTTTGCTTATAACTCATAAATTGATAACCAAAAGCTTACATTATACAAACAACCACTATAAAATGTAATAGTAAGAATATGGATAACCTCCAAATATATTTTGGCCCTTTCCGAAATAGATGCGCCACATCACATAAGAGAATAAATAATTTAAACTATGAACAATATTTTTTTTTTTTGTGCCCCTGCAACTAACCTGCGGCTAAAATACAGACACACACAGTCATTCTCCATGCAGTTCAATTAGCAAATAGTAGATTAGTATCGATCCCTGTGTGTTTCACACTGTGTGAGAAGTTTTGCTCAGCTCATTAAAAAGTTAGCTGTTCTTACTGAAAATTTAATAGTCAACACATTTCCACCTAATGAAAACATTACCGACACATGCTGTATGAGAGGACTACATTTATTGTTTAGTAAAGATTTTGGAGCTATTCATAAAACATGAGCCTGTGTAAATTGTTTGTAAAACACCATTATGCAAGTTGCTGCACTGAACTAAATGCACCAATTTACAAAATAATCATTGTATAATCAATTTACGGTTACACTTTAATTCAACTGAAGACATTCTACTAACTACTTTGCAACTACATGTCAACTAACTGTCATTAGATTACTAGTAAACTGTTAGGTTAAGGTTAGGTGTTAGGGTTCTGTTTAGTAGAATAAGTTAACATGTAGCTCTACTTGCAAAGTTACTTATAGTCAGTATAATCTCTGTTGGAGGAGCATCTAAATAAAGTGTTAGCAGATATTAAAGGGGACCTATTATGCCCCTTTTTACTGGATGTAATATTAGTCTCAAGCGTCCCCAGAATGTGAAGTTTCGGCTCAAATTACCCACATATGATGTATTATACCATGTTGTAAATGCCTATTTTTGAATTAAAGGAAAAACATGCCTTTTTGTGCATGTATCTTTAAATGCAAATGAGCTGCTGCTCCTGCCCCCCTTTCCAGAAGAGGGCGGAGCCTGTACAGCTCATGCCTCCGATACTCTGCCAAAAACGAAAACATCTGTTTGGTTTTGATTATCATCTCTATCGCGGTCACGCTCACGTGACACTGCAGTTCTTCATCATCATGAAACTTTATCTGCATGCGTTTTAAAGCCATATCAGTCTAAACTTCTGATATATGTTTTTCTGAGCGCACACACACTTATTAAACTAAGTTCTCTTTCACATCTTATTGCGCTTAAACTGTCAAATACACACAAAGTTATGTCGAAAACACACAAAGTTCTCATAAACAGTCGGTTATGTCTGTGAATGTAAACAGCAAGTAAAGAAATCGCATGTGTATATTAGATCTGTGTATTGACTGAATAACTTTAGTAGCTTTTAATAAGAATACATCTCTTTCTTGAATGCTGCTGTTAAATGCTCTGGCAAGGAGATAAACATGGTGGACTGTACAGCTCACTGAGGGCGGGGTCTATGCTAATAGGGCGGAGTCCATCAGCAGTCATGGGTGGGGCCTGTGCAATGTGATGTCACACTGCTAGAATCTGCTAACAGCTTGTTCTGAGACACTGCTTATGATTTATGGGGATTAAAAAAAAAGAGGAGTGCGTGGCTTTTTACCATTATAGTGTGGTTGTGTAACACACTGCCGACACACATTTATGTTCAAATTTATAAATTTTGCATAATAGGTCCCCTTTAAGTAGACAGTCTGTTAATACTCTAATGACTGCTAGTTGATGTAGTTGCAAATTTACTTCTAGTTAGTAGAATGTCTAAAGTGGACGATCAAAATCAAGAGTTACCCGATTTACCAATTCACCTAAATTCTGAAACACTGCAGTGTGTTATTCCAGCAACGTGAAGGATGATAATTTAGCTTTGGCCTTTAGTGTCTAACTTTTAGGATACAATGTAACATTGTCAAGTAGACAGCTAAGGTTAGTATTTTGCAATTTAAATTTTGCCCATTCACAAATGTGCCAACCTTTAGGTCAGATTCTGGACATTGCTGGACAACAATGCTCTACAAGGACACACCATAAAACCACTTGTAAATATCTCCCCGACCCGTGGAAGCAGCATGTATTATGAATCCTTGTGTAATATTCAGCCAGTCCTGTGATGACGGTCAGTTTTAAAGTACTAACCAAAGTCAAACACATCAGGCTGATGAAATCTGCGCTTACGGCACCACAACAGTAGTTTGTGACCTCGCTCTCCACATTCAGACGCTTTTTGTTTGATGACACTAAAATGAACTTCAAAAAAAGTCTTGTTTTGTATCCAGGGATTAGAGAATCGTCCCATTCACAGATTGTCCTGTATGATTTACTAGAACCCGTGTTCTGCGTTCACCCTGAGGTACACTTGTTTGAACACAGTCGGACACGGACACTCTTTCGGGAAAGCTCATGAGATCTTCCGCCATGAGTCATTCTATCCGTAGTCATGAGGTCCCATGTGTTAAGAACCACTCTCAATTCATGTGGCCCTGGAGGAGGGAATATGAAATGGACTTATTTCTGGTTTCCATATTCAAATGCTCTGACTATCGCAGCAAAAGTTCACCCAAAAATGAAAGTTCTGTCATTTACTCACCCTCATGTCATTCCAAATGTGTATGACTTTCCTTCTTCTGTGGAAAACAAAAAGAAACGTTTAACAAAATGTTTGCAGGCTATTTTTCATATAATGAAAGTGAATAGACTGCCAAACTCCAAAATAACAACAAACATCATACATTTATAGTCCATACGATTTGTGTTATATTGCTTATAACTTACATAAATAATATATAGGGATATCAATTTATCTTGTTGATTTAGTCTGATTTATAATGATTCTTGATATAACAGCTGGTAACACTTTACAATCAGGTTTCATTTGTTAACATTAGCTACATTAGTTAACATGAAATAACAATGAACAATACTTGTAAGCATTTATTAATCTTAGTTAAGGTTGATTTCAACATTTACTAATACATTTTTAGGATCAAATGTTGTACATTAGGTAATGCACTGTGAACTGACATGAACATTTTTAACATAAAACATAAAATATGTTGCTCATTGTTATAGTTCAAGATAGTAAATGCACTAATATGTTAACTAATGTTAACAAATGAGAACTTCTTGTAAGGTGTTACCGTATATCTTATATCATATGATAATATAATGCATTATAATGTACAATAATTATTAATGCATATAATTTTAAAACAAGTGGTATATCAGCTAATATTGATATGTGCAATTAATTTGATAAATCAATCAGCATATCATGACACCAATTTTATTAGATTGATTTTAATCGATTGACAGCCTTAATATTAATATAAAGTATGATTTTTGATAATGCAATGAATATTATTTAACCTTTCTTATAATTTCCTAGCTTCCAACAAGTTGAATTTTATTATAATTATACATATTGCTCTCTCAATGTATTTAAGAAATATCTTCTAACTCTGACTATTTACTTTTTTTATTAATTCATGAAATACATACAGAAATTGTACAAAATGCACATACTGAGAAATAACAACAAAACAAACACTATAGACACAGCAATATAAGGGAAGATGAGAAAGAAAGAAGAGAAAAAAAGGGAAAAAAAACTATTTTCTTTTTTTAATATACATAAAATATACATATACATGCTTATACTAATAATATATAGGCTACATAACTTCTATTTTGAATTGTTTTCCTGTCATGTAAAGCTACATTTTCAGCATCATTAACCCATTAACATCATTAAGATGCTGATTTGCACTTTTATGATTATTATTATTATTATTATTATTATTATTATTATTATTATTATTATTATAAGCTGAAAACAGTTGTCCTGCTGAATGTTTTTGTAAAACTGTTCTGCCTTTTTTCAGGATTGACGAAAATAATTGATCAATGTAAAAGAAAAGAAAAACGTTGACTAACCCCTAACTTTTGAGGATAATTTTATAACCCAGCTTTTAATATCCAACCATAAGTGCTCTTGTATACCCCCACAAATACAATATGTTTGTCCACAAATCACGCCCTAAAATCCTCAATCACTATTCCTTTATAACTCGTTAGTCCACAAAAACACTTTTCTTGAAGGAGATTTGGACAGCCATTGAGTGTACATCGTCTGTATCACCAAGGTCAGGTGCCCTCTTCTAACCTTGGAGGACCTACACAGTTCCCGCTGCCTTAAGAGAGCTTACAGCATCATAAAGGACACATCTCATCCAGGTCACTCTCTTTTCAATCTGCTACCATCAGGCAGAACCAGGACATTAGAACCAGGACAAACTGACTCAAAAACAGTTTTTATCCAATAGCAGTACAAGCTCTAAATGCCACCTAACATAATGTTACGTTACCTATGTATACATATGTATGCAATCAAATGTCTGTACATATCTGCACTTTACTGCACATATCTGTCATATTTGCACTGGTTATTTTTGTTTAATTGTACATTTTCCTATGTGTATGCACTTTCAAAATGAGACAAACTTTCGTTGTACAGCTGTACAATGACAATAAAGTATTCTATTCTATTGCGGTGGACTGTGATAACGTCCACTATGGTTTCGGACACCACTACAAAAGGCTGTCCCCTCAAATAATGCCCTATTTGAGGGTATATGGGGCGATTTTGGATTCAGACCGAGACGTGTTTAAGCAAGCACTCATTGTTCTAACCTCTCAGCTGGAACCATCTCCAGAAGAATAAATATTTCAGAGCTACCCCTCTGTTCTTAGCATCCCATCAGGAGCGCACTGGAATTAAAGCCTCTAATTTGTACGGAGCTTTTCATTTATTAATGCGAATATAGAGGCAGTGTTGGAACATTAATTTGAGGGAGGATTCTTGTTTTCATTATGATTGTGTGCCGATCCTGCGTTACCTTTCTTTTAATTAACTTCTGCACGGACCTCCCACAACTCAGCAGCTGCACTTTAATTAGGCCTATCTCACACAGCCTTATCGGCCCGCATAATCTGTGTTAACAGCAAATTTACAGAAGTGTTTAAGAGGCTCTCTTGTCCTGCACACAGACGCCATAATTTACTTCACAAAGTTGGAAGTTTCAGAACTTCCTCTTTTTATGTCTTTTATCCTCAGCAGTGTATAATAATAAATAACAAAAAGTTACAACTTTCAAATTTTTTTCAGAATACATTAGCAAACCATCTTTTTTCCTTTGTGCGGTACTGCTTTCAAACGGTTCACCGATTACCGGGTCTCCATCAGTGGACTGTTTCCTGCTCGCCTGCTGTTGCGGTGACACTTGTCTCTGTCCTGCTGCTACACATTCATCTCAGTGAAGCCAATGCCCGTCCGGCCTACAAAATAGAATTGTTCTTGTTCTTACACAGCTAAACAGCCACACATAAGAACTCTCATATCCCTGACTAGCGCCAGCCGCATTGCAGTCGCTGAGAGTTTTAAAGTCACACCACTGATGTTGATAACTGGATCAGTGTGTGCACATTAGCAGCTAGGTTTAAAGGAATATAGTAGAAAAACCAAAAACATATCAAACAAATATCATAATTACCTACCTTTATGTCGTTACAAATCCATAAGATAGATTCTCTGTTTTGAAGTAATAGTGGTGTTTTGTTCCTTAATTCAGTGTTTTTGAACAAATCTGTTGAGCGAATGATTCAGTGACTCACTCAATTCTGATACTTGTTTCGTTTTGACTGAAGCAGTGTTTTAGAAAGAATTGGTTAAATTAATGACTCATAAAGACAGCCGCTGCTCTGCATTACTCCAAATTGGTTGAGTGAACATTCATCACTTGGTTGTTTTCCCTTCTGAATTATTCTGTGTTTTCAATCGAATCAGTTTATTGAATCACTCACTCTCACAGTGGTTGCATCCGAATATCCATACTTCCCTATAGTAGGAATATTCGGGAAAAAAGTATGCAAATGGCACTAAGTTCATAACAATGACAACATGACAAATGCAGTGATGGATTACTACTACGCATTGGACCCTATCATACATCCGGCGCAATGCAACGCCAGACGCGACACAAGTGTTTTTGCTAGTTTCGACCAGATGCAGTTATCATTTTCACGTCCAGCACCACATTGTTTAATAGCAAATGCACTCGCGCCCATATGTTCGCCCATGGGCGTGCTGGTCTGAAAACCAGGTGTGTTCAGGCGCATTGTTGGCGCGTTGCTATTTTGAGGAACTGAAAACGACTGCGCCATTGGCCAACAAAAACCTGATCTAAAGTCAATAGCACAGTATTTTTTGTGTTATTTAAAGGGAACATTATTAATATGCGCCTATAGGCGGGTGCACAGCGCACGTACAGTCTGCTTATTACACACACAGGGGCACGCAGCAGATCACAAACATTTTAAAATATTAAAAATAAAAGGATTCATCGTTAAATAGATCGTTAAAATAGGGCGCATTAATTTCGTTACTGAATATTTAAATGAATCAATCGATTTAATGTTTCCATAACTCCCACGTGAAGAATCGTTCATGAATGAATCAGTGTGTTAGATCAAATCAGTTGAAAAAACGATTCAATGACTCATTAATAAAGACACTAAATCCGTAAGTCCTTACACTATCAGTATTCCAAATCTTCTTAAGTCATAGATTAGCTTTGTGTGAGGAAAATATTCATTTAAATACTTATTCACTGACAATCCAGTGTCCCACCTTTTAAAGGGGACCTAATATGACCCTTTTTACAAGATGTAATATAAGTCTCAGGTGTCCCCAGAATACGTGTGAAGTTTTAGCTCAAAATACCCCACAGATGATGTATTATACCATGTTATAAATGCCTATTTTTGAGTGGAAGGAAAAACATGCTGTTTTTGTGCATGTATCTTTAAATGCAAATGAGCTGCTGCCCAGCAAGTCAAGAAATCACATGTGTATATTAGATCTGTGTATTAAAGTGACAGCAGCGTAATATACAGTACCTACTGCTATATATGCTGTTAATATGAATCAAACAACAAATGAAAAACAGAAAATCCCCCACTGCTCTTGACTGAATAACTTTAGTAGCTTTATACAAGAATTCATTTCTTACTTGAATGCTGTTGTTAAATGCTCTAGCAGGGAGATAAACATGGCGGACTGTGTACAGCTCACTGAGGGCAGGGTCTATGCTAATAGGGCGGAGTCCATCAGCAGTTGTGGGCGGGGCTTACGCATATGTGACGTCACATTGCTACAATCTGCAAACGGCTTATTCTGAGACACTGTTTATGGGGATTAAAAAAAGAGTGGGTGGATTTTTACTTTTATAGGGTGGTTGTGTACAGTTACTGCCGACACACATTTATGTTCAAACACCATGTAACAGTGAATTCTGCATAATAGGCCCCCTTTAAATCACAGTCACACTTTATTCCCATACCATATTCATGGATGTGGCATACAATATTTATGATACATCATAGTTATGTTTGTTTCTCACATTAAAGCTATAGCTTTAAAACACTGGAAACTTTTATGGTGCTTTTTGGTATTTTGGAGGTTGAAAGCCCCTCAGTTCATTTGCTTTTGAAAAAGCATGAGGCTGAGATGATAGAAAGTTCAATTTTGGCTGAACTGTTACTTTAAGTAGACGGCTGGATTTTGGTTGACTGGTCAAGTCTTTTATCCTCTTTGTTCTTCATGGTTCCATGATCTCCTGACAGGGGACAGGTGACACCTGCGAGGTCAACCTGAAAAACATATGGTGAACCACGTAAAACAGGAGCAGGAAGCAGTTGTTGTTGTTCTTAAGTGTTAATGTTGTTGGTCAGTGACAGAGAATATGTAAAATAGGGACAGGTTAGGGCAAGGTGATGTGATGTTTTTTTAGCTTGATGGGGACAGTGTTGAAAGGGACTGCTTAAGATATGAGTCATGAATATGCAATGTGCTTGTTTCTTTGAACCCATAAACAGGAAAGTTGAGACTCCTTTCTGATGTGTCAGAAGTTCTTATCTGAAGATAACCATAAAAACAAACTGCCAAAAACGAAATGTCGAAATAACATTTCTCCTCAAGATATAGCCAGACAATGCAATATTGTGATAATATTTCATCAGAGTTTATAAGGTTCATTAATGTGCAAAACCCATTTACTTTTATTCTTAATATTCCTACAGTATTGTTGTTGTTGTTATTATTGTTGGTGTTACATCATATGCCTTTTATTTCCCCTTTCGTCTAACCATCTTTGCACCGCATGCTTTATTTTGACAGAATTTGCCGGCAGCTTTTTCAAAGATATACACACCGAGAAATACAACCAGATGTTAGTTCTGTTCTCTCAGTAAATATGATATTTTGACGGCAGGTATATGATCTATAATTTTACATAAGGGGTCACCTTCATGTGCACAAACTGCCAGAAAACATTGCATTTATCTACCTATAAAAATGAGATTTTAATTTAATTTGAATTGCTTTAATTCAGGCATGTGCAGGGGGGTGGAGTGTCTTTGGGTTCTCGAGCCCCTGCCCTTTTTCAAAATTAATCAAAAGTGCCCCTCTCAGACAACTATCAATTATAATATTTGTGGTCAATAAAACAAAATAAATTTGACTTATAATAACATGACAATGTATACAATAGTAATGAACGGCTTAAAAGTTGGAAAATTTCTGGCCGTTTCTCAATACCAAGTACGCAAACTTCTGACTTGCGTCCTTGGTAGTTCAGATTTGCCAAGTTCGACTCGGGAGAGCGAACTCCAGAGGACGGGAGGAATCGTCATCAATCTCAATTGTGAATCGTCATCAGTCGCCGCCCAAGTACTGTTCCAATTCAAAGTTCACATCTAGCCAAGTACAGTTCAAATCCCAGAATGTGTCCTCGATCGGCCCCTTTTATCGAGGATGCATCGAGAGGAGACTTGTGTGGACTTCAGACAGACCGGCATCCCAGAATGCATCTCGCACCGACCAGCAAGCATCAATAGCAGATGAGAAACCCCGCGTAATTTAAAAATACTATTGTAAATGTGTCACAAAATGTAGTTTTAAGAGTTTTTCAGGCGAGAATGTACTTGTTTAAAGCTCAAATCTGTGGTTTATTTATAAAGAGAGCGCCTTTTGAAAATTTTATCTCGCGTTTACGGAGTTGTGAGATCCAGTCAATCAGCGGGTACTCAACGCTCGTTAACCCGAGAGCAGCCGAGAGCAGCCTTAACTCGGCCATCTGACGTCTGGCTCTGATGTCTCTGTAGTGGTTAAACATGAGATATAATTTGTCTTGTGTAGATCTAACGGCCGATCTTTGGTCTCATGAATCTATAATTTGTTCCCTGCCAGATCGTTTTGTCTGAGGGCAAAGTGATGTTTCATAACTTTATATTTATAGGCTATTTAACTTTACCGTTGTAGCTAGCGCTAACTTTGTTTGACTGAATTGTTCGCTTTATTTATTGTATAGCTTCTTATACCTTTTACTTATACTTTTATATCACTGATCACACATAAACTGACATTTAACAAAAAGAGACTGGGTTGTGTTTTATTTCATATTTCATTTTATTACATTATAATATACACTCACCTAAAGGATTATTAGGAACACCATACTAATACTGTGTTTGACCCCCTTTCGCCTTCAGAACTGCCTTAATTCTACGTGGCATTGATTCAACAAGGTGCTGAAAGCATTCTTTAGAAATGTTGGCCCATATTGATAGGATAGCATCTTGCAGTTGATGGAGATTTGTGGGATGCACATCCAGGGCACGGAGCTCCCGTTCCACCACATCCCAAAGATGCTCTATTGGGTTGAGATCTGGTGACTGTGGGGGCCATTTTAGTACAGTGAACTCATTGTCATGTTCAAGAAACCAATTTGAAATGATTGGAGCTTTGTGACATGGTGCATTATCCTGCTGGAAGTAGCCATCAGAGGATGGGTACATGGTGGTCATAAAGGGATGGACATGGTCAGAAACAATGCTCAGGTAGGCCGTGGCATTTAAACGATGCCCAATTGGCACTAAGGGGCCTAAAGTGTGCCAAGAAAACATCCCCCACACCATTACACCACCACCACCAGCCTGCACAGTGGTAACAAGGCATGATGGATCCATTCTGTTTACGCCAAATTCTGACTCTACCATCTGAATGTCTCAACAGAAATCGAGACTCATCAGACCAGGCAACATTTTTCCGGTCTTTAACTGTCCAATTTTGGTGAGCTCGTGCAAATTGTAGCCTCTTTTTCCTATTTGTAGTGGAGATGAGTGGTACCCGGTGGGGTCTTCTGCTGTTGTAGCCCATCCACCTCAAGGTTGTGCGTGTTGTGGCTTCACAAATGCTTTGCTGCATACCTCGGTTGTAACGAGTGGTTATTTCAGTCAAAGTTGCTCTTCTATCAGCTTGAATCAGTCAGCCCATTCTCCTCTGACCTCTAGCATCAACAAGGCATTTTCGCCCACAGGACGGCCGCATACTGGATGTTTTTCCCTTTTCACACCATTCTTTGTAAACTCTAGAAATGGTTGTGCGTGAAAATCCCAGTAACTGAGCAGATTGTGAAATACTCAGACCGGCCCGTCTGGCACCAACAACCATGCCACGCTCAAAATTGCTTAAATCACCTTTCTTCCCATTCTGACATTCAGTTTGGAGTTCAGGAGATTGTCTTGACCAGGACCACACCCCTAAATGCATTGAAGCAACTGCCATGTGATTGGTTGATTAGATAATTGCATTAATGAGAAATTGAACAGGTGTTTCTAATAATCCTTTAGGTGAGTGTATGCACACTTGTCTGAACCACATATTAATGTTTGTTTTTTTATGTAAACGAGAAGAGGCAGAGTTTTTATATTTCGTTTTGTTATAAATATACATGCAGTGAAGATAATATGCATTGCCTGCATTACATTTGTGTGGCTATAATATGTTTAATATTTTTTTAATGAAAATGAAAAGAGGCAGAGTGGTGTTTTATCATATATTTTGTTTTATTGTAGCCTAAAATATAGGCTACATATATACACTGAGTGATGCTATCAAGAACGCGGCTGTTCCATTAGCAGAGTACCGGACTTGTGTCCTCCCGTCATCGGGAGTTCGTTCTCCGAAGTCGAACTTGGCAAGTCTGAATTACACGGACACAAGTCAGAAGTTCGCATACTTGGTATTGAGAAACTATATTTTAGGCTTCAATAAAACGAAATATGTCATAAAACACCAGTCTCTGCCTCTTTTTTCATTAAAAAAAAACCTTAAACATTTTAATAGCCACACAAATGTGGTTCAGGCAACGCATACCTTGATTATCTTCAATGCATTTATATTTATAACAAAACTAAATATAAAACACAACCCTGCCTCTTTTCGTTTACATAAAAAAAAAAAAAAAAAAAAAAAATATATATATATATATATATATATATATATATATATATATATATATATATATATATTAAACATATTATTAGGCTATGTGTTTCAGGCAATAAGTGTGCATATGATTATCACTGACTAATAAAATTAAATATGACAAAAAACAGAACCCAGTTTTGTTAAATGTCAGTGTATGTGTGATCAACATTAGCCATTATAAAAGTATAAGTAGCTATACAATATATAAAGCAAACTATTCAGTAAAACATACAGTCAGCGCTAGTAGGCTACAACTCTGTAAAGTTAAATATCCTAAAAATATAAAGTTATGAAACACCACTTTGCCCTCAGCCAAAACGATCTGGCAGGGAACAAATTATAGATTCATGAGACCAAAGATCGGCCGTTAGATCTACACAAGACAAATTATATCTCATGTTTAACCACTACAGAGACATCAGAGCCAGCGGCAGACGTCAGAAGGCCGAGTTAAGGCTGCTCTTGGCGGGTTAATGAGCGCTGAGCGCCCGCTGATCAACTGGATCTCACAACTCCGAAAACGCCAGATAAAATTTTCAAATAGGCTCTCTCTTTATAAATAAACCACAGATTTAACAAGTACATTCTCACCTGAAAAAGTCTTAAAACTACATTTTGTGACACATTAACAGTAGTATTTTTAAATTACGCTGGGTTTCTCATCCACTATTGATGCTTGCTGGTCGGTGCAAGATGCATTCTGGGATGCCGGTCTGTCTGAAGTCCACACAAGTCTCCTCTTGATGCATCCTCGATAAAAGGGGGGCCGATCAAGGACACATCCAGGGATTTGAACTGTAGCCTACTTGGCTATTTGTGAACTTTGAATTGGAACAGTACTTGGGCAGCGACTGATGACGATTCACAAGTCCATGAGAGCACAAGTACAGACAAGAACGCATATTGATAAACGGCCTCTGTTTATTTTTAAATATCAGTCGGTCTGAGGCGTTGCCATAACGCGTTGCTATGGGTTGCGTGCGTTTTGATTGACTGGCTGATTTTCCACAGTCTGTTCGGAAACGGCTCTCAAGCCATATATGGTTCAAAGCACTGCACAAAACCACGCAGCACCAAAAGTCGCATTAATGGTAAGTAGTGTTAAATTCACTTGTATTTATGTATATTGATACACCATTACTATTTGATGAAACTATCAAAGTTAATGAAGCCCAAGTGCCACCGGCACCTACAGGCCTATTATGTGAAGTGTAGGCTGGCGAAATGGTGACGTGAAAGGACTTTATTATATTGCCATTTTTGATAATTATGCAGCATTATGAAAGAAGTCTCTTATGCTCATCAAGCCTGCATTTATTTGATCAAAAACAGCAATATTGTGAAATATTATTATTATTTAATATCATTCTGGGCTAATGGTTTTCTATTTTAATATACTTTATAACGAATACCATCAGCTGTGGAATTGGCCACTGTAAGCGCCTCCACCCAGTGAAGAACACCATTGCTTTCGTCCGGGCTGGGGAGAAGCCACCATTAGCTGCCAGGGCCACCTCAGCTGGCCTGCTAGCAACAGCACGAGACTGGGAGTTGAAAGTCGACCTGGGGAAGCAACTGAAATTCCCAGAAGCTGTCGCCACCTCAACACTGCGACCTACTATGCTACTCATCTCAGAGACCTCCAAGCAGATCGTTCTCCTGGAACTCACCGTACCCTGGGAGGACCGTATTGAGGAGGCCAATGAGAGGAAGAGGGCATCGAGGGTTGCATCGAGTTGATGTATGTTACAAAATATAATTTATTCCTATGATCAAAGCTGAATTTTCAGCATCATTACTCCAGTCCTCCTCACATTACTCCTCACATGATCCTTCAGAAATCATTCTAAAATGATGATTTAATGTCAATGTTGGAAACAGTTGTGCTGCTTAATATTTTTATAACCTGTTGTGATACTCTTTTCAAGATTCTTTGATTAATAAAAAGTTTAAAACGAACATCATGTAATAATATTTCACAATATTAGGCTACTACTTTTTTCTGTATTTTTGATTAAATACAAACCCGATTCCAAAAAAGTTGGGACACTGTACAAATTGTGAATAAAAAAGGAATAAGTCTCATAAGCTTATATTTTATTCACAATAGAATATAGATAACATATCAAATGTTGAAAGTGAGACATTTTGAAATGTCATGCCAAATATTGGCTCATTATGGATTTCATGAGAGCTACACATTCCAAAAAAAAGTTGGGACAGGTAGCAATAAGAGGCCGGAAAAGTTAAATGTACATATAAGAAAAAGCTGGAGTACCAATTTGCAACTTATTAGGTCAATTGGCAACATGATTTGGTATAAAAAGAGCCTCTCAGAGTGGCAGTGTCTCTCAGAAGTCAAGATGGGCAGAGGATCACCAATTCCCCCAATGCTTAAGCGAAAAATAGTGGAGCAATATCAGAAAGGAGTTTCTCAGAGAAAAATTGCAAAGAGTTTGAAGTTATCATCATCTACAGTGCATAATATCATCCAAAGATTCAGAGAATCTGGAACAATCTCTGTGCTTCCGGAAAACCATACTGGATGCCCTTGATCTTCGGGCCCTTAGACGGCACTGCATCACATACAGGAATGCTATTGTAATGGAAATCACAACATGGGCTCAGGAATACTTCCAGAAAACATTGTCAGTGAACACAATCCACCGTGCCATTCGCCGTTGCCGGCTAAAACTCTATAGGTCAAAAAAGAAGCCATATCTAAACATGATCCAGAAGCGCAGGTGTTTTCTCTGGGCCAAGGCTCATTTAAAATGGACTGTGGCAAAGTGGAAAACTGTTCTGTGGTCAGACAAATCAAAATTTGAAGTTCTTTTTGGAAAACTGGGACACCATGTCATCCGGACTAAAGAGGACAAGGACAACCCAAGTTGTTATCAGCGCTCAGTTCAGAAGCCTGCATCTCTGATGGTATGGGGTGAGTGCGTGAGTGCGTGTGGCATGGGCAGTTTACACATCTGGAAAGGCACCATCAATGCTGAAAGGTATATCCAAGTTCTAGAACAACATATGCTCCCATCCAGACGTCGTCTCTTTCAGGGATGACCTTGCATTTTCCAACATGACAATGCCAGACCACATACTGCATCCATTACAACATCATGGCTGCGTAGAAGAAGGATCCGGGTACTGAAATGGCCAGCCTGCAGTCCAGATCTTTTACCCATAGAAAACATTTGCCCCATCATAAAGAGGAAGATGCGACAAAGAAGACCTAAGACAGTTGAGCAACTAGAAGCCTGTATTAGACAAGAATGGGACAACATTCCTATTCCTAAACTTGAGCAACTTGTCTCCTCAGTCCCCAGACGTTTGCAGACTGTTATAAAAAGAAGAGGGGATGCCACACAGTGGTAAACATGGCCTTGTCCCAACTTTTTTGAGATGTGTTGATGCCATGAAATTTAAAATCAACTTATTTTTCCCTTAAAATGATACATTTTCTCAGTTTAAACATTTGATATGTCATCTATGTTGTATTCTGAATAAAATATTGAAATTTGAAACTTTTTATTCACAATTTGTACAGGGTCCCAACTTTTTTGGAATCGGGTTTGTAAATGCAGGCTTGATGAGCATAAGAGACTTCTTGCAAAAACATAAAATAGCATCCAAACTTTTCTCACACACACACACATATACACATGACCACATACTGTATGACAACATACTGTATGTTTTTACATTGCTTTAACTCATCAAAATAAGTTAAGCAATTTATACAAGATTCAAAAATCTGTTCTATCTATCTATAAAAACATACAAATTTAATTACATTTAATTGCTTTAATTTGGGGGGAAAAAAACATTGCAGTGCAGAAACAAAGCAATTTAACATTATTATTATTAATAATAATATTATTATATCATCTATCTATCTATCTGTCAATCAAAAGTGTGATTTTTATTTAAACTGAATTAGATTTAATTAGATTAGATTTTGTTTTTGTATTACAGTAAGTATTAGCATTATTCAATAGTGAGTGACTCGGGCTCATAGGGAGTTTTATGTTACAGTCACGGCTCTTTCTAAAGGTTGTTTCTCACACACGGTTTGAAATATTTTCCTTGTAGTTAATATTTCATGTTGTTTGTAAATTGTACACCTCTCACTGAACAGACACTATCCCTGGCCTACTAAACCAGGCAACCTCCATTCAAAATAAAATAAATGAATAATAGATTCATAGTGATGCATTGTGGACTCCAGGGCCCAAGGCATTGAGGTGTTCGGAGGTAAGCACATTTAAATGAAAACCTGCAAGCTCATAATTAACTCGAGCTGCAATGACCAAATCAGGGTGAAAATAATTTCTCTGTAAACTTTAAGATATTAAAGTGTGGAGAAGTGCTCCAGCTACGTGAGGCTAGTTAATCCAACTGCTTTAAGTGCCTAACAATTTAATTAGGTTATGTTATTATTAACAACTAATGGCATGTGTATAGTGTTTATTGTAAATCAGTAATAATTATGATTATATTATTGATATGACAACTGTGAGAGATGTACCATATGCAGCTTTGTTTCTATTTAGCTTGAACCTGGGTTTTTAATGGAACAAAGGCCTTTATAACAATGATACATCATCAAAGATTGAGTCAATCTAACATTTCTCTGATGGGTAGACATGCTTTTCAAAATCATATGCAACTGACATTGTTTTGTTTAGTGTTTTACTGAACGTCATGAAAGGGATTTGGGCAGTGCAGTGGCCTATACTAAAAAATAATGTTTTGTCAGTTCTTCTTAGAAATGTGGTAACATCTACAATGGCTGATTTTGTTGAAATTAAATAAATTATTTAAGATTACTGATTATAACTGAATTCAATCAACCTGAAAAAAAACAAGGTTTTACTGAAGTATAAATGTCAGTAGATGTAACCAGATTTGAGTATCTATAGAGTAGTATTGCATCCTTCATATCTCCAAAGAGTCTTTAGTTTTATCATATTTATAAAAGACAGATACGCTGTACAGATTCTTTCCGAAAACAGTTGAGCTCGTGCAGGCGTGCAGTGGGTGGAGCTAAAGAGTCACAAGCGCACGCACACACACACACACAGACTTTACATTATTTGCACAGATTGCCAACAAAACACAGACATTTGATGCAGTTTCACTCACCGCCTGCGGTTTCCACTTGCAGAACTCCGTTGCTGCTCCGGAAAAACAAAATAAAAAAACAAATTTCCTTAACGCTGGGTTATTTGGGAAGCTGAACAAGGTTATCTTTCCCTCACAACCAGAAACACACTTCTTTAGTGACATTGTTGATTTTGTGGTCCAAAAACAGAATGACAGCACTGCCGACGGCTTCTGTAACCCGATCGAAGCTTGTTGATGGGCATGCTCTCGCTCTGGTTGATTGTGTGTGTGTGTGTGTGCACATGCTCATCAGGGAGAAGTGCCCATAAAAGGAATTCCGCCCTTTATGACGTCATAGAGGGCCATGTTTGTATCCTGAAGGAGTGTATTTGGCCAGTGCTTGAAGTGGAAAAATAAAGAGCCGGTACTCACCAAGGGGGGCGGGGTGGGGCTTTGTTGGGGGGCATGGCGTGGTTATGAGGGGTTGTTTAGTCAATAATTCAAGAAGGTCCATATTTTGAAGCTCTTCTAACTTGTACTCAGCTTTAAAACTAACATATAGTTCTTTTAATTGTTTAACTATAGCATTTGTTACAATAAGGGTTTATTTACAAAGCAAGACCATTGACAGCTCCTCATTAGCATGCAGGCCAATGTTAACTTTTTTCTTTCTTTTTTTTTAAACTATATCATTTGTTATGAAAAATAGCAACACCGTTAGAAACTATAGCTACAACATGCCACAGGTGTAATATACATCTTTAGTGAAAAATCTTATTCCCTTAACTGATTATCTATTATAAATTCTACAACTAGTTAGTCAAACTTTACCAAAATAAATACAATAGAACGTGTTAAATTCGGTCATCATGAGTTCAAAAAGCTTGCAGGATGATGTTTTCCCCTCTTTTCATCAGTCATTTTAGTGGCTGTTTTAGATCATGTTCCATAGTGTTTTACTACTTTCTCAATAGAATTCTAACGGTCGCACATTTTATCATCAGCGTCGCATTGGAACGACTCGTGCAAATCTTAAAGCCTTGTTTATACTCGATGCGTCCGCACGAGCACGAGGGTTCACGCGGCAAAAAATGCGAGATCCCATTTTGCTTGGCGATGTGCCAAGCGGACGAGGTGCGCGCACAGTCAGTGGAGGCACGCGCTGCGGATGCAGACGAAAGTATAAACAAGGCTTTTGGAGCGCGCTTGTGAACGCTCCTACAGATACACACGCCACTTAATTAAACAATTGGGCTTCAGTCACAGTCATATTGCACAGACAATGGATCCGTCCCCTATAAAAGCGGTATGCAAGAAAAAGTGCAGGTACGCTTAAGAGTAAAATATAGAAGTGCCGGTACTACCATTCATTCACTGTTCCCAGCTGGTGGAACGATCTTCCCACCTCCATCCGGATGGCAGAATCACTAACATCATTCAAAAAACAGCTAAAAACCCATCTCTTCCGCGAGCACTTAAATCTCATCATAAAAAAAAACCAACCTTTCTTTTTCCTCTACCTTTCTCTACACCCTCCCTATTCTAGCTTATGCTACTCTAAACAATGCCCGAAACATAGTATTTAAGGCACTTCTTGCGTTTCTACGCCTCTTCATAACAGATCGCTTCCTGTACTCCTCAGTTGTAAGTCGCTTTGGATAAAAGCGTCTGCTAAATGCATAAATGTAAATGTACCAGTGAGTACCGCCCCACTTCGAGCACTGTATTTGGCACAGAAATACTCTATCATACGTTCAACTCATTTTTGGAAATCTTGGCAATGTTTAGCATGAGAATCCAACTCTTTAACAGTGTAAATAAGTCAGAATGCATGAAACCGCATTAGACTCACTCATCACTATACACAATGTATATAATTAACCACTAAGAAAAGCCTGAGCACAAGCGCTACTCTTCAGCACAATGGTAACCACAACATCCAATAACAGAAACTCCTCTAAATGTCCAACATAACTGATCATTACCATAAACATAAACTACATCTTTCCCTTTACTGAAAAACACATAACATAACACTTAATCCCTAAAGTTACTCTCCTAATGCATTCCCTTGCAAAGCATGCTGGAAACTACAGATCCACTGCCCAGTGCTGCATTTCTCAAAAGCCTTGTGAGTTGATCGTAGAGACCATTGGTGGCAATGACTCTACAATCTATTTAGGCTTAAAATGCTTTTGGGAAAGCAGCCCAGTTAGTTATGTCAACAAAAGTTATTCATGTAGTTTTAACACAAATTAATTAAGTAAAATATGTTAGGTAGATTGAACACAATTAAATTAAGTTGTGACAAAATGTTAAATTGTGTTACTTTAGCTCATTTATTTAATTAAACATTTAATTTATTTTATTTAAATAAATGTTTTATTTCAATTCAGTTTTATTTTATTAAACCGAACAAGAGGGGAACGAAATGTTTGAGTGTATGTTTGTTTTATGATGTCAATTGTGATTTTCACTTTGATGCAACATAATGTCTATAATAACCTCAAATCACAATTTCTCATTGAAGCAAAATTCACAGATCAGCAAGGAGCAGCCAAACACAAACCTTTTCTTCTTCTTTGTTCTTCAGAGCAGATGTCCTGTAGCTGACACAAAGCACGACTATACTGCCCTCTATAGGTCTGGTGCAGTCGTGGTGCGCATGTTTCGAATGTGTCCATCCTGATTTGTATTGCAAAATGCATATTGGGTCAATGTAACTCAATTAAGTTAAAACAGCATTCCCTTGTTTTATGTTGCATAAACCTGATTAAATTAAATTACAACAACAAAATTAGAATTTATAGGTGGAATCAGGTAGAAATACCTCCTTAAAGCAACAACTGCACATGTTCATGCACTTTTTACAGTGTACTACACATTACAATTCGTGGATACAAATTCAGCAAATTCACAGCCTTGGTGACGATTTTGGTGACGATTGCATTTAATAAGTCTTGACTTTATATGCCTCTGAGGACACACGAGTCCACTAGTCCTAGTCTTACAGCATTGTAATGTTAAGTATGCAATTGTGAAAGCAAACATTTGAGCGCTTGTTCACACAAGGCTATACATATATTGTTTTTGTAAATGTCAAACAAGAATTCCTCCAGAATACAGAACAGCATAAAATCATAACCAAAAGTTTAGTGGAAACCTTCAGAAAATCATAAAGGAAACATTTTGAAATGGGAAAAGTATTTTCTGAAGTATTAATTGTTATATATATATATATATATATATATTAAATATATTGTGGCAAGAAAAAAAAACACAAAAAAAACAACAAAAAAAAACAGTATTTGTAAGCTTGTTCCCACAAAAAAAACTTAAAAAACAAACAAACAAAAAAAAAAATCGGTCATTCTTTCATTCTGTGTGAACTCAACCACAGCTAGGGCTGGACAATATTTCAATATCAATATACACTCACCGAAAGGATTATTAGGAACACCATACTAATACTGTGTTTGACCCCCTTTCGCCTTCAGAACTGCCTTAATTCTACGTGGCATTGATTCAACAAGGTGCTGAAAGCATTCTTTAGAAATGTTGGCCCATATTGATAGGATAGCATCTTGCAGTTGATGGAGATTTGTGGGATGCACATCCAGGGCACGAAGCTCCCGTTCCACCACATCCCAAAGATGCTCTATTGGGTTGAGATCTGGTGACTGTGGGGGCCATTTTAGTACAGTGAACTCATTGTCATGTTCAAGAAACCAATTTGAAATGATTGGAGCTTTGTGACATGGTGCATTATCCTGCTGGAAGTAGCCATCAGAGGATGGGTACATGGTGGTCATAAAGGGATGGACATGGTCAGAAACAATGCTCAGGTAGGCCGTGGCATTTAAACGATGCCCAATTGGCACTAAGGGGCCTAAAGTGTGCCAAGAAAACATCCCCCACACCATTACACCACCAGCACCAGCCTGCACAGTGGTAACAAGGCATGATGGATCCATGTTCTCATTCTGTTTACGCCAAATTCTGACTCTACCATCTGAATGTCTCAACAGAAATCGAGACTCATCAGACCAGGCAACATTTTTCCAGTCTTCAACTGTCCAATTTTGGTGAGCTCGTGCAAATTGTAGCCTCTTTTTCCTATTAGTAGTGGAGATGAGTGGTACCCGGTGGGGTTTTCTGCTGTTGTAGCCCATCCGCCTCAAGGTTGTGCGTGTTGTGGCTTCACAAATGCTTTGCTGCATACCTCGGTTGTAACGAGTGGTTATTTCAGTCAAAGTTGCTCTTCTATCAGCTTGAATCAGTCGGCCCATTCTCCTCTGACCTCTAGCATCAACAAGGCATTTTCGCCCACAGGACTGCCGCATACTGGATGTTTTTCCCTTTTCACACCATTCTTTGTAAACTCTAGAAATGGTTGTGCGTGAAAATCCCAGTAACTGAGCAGATTGTGAAATACTCAGACCGGCCCGTCTGGCACCAACAACCATGCCACGCTCAAAATTGCTTAAATCACCTTTCTTTCCCATTCTGACATTCAGTTTGGAGTTCAGGAGATTGTCTTGACCAGGACCACACCCCTAAATGCATTGAAGCAACTGCCATGTGATTGGTTGATTAGATAATTGCATTAATGAGAAATTCAACAGGTGTTCCTAATAATCCTTTAGGTGAGTGTATATCGCAATATAATTTTTTTCAATAACGGTCACATTTCCGATATTTCGATAAACATTACAGCATTTTTCACTGATTGACGTTCAGGACGCAGCCGTCAGAACACAATTGGCTACTAGCGTGATGACATACACCACAGACACACAGACAGTGCTTAGCAATAGTACGCTAAGATCCAACGTGACAAGTTTTAGCTACAAATGAGTAGGCCTACCCCTGACCGCAATACAAATGTGACTGAACGAGCTTCCAAAAGTAAGGAGATCCAACCCTCTACAATGCGAGTAAATCTTCACTCTGGACAACTAAATAATATTTATCATAAATGCTTAGATTTTACTCGCCAGTAGCCTACGTGTTTAAGAGGCTAAGAATAAGTTTAGCATAGATATATTTTCACTCGCTGAACACTAAGAGAAACAGTTTTTCGTTCTCTGTCAAGCGATCTGTCTATTTCAGGTCAGCTCAGTGGATGCGCAGCTTCTCAATGGGAGTGCTGTTTCTCTCTCTCTCTCTCTCTCTCTCTCTCTTTCTCTCTCACACACACACACACACACACACACAGACACACGCACGGGCACAAAGAGAGAGAGATATTGTACATGTAAACGATATTCTTTGTTGTATTTTCCTGTCAAAATAATGAGAGTTCATTTGGAATTATTCAGCTTTTAAGAACAAACGGTTTCTCCGGTAGTGGGCGGGACCAGAGCCATAGAAAAAGAGAGTTGCGACACACTTTAATCTCGCCACCACGTGGTCACGTGGTTCATAGAGCTCTCAATAGTTCCAAACTCCGCGCTGTCAATCTGTTTGAATAGGATTAAGCAGGATAGACAGCAGTTTCACTATATTTGCAGCAATTTCTGGTAAATATTAACACAATATGTGCATCGACTTAAACTAGGCTTTACAGTAGCATTTTATTCTGGGGCAAGACAAAGAAGAGACAACGTTAATGTTTGTCATCTGGTTATTTTATTTGGGCCATGTGAGTGTATGATTTTACAGCGTTGAGTATTGTAGCCAATTACAGGCATTTCTGTTGAAAATAATGACCAATCATATGTTAAATTTACCGGGAAATCCTCTCAGTATCGATCAAATCAAGTTTTATACAGTCTCAAATGCTGAATGAATTTTAGTGCAAGTTTACGTTTTACACGAATCTTCTCATTATCTACAAATCCTCTCATCATAACAAACAAGGCACAGACACGATTTAAATAAAGATTTATTGTGACGTTTAGTCAGATGTTTTTGTTTTTCATTAGACTTTGTGATGTTCCATACAATTAGCCTATATATTTAACACTTCAGTACAAATAAAGTAACAAAAATGGATTTTTTAATGTTATAATAGTGAATAGTGATTTGAGAATCTATAAAAATTAATTCAAAAGAAAAAAAATGGCTATAATGAGCCAATAAGTGTTCCTCCTCCGCCATCTACTGGTTATAGTGGTAATTTATTTCATCATTTTAATGTTGTTAACGTTCTAATGTTATTTTATGATACTCGATACTTTTCAGACCCCTTTAGCGACTTTTTTTTCAAAAAAGCGACTAACGACAAATCTAGCGACTTTTTGGACAAACCTCAGTAACTTTACAAATGTCACAAGTACTGTCCTGCGAGCGTGAGGTCTTGCTTTCCCTCTGCCGTCACACCTCTCTCTGCGTCTACCCTATTCATTGAATGGCTAAGAGGAGCAGCAGCGCATGCCAGTGAACGCAAAACGCAAACATTGCAGCAGCTGACAGACGTGAATGAGCGAGCTACACATGAGCACACAGTGTTGCCATGGATTTATCACTTATCTGCTTCCTTTGTTTTATATTTAAAGAATTTTGTTTGACCCGTTATGATTTCCATTCTTCTCTTGTGCTTATCACTTATATTACTCACTAATCATAGAGCTTTAGTTCATCCAGTTTCTGACATCTCTCAATTCAGATTATTTTACACATATAAAAATTTTGTCATTCACTATATCATACTCGTTCTATTGTATGACAAAAAGGTATAAGAAATGAGAACATATTTATTGGACAGTCGGCTGTATTATATTATTTTAAAATACAGTATGTGAGCACGGATTAGGAGAGAAAACACATTAGGCAGGCAAGACGCAAGTACGACGTGGTGACGTCACGGATATGCTAATTGACGTATGACATCATCTAGCGACTTTTTGGGCAAGCTTTATCTACTTTCCTTGGAAAATAGTTGGCAACACTGCGCTAGATACGTTATTCCTTAAATGGGCTGACTTCATAGAAACGCATTCGACAGAATTAAGATCTCAGAGAGACTAAAAACTGTTGAAATATGACAGATAGCATCTGGATATAGTAGCTGTTGCAGTGCTGCTCACGTTATCTAACCGCAGTTAGAGTCTAACAATCTATTATATAACAATAAACATTAACTCTAACGTGCTTCATAAAATACATCTTCTATCAATATTCCTGAGAGGTCAACTAATGTCATAAAATCTCAAAATATGCAGTCATTTCATCAATTTGCCAGCGAGTGTGCTTGAGATACACTGAAATGAATGAGGTTCAGTGCTGGAACTATTGGTCGCTCCGTGACACGCTTTACTTCCACATTCCTCAGTTCCTATGGAAGTATATGGGAGTGTCGTAACTCTGTTTTTCAACGGCTCTGGGTGGGACTAATGCGCAAAAGGCAATCTCATTGGCTGGCGCTCATCTATTTCCTTCACTGTTTTGATTTCAGCAAATCAGTTTGAGCAACGCTGACAACGTGATTGATATTCATGAACCCAGCAGCTCATCAGTCTTTAGTGCTTTGTATATTGTTATAAATAGCAGGAATTAGTAGTAGTAGTATTATCTAATTAATAATTAATATGATCTATTACTATTATCATTTTTTTTTTACAGAAACACTGAATGACCAACAATATCTTAAGCATCATTGTGTTTTTTTTTGGAAATTTGAAAAAACTTAGTCCTAAAGTTCAGTTAAAATGACAAATATGCATTCATACGTGTGTGTGTGTATATATATATATATATATATATATATATATATACATATATACCACGGCTAAAAAAAAGGTATCTGTAGGTATCTTCATTTTAAAGGACCTATGTGGTTCAATCCCAGAGATATGGAGACCTTAATGTGGCTCCATGAGTAAATCACTATTTATGTTTTTCCTTCAGAAAAAAAGTGGAAGTTCCTGAAATTTGGTTGATTTGACATGGAATGACCCAATTTGGACATTTTTATCTCACCATTCCGACCTTATTCTCACAATTGCAAGTTTATGAGTTTATATCCTGCAATTCTGAGTTCCAATGTTTTTCCTTGTTCTTTGTTTTGTTCGTTCGACACCCTTGTTTCACAGCATGCACTGGTTCAAGTTCAAGGTGAGGTTCGGTTAAAGCATGTAAATAAATAAAACATGGATAGTTTGACCTGTAGATTGACAGATTAAAATAAATTAACACATTTAATATTAATCTCTCTCAAAATCTTTTTTTGATTAGATGTTTGGCTGATTTGTAGAGAACAAGCATGAGGCGTAGCATGCCTACGCAAGGAAACCAATCCACTTCCTGCTTTGCTTTCATCTTGGAGGGATCCCATCTCAATTTTGTTCCTGCCTCTGGCAGAGCGGTTTCCTGTTCTGACTAATGGCGTTGGATTCAGTGTAAAGCATCAACGTAATGTTTCCCTGAGGTCACAACGTGAGTCTTTTGCTATCCCTCCAGTAGTAGTATAGCATGAGAAATAGGCTGCACCAGAAAGTTTTATTTTCATGTTCATGAGTGAAACTGTACAGAAATCAAGACTGATATGATGATACTCATAAGTGCATAACTCAAAACTTCCACAACAATATTTGGATGTAATTTGGTGCATCTAAATATCATGGTCAATGGCAGAAGTTCAAATGGCTGCAAAATTGGACCTAATGTTACAACAAACAAAGTTAAAACTTTTTTTCACGTTGTAAACAGCCACAGTACCTAAGTAGGATGAAAACCAGACAATGTTTCTTGGAAAGCTCTAACCTCTAAATTTGCATACACTAAAAAAACAAAAAAAAAAACTTAAGGCAACTTTGAAAGTTTGTGGTAATGCCTTTTTAAAATATGCATTATATATTGATATAAAAAAACAACCAATTTTTATAAAATGAATAAACCCACATTAATGTATGCAGTCAGTCCCACCAGGCTTTAGGCTTAACTCTACAATACAAATCAACTTGAAACTTGCAAAAGTACAGACTTTTGATTAGTCTCTTTCCCTCAATATGACACTAGGACACATCTGTGAAGAGGAGAGCTAAAAAAAAAATCTCCAAGTTTACAGAAAATTCAAATCACTCAGCGTTAACATTATCAACAAATAACAAATGCATTGCTCTTTGTTAATTAATATTAATCAATGCATTAACTAACATTATCTAATGGGATTTTTTTTTTTTTTTTTTTTTTTTGTATGATGCATGTACAGGAGAAGTAAATAAATGAACATTACTGAAACATTTAAACATTTGAGTATAAACAAGTTAAAAATAAAAAGACTAAAAATAAAGATTAAAAACAGCATGCATTTTCTTTGTAGAAAACAGGTCGAAGTGACAGAACCATTACAAGTCCACTTTAGACATTCTACTAACTATAAGTAACTTTACAACTACATGTCAACTAGCAGTCATCCGAGTATTAGTAGATTGTCTGATTAATATCTGCTGACACTTTATTTTGATGCTCCCCAACAGACATTCTACTGACTAAGTAAGTACATGTTAACGTATTCTACTAACTCAAACCCTAACAGTCTACTAATACTCTAATGAGAGTTGCAAAGTTACTTATAGTTAGTAGAACGTCTAAAGTGGACTATCGAAATAAAGTTTAACCTCATTGGTAACTTCAACTTCCAGCATCATATCAGCTTCTATTTGAATGTTACAGGATGTTTAATTCATATTACACATCTGACATGAATGAACATTTGGCGAGAGCAATGACCCCATGTAAACAACCGTTCCAGACACAGACTCACCTTCAACGTGCAGAGGTCAAACCCCTCAAGCTGCTGATCTCTGAACAGTTCAATGTGCTTGACGTTAGCTGGACACAAGAAGGTGGTGCAACTTTTACCTGGAGTCTAAAAGAATAAAATATTTGTTTCACATCTGGTCCACATTGCAGCTTATTCAGACTATTTTTCAGTCTTAACTGGTGATCATGAAGCGAAAGTGTTTCCTCTACCTCAGTTTTATGTTTGGCCACACAGTGACCTGGTCAAATATGAGCAAGAGCACATTTGATCCTAGATCAGACAATCTGGCGCTCACCGGGCCTGGTTATAAATGAACATGTCTACATCTAGATTTCTATTTTCACTCAAAATGGATTGATGCTCACTTAAATCACATCGGAGACACACAGGCGGTAAACTAGAGACCTACCCCAATTAACTTCAACACCCCAATGACACCCGCTCAAGTACACATATCAGAACTGAGCTATCAAGCACACACTCTCTCTCTCTCTCTCTCTCTCTCTCTCTCTCTCTCTCTCAAAGCTTTTCTATTAATACTGTGGCCTAATTACACCAGTTCCCACTGACTGACAATACCAATAACCCAAAAATGTTATTTGACTAAACAATACGGAGCCGCGGCAGGTTGTGAAGCAATGCAACTGTCAGCTGAAATAATTGTAGATTAATAAATAAATTAAATGTATTCTTTTGCATGCAATGTATAAAAACAAGATTCCACAAGCAAATTCATGACATGTTTTTCTTGGAACTGCTGAAATTATTTAAGATGGTGTGTATCATTACATATACAACTGGGTAGGCATTTACATCTTTGGATGAAGGAATATTGATTAACTCTTCTATAAATGTATGGGAAGATAAATGCATTTATTTGTGCGTTTGAAAACTGAAAATAAATAAAAAAAGCACAACGGGGGTTCGTCAGCGACAGTCATTTTAATGAATGTTTTTTGGTTGAAGTGTTTGTTTAATGAGTATTGAAATGTTAATTGCGGTACAAAAAGCATAATCATGTTTTCCATTTAAAACGCTGAATAGATACACAATAACAATAAGCCTAAATTGTCTGCGAAGTGATTAGGAGATCCTAAATATTTGCCATTGCCGTTCACTCTATAGCACTTAATGTCTGTCTGCTTTATGACTTTGAACATCTTTAATAACTGCTTCTCATGCTGAATCAAAAATGATTAGTATTCATTGTGAAAATATATTTGTGAGCTCTTGTCAGGCCTATATGTTCGACGCAGTGTGCGATGTTGGCGGATTGTCAGCCTGAGGGGAAAATTTATGCATTAAGAATTTGCCTCATTAGACATATTCTGAACGGCTACAGACCATTCAAAAGATAAATTTAGCGCTGCTTTCATCTTAGTTGTGCAGTGTTTGTGTGTCTCTGAAGCTTTTGCATGGAGTAATTGGCATCATTAACACAATAAGCCATTTTCATTAGAAGTTACACTGGTCTCAAATGGCAAAGACCTTACAAAAAGTTTGATGATGGTGGTTGGTAATGTGACACATTATGGTTGACAACTTTTGGTTGAGAAGTTGATAAAATACCCAAAATCACCCATTTAAATTGAAAGGTACACTATGTAACTTTTTTGTTCAGAATTTACAAACTTTAAATAATGAATACATCATCCAAAATGTGTTTTTGTCTTACCCTGATGGTACGGCTTTTATAAGTTTTTACATTTTAGACCTGACCAGGTTTTCAGTGGAAATTGCATACATAAGTCACCTGTGTGTGTCTCGTAAATAGAGGAAAGTTGTGTATGATGAGGGAGTGGCATATGTTAGTTGTCACAACGAGTGAGAAAGGTTGACATGAAGCACGCTAAGGGCCAGATTTACTAAACGGCAAATTAGCATGAGAGCACAAGTTTAGCGTGTGATCTATTGGCAACACGCAAATTGAAGAACACAGACGGATCATTTCCATAATGACCAACACAATCTACCAAGAGCAGTGCAAATTAGAGTCTGGTTTAAGACATGCTTTTTTTGGGTGGTAAATAATGGCACAAATACAAATAAATTGACTGGCACACACATTAGTAAATCACCTGGCATTATTCATTTAAAGACTCTCCTCCCATAAATGTTGTGTCTGAAAGGGAAACTCCTACAAATGTATATTCAATAAGGTCAGCCACAAAAATAACCCTGTCCACGCCTTTTCACGCCTATTTAAAAAAAAAAAAAGAAGAAAAGAAAAAAAAGCTGAACAGAGGAGAGTCTGCTGGCAAAAAGAGAACACAACAGAGCTCGTAATAAAACAAGAATCAACATTGGCATGAGAATGGAGGGATTTGTAAAAGCAATTCAGAGATTATGTTTTTATTATTCAACAGGTGAGTAAGGTATTTTATTGAACAGATATATTGCCATATTTAGCTCTCTAACAGAGTTCTTTGTAAAGCATTATCTATTGTGAAGGGTCATATTCACCCATACAGCCGAAGCTCAACCAAAACAATGTTCTTCTGCAAAATGCATGCAGTTTTGTTTTTTAACCGCTAGAAGGCCAAAAGTTACATCAGAAAAGTTACATCATTCATAAACTGTTTCAGTTGTATCCGACACTGTGATTCTATGGGCCATCTCTTGCCATATGATAGAGACTGTCCGTGAATTCTCTTGGCAATGATTTTTTTTCCCCCGGGGTAGGTCACCATGTCTTTCCCCAACCCTTCCCATTACATGGCTTGGGACTTCTGACCAAGTAGCAACCTTCCGGTCTCTCTCTTGACACAGTAGTGACTTAAACTGCAATCCATGGACTGGCCGATAAGAGACAGGCTCCAAAAGGGAGTCAATCTCATAAACCCCCCAACAAATGCCCAAATTTACAGCAGAAAAAAATATGTTTACAGCCTGATACAAAAAGTGGTTTTGGCCTATATAGCTAATCTTGCCCTTCATGACAACTGTGAGGGGGGTGAATTTGTTTATAACTGATCTGTTTAAATTATATTAAGCCTTAAAGTTCTGCATAATTAAGGGCGTGGCCACTTGAAGTGAAAGGTGGATTGACACTGCGGTCACTACTAGCCGTTTGTCTGATGTTTGTCTGTTCTGTTCCAAGATGGTGACGGTCGGCTCTGCCCACTATGGGCTTCATGGACTCCATGATTTTGGATTGTGGGGGAAATGCAGAGAGATATTTTACTCTCTAGTTTTCAACCCCTTGACCTGCAGCACATCACCAGCGGCCTCAGATTATTGTTGTTTACATTCAATGCACGTTAAAACATCACTTGATCCAGACAAACTGTATGTTATCATTAGAAGGTTTTAAAACGTCAGCTTCGAAATTTGACTACTGTTTATGATAAAACTCGGATCCATGACAGTCATTTCTTAATTTGTGTCAGGAGTGCGAAACTCATCGACGCCACTTTTTTTATTCATGATGTGAACTTTTCGCTTGTATGGTGATTCGAATCACCTTGAATTTAAAAACGTGACATGTCTGGTGTCATAGCCTTTACGAAATTGAGTCATCGTGTAAGTTAACGCTAGATCTTTTGCGTTAATTAGACGTTAATTGCGTTAATTTGAGTTAATTAGACAAGATAAATAAGAGAGTTCCAAATTTAGCCTAACATAGCCCTGTTTACATCTGTTCTAGTAATACATGCAGTGCAGTCATACTTGCAAGTTACAGAAAGGTTTAGTTAATGTGGGGTACTGTGAAGAAACCCTTTTGGACCACAATTTTTGCAACATTGAAGAACTCATGGTTATGTAAATTATCACTCATTATCACAATTATCACTTATTTACTTATTTACTTATGATTTTGATGCCTGGTTAGGATTGCACACTAAATTTTTGTCCACTGTCTTCCTGAAGTAGCCTTGGCCACCACCTGGTCACCCCTTGTATATATCTCTAGTTGCCACCAATCCAACACCAGAACCAATGGACACACTCATGCACAAGTGAATATAAATGAGTTATGGGCCCATTTTATCCTCCTGTGAGAAAACACATTCAGGTCGTTCTCTCAGTGTCCGGGGGAGTGTAGAGCGTTTCACCTTTTAGCATGCATTTGCTCAGAGTATGATAAAAATAATACTCCTCGTCACGCTACATGCAGAGAGGCACATTGTTTGAAGTATAAATCCTTCTTCAGAGGAGGTGGAGGTGGGCCACAATGCTCTGTGATTCACTGGTAAACATTACAGGCAGCATGGGAAATAGCCAGAGAACAAACGTACATTGAGACATTTTCCTCTCAGATCTGGAATATTAATTAATCGACTCACATACACATTCTATTTGTAATACGTTCTATTAGCAGTATTATTTAGTAAGCTTCCTCACTATTAATATATCAGTGAGTTACATAAGCCACGCATACTTCGAAGCTTTGTCCTATCAAATGTTTTAGCTCTAAATATATGCACGTTTTATTTAAATTGAATGGGGAGAGAATACTATAATTGCATTCATACTGAATTACTTCTAAAGGGCAGTGATTTGAAAAGAATGGAGTCACAGAGAGAGAAAGCAAGGGCACTTTCATACTGGAATATTACATTGTAAATCAGAGACATTTATATGTCCCTTTCGTATAATATAGTCGGTTTTGTGGACTTCTTCAAGCTCTGCTTTGCACAAAGTTCTGGCAAGTTCAACACCTGCATTAAAATAAAATAAAATTAAATTAAAGTAAAATAAAATCTGAATGAATTTAAATGTATTCCCATATAAAATTATATTATATTCCTATATTTACCTGCTATTTAATGTAGTTTATGGGCTACACAAGCTTCAAGTAAAGTTATTCTTGGCCATAAAGTCACCTTTCATTTTCTTTGCTGGTGGGAGAGAACCAGTAGGAGGTCTTCATTCGTAACAGGCTCGGGAGCTGACGGGAGTTGTGAACCCTGGTTCAGGAGGCAGATGGTTGTAAAGGCAGTGGGTGTAAATTAAGGAGGTGCAATTGAAGTGAGAACACTATCTCTTGACAAGCCCCTCCCACTACAGAGTCTCATGTTTATGGATACTGCATGAACAACAGCGATATCACTGCTTTGATTGACCCAAACCCTGTCATTAAAACAGGAATGGTTGACAAAGTTTGGAGGGTGTGACTTAGAAGTCTAAAAATTTAGTTGGAAGTCTAAAGGTCAGGCAGTGAAGTTGCTTTAGTGTTCAGCACAGCTGCTATTGAATGAAGGTTGCTCAGAAATGATGGGTGAGATGAAAAATAATTTCACAGACTGAGCATCTAATGCATATTTCACACCAAAATGGCAAGAGATTTCTTGAAATGACACGCTCCTTTTATTATTGGTTGATATTACAAAATTTATGAGAGTCAGTGTGCACCCTTTTTTTTTAGTTCACCAGCAATCAGTCAAGTTCTGAGGCTGTATCTGAGTGCTTTTGGGGAAGAAATAGATGCTGGATATGTTTGCAAGGTTAGTGGCATCAAATCTTTGAAAGATATTGAAGACTTTTGTTTGAGTCTCTGCCAGCAAGTAATCAAAATATCCTTGAAACTTGTCAAGAACATAACTGGCCATAAACAATTCATTTGAAGTTTATTAGCATGTTTCACATCCTCAAGCGAGGCCATGTTTAAAAGAAAGAAAAATAAGAAATTATATTTTGCACAAAAAAAGCTAATTTTTAGGACAATTATGATTGTTTTGCATATACACCAATCAGGCGTAACATTATGACCACTGACCGGTGAAGTGAATAACACTGATTATCTTTTCATCACGGCACCTGTTAGTGGGTGGGATATATTAGGCAGCAAGTGAACATTTTGTCCTCAAAGTTGATGTGTTAGAAGCAGAAGCAGGTCTCGAGGTGGCAAAAACAAGAACAAAGTTCGTTCTGGCCAGTACATTCCATACTTCACGAGAAAAGCAGGTGCCGAACATCTCCGGTTCTCCGCATTAACCCTGCCCACATTAAATTTTAACAATAGTTCTCGGACACCCACAAGAAAAAACCTCTGCTCAGATGATGTGTTGAGAACAAGTTGCGAGAACTCCCAAACCAGGGCAGCCCTGGGAGCGAGAACTTTTTTTCTCTGTTCTTGCAGAGTATGTAATGGCCTTAACGATTTGAGCGAGTTTGACAAGGGCCAAATTGGCTAGATGACTGGGTCAGAGCATCTCCAAAACTGCAGCTCTTGTGGGGTGTTTCCGGTCTGCAGTGGTCAGTATCTATCAAAAGTGGTCCAAGGAAGGAACAGTGGTGAAACGCCGACAGGGTCATGGGCGGCCAAGGCTCATTGATGCACGCGAGGAGCGAAGGCTGGCCTGTATGGTCTGATCAAACAGACGATCAAAAGTTAATGCTGGTTCTGATAGAAAGGTGTCAGAATACACAGTGCATTGGAATTTGTTGCGTATGGGGCTGCATAGCTGCAGACCAGTCAGGGTGCCCATGCTGACCTCTGTCCACCGCCGAAAGCGCCAACAGTGGGCACGTGAGCATCAGAACTGGACCACGGAGCAATGGAAGAAGGTGGCCTGGTCTGATGAATCACGTGGATGGCCATGTGTGTGTGTGGCGCTTACCTGGGGAACACTTGGCACGAGGATGCACTATTGGAAGAAGGCAAGCCGGTGGAGGCAGTGTGATGCTTTGGGCAATGTTCTGATGTTCTGAAATAAAAGTGTTATCCTTGTCCCGTCATTCTAAAATTATCCTTTCACTCATCGTCTGTGAAGTGGAGCAGGACAACATCCCCATCTTTTCATAGAAATGAAATTACACTTTGTGTTCATTTCCTTGCCAGTCACTTTAAGAAAACATTCTCGTTTTTTTTTTTTTTCACATGACATGCAGTTTTTTTTTTCTGTGGCGTGATTTCTGAAAGACTGCCGACTCTTGTTGGTAGTTGCTGAAAACAAACTAAAACGTCAGTAACAAACAAGGACCAGCCCATATCACATACACAAAAAATCGGAAACATCACCTCAGGTGAGTTGTGATGACATATTCACCACTCAAAAAAAGTTTTTATGAAATTAGTTTTTGGTTAATTGATCAAATGTCTGTGTTGCCAAGTGGCAACACTTTGCAATAGTGGAATGACATTATTGCAATAGTTGCAAGGTCAGCTGCAATCTGTTTAGCTGTAACAATAACAACATTAATGCTAGTGATATAATGTTGATTGGTCATATATGTTAAGGACTGCCAAGGCATTTGTATTATGGACAAAATCAAATTTAAATGGCAATTTTACTTTTGATTAGATATGAATATAGGTAACATTACATCAGTGAGCACAGCCATATTCTATGGCAAGGTAATGAAGTAAAGGGCAGAACTGGCTCTTCCTGCAGATGAAAGTGAGGATGAGATAGGATTTAGTGACCATGAGGATGTGGATGTGGATTTGGCAGTAGATGGAAGCAGTGATGGAGACAGTTTAAGTAAGTTAGCTCAGAGGCAGACAAGACAGGTATAGTCTAGTAAATGGCGTTAGCTACATTATTCTGATGCATCTGGATACATTAGACTTGTTATTTATTGATTATAATATGTATAGGACCTACTGTATTTTGTCTGTCAACACAAACAACATTTCTGAGGAAAAGTATTACCTATAAGTAAATTTACACTTATATATTTATATATATATATATATATATATATATATATATATATATATATACATTTTTGCTCTGTTAATTTTTGCTCTGAGGTTATAGATTTACGGAAGCCCTAAACCGCAATATACAATTTTTTTATAAATCTAAGATTACAAGAATAAAGTCATAGCAATTCGTGATATTTTAATGAATGGTTGAGGTTATCGCAATACTAAGTTTATTCACTGAATATACACTCACCTAAAGGATTATTAGGAACACCATACTAATACTGTGTTTGACCCCCTTTCGCCTTCAGAACTGCCTTAATTCTACGTGGCATTGATTCAACAAGGTGCTGAAAGCGTTCTTTAGAAATGTTGGCCCATATTGATAGGATAGCATCTTGCAGTTGATGGAGATTTGTGGGATGCACATCCAGGGCACGAAGCTCCCGTTCCACCACATCCCAAAGATGCTCTATTGGGTTGAGATCTGGTGACTGTGGGGGCCATTTTAGTACAGTGAACTCATTGTCATGTTCAAGAAACCAATTTGAAATGATTCGAGCTTTGTGACATGGTGCATTATCCTGCTGGAAGTAGCCGTCAGAGGATGGGTACATGGTGGTCATAAAGGGATGGACATGGTCAGAAACAAGGCCGTGGCATTTAAACAATGCCCAATTGGCACTAAGGGGCCTAAAGTGTGCCAAGAAAACATCCCCCACACCATTACACCACCACCACCAGCCTGCACAGTGGTAACAAGGCATGATGGATCCATGTTCTCATTCTGTTTACGCCAAATTCTGACTCTACCATCTGAATGTCTCAACAGAAATCAAGACTCATCAGACCAGGCAACATTTTTCCAGTCTTCAACTGTCAATTTTGGTGAGCTCGTGCAAATTGTAGCCTCTTTTTCCTATTTGTAGTGGAGATGAGTGGTACCCGGTGGGGTCTTCTGCTGTTGTAGCCCATCCGCCTCAAGGTTGTGCGTGTTGTGGCTTCACAAATGCTTTGCTGCATACCTCGGTTGTAACGAGTGGTTATTTCAGTCAAAGTTGCTCTTCTATCAGCTTGAATCAGTCGGCCCATTCTCCTCTGACCTCTAGCATCAACAAGGCATTTTGGCCCACAGGACTGCCGCATACTGGATGTTTTTCCCTTTTCACACCATTCTTTGTAAACTCTAGAAATGGTTGTGCGTGAAAATCCCAGTAACTGAGCAGATTGTGAAATACTCAGACCGGCCCGTCTGGCACCAACAACCATGCCACGCTCAAAATTGCTTAAATCACCTTTCTTTCCCATTCTGACATTCAGTTTGGAGTTCAGGAGATTGTCTTGACCAGGACCACACCCCTAAATGCATTGAAGCAACTGCCATGTGATTGGTTGATTAGATAGTTGCATTAATGAGAAATTGAACAGGTGTTCCTAATAATCCTTTAGGTGAGTGTACTTTATTCTCAAAATATTACGTTTCAATCTCGTATTGCTATGACTTTATTCTTATTCTTTATTCTTATCATAGATATATGTTTTTTTTTTTTTTTTTTTTTAAGATGCGGTTCAGGGCTTCCATATAGAGACACAGATGGTCAAGGCTCATTGATGCACGCGAGAGATCTAGGCTAGAAATATTCTCCAATGTGAACTGGCAACATGAAACTAGGTGTATAAAAGTCAATGCACTGATATGCGATCCACTTAAATTCATGCATGTTTATGTAAACAGCTTATTTGTCAACAGCGAGCATCACACTTACGAATTACGCAGTTCTCTGCATCAGAAAGTCAATGAAATACCACAAACTCATGCATGATGAATCTGCTGTTCTTCCGCCGCACATTAAATGGCAGTAAAACAAGCTGGGGGAACACAGGGAATCGGTGATGAGACACGCGAGCAGGTGCTTGATGAGTTGATCTTTCAGCTTCTCGCTGGGTTTGGCTCTGTGGGTGTCAGCTGGTGAATCACAGTGATCAGCCGAGGCCTCTGAACTTTGATTTGATGGGAATCGGCTCTGCACATTTGGATTCCCTGCAAAGATGCTGGTGGAACACGCTCACATACTCAAAGGCCTTGAGGATGTGAAACATGCTAATACACTTCAAATTAATTGTTTATGGAACAGAATTTTTGAAGAATACCCTGGCCACTTTTTAGAAAACATGTAGAATTTTTTTTTGTTATGTTTTTAAAAAAATGTTCATCAAAACTAAAAACACAAAACTAAAACATTAATATTGTGGAATATTGTTACAATTTAAAATAACTGTTTTCTATTTGAATATAGTTTAAAGTGTAATTTATTCCTGTGATCAAAGCTGAATTTTCAGCATCATTACTCCAGTCTTCAGTGTCACATGATCCTTCAGAAATCATTCTAATATGCTGATTTGCTGATTTCTGAATATTAGCAATAACAGTTGTGTTATTTTCGCTTAATATGAATAGAAAGTTAATAATAACAGCATATATTGTATTTGAAATAGAAATCTTTTGTGGCATTATAAATGTTTTTACTGTCATTTTTGATCAATTTAATGTGTCCTTGTTAAATAGGTATTGATTACTTTCAAAAACTTTTAAGCGGTAGTATACTGAAAATGTATTAAAAGCATAAATTTGTTCCATCCCGGTAAAAAAAAGAAAAACAGCATATGCTGGTTAGGTATGTTTTGAAGCATGACAGCTGGTTTAAGCTGGTCTTTGACAGGTCATGAGTTGGTTTACACTGGTCCTAAGAAACTAGCTCCAGCTCAGGACCAGCTTAAACCAGCTCATGACCAACTGCCATGCCTCAAAACATACCTAACCAGCATATGTTGGTTTTCTTAACAGGGATATACAAAAGAAGTAGTGATGGCTAATTTTTGAATGAATCATTCTTTTAAATTGGATCATTACAAATGAATGATTGAAAGATTAATTCACAGACAGATCCATTCAGGCAGGTCAGGTCTTTCACCAAAAAATTTTCCGAAACGACACAAGGGTGAGTAAATAAGTACATAAAATGTAGGCCTACAACAAAAACAGGCACATAGAAATTGATCTCAAGCCTGTATTTATGCTTCTCTTCATGCTTTTTTGAATTGTAATCTTGTATTTCTCATTAGGGCATGTTTTTACCGATCGTAAACATGGGAAGGTTGATAAATGCTTTCCATTTGTTCCACTAATGGCTTACAATCCAAACTTGCCCATGCAACACTTCGCTGGTCAGTTGCTTCTGGCTAAACTACATTTTGATTATTTATTTCTTAGTTTACTTTCTTTTTTGTACTTAAGAACATTATTTGTATACAAATACACCATGTGCATTTAATAGACTACCGGCTACATAAGATGAAACGAGTCTCTTAAAACCCACCAAGACCAATACTTAGCAATTCTCGCCAAGGCACTATAGCACAACTGTAGTTATGTTTATGCCTGATATAATTAACTATTGATTTAGCTTTTCAAGTCCTTCTCTTTTTCCTGATGAAATGTACCCGAGTGGAGCAAAGCCAATATGCACAACGTTATTTTCTGTTTCTTTGGTGCCAGTAGAGTTATTGCTCCCTTTTTGCTGCATTTTACAAAGGTCCATAGGGCAATTGATTACGCTCGCTGTCGGGACAAGCCATCGGGGTCCAAATGACCTTGATTGACTGGTGTTCACAAGCCCACAGCACCAGCTCAACCCTTGCCATCCTGCACATAGATAGAGACTGCAGTTTTTGGACACAGTTACATTTATAAGCGGCAACTGGGAATTTGTGCCTCTTAATGGATTCTCCTTTGATTGGTTGAACTTGCAGGGTTATTTTAGGCTTGAAGCGGTGTTCAAATCTCTAGGAATCTGTGGCAGATTGAAAGAACGGCCCGAGTGATGTGCCGTGGCACATTTTAAGTGGGTGGCGATGACAGTTAAATCCCTGAGACTAAATATTTTGCATAATTTCCTAGTTTCACATTCTCATGATGTGAATTTATACATAGAAGAGATTTTGGGTTGTCTGGCCAGCCAGAAAACTGATAAAGACCACAAATATGTGCTATTCTGTATTCGAGTCAGTTTTGTTTTGTTTTGTTTTGTTTTGTTTTGCAAGAATGCATCGAATGGATGAAAAGTGACATTTAGGTTACAATTTACAAAAAGGTTCCATTGGTTGATATTAATGAACGCATAATGAAAAGCATTTGTTAGCTGTTGTTAATTTCAACATTTATTAATACATTATTAAAATCAAAAGCTGCATCTGTTAACGTTATTCAATGGACCCGAGCTCACATGAACTGACAATGAACAGTTGTATTTTTATTAACTAACAAAGATTATTAAATATTAACAAATGGATTGTTCATTGTTAGTTAATTTTAGTTAATGTATTAAATAACATTAACTAATGAGACCTGTTACCGACTTTTATAATATTACAAATTATTTATATTTCAAATAAATGCTGTTATTGAAAAAAAATATCATCACGGTTTCCACAAAAAAATATGAAGCAGCACAATTGTTTTCAACATTGGTATTAATAATAAAGAAATCAGCATATTAGAATGATTTCTGAAGGATCATGTGACACTGAAGACTGGAGTAATGATGCTGAAAATACAGCTTTGATCACAGGAATAAATTACACTTTAAAACGTTTTCAAATAGAAAACAGTTATTTTAAATTGTAATAATATTTCACAATGTTACTGTTTTTACTGTATTTTTGATCAAACAAATGCAGCCTTGGTGAGCAGAAGAGACTTATTAAAAAAAAAAAGAAAGTATGTTTTGGTTTCACATTGACTTTAAATAAGGCCAGCACAACCACCTTGAGCTCTTCCCAGAACAATAATGATTGGAAGCATTTGCCATCACCGGTCGCTTTCTAACATCTGTCGCAGCTTCATATCTGTCCTCATTCCCTCCCGTTGCATGATTAATGGAGCTCTCCTCTGTAGTCTGCATGCATGCAGTGAGCATTGCCGGGATCTTATTCACTTGACAACCATATAATACAGGTGTATCCCTACCTCTCACCTATATGCTCTCATATATAGCTTTGCTCTCAGTGTAGCTTGTGCACTTAATGGTGTCACTCCCATGACAGGGAGTAAGAGCTCGCTCTGAGAAGTGGAGCCATTTCAAATCACCATTAGAGAGGCAATCTGCAAAAAATGAGATTTCAAAATGCAGGGGTCTCATTTGTTATGTGACTTATAATAAAAATGGAGCTTGGCTATATGCCTGTGATGGAGTGGAGGGAAAAAAAAACTCTATAGAATAAGACTTTCTGGCATCTACTGTACCGCAGTGCCATTTTTAAAGGCTACTGTTAAATTTAAGTACACAATAAGATAATACCAATTTAGGTCAACCAATGACCAAGCAATGATTCATTTTGTTCAGTCTGTGGTGTAAAAGGTCGCATTAGCAATTAAAGAAAAAACACTTCAGCAAAACATGGTCAGGTCAAAGTGTCTGAATCATTTTGGTCCCACATTTTTATCAATTTTCTTGGTAGTCCACTGTATGAAGAATTTTTGGGTATAATATGTCACAGATTACTTTATTTTGCTATCCTCGATTACATAAATGAACTATAGTGTCCTGCACCCACTAGTAAAAAATGATATATGGTGTCTGAATAATTTTTGGTTTGAGTGTATATTATTGTTTATTTTGATTGTTAAAGTTAATAAAATTAGGAATTTAATTATTTACTTATATTTATTTTGGTGCATCTAAAAAAAAAAAACATACTAACATTGTTCTTCAAAATGGAAAAGGAAAAAAAAAAAATAAAGGAAAAAATGTTGAATTATATTTTATATTTCTATGTAATTTATTACATAATGCTTTGCATTTAACACATTTTCTACCTATATATATATATATATATATATATATATATATATATATATATATATATATATATATATATATATATATATATATCTCTTTAACCTATCATTACATATCATTACATATCATTATATAATCACTGACATGGTTGCAGTTTGATTGATTTCTTGTTTGTTTTTATTTATTTTTTATTTTTATTTTTTTGGCCCTGATATTATATGTGTTTATATATGTTTTATTGTATGTTGGTACTGTGTGTGTGTGTGTTATTTTATCTATTTTTGTTGACCTGCCAGGGGACAAAAATTGTACATGGCCCCTTTACAAAATAATAATAAAATAATAATAATAATTGGGAATTACTATTAATAATATAGTAAAATAATAAAGACTACATATATATATATATATAGTCTATTATTTTACTATTATTAATAGTAATTCCTGTTAGAATCTGATTAATATTGTTGTCCTTATTATTACAGTGGTTTAATTGTCATGAAAATAATGTCACAATTTAAAAAATATGCTGTGATGCTAAAAACTTATTTTTAACTTAGTACTTTTATTATTATTATTAATTTATTTTACTCTTGGAAAGAAATAAGTTTTGGACGGGTTTCTTGAGATTCACCCAGTTTTTGTCTTTTATCATACTGCTGTTGCCATTGCTTTAAGAAAACAATAAGCCTCTAGAAGCCGAGTATTATGTATTGTGCCTAACAATGCCCTTTTTACAATCAAACCACTGCAATGCACAGCCTAATGTGGCTTTTTGTTTTTATATGCCATTTTACTATAGGAAAGGGTGTGACATGATGATAACTTCCATGCAGCTTTCTGAAGTACATTCAAAATAACAATGGAAGCAAATAAACTAAGCTGGGTCACATTTTGCACATTGCACACTGTATTATTTAGTACGTTTACTATTTTATTTTGCTTCACTGCTATTGTTTGCCTCAAATGAGTCCTTGATTTTATGTGCCTGCCCTAAGGGTAACTTGACAGAGGAAGCATTTTTTATAGTGAGTTTTACCACCAGTAATTGTCTGTTTAGACTGACTCAGTTAACTGGTAGGCTTGCATGAAGTAAACCTGAAGTAATAGAAAAAGTTATCCACTTTACACTGAAAGACTTTTTTGAGATACCTTGAATTTCTTGTCACAAAGTCTTAATGGAATGAGGTGGGAGAGAATCATTAGAAAGACATACACTCGCTGGCCACTTTATTAGGTACACCTTACGTACCGGGTTGTACCCCCTTTTTACCTTCAGATCTGCCTTAATTATTCATGGCACAGATTCAACAAGGTGCTGGAAACATTCCTTAGAGATTTAGGTCCATATTGACCAATTTGTCCGCTGATAATTTGAGCTTTTTGAATCGTGCCCAAAGTGTGCCAAGAAAATATCCCTCACATCTTTACACCACCAGGAGTCTGAACCGCTGATACAAGGCAGGATGGATCCATGCTTTCATGATGTTTACACCAAATTCTGACCCTACCATCTGAATGCCGCAGCAGAAATCGAGACTCATCAGACCAGGCAATGTTTTCCAATCTTCTATTGTCCAGTTTTGGTGAGTCCATGTGAATTGTAGCCTCAGTTTCCTGTTCTTGACAGGAGTGGCACTGGTGTGTGTTCTGCTGCTGTAGCCCAAGGTTTGACATGTTCAGAGATGGTCTTCTGCAGACCTCGGTTGTTATTTGAGGTACTGTCTATCAGCTCAAACCAGTCTGGCCTTTCTCCTCTGACCTCTAGCATCAACAAGGCATTTCCACTCACAGAACTGCCACTCACTGGATACTTTCTCTTTTTGGGACCATTCTCTGTCAACCCTAAAAATAGTTGCGTGTGAAAATCCCAGTAGATTAGCAGTTTCTGAAATACTCAGAGCAGCACCAACAACTATGCAACGTTCAAAGTCACTTAAATCACCTTCCTTCCCCATTCTGACGCTCAGTTTGATCTTCAGCAGATCATATGGACCATGCCTACATGTGACTGACTTTAACAGCTGCAGTCTTTAGCGTCCTTGTTAGCGTGCCCGCCTCACACGCTGGAGACCCCAGTTCGAATCCCACTCGGAACAGGTCGATTAGGATCAGTTACACATGTCTAAATGCACCGAGTTGCTGCTGTGTGATTGGCTGATTAGATATTTGCATTAACGAGCAGTTGAATATAGCTGTGTATCAACTTAAAACGTTGGTAAAAGTTAGTTGCTCCATGGCACATGGATTATGTGTATGCTGCTGTACAAACTAGTACATTTATTACATGGGACAAATCGAATCCAGAGAAGATGGCAGAGATACCGTTTAGATTGAAATCTCCAAGCCTCCCGTGCTGACATACACAGCTCAATAATGTTGATGTTTATGCGTAGAATAAGAAGTCGTAAACAAAGAGAAAAATACAGTTTTGGAGGTAAAAGTATAGTTCACCCAAAAAGGAACGTTTTGTCATCATTTCAAATGCTCATGATTTTTCTTTCTTCTTTAGTTGCAGTGTCAGGCAAATGACACTTTGCCTCTCAATATATGATAAATAAATCAGTTTTTAGCATCTTACAAAACAATGGAACAATTGCATATATATTAACTTTAGAGGGTGGAAAAACAGATGAGTAGACTGAAAATATTCACTAAATAAGTGAACAGTAGAACCAGGTTTATCCGTTTTGTGATTTTGGCCATGTATGAATAGTTTAAGCGTTGCAGAATACGCACAGTTAATTAAGAATAAACACAGTTTAATTAAAACCCTGATCTCTGTCATTATAGAAATAAAGATCAAATAAACCTCATAATTAATACTATTTTTAAAAATGCAATTGAAAAAGAAAACTATGCCAAAATAAATAACAGTGTTGCAAATTTATCTTGGATTTGTTTGGTTTAATTTAACTTTATTTATTTATTTTAACAATAACTTGGTAAATGGATAAGCTTGATGAATGCAGGGGGGATGCAGGGGGGATCAGGAGCCTCGGGCGGCCATGGCGGATCAGGAACCTCGGGCGGCCATGGCGGATCAGGAGCCTCGGGCGGCCATGGCGGATCAGGAGCCCCACCCACATGTGCTCTACCCACATGTTCCCCACCCACGGGTGTATAGCCCCCCCAAAAAAAATTTCTTGGGGGAATTCAGGGGTAGTATGGAGGGCTCGTGGAATGGGACTCGTGGAAGTGCAAACGATGAAGACCAGATGCAGGGAATCCGGGGAGAGCGGGAGAGACGATGAGGAAGTGAGTTCAGGTGTGAGACAGGGAGGATCATGGGAAATGGAGTCCGGGACAGGCGTGGATTGTAACATCTGACTTATTTACACTGTTAAAGAGTTGGATTCTAATGCTAAACATGGCCAAAATTTCAAAAAAAGAGTTGGACATATGACGGAGTATTTCTGTGCCCAAAACACTCCTTCAGGATTTGAACACGTTTCGTAAAGTTTTTTTTTTTTGAGTATGGCCCTGTATGACGTCATAAAGGGCGGAATTCCTTGTATGGGCACTTCTTTTGGATGAGCACGTGCGGCCATCATCCAGAGCGAGAGCAAGATCAACGAGCTTCGTTTGGGTTACGGGAGCCGTGTGGCGGGCCCGGAAGAGTCGGACTCGGGGGACTTAGTTACGTTTTTTTTTTTTTTTGGGGTAATATTTCAAATTAATATTAATAAAATAGTACCAGTAATAAAACGGGAAAAATCACTCATTTTGGCGCCCCTATGGATGAGTCGGTCACCCTATGGATGACCTATGCCGCGGGCCGGCCCTGTGTGTGTGTGTGCCTCCACGAGTTTGGCTGTTTTCAGAAAGAATCGGTACAGCGTATCTGTCTTTTATAAATATGATAAAACTAAAGACTTCTCTGAGATATGAAGGATGCAATACTACTCTATAGGTACTCAAGATTAACATGAGAAACTGTGTGTGTTATGTACCGTTTAAGAACTTCAATGGAGGCGTTTCAGGGAGTTCAGAAAGGGTGCACACTGATATAAAGAATAACTGGAGCCGGAGGGACTAACAGACCATCCCACCTTAGAGGTGTTTTGTTCCCGAATGAATCAATGTTTTTGAACAAATCAGTTCAATGTACAAATTGATGACTCACTCAACAAGACTATATAACCTGCAGAAAGTATCGCTGAAAAATATTACAGCACAAAACAGACAAGCATTACGCAATAATAGATAACAGTCTATGTAACATTATTAATATTAATTATCACAACAAAATACATTTGTCCATCAATGAGAAAAAAGATGTGTACGTGGCAAGCATCTTATACAAATCTATAAAATAAGTACAGCTTTGATGGGAGATGCATTCTAGCAGATGAAAATGAAAAGTCTGACATGGAAAAGCATGGTAGCTGCAAGGCATCACTTGCGGTTCACACTTGACAAAACATCTTCAGACCTGGTGTCTGGAATACAGTTTAACGGCCGGGGGGAGTTCAGGGAAACACTCTCGCGCTCTTCCAGGGCCGGCAAAGCTCACAGGGCATATCAGACAAATGCTTAGTGACAAACTTGGGGCGATGTGTATTATGTGATCCAGACAGCTCAAAGCTTTTGGTTTGTAGAATTTAAAAGAAAGTGACTTTTAAGTGTGCCCATGCTAATGCATTGCAAATTTATTTTGCAATCAGACAGTAGGATAATTATATCAAAAGCATGTCCATTAGATCATATGGAAGAAAAATTGTATGCAACCCAAGAGCAGATACTTTGTGGGTTTGGGTGAGAAGTTCCACAGGGCATGTGGCGACACAAGCGTTGAACTTTCTAGAAATGATTCAAGGGTGATATTCTTAGATCACTAACAAGAACAAAATGCCACACATGAATCACAGTGTACTTTCAGACCAGAATTTCTAACAGGCAATCAACAATTAAACATGTTAGTTTTAAAAGACGGCATAGGTTTTAGCACATCACTGTGACGGCCTGGATGCAGCTAAGCAAATACAGAATAATGTGTTTGAGAAAAATCGAGTATTTTCAACAGCATCAATAGAAAACTAACCCAACTATTCGCCCAAATCCCTCAAGACCAATTTGAATTCAATTTAGAATCAATTTAAGGATTTTTGAAAGGACTAAATAAATAGCAAAAATAGGTCAATTTAGACCTCTGACAGTTTAAGTACAGGCATTAGCTTGAACAAATATTGAGAAACAGAAAAATAAATAAACTTTTCAAAGAACAGTGGTTGGATGTCGGCAAGATGCTACTTATGCATGCACAGATGAACAGATTTTGCATTAATATATTCAATTATTCTGCATTTAGCAAGCTCAACTTTATCAAAATTTCCTCATAAATAAAACATCTGCTTGGTGATATTATATCTTTTAGGGTATGTTTACACGACAATGAGATACTAAAAACTGAAAAGTTTTCCTTTGTGCTATTCGTGTACAGGCGACAAAGTTGTCAAAATGATCCACGTTCACACGGATCCGCAAAAAAGACTATAAACGCTGTATTATGCTAGGCCAGTTGTTGGCGATGTCATTTTTTAAAGAAAAACTACACGCCTATAGACCAAACATGTAATACGCATGCACATGATGTCACCATTTTCACAAATTCACGTTTTTATAGTTTACACAGAGACAATGACAGTATAGTAGTTTTCAAGTAAATGATAGGCCAAAACCTATACTTTTTTAGTTGAAAGCAAGTTTTGTGTAGAATTGCAAAATGCCAAAATTAAGCCAGACTGATATTAAACGTTGATCAATACAGGGAGGCAAATTATTATTATTATTATTATTATTATGTTAAAGGGGACATATCATGCCCCTTTTTACAAGATGCAAAATAAGTCTCTGATGTCTCCAGGGTGTGTATGTGAAGTTTTAGCTCAAAACACCCCACAGATCATGTTTTATAGCATGCTAAAATTGCTAAAATTGGGGTGAGCAAAAACACAACTTTTTGTGTATGTCCCTTTAAATGCAAATGAGCTGGTGCTCCCTGCCTGTGCTTTCAAGAATAGGGCGGAGCTTCAAGAGCTCCTGCAACAACAACAACAGAACATGTCCGAAAATAATGGTGCATGGAGATAGAACAGGTATAGTTTGGTTTAATTCTGGTTTTAACTTATGTTGCCATCTTCCTTTTATCCACTATTAGTACAAGCATGTTGTAGCAGACCCTGTCCGAATGATGGCCAAAACATTACTGAGTTTTATGAAGTTTATTGTTCATCACACAAAAGATGAAGCGTCTGTTTTCACTCCAGAAAACCACTGTAAGAGCTGAATAAAACACAGTACAAGAAGTGCATATTAAAGTCTTATCCATAACCACTCCCTCCTTTGCATTATCATCAGCATACACAGCGAATTACACAAAAACACTCCTTATAACTAACAGTAAACAAACATATACAGACCTTATGACTTTTTTAGGGGGTGCTTAATGAACTGGTAAACTTTATATCCGTAAAACAACTCAGATAAATTATTATAAAGTGCACTCTCTCTCTTTCATTACTGCCGTGACCAGTATTGCTCCGGAGACTGTAAGCTGGATCAAGAATAGTTGGTAATGATTCATCCTTGAGCTTTAACTTCTCAGCAAAACCTGCCTTGAATTTTCCCTTGTTCTGGCAATGCACCTGCACTGCTTACAAGACATTGTTTTCGCTACAGCTGCTCGAGCGTGGAGACAATGGCGGACAGTGTACAACTGGCTGAGGACGGATGCTAATACAGAACAGTCTGTCAGCGCCGTGGGTGGAAACAAGGGGCGGTAATATTATAATTTAATAAGAGGAGAAGGGGAGAGAAATCTGAGCTGCTCGTTTTTTTTCAAGCGGCAACCTCCTGCGGTCTCTCTTGAAACCAAAACCCAGAAGTGACTTAAACTGCAATTCATTGACTGGCCGCTAGAGGCAGACTCCAAAAGAGAGTCAAATCTGTATCTCCCCCATGTTAAAATGCCCAACTTTGCAGCAGAAAAAAATATGTTTACAGCCTTATACAAAAAGTGTTTTTGGTCTATATAGCTAATTGACAACTGTGAGGGGGGTGTTTTTTTTTTTTATAACTCATCCGTTTAAATTATATTAAGCCTTAAAGTTCTGCATAATTAAGGGCCACTTGAGTGACAGGTGGAGCTAGGCGGGCGTAGTTTCAGCAACCAGGCACCTCAGCTTTACCCATGTCTCACCTCTTTGCCCATTTTCAGTTATCCGGGAGTGACGCGCTGCCAAGATGGCAGCTGTGGCCTTTTAAGCTTAAAAAATGCTCTTCAGAAACCTACGGGTGACGTCACGAACACTATGTCCATATTTTTTTACAGTCTATGGTTTTTTCACATGCTTGCAGAAAAAGGCTTACCAAAACAAAGATACTGGGTTGTCCTTTTTCTTGTTTTCTGGGTTGGTAGATGCACCGGGACCTGATTATAGCACTTAAACATGGAAAAAGTCAGATTTTCATGATATGTCCTCTTTAAAATATATATTTCATGAACACCAAGAACTGGGACTTCGCAAGGACTTTGCCATGACCGAGAACTTTCACAACCAATAGTAATAATACTAATAATAATAGGACAATGAAAAAAAAAAAGATTACAAATATACAACAACTTTTTTTTTCTTTTGGAATATATACTATTTGGAAAATACAGTGGTGAATCGTGCACAATAAGACCACAAAAACATGCATAAAGAAAGTGAATAGGATCTATTTTGATTTAATGTTGACTTTAAATCAACACAATATACATGTACATACCATAGGCATGCTGCATTGCTGATGCATTATATATGAAGGCTGTACTATATATTGTATATGTGAGCAATTTGCACATGCCATCTAATGCTCTGATGTCTGAGAGCCATTTACCGGAACAACAGGAGTCAACAGGATGCTTTGTTAAAAACATTAAATATTAATCTGTACTTCCGTTTATAAATCTATGAACTCAATGCATACTGTTTAGGTTGAACGCATGGCGAACTGAGCTGAACATTTTCCTTTTTTTAAATGCAGTGATGCAAAATTTATTAATAAAAATTAATAGGTGCAATTTTTATTTAGATTCGGAATGACAATACACTCAAACCAAAGAAAAAGAAGCACTTTCATGCACAAAAAGAGACATCAACAACAATCCCTAAAATCATCCCATTAAGACGATGACTCATCCCATGCAAAAGCTCTCTGATAAAGCTGAATTTCCTGCTGTCCCAGCCAGCAGTTCCGCACTAACATATGTTTATACAGTGTTGGATATCTAGCACACCCACACACTAGTTTGTGCTGCGTCAGAGAACGCTCCAAATCTATTTTCAATGCTGTTGATGCGTCACAGCGACGGAGAGGACAAATACAAGGGTTACCAGAAGTGACAGACCCCGCTTAAAACCCGCTTACCAAGGGTTACCAGAAGTGACAGACCCCGCTTAAAACCCGCTTTTAACCCGCTTAAAAGAGTAGGCAATGCTTTTCATAAACACTTTTTGTTATACTGGTTGAAACTCTCTTCACATCCTTATAGCAATCAATAATAGAAGTGGTCTGAAAATTAAAGCCACCTTTTACAGTTGATCAAAACAATGAGCTTATGCTTGGTGTAATTGCGAGATGGCACCCGGTGACGTTCAACTAAATTGTTTACATCCTCAGACTCGGATCCTTAAACTTGGATGCATTTTTATGACAGTAGACGAATCATGAATGACTTAACACAGTCAAATAAAATGGAAGTTGAACTACTAATAATTTGCTGGCTAAATGAGTTATCTTTACAAGTTTGTTCGGTCACACTTTAGTTTAGGGTCTAATTCTTACTATTAACTAACTATTAACTATGACTTTTGCCTCAATAAACTCCTAATTACTGCTTATTAATAGTTAGTAAGGTAGATACGTATTGGGCAGGATTAAGGGATGTAAACAGCCCAGGCTCATTGTAAAAACATGCCTGGGCAACAAAATACATTGTGTCGTACACGTTTCACGACAGTTTCAAAGTGAAAGTCCAGTGAGTGGTGGTAAATGTGTGTTTAGTTTTTTCCGGAACAGATGAACGTGAATCTGGTAATGTTTTATTATGTTGTTTTTTGTACGTATCTGCAGTTCTGAACTGCAATGTCCGGTAAATGGCGCTAAAAGCTTAATGCTCCATGTTAAATAACGTACACCTACACTAAACCATATGGGCCAGATTTACTAAACAGGGCAAATTAGCGTAAGAGCGCAATTTCATAAAAGCACCAATGGGAAAGTTCTGCACATGATCTACTGACGACACACAAATTAAACAAAACAAAACAAAACAGATGGATCATTTCCATAATGACCAGCGCAATCTACCCGTTAGCGTTTGGTTTTAGACGTGCTTTTTTTGTGGTAAATAATGGTGCAAACACCAGTAAATTGACCTTAGTAAATCACCTTTCATGATTTTAAATACTCTCCTCACATAAATTTTGCATCTGAAAGGAAACTCCTACAAATGCATATGCAATAAGTTCAGCTGCAAAAATAACCCTGTCCACGCCTTTTCAGCACTAATTTATCACTGCATGTCTTTAGTAAATCCTGACAGTAGTTTTTTAACGCCAAAAGAGGGTTTGTGCTGGCGCAAGCTGTTAGTAAATCTGGCCCTAAACCTACACAATAGTGTTAAAGGAACACTGCACTTTTTTTGAAAATAGGCTCATTTTCCAACTCCCCTAGAGTTAAACAGTTGAGTTTTACCGGGGGGTGGAGGAGGGATGCTGAAAAACTGTTGAGGAACATTGGTGAATTGACTGGGTATTTATATAATCCTCCACTTGTGCTGATTGGGTAGACATGTTGATTACTGATTGCTGACAGCTGGATGGAATGACATGATGATTGGATAGATCATTTGAACGTGTTCCTCCCGAACTTTGTTAAGAAAACATCATTTAATATCCTGAAAGTTGCTGAGTTTTCTGTCCTACATCCCTGAAAGACCTGCTTTTTTATAGCTTTTTTGTTGATACAAGCAACCCCATTCCCCATTCCATGACCAAATGTGGATCTGACACCCGCAGGATGTTTTCTGAAGTGTTTGATTGGTCAGCGTCTAACATATGATCTGGTAATCATTCTGAAGTGTGCTATTGCTGGGCTGTGGGAACTGTGGCTGATCCTGATTTGTCATGAGTAATTCAACTGACTTACCCAATTATCGCGGCATAATTTTCTGGTGCTTGCGAGATGCCCAACGGTCAACATATCATCCTTCTTCCTGAAGCTATCGACAGTCTGGATGGATTGCACTTGAACTGATGCTTTTGTCCACTTATAGTGTAAATATAGTGAATTATGCAACAAAGTTATAGTGGAGTGAATCTCACTTGTACATGACACAGAACAAACTGTGTTATGCATTAGAAATTACATTACTCACGGTTTAAGTGCTGCACTTTTCATTAATTTGGGTATATTGTTGGTATTAAAACATAAAAACACTCAATTCTTTGAAATCAATGAAACTCTTTAGAGTTGAGATAATTAGGTGCTTATCGTGCATATAATACGCCATAAAGTTAGTATCATATGCACGCGAAAAACTGCATACCATATGCACGCCAAAACTCATTTTGGCATATACATTCCACGACATTGCACACTCGTACTATTGATACGCATTTTCGTGTGATCGGGCAGACATATTTGTGTAGGTTTATTTGTTTATTAACTTTAATATTATATAAATTAAGGATGATCAAACTTTTTTCTTCAAATTAAAAAAAAGCTTAACTAAATATAAATATTAGATTAACTTAAATATATGAATATGAAAATAAATAATAATACATAGTAGTAATATTTAGTAGTACATAAATAATATTAAAATAACACTGAAATATATATATTTTTTTATTTTATTTAAGTGAGCACTGTAAATAAATTATATGATCAATAAGTCATGACAACATATGTTTTTACATAACTTTAACTCATCAAAACATGTTTAATTTTTTTTTTTTTTTTTTTTTTTTTTACAGTGAGGCATCCTTACTTTTTATTTGAAAGGATGATTGGGAGATTTGTACAACAAAATAGTTGAGAAACCTCAGTTGCAATATGTCAACAGTGCAGCATGCATCGCCGAAATGTCAAAAAACTTTCCTTTGTTTTGTAGTGCAGTGTTTCTACATGTCATATTCATTATAACCATCTGATCTGTGTTAGATCATAATGCCAGAACACTGTCAAACCGACACTTGAGTGATGGAATCTGTTGACAGCTTGTCCCATAGCCAGCACTGCCTCCACTGAAGAGACAAACATACCTCAGCCTATTTGTGTCATGATCAATACTTTGTCATAGTGCATTACTCAAGACGCTTTTACAAGCCACCAATATTCACCCTCCGTTTACTCAATCAAAGAAATGAACAGTAACAACAGTGCATGAGTAAAATTAGGAAGCACAGCACAGAGTTTTTATTAAAATCATGAGTGTTAAAGGTCTCTCATCTGAGCTTACAATCCGAATTAAACAGCTCTCAAAAGTGTTTAAAGATTTATGAGCTCTGAAAGTTGCTGTTATTTTGGTTCTCTCATTTCTAATTGAAAATTTCGACAGTCGTGAAATGAAACTAAAATAATGGCTATATGTATTAATATGGAGTTTGCTTTGATAACACTTTTGATACTGTGTCAAGTTCGTTTAAGTTCGTTTAAACAGTACATCCAATTCCAATTAGGTCTTTATTTACTCGCCATTACATAATTCCAAACCTTTGGCTATTATGTTATCTGTGGAACACAAAACGAGAGGTTTACAAGAATCTTCATACCAATTTGCAAACAATGACATTTCACAGTGACTCAGCTAACAGGGAACGTTCTTAGAACTTTTTCAGCTAAGTTTCTCTCAAACGTTTAAGAACAGACATTCTTCAAGTAGTAACAGAAGTTATAGTTAAGTGATCTTGTCTTTAATAATGTTCTCAAAACGTTAGCACAAAAACATTAATTATACTTCATTCATGGAATGTTTTAGTTGGATGTTTAACGCTTTTAAATGTTACTACTTGTTTCAGAATGTTCAAAGAACATTCAAAAGTAACTTTCTCATAATGTCTGCAAAATGATACAATGGAATGTTTCCTTAACATCCGGATAACCAAGAAAAAAAAGTTTTTTAAATATTTAAAAACTTGACATTTTGAACATTCAAAGAGCATTCAGAAATGTCATTTTTATAAAAAAAAAAATCTAACTTTTCATTTGACATATATGATGTCAAACCTGGTGCAATATTTCAGAGTTTCAGTCAAAATAAACAACAGTGGTGATTGCTGTAAATATGACTATTTTAGTTTTTGGTTGAACGATGTCTTTAAAGGGCACCTATTATGCCCCGTTTTACAAGGTATAAAATAAGTCTCTGATGTCCCCAGAGTGTGTATGTGAAGTTTTAGCTCAAAATACCACACATATCATTTTTTATAGCATGTTAAAATTGCCACTTTTGGGGGGCGAGCAAAAACGTGCCGTTTTTGTGTGTATCCCTTTAAATGCAAATGAGTTGGTGTCTCCTGCCCCCCTTCAAGAAAAGGGCAGAGCTTCAAGATCTCATGCTCTGTCAGGACAATTTCATCTCACAGAATGAAAATGTCAGAACATAAACTCTCAGTAGCGGTGTTCAGTTCGAACCGGAGTCAGACAATAATGCCTACAGAGCCAGAGAATAAATGCTTTATGGAGATAGATCATAGTTTTGTTTAATTATGGTTATAAATAATTTGTATTCTCCTTTTATCCACTATTAGTACAAGCCTGTTGTAGAAGACCCCGTCTGATTGATGGCCAAAACTTTACTGATGAGTTTTATGAAGTTTATTGTACTTCACACAAAAGATGAAGCGTCTGTTTTCACTCCAGAAAACCACTGTAAGAGCTGAATAAAACACAGTACAAGAAGTGCATATTAAAGTCTTATCCATAAACTCTCTCTCTCTCCCTTGCATTTTCATCAACATACACAACGTATTACACAAAAACACTCCTTACAACTGTAGCCCTGTTGGAAAAAATATATCTATATAGTATTTTTTTAATTTTTCATCAAGATTTACCTTTATATTGTTTTTGTGTTTATATACTTGATATATATTGTATATGTGTACTCCACACGTGTTTTGAAAACATTCTTTATGTTGTTAAATGTGTATAAAGTTTATCCAGGCCCTGATTGGATATGTCACATGTCAGTTTGGTTTAGAGAGCGATGTGATTGGTGTAGGAGGAGAGAGCAAGCGAAGAGGAACTCTCTTTGTGGATCCGTGGTTGGTTGGACTGTGATGTGAGCGTGACAATCGTGAGTAATCGTTTCCATTATTGTTGGCTCTATTAAGAGTAAAGCGACAATATAATTTTTTCTGCTCCAGTGCACACCAGCGTCGTTCAGGCCTGCACCGTATTGTATTTATTTATTTCTTGCGGGACTATCTTTGAGTTTGATACATTTCCAAGAGTCTGGGTCCAGTGAAGTTTGATAACTGTCTGAAAAGAAATGTAAAGTGATGTGAAGGTGTTGAATATACACAACCAATTACATTTACATTTATTCATTTAGCAGTCGCTTTAATCCAAAGCAACTGAGGAATACAGGAAGCGATCCGTCATGAAGAGGGCGATAAATCACAAAAAGTGCTTGAAATACTAAGCTTTGGACATTTCTTAGAGTAGCATAAGCTAAAGTAGGGAGGGGATATAGGAAAATGTAGGTTTTTTTGTTGTTGTTGTTTTTTGTAACGTGAGTAAAGTTATTCACTGTGATTTAAAAGGTTTATTTTGCACATATTTAGTGCATTTCAAGTAAAAGGGACACGTATTTTCTGTTTAAGTTGACATTTTGGGAGTTTACTGTTTTATTCAGTTTGCTTGAGAAAGACTAGTAGTAAATCTTAACGATCCCAGGGCACTCTAGATACAGGGACTTATAGAGTGCTACACAACTAACAGTAAACAAATATATACAGACATTATGCCTTTTCAGGGGGTGCTTAATAAACTGGTAAACTGTTTATCCGTAAAACAACTCTGATGAATTGTAATAAAGTGCACGCTCTTCCTTTCATTACTGCCGTAACCAGTATCGCTCTGGAGACTATAAGCTGGAACATCCATCCTTGAGTAACAACTTTTTAGCAAAGCCTGCTTTGCATTGCCCCTCATTCACAAAGCAGTCTGGAGTGAAATGATTTGTGCAGACATAAACTAATTTAGGTATATTTTGGGGCGCATTACCTTCAACAACAAAAGTAATCCACTGCGTCTTCAGCGGCTCAGATTTTGTCCACTTATAGTGTAAATATAGTGAATTATGCAACTAAGTTATAGTGGAGTGAATTTCACTTGTACATGACACAGAACAAACTGTGTTATGCATTAGAAATTACATTACTCACGGTTTAAGTGCTAATTAGGTGCTTATCGTGCATATAATACGCCATAAAGTTAGTATCATATGCACGCCAAAAACTGCATACCATATGCACGCCAAAACTCATTTTGGCATATACATTCCACGACATTGCACACTCGTACTATTGATACGCATTTTCGTGTGATCGGGCAGACATATTTGCGTAGGTATATTTGTTTATTAACTTTAATATTATATAAATTAAGGATGATCAAACTTTTTTCTTCAAATTAAAATAAAGCTGAAACTAAATATAAATATTAGATTCGGCTCAGATGTCGGGAGTAAAAGACGACTGGTATGTTCATTCTTACATCCAACAACAAAACACCTCAATTGCTTAGGAGACATTCTTGTCGAAACAATGGCGGACTGTGTACAGCTCACTCAGGGCGGGTCTATGCTGAAACAGCAGTGTCCATCAAGAGTCGTGGGAGGGGCCTGAGCAAAGTGACGTCACTTTGCCCAGAATCTGTGAACGACTTGTGCTGAGACGGAGCTTATAATTTATGGCCACTTAAAAAAAAAAGCACTGGGTGGATTTTTATCATTATAATGTGGTTGTGTACACTATTTGTATACTATTTGAAATTCAACTCATATGCTGCTCCCTACACTAAAGCACAGCTGTTCTGTAAAGTAGAACTGGAAATTTCACTCTATATTTGTAAAAGTTTCCTACTTGTATCTACTTGTTAAAGAAGGACCATGAGCATTTGACCCAGCAGTGAGCTGTCAATGACTCAGTGGTTTAAGCAGCCTTGCCAATAGCAGAAAATTGGGCTCCACCAGCCAGGCAAAGACTTACCGTTCACGCAGGCTCCCAATCTCGTACATCTAGTTTAACCAAGCTCAACAGGGCATATTTTAATACCCGAGCCACTGCGGACAAATTCAATGTTGCTGTAAACCGTGTGCTGCTGAAGCATCCACTATTCATAGGACAGAATTTTCTTTATCTCAGCTCTGCATTGGCTTGCATGACAAACCCCATTCGCCTCCAGTACAGATGACATGGGCGTCTGGGTGGTGATAAGTCCCTCTGAAACCAATGATCAATTATGTGGAACTAATCAGGAACCACACAAGCACTCTCCATATGGTGTGCTTCTCTACATTACATTTTCAGATTCAATCTCGGTCTTGAGACACAAGGATTTTGAGCTGCGGAGGATTTCCGGTCTCTGTGGACACACATACATCCATTTCCAACAGGGTCCCTGAATATGTTGTCCTTTTGTTTGTTATGAGCTTTGATGGAGTGCCTCTTTTTCAGCAATATTGAATGGGAAAACAAAGTCAACATGAAACCCTGTCAATCCTCCTTAAGGATGCCATATATATAGCCACACACACACACACACACACACACACACACGCATGCACGCATGCATGCACACAAACACACACACATACATACCACCTCTTGCAATTGGAACAGCTTCATTCCTGGAGTGCTGCCATACAAGTCCTAAAGTATGTGTGTGTGTGGTCGTGGAATATTGCGCCATTCTTCAAGAAGAAAAGCCTCCAGTTCTTTGAAGGATGAAGGAGGAGGAAATCTACTTTGCACTCTGGGCTTCAGAATTACCCGTAATGCTTCAGTGATGTTCAGATGGTGACTGGGGAAGAAGTGCAAGACATTTGACTTGCAGAGCATTTGACTCGTGATGATGCTGACATGCAATCATCGAACTTAATAACTCCCACAACATGGCTGCACACATCATTATGCTTATCCGCTGGAAAACACACATCGTTTGTTTTAGCATTCCTTTCATTTCTCCAAGCATAAACCCAATTTAGGATATAGGGTGAAAAATGACATGTCAGATTAGACTTCCTTTCATGAAGACAGTTTCGAGACCAGAAATCTCTAAGTGGGGGGATCTAAAGGCCCGGGTATACTTCATTTTACATGTTCCGCTCCGTCTGGTGCATAGTTGAGCACGTGAGCCTTTCAAAGGACACTCCTTTGGCCGTGAGCGCAGAAAGATGCGTTCGGTGCACAAAAAGTATTTTATTTTAACGATATCTTTACTACCTTTCTGGGCCTTGAAAGTGGTCATAGTGTTGCAGTCTACGGGGGTCAGAAAGCTCTTGGATTTCATCAAAAATATCATAATTTGTGTTCCGAAGATGAATGAAGGTCTTACAGGTTTGGAACAACATGAGGGTGAGTAATTAATGACATAATTTTCATTTTTGGGTGAACTAACTAACATGCATTCTATCATGATGGAATGCAGTTGATTTGTTTTTCTCTGGTTATTTCCAAACCTTTTTATTCTCACAGATATGGTTGGGTGCATTAGTTTTAACTGATTTTGGCCTTGGATGCAAGCACATTCCTAATGCCGGTGCTGCCATTTACTTCAGCCTTCATGCTGACATATAATTTTCCATTTTCATGACCAATACACCTGCAGTTCGGGCCCCCATTTGGCCTCTTTAGAACTTGGTTTGTCACCTCATTGTGCTTTGAAAACTTGCATATTAAAGGATTGGTAATTGGCCACTTTTAGGCTGTAACATCAAGATAACTGGCAATCAATCTACTTTAGTTCACATGCACTGCATTTGGAACTTTACAAATTAAGCTTTTCTTGAGTGATATTTCTGCTGTTTTGTCCACCTACCCATTGTGAAACTTAATGGCATGAAAATTTTACTTTATGAGTTTTTTTAACATTAATATGAGTTCCCCTAGCCTGTCTATGGTCCCCCAGTGGCTAGAAATGGCGATAGGTGTAAACCGAGTTCTGGGTATCCTGCTCAATCTTTGAGAAAATGAAAGCTCAGATGGGCCATTCTGGAATCGTATGTCAACATACGGGGAAAGGTTACCTCCCCTGTCTCTGCTTTGCCCAGCCCCAGAGAATTTGGAGAAAATGGATTCAGTTTATTTTTTACATTTAATTCAGTCGCAATTTTAGCACATGCTTTACAAACAGACTTTTACCATATGGATTCGACAGCACCGCCACAAACAGTAAGTTACAGTGTTCATTAATGCCTGATCTGTGATCAGTGATTTCTGATGTGTAGCTAATTATTCAAGTTCACACAGACTTTCTTTTTAAATCTTTTAATATTGTTTATGCGTCAGTGAATCAAACCAGTGACTAAACGATCAACTTCACATTGTTTCTCTTAGTAGCGTGAAACAAATCTGTTATTTAAATTGTGATTAAACTACAGAGAGCGATCAAAGAACACTCTTTATAATGTTCGAAGCTGTCAATCACACGTCGCGAGTGTATCTGCACACTTGCCCAAACTGCCGTTATAATGAATGACGCTGTTATGCTGCACAACGAAGCTCTTACTGTATTCATATCGATATTGTGTTTGCTGTTAGTTGTGGTGAATGCATTTTGTGTCTGTCTACTCAGTGCTCATCACTGCAGCCTTTCATGTGATGGGAAAAGATCTAAAAATAATGCTGTAATTAACACTTTAACGATTCGTTAATCTCGACAGCTGTAATAGTAAAAAAATGTAGTAAAAATATTCGAGAGGGGTTCCACATGTAATACGCATTTCAAATGCAAAGATGTCAGCCAATCACAGCAGTGGGCGTTTCCACTGAAGTCTCACAGCAGACACGGCCCTTCAAACAGAGCATTCAAGCCAGAGGGCTAAAATCAGGATAGAAAAATGCCTTTTATTTCTAAATTATGACATTTTATGATGTAAAAATCATATTAACAATATAAGTACACCTCAGGAAACATTATAAAATAATAATAAAAAATCCACATCATGGGACCTTTAAAGGATAAGGGACAAGTGCTTTTCTCAAGAGTGCAATAGTAATAAAAGACACCATTAACTCTGCGGTTCACAGGTTATGCCAATATGAGGTCAGTCATGTGGCAGCTAAAAAAGAGGTCTGACAATTATAACTGCAGTTTGCAGTAATAGGCAAAATGAGTGCTATGAAGAACAGAATATCACAATACATGCATGCATAATATTTAAATGTACATGTTTTTGTATATTTAGATATAAGCTGAAACATACAATATAAATGCATTGAGGATTCAAGAGGTAACAGTAGCTTACTTATACGTGTACAGCTTTGTGCAAATATTATTATTTTATAATACATTTATTTGTATAGTTGCATTTTACTATCATTCACATAAAAATAAATGTATGATGTTGCAATCAGTCACAAGACACACAAGAGCCATTTGATATATATACACTCACCTAAAGGATTATTAGGAACACCATACTAATACTGTGTTTGACCCCCTTTCGCCTTCAGAACTGCCTTAATTCTACGTGGCATTGATTCAACAAGGTGCTGAAAGCATTCTTTAGAAATGTTGGCCCATATTGATAGGATAGCATCTTGCAGTTGATGGAGATTTGTGGGATGCACATCCAGGGCACGAAGCTCCCGTTCCACCACATCCCAAAGATGCTCTATTGGGTTGAGATCTGGTGACTGTGGGGGCCATTTTAGTACAGTGAACTCATTGTCATGTTCAAGAAACCAATTTGAAATGATTCGAGCTTTGTGACATGGTGCATTATCCTGCTGGAAGTAGCCATCAGAGGATGGGTACATGGTGGTCATAAAGGGATGGACATGGTCAGAAACAATGCTCAGGTAGGCCGTGGCATTTAAACTATGCCCAATTGGCACTAAGGGGCCTAAAGTGTGCCAAGAAAACATCCCCCACACCATTACACCACCACCACCAGCCTGCACAGTGGTAACAAGGCATGATGGATCCATGTTCTCATTCTGTTTACGCCAAATTCTGGTTATTTCAGTCAAAGTTGCTCTTCTATCAGCTTGAATCAGTCGGCCCATTCTCCTCTGACCTCTAGCATCAACAAGGCATTTTCGCCCACAGGACTGCAGCATACTGGATGTTTTTCCCTTTTCACACCATTCTTTGTAAACTCTAGAAATGGTTGTGCGTGAAAATCCCAGTAACTGAGCAGATTGTGAAATACTCAGACCGGCCCGTCTGGCACCAACAACCATGCCACGCTCAAAATTGCTTAAATCACCTTTCTTTCCCATTCTGACATTCAGTTTGGAGTTCAGGAGATTGTCTTGACCAGGACCACACCCCTAAATGCATTGAAGCAACTGCCGTGTGATTGGTTGATTAGATAATTGCATTAATGAGAAATTGAACAGGTGTTCCTAATAATCCTTTAGGTGAGTGTGTATATATATATATATATATATATATATATACACCGATCAGGCATAACATTATGAACACTGACAGATGAAGTGAATAACACTGATTCTCTCTTCATCACAGCACCTGTTAGTGGGTGGGATATATTAGGCAGCAAGTAATCATTTTGTCCTCAAAGTTGATGTGTTAGAAGCAGAAAAAAAGGGTAAGCGTAAGGATTTAAGCGAGTTTGAAAAGGGCCAAATTGTGATGGCAGGACGACTGGGTCAGAGCATCTCCAAAACTGCAGCTCTTGTGGGGTGTTCCCGGTCTGCAGTGGTCAGTATCTATCAAAAGTGCTCCAAGGAAGGAACAGTGATGAACCGGCGACAGGGTCATGGCGGCCAAGGCTCGTTGATGCACGTGGGGAGCAAAGGCTGGCCTGTATGGTCTGATCAAACAGACCAGCTACTGTAGCTCAAATTGCTTAAGAAGTTAATGCTGGTTCTGATAGAAAGGTGTCAGAATACACAGTGCATTGCAGTTTGTTGCGTATGGGGCTGTATAGCCGCAGACCAGTCAGGGTGCCCATGCTGACCCCTTTCCACCGCCGAAAGCGGCAACATGGGCACGTAAGCATCAGAACTAGACCATGGGGCAATGGAAGAAGGTGGCCTGGTCTGATGAATCATGTTTTCTTTTACATCATGTGGATGGCTGGGTCTGTGTGCGTGGCTTACCTGGAGAACACATGGCACCAGGATGCACTGCTGGGAAACCTTGGGTCCTGCCATCCATGTGGATGTTACTTTGACACGTACCACCTACCTAAGCATTGTTGCAGACCATGTAAACACCCTTTCATGGAAACAGTATTCCCTGGTGGCTGTGGCCTCTTTCAGCCATGCCTGGTTCTAGGCCTATAGAAGGGTGGGCTGGCAGATATCATGGGTGTTTTTTTTTTTTTGATATACACTGATGGATGGATAGATATTCTTCTTATTATTTTTATATTATTGACTATTTATTTATAACTTTTTTTAACAGTATGGAACCCTACATGTTAATACTGTAGCAACGAATGCAACTTTAATTGCGTAGAAAGGGGCAATTAAATGCTACACAGTGGGTTTTTTCATTCCATTTCGTTACTGTTCTATCGTTTTTTAATGTACGCATCACCCAGACGTGTTACTTGTGCGCTCCCATCTCGCCTCTGTACTTTTGCAGAGTATCGTGCATGTCGCAGCTTTATAAACAGGGCACTCAAGTTAAAATGTCTGCTGCACTGACCTGCGTCTGACGCTTTAACCGCAAAAACACGTCCTGTGTGAATGGCCCTAAACTAATTAAAAGATAAACAGCGGATTCTTATTTCAGTGCTGTTATTTAAGCAGACAGTTTGCCTCGTACATTAAGTTTAACAGCATTGACAGCAAGCCAAAGAGGCTTAAGATTTTAACTGAACTATGCATATGCATTTTAAATGTTCTAGCTCTGTCCATGCAACATGCACGTTCTTAAATGAGCAAGTTTTTTTATATAGCTAATTTCAACTTGGCGTCAAAAATCAAATCAGAGCTGCATATTAATATTTACAAGATACATATTCACAAATACAACTCCTCGTAATTCACACCTTAATAGCATGCAAATATTTCTGCCCGTTACACTCATGTGATTGTCAGCCTCTGACTAAAGCGTGCGATTAATGCGCCGCACCATTACTTTCAGTTAATAAAGGAAAAAAACACTGCACATTTCTGGTGTTATGTTTGTGACTGTTTGGGGCATTCTACAGCCTTTCAACACAGAGCCCACCTCAGATTGTTTTAAATGAAAACAGATAAACACTATCAGTTCCTAAATTCTGATTGGGTGGGCAAGGCGGACGTTTGGGTGGGCTTAGCCCACCTCTGCCCATGCCTAGAACCGGCCCCGCTTTCAGCAGGATAATGCGCCCTGCCACAAAGAAAAAATGGTTCAGAATTGGTTTGAGGAGCACCACAACGAGTTTGAGGTGTTGACTTGGCCTCCAAATACCCCAGATCTCAATCCAATCGAGCATCTGTCGGATGTGCTGAACAAACAAGTCAGATCCATGGAGGCATCGACCTCTTACTTACAGGACTTAAAGGATCTGCTGCTAACATATTGGTGCCAGATACCACAGCACACCTTCAGGGGTCTAGTGGAGTCCATGCCTCGACGGGTCAGGGCTGCAAATGTTGGACCAACATAATATTAGGAAGGTGGTCATAATGTTATGCCTGATCAGTGTGTATATACATATATATATATATATATATATATATATATACATATGTTGCCTGTTCACTTTATCACCATGGGCATAGTGTGAAAAAATGCATTTAAGATTTCGCCATCCAGGCAGTGTGCAAAGTTCAATCAAAACCCTCAGAGAATAAAACCAAAGAGTTTTTACAGTAGCCTTCATGGCAAAATGTCTCTGACAGAGCGTAACACAAAAATATGAAGAACGATTAAGCAATTGTTCTATACATAATAGCCGTGATTGGTATTCAAAGTACATAAAATCGCTCTTTTATGCAGTTATTTACTTATCACAGCTCTGGCATACCTGCCTTCACCGAATGCAGCAGATGACAAATTAATTTAGCAGAAGCCATTAAGATGGATGAGGAACATGTCTTTGTTTTTATGTTTGATTGTGTCACATCTATGCATGGCTGATATTAATGTGAGTCCAGAACGACTGCAGAGAAATGAATGCAAAAGAAAAGTGTGAAAAACAGTTCCACCAAAAGAGGCTATGTATTGTGGAAACATGTTGCTAGAAGTGAATACGTGAAGATGTAAATAAACACAAGGCGGCCAACGTCGCAAGACTTGGCTCCCAATTTCGAATAAGTGGGTGTCGGGAGCAACATTCCAAGATATAAAATAAGTTTATAAGAAGAATTCAAAGTGGTAAAAACATTACTCTTCATAAGAAATACTGCAAAACAGTCTGATTAAATACAAGCTTACTGAATCTAACCTTTGAAAGTAAAGTAAGATATAATTTAATCCCTAGTCAAATATGCAAATGCCTTGAAGTGTCATAATTGGAAGGAGGAGTTAATTTTGATTAATATGATTTTCGATAGTCCACTTTAGTCATTCTACGAACTTTAAGTAACTTTATAACTAACTCTCATTAGAGTATTGGTAGACCGTTAGGTTAGGGTTAGTAGAATAAGTTGAAATGTAGTTGCAAAGTTAGCAGATAAGCACACAGTCTACTAATACTGTATGACTTCTAGTTGATATGTAGTTAAAAAGTAAATTCATTTGTAGAATGTCTAAATTGGACTATCGAAAAAAAGTGTTAATTAAGTATATATAATAAGGTAATGCTTTAGATTACAGCCTGGAAAGTACAAAAAAAGTAAAGTAAAAGTGAAAAGAATTTACAAAAATAATTCATAGTATAACTTTCAGTAATTATAGTCAAGTCAAGTCAACTTTATTTATATAGCGCTTTTTACAATGCAGATTATTTCAAAGCAGCTTCACAGTGTTAAACAGGAAAATAATGCAACAGAATTTGATTCGGCTGTACAGCCGCTCTGGAGAAAACTGGTCAGTCATCTAGCTCATTTCAATTATCATATATATTCAAGTAATGTAGTTGATATAGTTAATTTAGTTTAGTAATTAAATTTATTTGGATATTTATTTGAAAATTTAGTGTCCCCAACTGAGCAAGCCAAAGGCGACAGTGGCAAGGGACCAAAACTCCATCAGGTGGCATAATGGAGAAAAATAAACCTTGGGAGAAACCAGGCTCAGTCGGGGTGCCAGTTCTCCTCTGGCCAATTAACAAACAGTGTATGATTATTATTTTGGCAGCCTTATAGGTCAGAAGTAATATTAGATCGGAATATTCGAATGATCGGCGGCATCACGCCGGAGAGGGGTTTATTGAAGATGGCGTGTCGATTAAACAATTATTAAATAGGAATATTCGAAAGATCGGAGTCATCACGCCGGAGATGGATCCATTGAGGATGCCATGTCGATGAGCAATTTCAGAGGGTAGACTAATTGACACGGTCTCTGCAGACACTTCAGGGATGCGTTGGTAATGTCTGGGCGCTGGTCCACCATCTGATCTGGATACGGCCCGGATCCGGCTGGCTGCAGTAAACCTCGGGATAAACAGAGAGACTAACATTAGCGTAGATGCCATTCTTCTTATGATGTAATGAGTACATCAGGTGTTATGGGAAGTGTTCCCGGTTCCGGCTGACCTAGTTAATGCAGCCTAACAATTTGAATAAAATATAAATTAAAAATGTTTTATGGGTATGCCATAGTAAAGAGATGTGTTTTTAGTCTAGATTTAAACTGACAGAGTGTGTCTGCTTCCCGAACAATGCTAGGAAGGCTGTTCCAGAGTTTAGGTGCTAAATAGGAAAAGGATCGACCGCCTGCAGTTGATTTTGATATTCTAGGAATTATCAACTGGCCAGAGTTTTGAGACCGCAATAGACGTGATGGAGTATAATGCGTTAAGAGCTCGCTCAAGTACTGGGGAGCTAAACCATTTAGTGATTTGTAAGTAATTAGCAAGGTTTTAAAATGTATGCGAGGTTTAATAGGGAGCCAGTGCAGTGTTGACAGAACCGGGCTAATATGGTCATACTTCCTGGTTAGAACTCGAGCTGCTGCGTTTTGGACCAGCTGCAGTTTATTTATTAAGCGAGCAGGGCAACCACCCAGTAGAGCATTACAATAATCTAGCCTTGAGGTCATGAACGCATGAACTAACTGTTCAGCATTTTGCATTGAAAGCATATGCCGTAATTTAGATATATTTTTAAGATGGTAGAATGCAGTTTTACAGATGCTAGAAACGTGCTTTTAAACTTTCAAATGAGAGATTGGTATCAAAGAGCACACCCAGGTTCCTAACTGACGACGAGGACTTGACAGAGCAGCCATCAAGTGTTAGACAGTATTCTAGGTTACTACATATGGAGTTTTTTTTGTCCAATAATTAAAAATTCTGTTTTTTCTGAATTAAGTTGCAGGAAATTACTAGTCATCCAATTTTTTATATCAGCTATGCATTCCGTTAATCTTGTGAATTGGTAAGTTTCGTCAGGGCGTGAAGAAATATAGAGCTGAGTATCGTCAGCATAACAATGAAAACTAACGCCATGCTTCCTAATGATATCTCCCAGTGGTAGCATGTACAGGGTGAAAAGCAACGGTCCTAGCACTGAGCCCTGCGGTACTCCATACTGAACTTGTGATCGGTGTGACATTTCTTCATTTACTGCTACAAACTGATAATGGTCAGATAAGTATGATTTAAACCATGCCAATGCAATTCCACTAATGCCAACATAATTTTCGAGTCTATTCAAAAGAATGTTGTGGTCAATAGTATCGAATGCAGCGCTAAGATCGAGTAACACTAACAGAGAAATACAACCACGATCGGATGATAAGAGTAAATAATTTGTAACTCTAATGAGAGCAGTCTCAGTACTATGATACGGTCTAAATCCTGACTGGAAATCCTCACAGATACCATTTCTTTCTAAAAAGGAGCATAATTGTGAGGACACTACCTTTTCTAGTATTTTTGACAGAAAGGGTAGATTTGAGATTGGCCTGTAATTGACTAATTCTGTAGGATCAAGTTGCGGTTTTTTAAAAAGTGGTTTAATAATAGCCAGCTTAAAAGTTTTCGGTACATATCCTAATGTCAAGGATGAATTAATGATATTAAGAAGAGGATCTATGACCTCTGGAAGCATCTCTTTTAGTAGTTTAGTCGGTATAGGGTCGAGCATACATGTTGTTGATTTAGATGATTTAACGAGTTTAGCCAATTCTTCTTCTCCTATAGCAGTAAATGAATGTCATTTTTCCTCAGTGACACTACAATGCACTGTCTGATGTGATACAGTAGTAGACGGCTGCATGGTTATATTTTTTTTCCTAATATTATCAATCTTACAAGTAAAGAAGTTCATAAAGTCATTACTGCTGTGATGTTGGCAGACATCAGAAGTTGAAGCTTTATTTTTGGTTAATGTAGCCACTGTATCGAATAAATACCTAGGGTTGTGTTTGTTTTCTTCTAAGAGAGTCGAGAAATAAGCAGATCTAGGAGTTTTTACGGCCTTTCTGTATGCAATCATGATCTCTTTCCAAGAAATGCGAAAAACTTCCAGTTTTGTTTTCTTCCAGCTGCGCTCCGTTTTTCTGGCTGCTGTTTTAAGGGCCCGGGTGTGCTCGTTGTACCACGGCGTTGGACTGTTTTCTTTAATCTTCTTTAAGCGCAGAGGAGCAACTGTGTCTAAAGTGCTGGAAAAGAGAGAGTCAATAGTTTCTGTTGCAACATCGAGTTCCTCTGGGCTATCTGGGATGCTGAGGAGATGAAACTGATGAAGAACTTTATTTACAAAGCAATCTTTAGTCGCAGCAGTGATAGTCCTGCCATACTTGAAGCGAGGGGACAGCTTTGCAGCCTTTGCTAAATTAAGTATACATGATACTAGATAATTATCTGAGATGTCATCGCTCTACTGCAGAATTTCAAGGGTATCAACATTTATTCCATGTGACAATATTAGGTCTAAAGTATGATTACGGCGATGAGTGGGTCCTGATACGTATTGCCTAACTCCAATAGAATTTAGAATGTCTCTAAACGCCAATCCCAATGCGTCTTTTTCATTGTCTACATGGATATTAAAATCACCAACAATTAGGACTTTATCTGTAGCCAGTACTAACTCTGATAGAAAATCAGCAAATTCTCTGGTAAAGTGTGTATTGTGCCCTGGTGGCCTGTGTACAGTAGCCAACACAAATGTTAAACAGGATTTATCAATTTCACTACATAACGTTACGAACAGCACCAAAACTTCAAAAGAATTATATTTGAAACTAGACTTCTGAGTAATACTGAAGATATTATTATAAATTACAGCAACACCTCCCCCTTTAGCTTTCAGACGCGGCTCGTGTTTATAACAATAATCTTGTGGAGTGGACTCATTTAAAGTAATGTAGTCGTCAGGTTTTAGCCAGGTTTCGGTCAAACACAGCACATCTAGATTATAATCTGTAATCATATCATTAACAATAAGCACTTTTGAGGAAAGGGATCGAATATTCAGCAGTCCGAGCTTTATCATTTGTTCATCTGTATTATATCTGTTGTTTATTTGTTGGACATCAATTACATTTTTACCGTTGAATAGTTTTGGTGGTTTTTGTATTTACTAATTCGTGGAACAGAAACAGTCTCTATGTGATAATATCTAGGTGAAAGAGTTTCTATGTGCTGGGATTTATCTGACTTCTGTGACGCGAGACAGCTAGCAGACGGTCGGGTAAGCCAGTCCGTCTGCTTCCTGACCTGGGCCCTAGTTAGTCAAGGTTTAGCTTTAAGACTATGTGCCAAATTAGTAGAGAGAAGAGCGGCACCACCCCAGGAGGGATGGATACCATCTCTTTTCAACAGGTCAGGTCTGCCCCAAAAGCTTTTCCAATTGTCTATGAACCCTATGTTATTTTGCGGACACCACTTAGACGACCAGCCATTGAGTGATAATAGTCTGCTAAGTATCTCATCACTCCTTTTAACGGGGAGAGGACCAGAGCAAAAAACGCTATCAGCCATCGTACTTGCGAGTTCACACACCTCTTTAATGTTAATTTTGGTGATCTCCGACTGGCGAAGTCGAACATCATTAGTGCCGACATGAATAATATAATATATAGTATAATAGAGAATTTACGATTAGCATTAGCCAGCACTTTTAAATTTGATTTGATGTCAGGCGCTCTGGCTCCCGGTAAACATGTGACTATGGTGGCTGGTGTCTCTATTTTCACGTTCCGTGTAATAGAATCGCCAATAACTAGGGCACTTTCCACAGGATTCTCAGTGGGTGCATCACTGAGTGTGGAGAACCTGTTTGATGTTCTAATCGGAACGGAAGAGTGTTTTTTTGATCCGCGACTATGCCGTCTCACCGTCACCCAGTTGCCCTGCTGCACGGGCTCTACAGCCGGAACCGAACAATGTATAGATTTCACTAAGCTAGTCGCATTCAAAGCAGTGTCTAAAGCTGTTACGTTCTCACTACTCTCAAATAAAGTCTGGATGCGTGTCTCTAATTCTGAAATCTTTTCCGTCAGCCTGACTATCTCCTTACATTTATCACATGTGAAGCCCTGTTCACCCACGGAGAGAGATATACTAAACATGAAACATGTAGTGCAGATGACAATAAAAGGAGAAGACATGGCTTACCGTATTTGTTGATTAATCCAATTTACCACAGTTGTTTGATGGAGTCTACTTGCTAATCCAATTAATTCAGTTGTGTTTGTTGACTAATCCAACTCACCACAGTTGTTTGATGGACTAGTAAAGGCACGAGAGACAGAACAGAAAACCCGGATGCACGTATGGCAGGCTAACAGGCTAGTGAAATGCTAACGCGTTGTGAAATGCTAACACGTTGTGATTGACATTGCTAGCTTTTAATCTAAATCACTATTTCAACGTGATAGGCAATATTAAACAATATATGGTGATGAGTAAGTTATATTTAGAAGTATAAACAACAAAGAAAAGATATCAAATAGAAATTCAAAAGCAAAGCTGTACAGAGCTGCAAACACTGCAGCGAGGCAGACAGGAGCAATCGATCAGGAGCAGACAGGAGCAATCGATCCTGTAATTACTATAAAGTATGTATGTGTAGGTATAAGGGAACAATATGTAATATTTGGGGAATAAAGGGGTAACTATCAGGAAAATTAACAAATTATTTATACTGTAAGTATTTTTTAATTAAGGGGTAATTATCTGTGTAGTTACAGGGTAAGTGGTGTTTGTTCCCCTCTTGTTTCATGTAGTTACAGGGTAAGTATGAATCTACGGACTGTAAATTAAAGTGGTGTTTGTTCCCCTGGAAGAGCCAACATACCTCACGATGGCAAACAACGTCCAGTAGGAAAATCAAACTGCAGTAGCCACCGTTCAACCTTAAGAGGGCAGCACTCAGACGTTTTTACACCATATATTGTAAAATTAAAACACTTTATACCCAAATGTCAAAACATTTACTCAAATCAATGAACAGCACTAATAAAGCACAGTCTTGCAGATCATTAACTAAAAAAAGTTGTTTTAGGGTTTAGTTACCCTTTAAACTAGACTAGTTCTCTTTCATGTGTTATTGCGATTAAACTGTCAAATGCACACAAGGTTATGTCAGAAACACACAAAGTTCACATTAAAACAGTTGGTTATGTGTGTGCACGTATGCAGCAAGTACAGAAATTGTGTGTATATATTAGATCTGTGTAACGTTACTAAAGTGAAAGCAGTGTAATATACAGTACCTACTGCTATATATGCTGTTAATATGAATCAAACAACAACGGACTTTGTACAGCTCACTGAGGGCGGGGTCTATGCTAATACGGCAGTGTCCATCAACACTCGTGGGCGGGGCCTGTGAAATGTGACGTCAATTTGCCAGGAATATGCGGCTTGTTCTGACACACTGCTTATGATTTATGGGGATAGAAAAAAGGAGTGGGTGGATTTTTACCATTATAGGGTGATTGTGTACACACACTGCCAACACACATTAACATTTACATTTACATTTACATTAATGCATTTAGCAGACGCTTTTATCCAAAGCGACTTACAACTGAGGAGTACAGGAAGCGATCCGTTATGAAGAGGCGTAGAAACGCAAGAAGTGCCTTAAATACTACGTTTCGGGCATTGGTCAGAGTAGCCTAAGCTAGAATAGGGAGGGTGTAGAGAAAGATAGAGGAAAAAATAATTAGATTTTTTTTTTTATGATGAGATTAAGTGCTCGCGGAAGAGATGGGTAACATTTATGTTCAAACACCATGTAAAAGTGAATTTTGCATAATAGGTGCCCTTTAAATTCTGCTTTGTACCTCATACAAAACTATTATATACTGCCAGAGAGGACTGCGACTGCAACACATCGTCATTTAAACTACTTTTGGTACCGCTTTTTCGCAATAAATAAATTATTGTGATTACACTTGTCAGTCTGTTGTGCTTTTATTTATAACAGTATGTAGTTTTAATAAATGGTTATGGGTAGGTTTAGGGGTAGGTGTAGGAAAAAAATAAAACAAAGTAATACCAGAAGAAAAAAAGTAGAAAAACACTTCGCCTTTAGGTAGTTTCTGCCATTCGCTGTATTTGCAAAAAAAGACATGCTTCAAAGCAATCTGCAAACCCCACCAAATGTGTAAATTCAATCATTAAAGGCTAAAAGGCTGCGTGAAAATGAGAATATGTCCCTCTGGTCCTTATTTCCTGTCTTGGACTTCTTTCTGATGGTACAACGGCTCTGTCCTTTGAACTGCCACTGTATCACATCGTGAATCTCTAGGAAGTCGGTTCTCCCCCTACAGCTCAAAGAGCACATGCACACAGTGAGTCCAGTCCTAATCTAGTAGCCGGCACCTAATGATTGATTGCATACTGAGAAGTGCCGTCACATCTGCTGAGAAAAAGAGTGCAAGAATTGCTCATCAAGAATCCGACAGAGGAACTGAGACCAGCTTGATTTGGGGTAGACTGGTTAACTCAGAGGGCAAATTTTTCTATGAGTTAACCAGAGGATTTGTATGCATTTGTGTATTTGATGTACTTTCTATTCATCAAAGAATTCTGAAATAATGTATGTTTAAACAAAAATGATAAAGAAGCTTTACTGTTTTCAATATTGATAACAATAAGAAATGTTTCTTGAGTAGCAATCAGCATGTTATAATCATGTGACACTGAAGACTGGAGTAATGCAACACGATCACATGAGAATGCGTATCAATAATACGATTGTGCAGTGTCGTGGAATGTATACTCACAATTAGTTTTGGCGTGTATATGGTACGCAGTGTTCGTGTGATCGGGCTCAGTAATGATGAAAACTCAGCTTTGCATCACAGGAATACATTACATTTTACAAATGTAATATCAAATATTAGTATCAAATAGTAATATTTTTATCAAATAAATGCAGCCTTGGTGAGTATAGGAGACTTCTTTCAAAAAATTAAAACAAACACTGTTAAGTGACAAATAACTAGTGCGTACGACTCTTTCAATACATTTCATGTCTTCTCAAGCCATACAATGGGAACAGACTGTCATTCACTGAGAATCTATACCTACACTGAAGTTCTGAAATCATGCATTTTCAAATATTCAAATAGCACACAAAGGTGCAATGCACTTGGCGTTAATGAAGTCAACCGCTGTTTTTTGTTCAATGTGCACAAAAGTTTAAAAATAATACTAGATAGAACAGGAAAACCTTTTCTCAACATAAAGCTATCGCACAGCTTCAGAAGACAACTTTTATGCATGAACACACCGTCTATCAGCTCCTTTTGTGTTTGAACATTTTGAATGACATGAGACTGAGTAAATTATGACAAAATTCCTGGATGTCTTAAAAGTTGTTCTTTATATACTGGGACTGCGTTTTAGATCTCTGGACTACATGTACACTTGGCATGAAATGTTTGTGAGTATGTTGGTGCAAAGTACTTCCTGTATCTATCATTGATGTGGCTTGTCATGTCCACTTCAGAAGCCCGTCCTTCACAGTTTTAATTTGGTCAAAGCATTATTGGGACAATACAGCTGTCAAACCATTTAAAAGTCTCTTGAGCTTCACAATAACATCCACAAGCTACAAGCTCATTGTAACCCTCTGAATTATTCACACTGTCATGCTGACCTTGTTTTAGGTGGAGTTAAGATAAATAATTAGCTCTATTATAGGCTTGATTAGAAAGGCAGCAGCAAACTAGTCGATATTGGTTCTGAATGTATAATGCATCCAGTAGGCGACACATGAACGCTTGAGAGCTCATATAGCGTATGCAGTAAGTAACAATGAGGCAGATCAATCTTCTGGTGTTTTCTACAACAGAAAACAAGAGATAGACTGGGGAGAAAAGACGGGAGAGGATATTAGACAGATAGAAAGATAGATATGGACAGCAAGTGAAAGAAATCCAAACGAACAATGGTTTGTTTAGATGTGAGTGGGCAGGAGAGGTGAGTAGTGTGCACACTTCTTTGCCACAAGGGTATTTATGAATCGGACGATAATTGCATAATTATCTACATAGGTTATATCCTTAAAAAATGAATATTGAGAAGGCAAACAATAGGTCATCTGAGTATGAATCATAATGGTGATATTCCGGTTTCAATTTAGTAAAAAGCAAGCAATTAAATCTACACATACAAAGTAAATTCACCTTGTATATAAGACAACAAAGCTGCTGCAATAATGATGTTGCCTTCTGAGATAAATCATTTGTGCCAAAGTCTAAAGCTTTATCATATGCTACATAATGCATTTTGACAAGCTCAGTAAAGAAATCCATCCAAGATACTGGAAAACGGCGTTAAATGCTGATTATACTGAAAAGCATTCATGAAATAGTAAAGTAGTAGTAGTATGGTTTTTGCCAAATGAAATAAATCTAAAATAAAATAAGTCAAGTCACCTTTATATATAGTGTTTTTTACAGTACATATTGTTTCAAAGCAGTGATAACAGGAAAATAATGCAACAGTTTGTTTCGGCTGTACAGCAGATCTAGAAGTAAATAGTGTCATAGTCCAACTTAAGTAAATTCAGTGATAGGTAATTTCTGTTGTAAAAAGTTATTAACTTAGTTAATTTATCTATACAGCTGCTCTGGAGAAAACAGTGATGTCATTGTCCAGCTCAGTTCAGTTCTCATACAATGGTGTCAATGCAGGCCGATCAGTAATATTGTTGAATATTTAATGTCCCCAACTAAGCAAGCCAAAATCCAAAGGCGACAAAGGAACCAAAACTAAATCAGGTGACACAATGGAGAAAAAAACCTTCTCCGCTGACCAACAAACGAACAGGGTATGATTATGATTCAGGCAACATTACAGGTCAGAAGTAAGATTGGATTGGAAAATTCTGAATATTTATCCAATTTTATATGGTTGGATATCGAGGTCATCACGCCGGAGACGGATTTGTAGAGGATCAGTGCCACTGGCTGTCGTGTCAATGAGGCCTTCACAGTGCAGTCTAGTTGATGCGATCCCTGCAGACACTTCAGGGATGCATTGTGGTTGTGTATAGGCGCATGTCCACCATCTGATCTGGATACGGCCCGGATCCGACCGGCTGACTACAGTAAACCTCTAGATAAACAGAGAGACTAATATTAGCATAGATGGCATTCTTCTTATGATGTAACGATGACAACGGGTCTTATAGGAAGTGTTCCCGGTTGCAGCCTAACAATCATTTAATTGATTCAAATAATAGAAATTGATAATATTCTATGTGTCTGCCAAATGAAGGTTAGTCCACTTTAGATATTCTACTAACTATGAGAAACTTTGCAACTACATGTCAACTAACTCTTATTAGAGTTTTAGTTACTGTTAGGTTAGGGTTTGGGTTTGTAGAATAAGTTGACATACTTGCAAAGTTACTTATAGTCAGTAGAATGTCTGTTGGGAGCATCAAAATAAAGTGTCAGCAGATATTAATCAGACAGTCTACTAATACTCTAATGACTGCTAGTTGACATGTAGTTGCAAAGTTACTTATAGTTAGTAGAATGTTTGAAAAAAGGCTATTGAATTAAAATGAAAAAAGCACGTAACAAAATAACTAGAACTAAAATGAAAACTGAAAATACAAAAATAGAAGCGAATTCAAAATATGAATAAATACTAAAGTGCACTCTGTCCTGTGTGTTTTTATGCTTGTATGCTATGTATTCTTATGCAGAGTATGCATAGTAATGTATTTTATTATATGTATACATATATATTTTGGGATTATTCTCGTGAGCTTCAATTGAGCGGTGCTATTGATAGGAGTTGCTTTCTTATAGTGTTGCTTGTGGTTGCGATTCAATTAAGAATGCTGTCTAAGTAGCTATCAGTCAAATGTATGTATTACAGTAAGGCAGCTCATTAGCTTTTGGAACAGAGCATATAGAAAAGAGATGCCGTCTCCATATCTTCTTAAAAATGCTTCTAATTACAATATCTTGTAGCCGTCAATATTTCCTGATTTGTCTGGTTCCTTATACACTGCAATGCAATTCAACCCGCCCCCTGTCCTTTATCGGTAATAGAGCCCAACAGCTACAAATCAATATAGTGCTACAAGATAACAATGGATGAACTCGCAGTGTTGACCATCTCTTAAAAAAAACTGCACTTCAGGTTTGGTTTATACTCCTAAGAAAAGCTTTAAATGGTGCAGTGTTACTTGAGTTGTTTGGATATAATTGTGTCTCAATCAGTAATCTCATCATTGTTTTTTATTTGGGAAGAAATGCACAAAAGATATATAGCAGCAGTGGGCTTGTGAAACAACAGAGAAGCACATATTGAGCACTTAGTGGTTCATCCCTTTGAACTTTGAAATTGTGCTCTAAAAATGTCAGCGGCATGCTGAAAATGCATTGCACACACTGACGTGGAATATAGTCTTGAGGGTAGTGTGTTAAGAGCTCTAACCTTTTCCACAACCACTGCATTCCTCTCACTTCATCTGCTATCTCTCCTCCGGAAAGTCTCGTAATGCATGCCGGATAAGTATACTATAAGTTTCAAACAATTTTGTCGACGTTTACTTTATGACAACATCCAAAAATAGTCTAGATTTATGCTATCGTACATAATCAAGAAGGTGACAACAAGTAATATACATTCATTTATGGTCTGGCCTGATAGCACTCTGCCAAAGCTGGAGATGTGCACTTGGGAGTAACTGCCTTTTCTGCATGGGTGAGCATCCGTAATCCCACTTGACAAGCATATATCGCTGTCTTCACATCAGGCCAGGCAAAGCAATCGGGTTAGAGCAGGTTTGTTTCTATGACCTTGGCTGTCAGACCACGGATGCTGAAGTCGGCCCCACTGGGGGGAACATTGTGTCGAGGTGGACTTGACCGCTTTGGGTCACTGTAGAAGATCATGCTGCATACATTATGCAGTCATAAGCAAATCAAGATGTGCTATAATTATCATTTAGAGTGGTCTACATCAGACAATGCTCAAGGCTTTCATGCTTATGATACATAAGTTAGGTTGCCAGCCGCACCATATTAGCTGGGATATTAAGTTTTTTGGGCAATGTCTAATGTACTATATGCCAAACTATGAGTAAATGACAGAATTATGCTACTACATCCAGTTATTACGGTCACCATTCGTCCTGCATTACCAGGGGCATCTTGTTTTTTAATCAACGAAAATGCCCCATATGCCAAACTCAAACTCAATGCAAGAAAAACAATCATGCTTTTATTTCTAACAATTACAGTGGGCAAACATCCTGCATTAGCCAAGATGTCATGTTTATGGTCAATGAAAATGCCTCGTATGCCAAACTTATCTAAACTGAATTGCGTGTAAACTTTCCCTCAAGCACAACAGAATTATTAAATTTTTTTCTAAATATTGTGATTGCCAACCAATTTGAAAAAAAAGTGTAATAGTGTGCATGACATGCTGTTTTCATCATTACAATTATTGTGCAAACATACTCTGTGCTGCAATAAAAAGTGTTTAGTAATTAAAAGTATATATTATATACACTCACCTAAAGGATTATTAGGAAAACCATACTAATATTGTGTTTGACGCCCTTTCGCCTTCAGAACTGCCTTAATTCTACGTGGCATTGATTCAACAAGGTGCTGAAAGCATTCTTTAGAAATGTTGGCCTATATTGATAGGATAGCATCTTGCAGTTGATGGAGATTTGTGGGATGCACATCCAGGGCACGAAGCTCCCGTTCCACCACATCCCAAAGATGCTCTATTGGGTTGAGATCTGGTGACTGTGGGGGCCATTTTAGTACAGTGAACTCATTGTCATGTTCAAGAAACCGATTTGAAATGATTCGAGCTTTCTGACATGGTGCATTATCCTGAGGATGGGTACAAGGTGGTCATAAAGGGATGGACATGGTCAGAAACAATGCTCAGGTAGGCCGTGGCATTTAAACGATGCCCAATTGGCACTAAGGGGCCTAAAGTGTGCCAAGAAAACATCCCCCACACCATTACACCACCACCACCAGCCTGCACAGTGGTAACAAGGCATGATGGATCCATGTTCTCATTCTGTTTATGCCAAATTCTGACTCTACCATCTGAATGTCTCAACAGAAATCGAGACTCATCAGACCAGGCAACATTTTTCCAGTCTTCAACTGTCCAATTTTGGTCAGCTCGTGCAAATTGTAGCCTCTTTTTCCTATTTGTAGTGGAGATGAGTGGTACCCGGTGGGGTCTTCTGCTGTTGTAGCCCATCCGCCTCAAGGTTGTGCGTGTTGTGGCTTCACAAATGCTTTGCTGCATACTTCGGTTGTAACGAGTGGTTATTTCAGTCAAAGTTGCTCTTCTATCAGCTTGAATCAGTCGGCCCATTCTCCTCTGACCTCTAGCATCAACAAGGCATTTTCGCCCACAGGACTGCCGCATACTGGATGTTTTTCCCTTTTCACACCATTCTTTGTAAACTCTAGAAATGGTTGTGCGTGAAAATCCCAGTAACTGAGCAGATTGTGAAATACTCAGACCGGCCCGTCTGGCACCAACAACCATGCCACGCTCAAAATTGCTTAAATCACCTTTCTTTCCCATTCTGACATTCAGTTTGGAGTTCAGGAGACTGTCTTGACCAGGACCACACCCCTAAATGCATTGAAGCAACTGCCATGTGATTGGTTGATTAGATAATTGCATTAATGAGAAATTGAACAGGTGTTCCTAATAATCCTTTAGGTGAGTGTATATACATCTCTGGAGACCATTTAACATTGATTTCTTAAGTATTTTAGTATTTTTATAACTGGATGAGAGTTAAGCATTAATTTCATAAATAGTAATGATGCAACATGACTAACTACTTAAAGAGTTAGGTAGTACATTCAAGAAAAATCAAGGAAAAGTGTAAAAATGCTAACTTTATTTGCACAGCATCTTATGCATATCCATTTTGCCAACATCTTTGTAATTTCCATGACTTTTCATATACAAATGCATTAGCCAGGACATCAATGAAAATGCCCCATTCACTAAAATTATCCAAGTTGAAATGCAAACTTGCCCACAAGAATATAATTACATAATTGTTTACTCATTAAGAGTGATTGCCAACCGATTTAAACTTTTTTATAATCGTGCATGACATGCTGTTTTTGTTATTGCGATAAATGTGCAAACGCAATCTGTGCTGCAATAAAAGGTGTTTAGTTGCATCTTTACATGATAAATAACTGTATGGGAGTAAAAGATTATTTCTGCTACAACATCTTTATAACCTACTGTCCTGAATTTGGGTCCAGACGTTGGAAACACTGTATACAAGCCAAAATTATTATTGCGAGCTTACAGATACAGAGGTGCTTGCAAGGACACAACGATATTACTAATAAAAGCAGCTGGTTAATATATGGTTCAACAAACATATAAGTAAGACTGCTCGAAATTTAGTTTGAAATCTGCCAGCTTTATTCGGAGCCCAACACAGTTGGTACGAGGCACTCAGGTGTCACACAAATATTGCAAGATTGGTCAAGGCCAGAAATTCAATTCTTGGCAAAGACGCAACTCTACAAAGAAAATGATGCAACGTTAGCACTGAGTTGCCCCACAGAAAGAACCTTGACATTGTACTTTCACACCATGTGAAATTTATTACAAAGCTTGTAAAGTTTGCCTCGGCAAGCTGAATGCAGATGCTGCTGAAATCCGCTGATAGTGATTGTGTGAGCAAACAAGCAATATGTGATAAAAAGCGGTATTATCACCTTGCAAAGCTCAGTCTGAGAGTGGAGATGATTTCTTTTCACACAGGGTGATATGATTCGGTGAACGCAAAATGAAATGAAAAACATCAGAATTGAAATAATCAGTATTCATTTATTTTTCCTAGTGCCTTGAAAAATATTATTGTAGCATAATTGCAACAAAGCATTGGCGATTGAGCTGAAATGAATATATATTTATGGTTAATTCAATTCTGCAGTAACTTTGCAACCATATAACATTTAGAAACTGAACAAGTTTGTGTTTTTAATTTTTTTTTAAAGAAGTATTTCTGTGGAAGCCAGTTTTTACTTCACAGTAAAAGAAATTAAACCAATTCTGAGGTAAAGTTTAAAATAAGAAATACAGTTACATTAGAAAGTCAAAGTGTGTGTTTGTGTGGGGGGGGGTTACCAGTTGTAAGATAGCCTATAGGTAATGTAGCAATTTTGATACAGTTGCAATTGTGAGATAAAGTCTCAATTAAGAGAAATAAAACTTCGAAACCAGTAAATAATATATTTTTTTTTTTACTCTGAGGCTAAAACAGTCTTCCAATTTTCTATAAAAGGGTTTGGCAGACTTGTATGCTGGTCAAGCTTGGGAAATAAAATGTTAATTATAGTTTATTTTCACATTGGCGTGAAGAGTAATAGGATGTATATAAAGAGCTAAAGTTCAACCACTCAAACTTTAGTGTGCACAAACCAACACAACACCATTGCTCACTCTGTCACGGGTGGTTGCAAGAAGGCAGACGAAGATGAAGATTAAGTTCCAATACAAAGTTTAATGAAGATTATAAAAATCTGCGGCGACAATCGTCGAAATCGAAGCCAGAGCACCTGAGGGCTGTGGTGGAGCCGGTGTGACAGAGGCGATGCCGAAGGGTAAGGAGGAGCCCACTGCAGCCGTAGGGGTGAAGTGATGGAGTGCAGCGGACAGCCCACAAGTCCGTGGCAGAAATGGTGTGACAACTGACCAAGGGGGAGCCAGTGGGATGAGGGAATCCGGTGATGCCGCTAGGCAGAGGGTCTCTGGTGGAGCTGAAGGTGGGAGGAGCCAAGACGGAGCTGACAGGTCGAGATGAAGCGAAGAGGCCAGAGGCGGAGCCACAGGATCCACTCGCACAGGCACTGCTGGTGGATGAACGAAGATAAAGTTCCAATACGAAGTTTAATGAGGATTATACAAATAATAAACAGACAGGCAGGGCAACACACTCTAAATGCAACGTAGATCGAACTGAGAATGAATGAGAAACTTATATAGCAAATACAAACAAGACTAATTAATACACACAGCTGGAACCAAGAACAAAAATGATGAGTGGGAAAACTGAACAAAGGAACACATGAGCAACTGAATACAAACTAAATGTTCATGAAAGTGAAACTAAGAATGAACTGAACCAAATAACCCTGACACACTCATGTTTGTGCTGTTGGTGATGATGTCACTTCCTGAATGATGATGTCATTGACAGTTTTTATTGTAGCAATCAGTGGACCGGAGAACATGACAAAAAGGACAACATCCACTTAAACCAAAGCAAGTAAGAGACTTTAATATTCTCCCTGTGTTCACTTAATTATATTGTGATTAAAAAAATGCTAATTTAATATGTTATCTCTATTAAGATTAGAGGATGTGAAAATGCACTGCATACAGTAGTAGGAACACTTCTAGCAGCATGCACAGAAAATAAATCAGTTTTCCTTGTAGAACAACATGTCACGCACATGTCTGAAATCTTCACATATTCCCGTGAGTCTTTCTGATGAAACCAATGACAGGCAAGAGTAAGAAGTAGTGGCGTGGATATGGCAGTCTAAAAGGCCATGCATATGTATGCCTCGTTGCCATATGGATGCAAAGGCATCATCAAGGGCATCATCAAGGTAGACAAAACCTGGCCACACAATTCTCTCTTCTCTCTTAATATATTCTGTCACCAACTTCCGTGAACATGCATGTCACTTTGGAACAATAATTAGACATCTGATGCACCGCAAGGGGTCTGGGGAACATGAACTCCGCAAAGTCCCCGGAGGAGAAAGAATGTTCATCATTATGCATTAGATTGTTTCCAAAGGCCTCTTCCAGCGGGAACAATCTCCATTCCGCTCGTAAAAATGATCAGCGCAAGTTCATCCAGCCTGCCGCCTGCCAGTAATGAGAAATGGACACACATAATGGGGCCTGAATGGGTTTAAGTGAGGGCTAGTGAGTCATATTATCAGAGAGCACCCAGTCGACTGCCAATAACTTGAAGGATTCCTGTGCAGGTATCGATTCGTCTGTAGACGCGCTCAACTTTTATCGCACTAAAGTTTTATGTGTTGTACACTCTGCTGATAAATTCTGAGGGATTAAAATGACTTAAAAATCAAATGTGTGCTGAAGAAGCACAGAAGTGTTTTCTGAGACTTTGGCTCAGGCAAGGTACTGTAATGTTAACAAATGTTAGCTATATTATTTAAATGGAAGAAGATATGCATTTCATGTGACTATAAATAAAAAGAAGGACTGTCTGTAAATTAATAAAAAGGTAAAGTCAAAGGTTTAATGAAGAAAACAATGGGAAGTAAATAAACCTAATAAATAATGTTCTTATTTAGTCAAACATGAACTGACAAACTTAAAAAAAATGCTTATTCCAGGGTTGTAGCAAAAAGCTCCATTCTGAATTTAATATTATAATAAAAGTAAGGAATAACTGACAATGGGCTATAGAAAATAATGCACACCCATAACATACATAACATAACATCATAACATAACACATAGCATATAACTTAACACACAACATAACATCATATAACATAAAACATAACATATAGCATAGCATATAACATCATAACATAACAACATATAATAAAATAACATATAACATCATAGGATAACACACAACATAACATCATATAACAACATAAAACATAATATAGCATAGCATATAACATCATAACATAACAAGCATAACATTATTCATTCATCTGGAACACATAGGCAACTTATAAATTATAACTATACCTTTAATGCAGAGTAAGTCACATACAAGTCACATTTGATAAATGCATCTGCCAAATGAGTCATTGTGATGCAAAGGAAACCGCTCCAGAATTTCTTACTACATTCGCACGCCGATCATTGTCAGTGGTTCTTCTGGGAGTCACATTTATCAAAACTGTTGCTCAGAGGTTGAACCGGAGCAGTTGTGGGAAACTAATTAGAACACCTTGCTATTAATGTGAGGCACTTGGAGCTCAGCTTCTGATTATTCATTATTTGCTTGTGTACATCATCGCACAGCTGCTCGATCAGTGTGTTGTTGTCAGAGTAGCCCATCTGTTTGGGATGTTTAAGACAGAGAGGGCTGTGAAATTGGGAAAGGACAGGGGTTGCTAACCCTGTTCATATGTCCAAATATGATGGATTGATAGTCTTTCATAATTCTTAAGGGAAGAGCACAGACAAAACCACTGTTTTCATGTACTAGCATCCAAACTACACATTTAAGCTCACACTTTATCTATTTGCGTCTATTTCAGTTGCAATAAGTATCTTTAAATTATGTTTATTTAACAGTTTGGGAGGAACATGTGCAGGTAATCCAACCAATCAGCCGTCTCTCACCCCAGGCCCTTGAGAGTTTTGCAGCTTCCCTCAGCCACTCCAACTCTTTGCAAGTTCCTATCCCAATCAAGGATGATTCAATGATTTATTCATAAAGACTTAACTTGTTTCATTACTGAATGGGTGGAAAACAGTATGTGACAAAATAAGTGTGTCTGAATTAGAGGTCTGCACGGGTCCAAAAATTCGTACCCGAACCCGAAGAGACCCGTAATGTGCTACACGGAACTGAACCAGACCTGTCTATTATTTTAAAAGCTGGACCCGGACCCATGCAGATCCGAGAAATGCCAAAAATATAGTACCCGGAACCGACCTGGACCCGTCTATTATTTGAAAGCTGGAACCGAATCTGGTGGGAAGACACAGACCCGACTGGACCCGATTGTCACATATTCCACAATAAACTGATATTAACAAGTCAATAAACAAGTTGCGAAAAAATATAACTTTTTGTCTTAGCCTACCTATAGCCGTCGTCTCCCTTCCTGATTGTGATGCATTACAATCCTTGCCAAGAAAAAAGTTATATCCATGTTATTCCAAGCATGCTTAATTCACTCATCATTTCAGCTGTAAAAGTCCACTTTATGTCACGGTGACGGATGTTAACTCGCATAATAACTTTGACTGTTTGCCCTTTTGAACTTATAATGATTGCTCGTTCGGTGCCATGGCCAGTGACGTTAGCATTATTTATTTGCTACCATCTCTGTGAGCCGAGTCTGACCACCAAAACTTTAAGATTAAACAAGACGGTTCATTCATATTATTTTTAAAGTCATTACAGTCACTGCGGAAGCTCCGGTTGCCATAGAAACATGACACGCGCTTGAGACTGAACTGAGACATAGAAAACATTTATGTGACAGTTCACCCGAGATTTTGTTGCTGATTTGAAATATATTATTTAAATATGAGTACATTATTACCGTGCACTTGCATTAAATTAAATTTGCTTCTAACGGCTGAGAGAGAGAGTGAGTGAGAGAGAGATCGCTCGTGTTTTTTTTTTGTTTTTTTTTAACTTTATTTCCTGGCTCACACTGTTCCTAATTTTACAAGTTGCAAGTTACAAAAAACACACAAGCCGTGCTGACTGACTATGATCACGGCCAGGTGTTCTCCGAGTCCGATCGACTCGGGTATTACACACAATGTTAAACAGACCCGGGTCAGACAGTTAAACGGGTCGGGTCCCGGGTCCACGGGTCTCGGGTGCTCCGTGTAGACCTCTAATCTGAATGCACAGTACTCATAAAAGAGTACCCGATGACCTACTACTTCTGGCGAGATTCTGAAGTGTGCATCCAATGGATACTTTACTATCCCATGAGGCCACAGAAGAGGATTTGTGAATGACACAACTGAGGCTGGTAGGTCACTTGATAATGACAACATGGCGAATGTAGTACATCTAGATTACATTCATACTACACACACTCATACTATATAGAATGTACTTTTTAAGTAATTACTTATTTAATACAAGTACCAACTCAAGAGAGTATGCAATTTTCGGTTGCAGCCTTGTTTCATTACTGGATGAATCAGCATTTTTGAATGAATCTCTTGAATCAATGAATCAATGATAACAGTCACTTGTCGCCAACTAGTGGCGTAATGATGTAATCGCTACAATTGTTATTTGAAGCACCAAGTTAATTTCAAAATGGGATCTGCTCTATTTTGATCGCTACTTTTATTCCAGTACTTGTGTGATCATTTAAATTATTGTCAGAACAAAAATTACAACACTGTGTGGTTTAAAGCCACATTATGTAATTTTTCGCCACTAAAAGTCGCTTATATGGTTTCTACGGAAATCGAGGGTAACGCAGGTATGATGTCATTGATAGGCAACACATTAAAATTGCTTATTTCTCTGGATTTAAACATTCATGGAAACATTTGGGATAATGTAAGTACACAAGTCAACAAAATATATAACATTGTTCTAGTGGTTTTTGGATATTTTAATCCAAAAATCTTACATATTGTGCCTTTAAAAAGACTTGGTTGTGAAGCTGTTTCATACCTATATGACAACTGCTCTTTCTGGCTCAGGGGCAGTGCGAACACGTTTGAATGTTCCGGTATGATTTTGTCAAAGGTTTAATAGACACAGCCGAATCGCTGTTATTTAGGAATTAGATCGTTTGAATCGAGATAAGGATATTTGAATGATTAAATGCAGCTCTAACTTACATTCACTCTCTATATTCGGAAGGTTTTTACAGAGGGGTCTGTTCATATATTATTCACCTGATTTATATAACATTTTATTTTTTTCTTCTTCTGGCTGTTAACAGTATTTCCTGATTCACAGAGTGACGAAAGATATATCTGAAATTCCCTCTGTAAAACCAATAATTTAGAATCACACTTTATTCAATGTTCCGATGTCTGTTCTGGAAACTAGAGCAAATTAGTGCATATTTAATTAGATAATGCATCATTTGCATATTTAAGCATATCATATGCGGATACAAAACAGTTGTCCTAAAGGTGCAGTGTGTAATATTTATCTATTGACAGAAATGCAATAAAATATACATAACTATGTTTTTAGTGGTGTATAAAGATCTTACATAATGAACCGTTATGTTTTTATTACCTTAAAATGAGCCATTTCTATCTACATACACCGCGGGTCCCCTTACAGTGAAGTCGCCATTTTGCGCCGCCATGTTTCTACAGTAGCCCTAAACGGATACATTTCTCTACAGAGCGCTAGCTACTCTCTGTTCTCTCAGACGATGACATCTTTGTCCTGTGTCATCCACTGTAGCTTATCTATGTGCTTCGAAAGGGAGGGGTGAGCAGTGGGTGGTCACTGCTTGATGCCGCTAAATTTTACACAATGCACCTTTAATTTACTGTGATTAATCAACTGGTGAAGTATGGTGATATCTATTAGTTTAAATTAGATTTTTTTTCTCTTACTTATTTTAAGTTTTGCCTGGTTATTTTTGGCAGTTCAAAAAACATCTTTCTACGTTGACATGCATTCAGAAGTAGCGGTCTAATTATATAGTAGATGGTTTGGCAGTGCATTATTTTTCAGAGGGCTTTTAACTATGTGAAATGGACTTTGTCTGACAGACTTTCTGTGGGCACAAACTTTTAAGACGCAAAGTTTTATGCATGGAACTCAGACGTTAACCACTAAGTTACCACCCCCACTGAGGATATTTATAGAAACTTCAACATATGACACATAATGGCTGCTTGCTGACACTTAATATTCAATGTATAATCTGATGGCCTGACACTGCATTGTCAGAAACAGAGACAGAATGACACCTATGAACTTATGAACTTGTGAACTTTATGTTCACATCATTGATCTAAATTTTACAAAGACAGTAGCATACTGACCTAGATCCTCTGTTTGTTTTGCACTAAGGTCATATTCATATTCACATGACAGGAACACCCACCTGGAGGGAAAAATATGGCTTTCCTCATTTGCCCACAACTCATTTTTACCAGGTTTGTACTGAGTACTAACAATAAAAAAATGGTGATATTAAAAGACCAAATTCAATATAAACCTTATTGTGGATGCATAATATGTACAAGCAAGTAGATGAACTGAGAATATAAATGCAACACACAGTTTCTCGTTAAGCGTTTTTCCATAGAAAAAGTTCCAAAAACTTGAACCGTTTATCATGTTGCATTCATATCCTGGGCTCGCCTGTATGTAGTATGCATCATCAATAATGTGTATATTGAATGCTTTTTTTAATAACACTGTTTTTCACATTAAGACATTTATGTCCTGCTGTTTTTAGTGATTGAAATACTGCAGCAGGTGCTGTATATGGATCACAAGTGCCTGCAACTTGCATTTTGTTCACATATTTTTATTTTTCTTCTTTTGAAATGGAAAATTGGCAGGCCTTTGCTGCAGTTCTATAGATGTTTTGCCGCCCAGGTCTCCATGCCAGTCATGTGACTGAAAAATTGGTCTAGTTAAGAAAGCTTTTCATTGTGGTGAATTTGCACCCTGCAGAACTGCTCAGAAACTATTGTGTGTATATAGATTCTGCTCTCTCATATTTGAAAACTATTCAGTGAAAGAACTTGGATTTACGTTATAAAACTATTGACCAGACCTGTGGCCTCAATGGTTAGTGTGCTTCAACTCACTGAACATTACATAGCATTTACTCCTTACTGTCTAGTCCCTTCATAATATAAAAGTTATATTAATAAATAAGTTAATAAATAAATAAATTATAATAGTATAATTGAATAATGAATAATCATCATTGCACTCTAAAAATAGGGCACAATGTACTTAATTTGACTGCATTTTCCGTTTTGTTTTTTTTACAGGTGTTTTACCTGTATTTTGAACTTCATTGTATTGTGTTTTAGGGTTAACAGACATGTCCATAAAATTACTGGATAATGTTCTGGTCATTTTCTGCCAGTATCATGAGGTAAAAATAATTATAATTGAATTATAATCGTTATAATAATAACTGCAAAGCACATTCACACATTAAATGTATGCTCTTTTTTGTAACTATAATCTGAGATGTGAAGCCTTATCTGAAACGTGCATACATCAAAATGACATAATTAAATAATTTATGAAATCATGTGACCTTCATATACGCTATGCTCATATGGAAGATTCATATGACATTATCATCAATAGATATTTAAGCCAATTAGAAAACCTATAAACAATCTTTTTTTTTTTTTTTACTTATTTATTTTTTCCATTGTCATTAATTCAAAATAGCGATTTATGTGACAAACAGCAATAACAGCATGTCAATAGGTGCATTTATACCTTTACCTTCATTCTCTGGAGCAAATCGTTTATGATCAAAGTCACTGAGCTGGAACAATAAGCAACTGCAAACACTGGCTAATCCATCATTCCACAAGAACACAGAGGATCTTTTGCCCTGATCGTCTTTGCCACTAATTACCATTGTTGGCCCTTGCACTTAGCAAACAAACGCACTGATTTATCTAACGAATCCGGTGAGAACTTTCAGATCATCTTTCAGTGACAGTAAATATAATATATCCTAGGTCTAGCACCGGCATGAAAAAGTCAAATGGTATCAAATATCAATAAAGTGCCACAGTCAAATGCTCATGACTAATTAACTGGCAAAAAGGATAGCTGTTTTATTAAGATCATATATCTGCTTGCTCTCATGCTGTGAAACTCGAGGCCCCACCATAAAATAAAAAATAAAAAAAATGCATTCATGCAGAGAATCTTGTTAAATTGCATTTTGTGATTAATCTTTATAAGCCAAAACATAAACCTCGCTGACCCATATTTATGATATGCACTTTGGACTGTGCAGGGTAGTCTGTAACAAAATGGCTAAATTTGGGAATTAAATATTAACCTAGGGAAAATAGAAATAGTTTGTACTCATGCCTTTAATAGCTCTATTTGCGTAGACGTGCTCAGCCAACCTTTGCTCGGTTTGTGCGCAGTGCTTCCGTCGAGTGTGTGATTGTCAGCAGAGTTTAAACTGACATTTGAAGACAAGCCATGCGAGATGTGATTCATCACAGCAGACTGAGGCCTTACATAAGAATGTCCTTCAAAAATGTGTGATGTAAGTTTACCTTATCTTCCCCGGTTTGACAACATGAAGTTTAAAGTCAAAAAGAAGAGGTGTTTTACAGTTTTACAGTTTATGAAGCATAACTGCAAAACATTTGGATAAACGGAAGTTCACCTGCTGCCTTAAAAATGCGAGTAAACTCAACTAAACATGAGTAAACTCAACTTGAAGACAATGAATTACTTTAAGATTAATTTTTTGGAAAACTTACAAACTTGAGTCCAAAACTTGTCATGACAATTGGAGTGCATATTGTGGCAACCCATTCTCACTCCCAATGCATCAGAAACTGAAGCATGGTCAAGCACCCCGGCGTCACATTGAAGACACCAAAGGCACCCCTCGGCGTCACTCTGGACGAACTGGGAACTCCATTGCTTTCAATGGGAAACCTGTAGCATCAAAAACAGACGCAATTTTTTTTTCCATTTTCAAAACACATTGCGATATTTGGCATCAGTTCACGTGGGCCTGATGATGGTAAGTAGTCATAAATACAATGTCCTAATGTTTGATAGTATAATGTCTTTTCTGTTTGTCGATATTAAATCTTAGCTCCCTCATGTTCAGTCACTGCATTATCTGTCATCACCACCGAGGCTGTTTCATTGCTTTATAATTCAAAACACTACTAAACTGCTGTCTAAACACTGTCTGTCACGTGACATAGGCCTACTATAGATCTTCAATCGGTTTAAAGTAGTGCAAGTGTAGTTCCAAAGTGATATTTGTAGTTGAAGCACAGTAAAAACAAAACTTACCATGCTTTTACCACAGTAGGCTATAGGTAGTTTTAATGTGATATTTGTTGTAAATGCACAGTAACCACAACACTTACCATGCTTTGTTGCATGGTACAAAAATTGTAAGGTAAATCAGTACTTTTTCCTATATACACTCACCTAAAGGATTATTAGGAACACCATACTAATACTGTGTTTGACCCCCTTTCGCCTTCAGAACTGCCTTAATTCTACGTGGCATTGATTCAACAAGGTGCTGAAAGCATTCTTTAGAAATGTTGGCCCATATTGATAGGATAGCATCTTGCAGTTGATGGAGATTTGTGGGATGCACATCCAGGGCACGAAGCTCCCGTTCCACCACATCCCAAAGATGCTCTATTGGGTTGAGATCTGGTGACTGTGGGGGCCATTTTAGTACAGTGAACTCATTGTCATGTTTAGGAACCAATTTGAAATGATTCGAGCTTTGTGACATGGTGCATTATTCTGCTGGAAGTAGCCATCAGAGGATGGGTACATGGTGGTCATAAAGGGATGGACATGGTCAGAAACAATGCTCAGGTAGGCCGTGGCATTTAAACGATGCCCAATTGGCACTAAGGGGCCTAAAGTGTGCCAAGAAAACATCCCCCACACCATTACACCACCACCACCAGCCTGCACAGTGGTAACAAGGCATGATGGATCCATGTTCTCATTCTGTTTACGTTAAATTCTGACTCTACCATCTGAATGTCTCAACAGAAATCGAGACTCATCAGACCAGGCAACATTTTTCCAGTCTTCAACTGTCCAATTTTGGTGAGCTCGTGCAAATTGTAGCCTCTTTTTCCTATTTGTAGTGGAGATGAGTGGTACCCGGTGGGGTCTTCTGCTGTTGTAGCCCATCCGCCTCAAGGTTGTGCGTGTTGTGGCTTCACAAATGCTTTGCTGCATACCTCGGTTGTAACGAGTGGTTATTTCAGTCAAAGTTGCTCTTCTATCAGCTTGAATCAGTCGGCCCATTCTCCTCTGACCTCTAGCATCAACAAGGCATTTTCGCCCACAGGACTGCCGCATACTGGATGTTTTTCCCTTTTCACACCATTCTTTGTAAACTCTAGAAATGGTTGTGCATGAAAATCCCAGTAACTGAGCAGATTGTGAAATACCGGCCCGTCTGGCACCAACAACCATGCCACGCTCAAAATTGCTTAAATCACCTTTCTTTCCCATTCTGACATTCAGTTTGGAGTTCAGGAGATTGTCTTGACCAGGACCACACCCCTAAATGCATTGAAGCAACTGCCATGTGATTGGTTGATTAGATAATTGCATTAATGAGAAATTGAACAGGTGTTCCTAATAATCCTTTAGGTGAGTGTATATATATAGTTATTTTATATATGTTTCTTCCCTTTAAAGAACAAATAGACAAAAACCTTCTGATTATTCTTCACTTTTTTACTAAATGAAAGGCAAATTAAAATAATGATTATTATAAATTAATCATTTTCAGCAAAAAAATGATATAATGATACCATAGATGTAGTTTTTTTTTTTTTACAATATATTTATTACATTTTCAGTTCACATATCACATCAGACTACACAATGAATAACAATCATGTAAAACACAGCAAACATTTTCACCCTGTTCTCCCTCCCATCACCCCATCTCCACACGGAAAAAAAAAGATTTTAAGGACATTTCCATAGATGTAGTTATGGTGGACATTTACTATACAGGGAGTGCAGAATTATTAGGCAAGTTGTATTTTTGAGGATTAATTTTATTATTGAACAACAACCATGTTCTCAATGAACACAAAAAACTCATTAATATCAAAGCTGAATATTTTTGTATCAATATTTTAAGTAGTTTTTAGTTTTAGCTATTTTAGGGGGATATCTGTGTGTGCAGGTGACTATTACTGTGCATAATTATTAGGCAACTTAACAAAAAACAAATTTATACCCATTTCAATTATTTATTTTTACCAGTGAAACCAATATAACATCTCAACATTCACAAATATACATTTCTGACATTCAAAAACCAAACAAAAACAAATCAGTGACCAATATAGCCACCTTTCTTTGCAAGGACACTCAAAAGCCTGCCATCCATGGATTCTGTCAGTGTTTTGATCTGTTCACCATCAACATTGCGTGCAGCAGCAACCACAGCCTCCCAGACACTGTTCAGAGAGGTGTACTGTTTTCCCTCCTTGTAAATCGCACATTTGATGATGGACCACAGGTTCTCAATGGGGTTCAGATCAGGTGAACAAGGAGGCCATATCATTCGATTTTCTTCTTTTATACCCTTTCTTGCCAGCCACGCTGTGGAGTACTTGGACGCGTGTGATGGAGCATTGTCCTGCATGAAAATCATGTTTTTCTTGAAGGATGCAGACTTCTTCCTGTACCACTGCCTGAAGAAGGTGTCTTCCAGAAACTGGCAGTAGGACTGGGAGTTGAGCTTGACTCCATCCTCAACCCGAAAAGGCCCCACAAGCTCATCTTTGATGATACCAGCCCAAACCAGTACTCCACCTCCACCTTGCTGGCGTCTGAGTCGGACTGGAGCTCTCTGCCCTTTACCAATCCAGCCACGGGCCCATCCATCTGGCCCATCAAGACTCACTCTCATTTCATCAGTCCATAAAACCTTAGAAAAATCAGTCTTAAGATATTTCTTGGCCCAGTCTTGACGTTTCAGCTTGTGTGTCTTGTTCAGTGGTGGTCGACTTTCTGCCTTTCTTACCTTGGCCATGTCTCTGAGTATTGCACACCTTGTGCTTTTGGGCACTCCAGTGATGTTGCAGCTCTGAAATATGGCCAAACTGGTGGCAAGTGGCATCTTGGCAGCTGCACGCTTGACTTTTCTCAGTTCACGGGCAGTTATTTTGCGCCTTGGTTTTTCCACACGCTTCTTGCGACCCTGTTGACTATTTTGAATGAAACGCTTGATTGTTCGATGATCACGCTTCAGAAGCTTGGCTATTTTAAGACTGCTGCATCCCTCTGCAATATATCTCACTATTTTTGACTTTTCTGAGCCTGTCAAGTCCTTCTTTTGACCCATTTTGCCAAAGGAAAGGAAGTTGCCTAATAATTATGCACACCTGATATAGGGTGTTGATGTCATTAGACCACACCCCTTCTCATTACAGAGATGCACATCACCTAATATGCTTAATTGGTAGTAGGCTTTCCAGCCTATACAGCTTGGAGTAAGACAACATGCATAACGAGGATGATGTGGTCAAAATACTCATTTGCCTAATAATTCTGCACTCCCTGTAGTGACCACTGTAATAAAAGGTATAATGAAGCTAAATGCAAGACATCAGCACCAAACGGAATTCCATAAATATTGATTGATTTCAAAAAGGTTTTCCTGAACACTCTCACTATTTTCAATTGTTTGGACAAACACCTGCTATATACACATGCAGAAATATACATTTGTCTATTTCATAATGAAGTCGCTGCATGACTAGAACTAGTGGATGGCAATAGATACGTCCTTTAACAAAACTCCTGACACTGATGCTTTTTTGATAAAGCATTAGGCAGACATCAAGTACAGTTTATGAAACTGAAAAGAGAAAACAAAAAGCTTTAACAATACAGAAAAAGATAAATTACTGGTTCTGCATATATTGAAGAGATCATGAGGAGGAGTGGGACTCCACGCAAAGACTTTCAGAAACTGTGACGAAGGGTGCACCTCGCTGGACAACAACACCCAAAGACAGTTATGAAGTGGACACCACCAGGAGGATGCAGGGGAAAGAGGAGACCAAGGAAGACATGGAGACAGATGTTTCACGAAGACCTGAAGAATGCCGGTGTCCCATGAAGATGTGGAGAACGTGGCCACAGATTGGATACATTGGAGGACAGGACACTTGTTGTCCAATATGCCCAGTACAGGCATTTCTATGGTTAAAAGTATGTCTTTAACAGCAAACGATATTCATATAAATTGTTTAAAACTAACATGATTTATATGCAAACGGAACGTTATCAGCAGTGTTACTGATCTGATTATGACAAAATAATCTAATATCTGATGTCATGTGACAAGTCAAATGAGCATTTCCACTCTTGCAAACAGAGTTAGGTTATGAGGTGTGGAGAGACATCATGTATCACTGGAACATGAACAGACAGGGACCAGGGCACAACCTAACACAATGTAATTTTTGTAACACAAATGGTTTAAAGCTTTCCACACATGCCAGCATGACGAAACTTCGTGTATTTACTAGTTGTATATAGAGAAAAAAAAAATGCACCAAAATTCAATTTACATTTAAGAACATTTATTTAACCATAGCAAAAGTACATTTCTTAAGTACATTTTTCATCTCTATTTTTTGTGTTTGTTTAAAATAAGACAAATCTGATATTATTTTAATCTTATATCTGTTATTTAACAGTTGAGATAGTTCTTTAATGCTGATCTAACCAGCAGAAGACACGAGCCGGGGTTAAATCCCAGTTGTGCAGGTGGGGCATGTTGTCACACTGCGTTACAATGAGCCCCTATTAGAACTATGATATTATATTCTATACTTTTATAAATTCTATTGAGAAACCATGAGAAAAAATGTGAATAAAGACTGAGAGTCAGTGTTCAGAAATCATTAATTATTATTGTTTTGAACTATGCTGTATAGACGGAGGTCACATGACCCATTCTGTTTACAACGCCATTTTGGCACCAGCATGAGTTTCAAGGCAACGGAGTTCACTGCACACTTTAATTCAAAAGACATAGCAAAACATAATAGATTAAACATAGCAGATCCCTATAATGCCCCCGGGATGCTTTTCACGTGTATCGATAAAGGAACAGATAGCTTTCCTGTCAGGACACCTGCTGCACCAGCTGTGCGCAAGTTACAACTAGCCTAGTTTTGACGTAAAAGGGCACTGAGTTACAACTTATGCACTACTAAATATTTTTGCATTGCACCATTAAACTTAGTTGAAGCCTAAATCTACGTATAAACTAAATATTTACGGAAGCTTACATTTACAGAGTAACATTAACAGATAGAATAGCAGGCAGACTGAATTGCATCCAATAAGCTCTTGTTTTCCATGACAGACTTCAATTCTTTACATGTATATGATAATGCTGACATACATGCACTTACATTTTAAGAGAGAAAACATGTGAATAGATTACTGTTAGCGGTTAACACGAACCCGTCCAAAACAGCACCGCTGAGTGCATCTGTCCCATCGGTATGTGTTGTGCATGTCAAATAATATCAATCATAATCAATAAATGTAATTTCTTATTTTTTTGTTTCAATATTTATTTATTGATCCTTAATTTCGTTTCAAATAGCCTACAGTTTCTGAATGTTATTTATATATAAAAGCACTTATGTTATTCATGATTAAGTATCGTATTTAATGGGAACTTATTTTTATCATTAGTTACGTGAGGCAAAAGTAGATAGAATGAAGAATAAACTGAAATTCATGGCATTTCAACAACTTACTACGATAAAATGATTTCCCCTTTGCTTTCCCCCGCCTATTCTGGCATCCTGGCGGACAGCAGCTGTCCACCATGTTGAAATATTAAGGTTTAAACAGTCTGGTTTTAAATTATTTTTCGACCACTATAGATACCAATGCTACAGCCGCTCTAGCGCGCCCCTGATTGCCTGCCAAAATGGCAGAGTTTAGGCTGCGTGACGTCAACCTCCGGAGCTCTATAGCTGTGTTTAGCGGTGTGTTTGTTATCAAACTCAAAAATTTGTTTATTTTTAATTATAAAAAAAGCCATTATTTTTATATGAAAAAATTGATAGTTGTATTTTATTGACAAAATATTTTAGTTTGTCTTGTATATTCTTTTGAAAAAAAACAACAACAACACATAATTGTACTAGACGTGTGAAATTAATGTGGTAAAAAATAAATACTCTGAACCACAAGTGGATTTACACAAACTAAAAAAAAGCGTTAAGTTGTGCCCCGCTCTCCCCTACAAAGTAAAAAGTGTAGTTTTTACTGTGCTTCAACTACAAATATCACTTTGGAACTACACTTGCACTACTTTAAACCTGACATGAATATGATTAACTGACAGCAGTTTAGTATGTTTTGAATTATAAAGCAATGAAACAGCCTCGGTGGTGATGACAGATAATGCAGTGACTGAACATGAGGGAGCTAAGATTTAATATCGACAAACAGAAAAGACATTATACTATCAAACATTAGGACATTGTATTTATGACCGTGTTTGACGATTTGTTTTGAATGAGATGACTTCATGAGTGCGATGTCATGCCGAAAAAATTAGCGTCTGTTTTTGACGCTACAGGTTTCCCATTGAAAGCAATGGAGTTCCCAGTTCGTCCATAGAGTGATGCCGAGGGGTGCATTTGGCATCTTCGTTGTGACGCCGGGGTGCTTGACCATGCTTCAGTTTTTGACGCCTTGGGAGTGAGAATGGGTTGATTGTGGACCAGTTATTTTAGTATATTTGAGATTTGCATTTTCATTTTAGTTAAAGTTTTTCCCTTTTTTGACATTTTTCATTTTTTTATATGCCTATTTTTAACCCCAACTAATTTTTTTCTTTCTGTTTTTGATTCAAAATATTCATAAAAACTATAACAGTATCTCACTAAAATAACACTAGTGCAAAAATATGGAAAAAGTAATTCACAATTCAGTCACTTTTTTATGTAAAAAATATTTTCCATTTTCAAATTATTTTTAGTTAACATTTTAGTATTTTTTTTCTTTCAAATATGTCTATTTTTTAACTCTTTTTTTTCTTTCAGTTTTTAATTCAAAATATTCATAAAATATTTAACAGTATCTCAATGAAATAACACTGGTCCAAAATATGGAAAAATTAATTCACAATTCAGTCACTTTTTATGTTAAATATTATCCATTCTCATTTAATTTGTAGTTACATTTTTAGTATTTTTAGTGTTTTTATCTTTAATTTTTATATGTGTATTGTTTATCCATTTTATTTCAGTTTTACTTATTTTAGTACATCAAGTTAAACTAAACAAACAAATTAAATGTTGTTTTTATACCTATATACCTCAATATGTACAACATTTTATATTTTCATATATGTTTTTTTTTTTTGTGATAGTAATATTTGTTTTAGTAATTTGTTTTTTATTTTAATCAACTGTACTGATCCTGTTATGGACAGTGAGTGCTTGAGTATGTATGTATAATGTATTTTAAAATGCATGTAAGTGACAAACTGTACTGGCTGGTAGCTGGGTAGGTTGTGGGCTACGGTGGGAGTTGACTGATGTGATTTGTGAAAAACTGTCATTGAAACTTACAAGTTGACCCAAGGACACCACAGGGTTGTATTTGCTGAAGGGGGAAGACAAGGGTGACAGCATGCCTCTGAGTGAGCGAGGTATTTATATTTATACCTGACATAGCAAGTGTATTTTAGAATCTGACATGCACCATAAAAATATGACATGCAACTTGAGCTTGTATACTATGTATGCATGCATTGGAGACTCGATGTGAACTGGTGCAAACGTTTTTCATTGCACCTGGCTAGTGGAGGTCTCTTGGGCTGAGTATGTGGCAGATCGTGATGATACGCAGAACATGTATGCCCTCGGAGACAGTACTGTGTACACTTGAATATAAGAGTCCTCATACTCGGGTGGCAGCAAATCAATTTTGAAGGCCTTTTGAGGTAAACAAAAAACCTGATCTAATTGTTGTTTATTAAAGCTCCAACTGAGCGACCAATCACAGAGGGGAGGTGATTCATTGTCGACAGGAAGCACACACAGTGCTGAATTAAGGGTAGACGGTGTGACTTGATTAATGATTAATTAAGCAAGTGTTTGCATTAATAACATGCCAGCCAAAACACATTTGACAAGGTGTTACCTGCTCTCATTAGTATCACCCTTTAAGTGACCCCCCGACCCCCCTGCCAAAATTCTGACTTGTTTTGAAGATTTTGTAACTTTTCTTTTTGTGAAGATAGCAGTCGAGGAAGGAAAAAAAGCATTTATGTATGTATGTATGTATGTATGTATGTTATTTATTTATTTATTTTGGATTTTTTGTTTCTTTACAAGACTCTTATGGGTCAAAATGTTTAAATTACATTTATTAAATGGTAAATGTGCAATCCTTTTTCTTATCTTGGTACAGACCAAAAGGATGTCATTGCCTTTTTCAGTTTCAAACAGTTTTATTCTCAAAATTTTATTTGTATTTGAAAACTTTGAAACCTTTTTTAATGCAATGAAAGAGTAAAGCTTGAAACTTTTTCATGCTTGCGTAACAATAGTTTGAAATAAAATATAGTTGACGTACTTGCAAAGTTATTTTCTACTGACTTATAGTCATAGATGTCTGTTGGGTAGCAGATATCAACTCTTTCTCCGCCATTGACGGAAATTTAACGAAAGTGAATCCCTTCATGAAGGGTCCTTCCACAGGTCTGTTAGCGAAGGGAACATGCAGTGGTCACTTCAAATAAGTAATTTAATCATTACGGTCATGTTCTGCCCTTCGGAGTGAGTAGGGCATAGGGGTGCTCGTCATATGTAAGCCCGGCATATGTAAGCAGATACATATGTAAAATAACACGATCATTAACATTAAACAGCATATAAATCAAAACTCCCTAATGTTACTGAATGAAATGTCGACCCAGGATGAGCTATAGGACTGTGAAGCTTTGGGGGTGTTGATGGACTTGATCTACTCCATCTGTATTTTGATCAGATTGAAAGACACTTTCAGTATTAACGTATAGTGAATTCAAGGCCAAATTTGTGTGTTAGAAAGCTAACCATTACACCGATCAGGCATAACGTTGACCACCTTACTAATATTGTGTTGGTCCCCATTTTGCTGCCAAAACAGCCCTGACCAGTCACGGCATGGAATCCGCTAGACCACTGAAGGTGTGCTGTGGTATCTGGCACCAAGATGTTAGCAGCAGATCCTTTAAGTCCTGTAAGTTGCGAGGTGGGGCCATGGATCGGACTTGTTTGTTCAGCACATCTCACAGATTCTCGATTGGATTGAGAGGCCAAGTCAACACCTCAAACTAGTTGTTGTGCTCCTCAAACTATTCCTGAGACATTTTTGCTTTCTGGCAGGGCACATTATCCTGCTGAATGAGGCAACAGCCACCAGGGAATACCGTTTCCATGAAAGGGTGTACATGGTCTGCAACAATACTAAGGTAAGTGGTATGTATCAAAGTAACAGCCACATGGAAGGCAGGACCCAAGGTTTTCCAGCAGAACATTGCCCAAAGCATCACACTGCCTCCGCGGCTTGCCTTCTTCCCATAGTGCATCCTGGTGCCATGTGTTCCCCAGGTAAGTGACGCTTGTTGTCGCTTTCAGCAGTGGACAGGGGTCAGCATGGGCACCCTGACTGGTCTGCGGCTATGCAGCCCCATACGCAACAAACTGCGATCCACTGTGTATTCTGACACCTTTCTATCAGAACCAGCATTAACTTCTTAAGCAATCTGAGCTACAGTAGCTCGTCTGTTTGATCAGACCATACAGGCCCCCCACGTGCATCAATGAGCCTTGGCCGCCCATGACCCTGTCGCCAGTTCACCACTGTTCCTTTCTTGGACCACTTTTGCAGACCGCGAACACCCCACAAGAGTAGTTTTGGAGATGCTCTGACCCAGTCGTCTAGCCATCACAATTGTCAAACTGGCTCAAATCCTTACGCTTGCCCATTTTTCCTACTTTGAGGACAAAATGTTCACTTGTTGCCTAATATATCCCACCCATGAACAGGTGCTGTGATAAAGAGAGATAATCAGTGTTATTTACCTTCACCTGTGCATAGCGTTACATTCACAATGCAGTTCATTCTTGTCAAGCTTTATTTTTAAGAATATTGTAGCAGTTCACAAGGACTAGGCTAAACTCTGCAATGCAGTACATCCATCTGTTTATTCCACACAACCACAAATCAAAGAAACAAAGAGGAATGCCTTGAAAGCTGGTTATTTATGGTCAATTAGAATTAAATGTTTCCATTCGCTGAGAAACAGGCAACAATGATCCAGCATGTGTAAGGCTTATCCCCGTTACTCTATCCAAACTTATTCAAGTAGAGGATTCAAACACGGACAGTTTGAGAACCTGAATTACAGCATTTCTGCAAAAGCCGTAAGCTGTTTCTAAGCCCAACCTTTCCAATTCCCCAGCTCACATGTATCAAGACACACAAACCCATCAATGACTGTAGTGATCCTTTCAGAGCAGGAAATGGCTTTGCATGCTCTAGACCCGAAAGCACAAGCCATTCTGCTGTAGGAAAATGAAATATTTAAAACTTTCCAATAGCTTTTTCGTAACTGGATTGATGTGGCCAAGCAGTTTCTTCTTATCATCACAAGCCACACTTTATTGCCTGGCCTACCTCAACGAAAATTAAAAGCACCTAGAGCCCTTTGATATTTTCATGGTTGTTTTGTGATATATTATATATATATTGCTTAGTAACCGTCTTACAGCTTAAACACAGACACACAGGCAGACTGACGCTTTTACATATATGTTTAGGCTTACGCTCTCTCACACACACACACACACACACATGTTGGTGCACCTATCATTATGAGGACATTCCACAGACGTAATGGTTTTTATACTGTACAAACTGTACATTCTATCCCCCTACACTACCCCTAAACCTATCCATCACACACAAACTACCCCTAAACCTACCCATCAAAGAAAACATTCTGCATTTTTACATTTTTAATAAAACATACTAATGTTTAGTATGTTTTTAAAGCTATTTTTATTATGAGGACACAGGAAATGTCCTCATAAACCACGTTTACATTGTAATACCAGTGTAATACCCATGTAATTCCCATGTCATTATACAAATTTGTGTCCTCATAAATCACATAAACATGCACACACAACCTTAAAAACGACCTTACTAATAAGCAGTAAATTAGGAGTTTTTATAGGTGAAAGTTGTAGTTAGTTAATAGTGAGAATTGGACCCTAAAATAAAGTGTGGCCAAAATTGGAACTACAAAATTATTATTATTTTTTACATTTATTTATTTATTTAAGACAATATTTTAGCCAAGAGTATAATAGCTAATACTCATTTCCAGGCAACTGCAAATTGCAAGGCTTATTGCAAGGCACCATTTGAATATCATATTACTGTGATGTATTCTGTTTTAATTGGATATGGAAATATCTATCAGTATACTAAATACATTTACTTATGCATACTAAATACTACATACTCCATTTTTGAGTGCTGTGATATATAAAGGACTCTCCAAAAATATTGACCTTACAAAGTAAATTACAGTATCTTTTCAACTGTGAAATAAACTTTTATGGTTTTCCAACCTAAGGGCATGAGCAGTTGATCGTCACCTTAATTAGCCTTTCTCCAAGAGACTTAGACACATATAACAAGACCATAAAGTACTTCAGTAAGTGTTTTGAAGTTGTATATTCAACTAATGACATCATTAATTTTCAGATTTACAACCTTCCTAAAACATTTGCACTGACACATATTACTTTCCTCAGTTTATTGTCTGATGTAGTGAGTGGTGTGGATTCTTTTTGACAGATGTTGATTTTTGTGAGCCAAAGCAAATGTGTTTTATTTTGAGGTTTCACCCCTCAGTCGGTCATGCCTAACTGCTGCCAGACATAATTCATTCAACCTGTCTAGTACATCTGCACACACACACACGCACCTTACAAAAGCTGCACATACAAACAGAAAATCTGATGAGGTGAGTTATACTAAATCCCAAAACAATATCTCTCTTTTTAACTGCCTTCTATTTTGTCAGATCATTATGATGAAATTTGGAGAAACATCAAGCTATGTTCTTGTTCGAGAAGCCGTTTCACTCAGATATACTGTATGTTACACAATAAGGAAGAAAATACTATCAACTTTTGTTTCATGCCGACTTTACAGTAATGTACTGTATATAATACATAAGACAAGATCTGTAAAACCAGATATGAAATACATGTACCCTTAATGCTATTCTGTATATTACAACATTATATTTACCTTACAAGTATAAAAATAAATAACAGTAGTATACAGAAATGTGTCTTAGATATTATAGCATCATTTAAAGTGTCATTTAAGAAATTTGGGGGTCAAAATACATTTATACATCTCATTTTTTTTCATGTTACTCAGCTATATTTAACAATGAAATATAATTACAGTCACGAATTTCACCTACAACTGCAGTAAGCTTTTGATTACAATATGTTTTCCTGAGAGAAATGTAATATATTCTGTGCTGTAGGGACAAGAGTGTTCGAAAATTAGGATTTCATGGTTGATGACTTTGATTCAGATAAACCGTAATCCCTATTTAAATCCTGCATAATGACTTCACAATTGCATTTTATTGTATTTATAGCTCATCCAGCACAAGACTAAGAGTATTTTTATCCTGAAGTTTACAAAAGTGTTATAACATGCTGCAGCACCAGGGGCTTTTGGATCAGTGAACCAAAGCTCAGGGACTGACACAGAGACTGTAATGAAGCTCATGGAACTGGTGCATGAATACAGCCGCATCTGATTAATCCCAAATAGAGCTACATGCAGAGTGCAAAGCTTGTTTGTCCGTAAGCATGTGTCTGTTTTTGTGTGCGCATGTGTCTGTCTTCGGGTTCTGGTACCAGTCTTTACGGTTAGCTTAGGGTTACAGTTTTCAACAATATTTGCGTCAACGTAATTCACAGTACATTTAAAGAGCATGTTAATGGTGTGGCCATGGCTTTGCGGTTTGTTTGCATGCTCCAACACTGTATGTGGGCCATGCTGATTCGAATGCAGCTTCAGTTGTTTCCCATTTCCCCAAAAAAAGTTTAAGATTCAAAATTTCAAAACCCAAAGAATCATTTATGCTAAAAAGGTTCTATATAGAACATTCTGATATGTGGGTTCTTTTGATTTAACTTGAAAAGGTTCGGAATATGAAACAAATGATGAAAATGTTTTCATGTCATAGCTCCACAACAATACAATGTCAACTCGAGTGCATGAAAAAAAGTGGAAATGGCGATTCCGTATAAATTGGTACGAAAATGTAAGATTTTTAGAAATATAGTAAACATTAAGGTCCACTTCTAAACTTAAGCATCATTGGAGCATAAGCAGATGCTTATGATTTCACTTTATTCTGATAGTTCACTTTAGGCCCTGTTTACACCTAGTATTAAGATGCGTTTTGGTCGATCGGATCACAAGTGGACGACGATAAACACAGGTGTAAACAGGGTCTAACACGTTTTGAGCTTGTCCACTTTCGACCACTTCCAGAGGTAGTCGAAAACGTATCTTAAAAACAGGGTCTTAGATATTCTTTGTCAACTAACTACATGTCAACTAGCTCTCATTAGAGTTATAGTAGACTGTTAGGTAAGGGATGGGTTAGCAGAACAAGTTAACATGTTGCAAAGTTACTTTTAGTCAGAATGTCTGTTGGGGAGCATCAAAATAAAGTGTCAGCAGATATTAAGCAGACAGTCTGCTAATGCTCTAATGACTGCTAGTTGACATGTAGTTGAAAAATTACTTATAGTTAGAATGTTTAAAGTGGACTATCGAAATAAAGTGTTACCAAACATACAAAACATTGTGTTTGAAACCCTGTGAATTTTACTAATTTATTTCAGAGAACAATAAGAGGAAAGTGCAATGCTGTGGTCCTAGTTTGTCAGAGAGAAACTTGCTGAAAAGGTCTATAAGGTGTTGCAGTCTATATATTTTCTGCTGAAGAGGGCTATTGGTGTCATCCCGCCTGCAAAATTGAAAGAGGAAAACAGATTGCTCAAGCCACTCCCATGTATTAGATCATGAGCAGTGTATTCAGAAAAACAGAAAAGAAGCTGCTTTGACAGTTTTAAGGATAACTTTCCCCGACTGTTGTGTCTCATCTTTGCAAATGCACAACAATTCCTTTCAGGGTGGCTTTACCTCAACAGCTGGGGTCATGAATTATTCTTCAGACTTACACCATGTACTGGCTTCTCTCCACTTTCTGTGCCCCCTTTTCTCTCTGTGCCTTTCTTTTCTTCGAACAAAACCCTACTCAGCAGCCTGGCATAGATCACAGGTGGAGGGGTAATGAGATACATTTGCTTTCCTCTGCTCAGCTACCTGGCGAGGAGAGAGATGTAATTCATTATTGAGTAGACCCAGGAGACTGTTGTTGAGGGGGGAACCGTGTGAGTGAGCGACGTGACAAGAGAGAAAGCGTCATCATAGAGTTGGCAGAGAAGATCGCTAGATAGACAATCTGACTGGACAATCGGTGCATTCATTGCCCTTAGTTTTTAAACAGTATCTGTGAGTGAGGTCACAGCATTGTAGATGACACAGCATTCATCTGAGAAAGATATACATAGAAAATAAGGTGAACACGCTCTTGTGCGTAGGACTAATTTCTTATGCAATGCAGTAGCTTTTAAGTTGCTAAACTTTTTTTACTGATAAAATTGTCAGACCAGCACTGAAAACATGTTCATGTGTGAGTGTGTGTCCATATTGTATATATGTGTGCAGGAGAAAGTTAGAGAATGTGCTTTCTGTACATAATAAAACGTAATTTTGTGGCAAAAAAACATGGGAATAATTTAATCAAATTTTTATCGTAGTTTTTACTATTTATTTGCTTGTTCAGTGACGTTGTGAGTTTTGGTTCTTTTGCTGTTGTATAAGGACCTTTGAAATAACTGAAATCATTTGGCAAAATGATATGAACTGTAGCCATGCGCCTCCCTGAAAAAATTTTTAAATAACATCTTAGAATGTCTGTCAACCAGTCAGATTCAAGCATTCAACTGTCCTTTAAAAAAATAAAAAAAAACTTATTTGTGACCCTGGACCACAAAATCAGTCATAAGGGTCAATTGTTTGAAATTGAGATGTATGCACCATAATAAGCTTTCCTATGATGTATGGTTTGTTAGGAAAGGACAATATTTGGCCGAGATACAACTATTTGAAAATCTGGAATCTGAGGGTGCAAGAAAATCCCTTTAAAGTTGCCAAATGAAGTCCTTAGCAATGCATATGACTACTACTAATATATATATTTTTTATATATATTTATGGTAGGAACTGTACAAAATATCTTCAAGGAACATGATCTTTACATAATATCCTAATGATTTTTGGTATAAAAGAAAAATCGATAATTTTAACCTAATTTATTACGCGGCTCTGTGGAATACTTGATTCTGATTGGTCAATCGTGCATTCCAACAGTATGTTATTCCCAGATAACAACCGCCAAAGTGAATAACACACCGCTCATCCGGGTACTACGAGTTATCTTGACCGGTACTACTTATATGCTTAAAGTGTCACTCCGCTGTCGTTGACTAATGGAAGACTTCAAGCGTTAGTTCACCCAAAAATGAAAATTAGCCCATAATTTACTCACCCTCAAGTCATCCTAGGTGTATATGACATTCTTCTTTCAGATGAATACAATCGGAGTTATATTAAAAAAGTCCTGGATAATCCAAGCTTTATAATGGCAGCGATTGTTGTTCTGTTAAAAATACCATAAAAATGCATCTGTCCGTCAAAGAACGTGCTCCACGCGGCTCTGGGGGGTTAATAAAGGCTTTCTGAAGCGAATCGATGAGTTTGTGTAAGAAAAATATCCATATTTAAAACTTTATAAAGTAAAGTTTCGGCCGATCGCCTTCCGTATTCAATTTATGGGAAAAGTGTTGAAAGTGCCTCTGCGGTTCAAATGCTTTCGCAGTTACGGTCGTCAGACGTAGCGTAAGTATTTTGAATTGCGAGAGGCACTTTCAACACTTTTTCCATGGAAGGCGATCAACCGGAACTTTACTTTAGTTTTAAATATGGATATTTTTCTTACACAAATGCATCGCTTCGCTTCAGAAGGCCTTTATTAACCACCCAGAGCCGTGTGGAGTACGTTATTTGATGGAAAGGTGCTTTAAAATTTTATTTTATGGACTTTAAAAACAGAGCTACAACTACTGCTATTATAAAGCTTGGATTATCCAGGACTTTTTTTAATATAACTCAGATCTTATTCGTCTGAAAGAAGAATGTCATATACACGTAGAATGACTTGAGGGTGAGTAAATCATGGGCTTATTTTCATTTTTGGGTGAACTATCCCTTTCAGCATTAATTTCAACATATATGGTAAAAACTAATCTTTTCAGCAATAGATAAAGGCTTAAAGCAGTTTGAAACTGTTTTTCTTCGCGGAAGCTTTGCGTAAGAGCTAATAAAATATTACTCAAGTCTAATTTACTTGAGACAAGTAGCAGTGTAATAAGCGGGATAATCATCCAGCCGGTTGTTATCGCAGAATAAACCCCTTCAGAGTGACGCAAGTCCTGATCACTCTGTCGGGGTTTATTCTGCGATAACAACCGGCTGGATGTACATTATCCCTTACGTATTGTTGACTATTGTCACAAATATACCTGTGAGACTTATGACTGGTTTTGTGGTCCAGGGTCACATTTATACATCATTCATGGACTTTTTTTTTGGATTTTTTTTTTTTTAAATGTACAACTTTATTTCAATAGTCCACTTAGACAGTCTACTAACTATAAATAACTTTGCAACTACATGTCAACTAACTATCATTAATTTGCAACTACATGTCAACTTATTCTACTAACCCTAACCTAACAGTCTACTAATACTCTAATGAGAATTAGTTGAATAGAATGTCTGTTGGGGAGCATCAAAATAAAGTGTTAACAGATATTAAGCAGACAGTCTACTAATACTCTAATGACTGCTAGTTTCAAAGGTACTTATAGTTAGTATAATGTCTAAAGTTGGCTAAATACAATGTTACCATACTTTCAGTTTCAGAATTTTTGGAGAACATTTAAAATTAACTATTTTGTTAGCTAAATGAGAACAAAGAAAAAGCGTGTTTTAAAAAAAAACTGGACGCTTTGAATGTTCAGAGAACATTTTTATAACAGAAATAAAGTTTCATAACATGAATGTATAGCAAAATGTTCTTTGAACATATGTTTGTTATCAGCTTTCCAACAAAAATGCAGATATTTGTGTATTTGTGCTCCCCTGGCGGCCCTGAATGACTCTGAGGGACAGAGATGTGTGTATGTGCGTGTTTGCTAGTTAGACAGTGAGTGTTTATCAGCCAAAGAGAAGGTGAGTCGTTAAGTGGTTATGTATTCCAGACGGCCTCTGTCCCCTGGCCGTGCTGTATTCATGAGATAGCATGAGCACTTATAAATGGATCAAAGGACAAAATCAAAGGCATTGCTCATGAAACCCTACGGAGAAGCTTCTGTTTACAGCCTGAGTGCCCCATCTCCACATTTACCTTGACCTGAATAAAGCACGGAGCTGATTAAGGTGCTTGTCATGGTCCGGTACCGGTTGTGCTATTGAAATGCCCCTTAAGAAAATAAAATTTCAAATGTCTATTTAGATTTTCCCTAGACGGAAAGCAGATGATATAGAGGGCAAAATGAGACTTTTGCTCTTGCTTCTCAGATTTTTCTCTTGTGACTTTTCAGACGAGATCTCAAAGTGTGCTCACATTTGCCAAGACACCAGAAAGTGTCTGCAAGAGTTTTCAATAGCAACTCAAATATTTCCTGTAACCCTGTAAAGTCTGACATATGGGACTGTAAGCTCCATCCGTTAGCCAAAAAACGGAATCCAACGGCTGGTTGAAGGAATTCTGCGTGTATGTCTTTTCTGGCGCTTCTGATAAAATCACTTTAAATTATTAAAATGTGATGATCCAATTTTCAATCTGACCATGAATAATTTAATCTGACTCCAATTGTATGTGACTTTGTTAAATTTGTTATGTTTATAACGTAATAGCTGATAAGATTAGTTGTGATTTAATTTAGATCGTTGGTTTTTCTTAGTAGCTCTTATGTTCAAATAGTCGTTCCACCGTGGGACCCGGAGTCGCACAGAGACTAAGCGTCGCAATTCACTAGCTCACGGGCAAAAATTAGCCAGTTCTGATATTACAGAGGATTGCAGAGTGAACTATTTTACCTTTCAGTGAGTTGCACATGCTTACTCATAACAAAAAGTGTAATTTTAGTAATAGTCACAAAAGCTGCATCTTGCTAATAACAGTGACAGTCAGAAATCGGATTTTCCCAATGCTGTACTTCCATGCTCCAGTCATTGCGTCCTCGTTTTGATCTGTGGAAACTCCTACTTACCCCGCATGCGTCACTACTAGAATAATGATTTCAGAAAGATACAGAATAAATCACGATTAACATTTATTTTAGCCAGGCAGAACATTACAATAAAAATAATCAAACTAGATCAGCATACAATATAAAACACAATTACAAAATAATATGAAAATAGTTTCAAAGAGTCATATCGGGCACAGTACACACATGGGGGTTTCTGGCTACAGAATTTTTCCCCAAAAGGCAGCTCTACTACCCTTCCTTATATACCCAGACCAGAACAAAAGGGTTGCAAGTATTTGCAACACAAACACCTGGTTTCGGGAGAGAGGATCAGATATCTGAGGAGACCACTCAAAAAGGAGAATAGAATTCTCATATGTTTCAATCTTTCTCATCCTACCAGTGACTGCAGTGAAGTTGAGACCATTTTACCAATCGCACTGGAGACATTTAAAAAGATACCACACATGAAAGGGGAAAAACAATAGATTTACAAGATACATCATCTGTGGTATGTATGCATTCTGTGACTTGAATCAGAGGCAAGGGAGGGGAGGATGGAGAGGGGGAGAAGGTTTGGGCAGGGCGATTTCCCACAGCCTTTCTGTGAGATCTTCTCTCCAGATTAGTGAATTTTATTGTTCTATTGCAGGGGGTTTGGATCTTCAGCTTTTGTCTTAGCAGTAAAACCGATCCTTACAGGACAAAAGGTCTGACAAAAAGAAATGGTAAAAAAAAAGTAATTTCAAAATTGAACCGTTTATTGAACCTTTAGAATATATTAAAAAAACAGTTTGAGTATGTTTTATAATCAAAGCTCTGTATAGTTCTTATTGTGGGGGGCAACACATACAGTATAATGCAATGTAATACAATAATGATTGCTAGATTTACAAATAAATGTTCCTCAAAAGCCTGTTGAATCTCATTTGATGGGCCTACTCACATTTTAACATGATTTTTCTAAAATATGATGTATGAATAATCAAGTAAACTTAAGCTGCTTCAGTCCAATAAGTGTTCATCTTGAAAAATGACTTACGATACACAAGTTATACATTTACTTGTATTGTGCACGTCCTGATTTTGCCGAGTTAGACGTGTTCCAGGGTCAACATATTTTGTTGATCTCGGAACAACATTCCTGTCCGAAAATTTTATCCTAACCATATCCCCACCCCTAAACCTAACCCTACCCATAAATTATCCCTAAAATCTGAGGGAAATAATAGGTGAATAACACTGATGTAGAAGCACCTAACCCTGGTTTGAAGCCTAAACTTGACAGAAACTGTAAACTTGTCCCTCGGATCTGACTGGTTGATTGGGATGTTGTTCCAGGATCAAGAAAGATGTTGATCCAGGAACATGTTGCACTTGTGAAGTCAGGTTCTGTGACCTGAAGAGGGATGATTTAGAATTATACCAAAAGGACTTTTACTTGCTAAAATAGTATAAACTATCAATAAAGCAAACAGAATGGCATGTAGTATGACACAGTGATATGATACAGTAGGTATAAGGTTAAACAAAACACTTTCTGTGTGAATGGCCCCTAACCTAACAACTGAGAGCCTCCTTTATGTCCCTGATCTATGAAAGAGCAATAGAAATTCCCTCTGGGGAGATGCACAGGAAATTTACATGTGCAGAATTTGATAAATTCTGTCCAATATGACTAAATTGTGGCTTCAAATGACAATACTTCAACAGCTGAATCACAGACACTTTGGATGGATGACTTGTGGCTGTGTGGGCTTGTCTCTGCCAGTATGAATGACTTATAGGACTAGAGGAACAGATGGGTTGTGGGAGAAATTCTCAAGAAGCCAGAGCGAGAAATAATGAGAAATGCAGAGTGAAAAGACTAAATGAGTGGGACACTAGCAAGACAAACGTCCCTTAAAGATACAGGAAACAAGCAGCATCTTGCCCACGATAAACCTTGTTTTCATTGTCACCGTGGGTAGAGAATATCTCGATTATAGCATCTTAGATCCATCGGACTGCACCAAAATATGACGGCTTTCTGTGGCAGGACAGAATAATAGTGAGGAAATAAAATGTACGTAAGGAGGACATGTCAGGATGATAACTCTGAGAGGAGCAGCATTGTGAGGAACACAGGAGAAGATCAGGGGTGCTGACAGTCAAAGGGGAGAGCAAACATTGGAGCATAAGTAGTAGCAGCGAGCCGGTAGCAAAGCATCATGGGGATTGGCTGACAGGGTGTGGAGAGAGATCATTAGAGATGATAGAGAAATAGAACAGGGGCGCTGAGAAGAAAGAAACGGGAGGAATGGAGACCAGGGTTGGACTCAAAGAGAATAGATGATTGTGAAGAGCAGATCAGTAGGGTTTGGATCAAGCTCTGATCACATTTCAAGGGTTTTCAGCTTATGTGTCCCATTTTCATGCACATTTATGAGGTTTTTTTTCTGGATGTAGATATGTGTGTGTGTGTTTGTGTGTGTGTCCAGTTACTGGCACAGAGGTTTCTGGACCATGTCTAGGTAAACAAGATTCTTGAGAGAATCAATTGGAATTGGTCTCCTTGGCTCACATCAAAGAACTACCCTGGAGGAGGATTGCAGCCCAATACAGCACAGAAAGATATGGGAAATGCTTCATTCCTCAAGGTTGCTTACTTGTCCTTGATAAAGTGAGGGTGTGAAGTCCATTTTTTATTTTTTGTTATGTAAAGAAATTCCAAATCTTTTATCTTTAATAGGGCACAAATGGTTTTAATTCTTTTGATGATAATGGCCTCTATGCACCTCTATATATAACCATGTTCCCATGTTGCTTGTGCTAGTAAATGGCTGTTTAAATAATACCCAGACCTGGAGATTTACAATGTTGTGGTCCATTTAGCAGTCTAATGGAAGGGCTGCTCTATACAGCTAAAATAATGTATCTTAATATTTAAATATTCTAAAAAGGCATTTTTTTTTTCCAATCAGTGGATCCATAAGCTGAATTTAGACAGGCAGTTTTGCAAACTACTTATTTTAAAGTTATTATTATTTACTTATAGTTCCTTTTTTACCTAAAGATAAACATTTTTGTCATTAAACATTTACTTGGTTATGTTTAAAGCTCACTTTTGCTGTTCGTGAGACTATATTAGCTCCACAGTTCATTCCCTCTCACTCAGAAAAAGCACAAAAGTTGTGAGAAATCAAGATCAACAAAAACGTGACACGAAATACAATCCATGTGCCTTCTTCTCTGAGGTGAATATATCCGTTGTGTTCGTAGTAACAAGTTATCATGTTCACATCTGTTAAATGCGCTGTAAAATCATTTTGTCACATATAGACAGCACATATAGGTCTGATGAAGATGGCAAAGATGCAAAAGGTTCCAAAACTAAGACATTTATTAAATAAAACAAACTCCACTGGTAATCCACAGGTATGAAGATGGCAACAAAATGTGTAGACATGACATAACACAGCAACTGAATGGAGCACAAAGAGGACCTTAAATACACAGTGATGATAACAAAATAACGAACAGGTGTAATGATTGATTGAGTGTCCATGACAACTAATGACTAGCAGAACCTAAACAATAGGGGAGCAGATAGGAGGCCGACCAAAACAGGGGTGCGTTTCCTAAAAGCATCGTTAGTCAACTATGGTCGCAAGTTCCGTCGTTATCAGTTATTACTCCACCACCTGCGTGACATTATTAACCAACGTGGTTGATCGACAGATTTGCGACAATACGGTTTCAGGAAACAGACGCAACTAGCTAGTTGATTTCTTCAACGATGCATCAGACTATGGTAGTTAAGCAGTGAGTAACGTCGTTGTACGAGAAACGCAGAGATGTACGAGAAACGGACCCATGGAGGAGTTGACAGTGGGCGGAGCCAGGGAGGAGTAGAAAGTGAAAAGGCCCATGGAGGAGTGGCTGGTGGTAGGATCCAGGAAGGAACGGATGACTGACGTGATCCCAGAGCGACTCAGGAGACGGACATGAGGGAGGCGATCCACGGTGGCAGTGATTGAAGGAGGAGACGTGGTGGTACTTTGAGCCCAACCCACAGTGATGATGCCTGGAGATGTAGAGGCCCAGGCAGAGTCCATGGGACCAAGAGACCCAGTGACACCGAAGGACTGGGAGGCCAAGCTGGAATCCCAGCAATGAATGGCCAAGGTGGAGCCAGGGTGCCGGAGGACTGCGGTGGAGCCTGAGGGATGGAGGAGCCCGATGAAGCCCTAGGGGTAGAGGGATGGAGCGCAGCAGACAGCCTAGAAGTCCATGGCGATGATAGAGTGACGACTGACCATGGTGAAACTGGTGGGATGAGGGAGCCTGGTGAAGCTGTAGGGACGACAGTAGAGTCTGATTGAAAACCCCTCCATGAGCATAATGCCGCTGCAGATGGCAAATTGGCTGGTGCAGATGAACTCCTCCACATACTCCTCCAGGTCTCTTCCTCCTTGAAATATAAAAATCATAGTCCTGTTGGGCTTGGGCAAGCTCCCATATGGAGCAATGTTTATGGAGGCAATTTTCACTTATTTTGGCTCTAGTATTCTGTAACATATAGGTCAGATGAAAATGACAAAGATGCAAAAGGTTCCAAAACTAAGGTATTAATGAAATAAAACAAAAATAGGTAATCCACAGGTATGAAGAAGGCAACGAAACAGCATGTAGACATGACATAAGAAACAACTAAATGGAGCACAAAGGAGGAACTTAAATACACAGTTATGATGACAAAATAATGTACAGGTGTAATGACTGAATGAGTGTGCATGACAGCTAAAAGAGCATGAAACCCCCGTTTCCACCGAAATGACCCGGAACCTGGAATTTGTCCCAGGAATTTGTTTTTCAGGAACACTTTTTTCCCTCAGACCTGCTGCTGTCTACTTTTCCATCACGGTCTAAAATACTTTGAAGATTAGTCCAGTGACGTAGAACTGCGCGCAGCTTTCCAGAGCCCAATGGATTTCGTCCTCCGCAAATAAACGTAATAATGCCTGAACCTTGTCGTCGGTCCATCGGTCATATTTTTTAAACTCAATTGTTGATTCAAATAGCAAACAACTTTCATTGCACGCACCGCAACAGACCTTTTAGGTTGAAATAAAATGCTGCGTGAACTCAACCAATCAGCATGTTCAGTGCGCAAGTCCCAAGTCCCAACTTTGAAAAAGTACAACCTCGCAAGCAAGGCCATTTTGAGGGGGAAATTTTTACCTGCGGTTCCTGCGGTTGAAACACACAGAGTACCACCCCAAAGTCCCTAGTTCCTGGGGAAAGTTACCGCGGTGGAAATGCGGCTAAAATAAAACTATGATGTATTTTATGCCTGTATCATTTCCTATTGCTGCTATAAATATGATTCGGAGGTTGAACATGAGAACCGATAACAAATGATATTTAATATGAATTTAAGAGGTAGCAAATAAATATTTAATTCACCTTAGAGCTGGGTTTATCTTTGATCATCCTTCATCTTATTCACCTGTGTGTTTTCAATCTATGCTATTCCAACGTGAAACAAAAAAAAGAGGGCTAAAATGCAAATATAGCTTTAAGACATGACTCTTTAAAAACGTGTTCTTATTGCATCATTGATTTCACTTTATCATTAAAGTTATACAAAAAGTTTTGCTTTCTCCAGAGGAAAATTCAGTGCACAAAGATTGATCTTTCATAGCTCAGGAGACTTAATGGAGCTTTCGGTTATGTTTTATTGTTTTATTGAAGTATCAACTTTGTCTCAGGCATTTCTCCTAAAATGTTCTGGTTTTTGGATGAATTTGATGAAAAATGTATTGAGATTTAGATCTATTTTGAAACTGGTACTAATGGGAAACACAAGTTTTAAATCTCATTGCAGTCTTGAATAATTGAGGTATTAAAGCGATTTTGTCTACAGTCCATTCTCATGTATTGTATAATGTTGTGGCAAGTAGCAGCACCTGAGTATTTTTGGAAGGAGAAAAAAAAAAAAGATGTGCGTCATCTAAAATGTTGATGGAAATCAACAAGGCCTGCAGGACACCTCCCCTGAAAATGTTTTGATTGCCTGCCAATTCTGGTTTGCATTCGGACTAATCATTAACAAATCCTTTTTTTTCTTCTTTTTCTTTTTAGGAGGACAGTCCGTCATGCTGTGAGGATCCATGAGGATATTTTCTTTTTCTCTTTCACTCACTCACTCCCTCTGTATCTCATATTAGAACATGTGACTCAGTTTGGTTTTAGTGGCATTAGTGTACAGAACTGCATTATGGATGTAGACAGTGAATAAGTGCAGTGAATACATGTGAAGTTGAACACAGCTCATAATCTGTTGCCTGAAGTTTAAGAGTCCATCTTCATTTATGTGGATGCATTAAAACAGAGAATACAAATTAGACACCACTGTATCAGACCTGTGGTAGACCTAGGAATTGCAAAGATTCTCTTTGTGTATTTATAACTATTGACATGATTCAGATACAGGTGAACCTCGTGAAAACCAGGCAGGCCATGTTTCATCACAATAATATTAATACAAATAAACATAAAAACAGTAATAATAAAATTATATTTTGCACAAATAGTGCCTATTTTTTTGTATGTAAATCAGCAAAAAAATGACAACAAATACTTAAAATGTATATATATTTTTTTTGCACACAGTCAGGAGGGCTACCACCCTGCAGATTTTTGCTCCAACCTGAATCAAACACACCTGAACCAGCTAATCATGGTGTTCATGGCTGCTTGATAATTACAGACAGGTGTGTTGGAGAAGGGTTGGAACTGAAATCTGCAGGACAGTAGCCCTCCAGGAGCAGGATTGGACACCCCTGCCCTTAAGGGACATGGTGATGAAAAATATGAGATGGGAGTGAAAAAATATATTTCAATGCTTTTTGCGTTCTCTCACAAAAATGTTGCATTCCCTAAGAAACTTTGCGTTCGAGAGAACGCAAACGCATTGACATATAATTTTTCCTCCCATCTAATTTTTTTCTCTTCACCATGTCCCTTTAGGGGCTCTGTAGAATATTATTGTTGCATTAAAGGCATTAAAGCAATGTAAATTGTCACGAAAATGGAGTCACAATGCAAAACAAATCCTTAATTTGATTTTATTAAATTAATCCTCAAGAATTTTTAGCTTAATTTTTCAGTGAAAAATGACGCAGACATTCTTCGACATTTAGTGAGTTTCATCTAGGTGCTTAGCAGTCAGATTCTAGTATTCCAGTTCACCTTCTGCACTGGACACATTCTAGAAGTCAACATTAATATTTTTCTCCCATCTTGCCCTAGATACTCATAGAGCCATTTCCCTGCCTAATCTACTGACCAGTTTACAGTGTCTGGTGCATAGCTACTCTACAGGGACAAGGGCTCAAACGCGTGTAAATGAAATATGTGACATTTCCCAAGGGGCAGAGGAAGTTGTCTTAAAAGAGCAATCAATTTTTTCCCTCAATCCAGAGAGGCCAAACACAATGAAAGTACTCACTCATTGTCTTTCAACTTAATTAAGCAATCCATCATGTGACTGTCTGACTTTAAAAAAAAAAGGAGTTTCTAAGAGGAAGAGGAAGTTATTTGAATAGAATGCGCTGCGTAATGGTGTGTCAATAGTTTGAAAAGGAAGCCATGGCCAGATGATTAAGGGCTTCCATGAAATGTGTTGCTACTATGGAAACGTCACTCTGAAATGAAATTAAAAGGCCATATATAGTCCATATGACTTTGTGGTATTTTCTAAACCATGCAGTATATATTGTTCCCTTTCAGCCAGTCACTACGCGTTAGGTCAGTGACTGACGAATGAAAGTCTCGTCTGAGAGCCCTATCACCTTCGAGTATTACAAAACGAGCCAATGGTATGAAAATACCATGGGTCTGCGGAATTTGCATAGCAAACTATAAGGAGCAGTGCATGCAAACTTGCATTATGTTTTCTGCTTCGGAGCTGAAGTGTTTTCTGTGCTTCACTATCGCCTTCGTGGTTTTGCAATGAGTGAGCTCTTCAGCGAGTGTTGGTGTGACGGTGTTTTCAGCAGAGTTTTACGGTCCTGCTGCTGATCTGTGCAGTGATTTGCACATGGCTCGTGTCTCTCCCCTGCGCGCTTCAGCACTGCTGTTTAAGTGTTTCCTTGTCTAAAAGAGCTGCACGGGTGCATCTTTTTAAAGATGTAATTTCGCCTGTGTGTTTCTGGGTGCGGTTGCATGATTTAATCTGTCTGACAGCCATTAGCGCTGTCTAACGTGTTTGGGCTTTAATCTCGCTGAGGCAGCGCTCGTGGAGGAGTCATGTTCCTACTGCGGGAACATGACCATCGCAATGCTTAGATCGAGACTCAATGACCTCAGAAGAGGTAGATTCCCCTCTGCCATACCCCAATCTAGTTCCTCTGCGCAAGGACCTACTTTGGCTGATACTTTGCAATCCGCCACCGTGTCCCGAGCGCTCAAGGCTGGACAATTGGTTCCTGGGAAATTTCCAGCTCGTGGAAGTCTCCTTTGACTTTTCGTGGACACTCTGCGACTTCCTCCGCCTTCTCTGCCATCAATGGCGCAGCAGGCAAAAGGTACACTGGGGTCACCCTGGTGGAGCGCTCTGTTGCAATGCAACTGTGTCCTCGGAGCGCCTCCACCTGGCGCGGCAACTCTAAGCACCTCTCCAAGGCCTGTAGGTTCTCGTCCACACTCGTGGCCAAGACCTATAGAGCCACGGGGCAGGCCGCCTCCACCTTGCATGCCATATCCATCCTTCAAGTTCATCAGGCGAAGGTGCTCAGGGACATGCACGAGGGCAGGGCTGATCCGGGGCTGATGCAAGAGCTGTGTACGGCTACCGACCTCGTCCTACGGGTGACAAAGGTTACTGCATGTTCCCTGAGTCAGGTGATGTCCACATTTGTGGTCCAGGAATGACACTTTTGGCTCAACCTGGCAGATATGCGGAAGGCTGAGTGAACCCGTTTCCTCAACTCCCCTATCTCCCAGGCTGGTGCAGTCGAGGATTTTGCCCAGCAGTTCTCAACCGCCCGGAAGCAGACTGAGGCGATTAAGCATATCCTGCCCGACGGCCTGCTGCTGCCTCCACCCAGCCGTCGGCACAGCCGCCTGAGCCTGCTCGCCGCCGAGGGCTAGCCTCACGACAGGGAGCTAGGGCTTGCGCAGGACACTGGAAGACAGCCGTAGTTGCGAGATTAGATAGGGACCCCTATTTGTCAGTCACTGACATAACGCATATTGACTGACTGAAAGGGAACGTCTCGGTTACGTATGTAACCCTTATTCCCTGAAGGAGGAATAAGGGTTACATACGTAACCGAGACGTTCGCTGAAACAGCCGGGACGCACAGTCTCGGCTCCTCAGCAGGTAACATAATGCGAGATTGTATGCGCAGCTCCTTATATATATATATATATATATATATATATATATATATATATATATATATATATTATTATTATTATTATTATTATTATTTTTTTTTTATTTCCTACCTAAAGATTTGTTTGGATTACATCAGATTTCTAGTAAATTATTTAGGTCATAGAAGACAAAAAGGTCAGGGGCAAAAACATTTCAATTGGATTCAGATCAGGGTCAGACCAGATATTTGACTGGGTCATTGTAGGTCACCTTTTTTATTATCAAGTCATTGCAATGTTAATTTGACCTTGTGTTTGCGGTCATTGCAATCGTCCCGCTTCAGTTCTTCAGTGCACTGACACAGGTTTTCTTGCAGTATTTCCTGATATCTTTGCAGGCTCACAGCGAAATGTTACTACCATCATACATTCTTAGAATAGATGTTTTATATAGAACTGTATAGACATTTTTAAGAACCCTTTATGTCAAAAAGGTTCTGTGTGTACGCTGTGATTGTGTGACGTGGGAGCCTGGTATGTCTGTGACACTGTGTAAGGAGAAATGTCTTAAATGACTCCACAATACTTTCATGTTTAACGGTTATCTATTTTTTTCTCATGATAAAGTAATTAGAACTAATTGGGAACCCCTAAAAGGTTCTTTATATGAAGCGCCTGACAGAACCCTTCTTCTAAGTGTACTTTAAACTAGGACTTTTTCTGTAAGATTTACGCCACATTTAATTTCTTCTTCTTATTATTTTTTTTTTAGAATTTACACACTGTAACTATTTGGAATATACATGTATAATATACTGCTGCTATTCCTGCACTCCAGTATACTGTATTTGCACTTTGCAAATTCCTAATACCTAGATGACTGACTACATTTGTCAAAATGTGTAGTATACAACAGAACACACTGCATGCAATACAGCATCCCACAATGCAAAACGGTCATTTTGACCTTCCATCTCCAGTTTGATGGATGAACCAGGAATAATATCAGAAATATATTTTTCTTGACTGATTTTTTTTATCTGACCAACAAGAGAGACATTTTGTTGATCATGCGCAGCCAAACATGTTTGTTTGAAATGTTGAAATGGATGTATGTGCTATTTCACATTACATTATTAACATTCAGTGTACACTTAGTCAATTTTTGGAATGATTGAATCTAAAAAAATAAAACAAAATATGCTCACCAAGGCTGTATTTTTATTTTTATTTTTTGTTAAAAAAAATAGTTGAATGGGAATATTGTGAAATATCATTACAATTTAAAATAACTGTTTCCTCTTTGAATATATTTTAAAAATGTAATTTATTCCTGTGATCAAAGCTGAATTTTTAGCATCATTACTCCAGTCTTCAGTGTCACATGATCCTTCAGAAATCATTCTAATAGGCTGATTTGCTGCTCAGTTATTATCAGTTGTTATTAATGCTCAATTATTAATAATAGGCTATTTATTATTATTAACAGTTGTTGCTACCTATTTGTGTGTGTGTGTGTGTGTGTGTGTGTGTGTGTGTGTGTGTGTGTGTGTGTGTGTGTGTGTGTGTGTGTGTGCGTGTGTGTGTGTATATATATATATATATATATATATATACCCCAAACTTTTGAATGCGGATCACGGCTTCCACAAAAATACTAAGTAGCACAACTGTTTTAAACATTGATAAGAAGCACCAAATCAGCATATGAATGATTTTTGAAGGATCATGTGACACTGAAAACTGGACTCTAAAAATTCAGCTTTGATTTAGATTTTTTTTTTTTTTAAATCAGGCAGCATGTTGTACATTATTTACTTTTGATTATTTATTATAGTCTGGCTTGGTTGATCATGTGGTCTATGTAACCACGTGACTCCTTAAATTAAGATGGCTCCTGCACTAAGTATTAGGCTTGAGCATCACTACGGGAAGCAGTGTCTGACTTCATGTCTCTGTTTTCAGCTCCTCCCCGACAGCACGAGGCAACTGATGTCGAACACATCTATTGTAAGCTTGGCACTGACAACGATCACATGTGATGAAACCTTTACCCTTTTTTAGTTAAGCATCTTTTTTATCTCGCACTTGATGACTTCTTCTTTGGTAGAGTGTGCGGACTCTCTTGAAGTGTTTTACTATTTGTACTATTTACATCAAAGAAACAGATTACATTTTAAAATCTATTTAATTATTATTATTATTATTTTTTTTTTGTATGTCTTGATGAGCATAAGAGACTTCTTTCAAGATCTTAATCATTCCAAACTTTTGATTGGTAGTTTGTACTGGACAGTGTGTAGTTAGCAGTTTGCACTTATTCCATTTACAACATAGCTTCAGTCTCATCTGACAGCAGAGGTGTCTCCTTCATTGCAACTGTGTCACCATTATGGTTTTTGGCAACTCCAGATGGTTTTTTTGTGATTAATGGTTTCTTTTGTGCCACTCTCCAATACAAGCTGTTTTGTGTTGCAGGGCTCTTCATGTGCGTGACTGGTGCACTTTTACTCCATTCTCACTCAGTAGCTCCTTTAAAGTGATGGCTGGACTCTCTGTGGCTTCTCTCATTTAGTCTCCTCCTCGTTCATGCCGGGTTTGGAGACATGACCTTTTCTAGGCAATGTCTGGGTGGTTTGATATAGCATCCTCTTCCTGATAACAGCCAACATTGACCACTGGGACATCCAAAGACTTGGATGCATTTTATTAGGTAATTTATTGATATTTATTCATTTGGCAGACACTTTTATCAAGGTTTACCTGTTTTATCAGTACATATGACCTTGGACGCTCTACCAGTTGAGCTAAAAGAACAATGACAGGGACACAATTTATGTATTCATTTCACTATATCCCAACGTCTCTGGACTGCTCTTTAGTCTTCATTTTCACAGCTGTCCTTCAGTTTCACAACATGAATAATGATTCCTTAACTATCATGTTGTCACACAGAAAATGTGGGAGTTATTTTAATGGTTCACAGGTAGAGGACAATCATAAGGCAACTGTGTACACACAAACACACACACACACACACACACACACACACACACACACACACACACACAGAGATGTTTGCTTTTGTGAATTGTGGGGACATTCCATAGGCGTAATGGTTTTTATACCATACAAACCGTTTTTTCTATCCCCCTACCCCTAAACCTACCCATCACAGGAAACTGCACATTTTTACTTTATCAAAAAAAACTCATTCTGTATGATTTATAAGCCTTTTGAAAAATGGGGACATGGGGTAATGTCCTCATAAGTCACCCTCTCCTTGTAATACCTGTGTCATACCCATGTCATTATACATATTTGTGTCCTGATATGTCACAAAAACACGCACACACACACACACACACACACACAATAATATATATATATATATATATATATATATATATATTAAATAATAAAAATGCACTATGAAATCTCTGTTATATACTGCGTGACCTCAGTGCACTAGTTCAACAGCGCTCCTATTATAGTCAGTGGAGCGCACGGCGGCAGGAAAGTGATGTCGCGTCGTGTTTCAGCCCTGGTCGCGCATTCATTTGCCGGGAGGTGAAACTTCCTGGTGCGCTGGTGCGTCGCTCGGCTAGCGTTCCCAGCAGATGTTAGCTGTGACTTGCAAACAGAAAAGTTAAACTGTGAGACTACAGACATTTTCCTCTTTGTACAGTAATAATTTGATAGGAATATAGTGTAATACAAACCTTAATTTCATTCAGGAATTTTACCCTTAGGAAGTTTTCTCTTAGAACAGAACACAAAACCATTGACCGCTGGCAAACATATCCAGTTTTAACCGGTTTGGGTTACATTGACCCAGCGCTGGGTAGGTAGGTGATGACCCGGCAGCTGAGTTACAGAAAAACTACTAAAATATTAAAAAAAACCCTATAAAATGACCCAGCAGGCTGAACCCAGCATTTGGGATAAAAACAATAACCCAGCATTTTTCAGAATGACCCAGCACTGGGTAAAAATATTAAAAATAACCCAATAAAATGATCCAGCAGGCTGAACCTAATGGGTAAAAAAAAAAAAAAAAAAACAGCATTTTGTGTGTGTGTGTGTGTGTGTGTATATATAAATTAGCGCGTTAACACATTTTTTTTTCAGTTTAACACATTAAAAATATTTAACGCAATAAACACAGCATCTGTTTTTTCTGTCATCGTTTGACTAGCGTTATATTGTATGATCACGCTCTTTTTCATGCAAATGCTTTTATTAAGTGCGACAAGACAAAAGACAACACACTGTCTTTTCAATGTTCTGACACACACACAATGCACAGAAAGACACGCCAGTATCGTGCGCACAGACAGCGCACCAGAATAGAGTTCTCTTTCGCGCTTGAACAAACAATAACACACAGAATTATTGGTTATTTTTTTAAAGCCTATGTTAAGAAATTGACATTATACTGTAATGTTGAATGTCTAACACTAATGTTTAAAAAAATCTATGAAATCTATTTCATAGTGACATCAGTAGAAGTTATAGTATCAGTGATACTGGCCTTCATAAGAAGATTAATTACAGAAAATTATATATATATATGGATGCATTAAAATTATCAACGGTAAAGTGACTTTTACATTGTTACAAAAAATATATTTCAGATAACGGCTGTTCTTTTGTACTTATTAATCATGAATCCTAAAATAAATTAAGCAGCACAGCTGTTTTCAACATTAATAATAATAATAATAATAATTGAAGACTGGAGTAATGATGCTAAAAAAATCAGCTTTGCATTACAGGAATACATTACATTTTAAAATATATTCACATAGAAAACTGTTATTTTAAATAGTAATCATATTTCACAATATTAATGTAAAAATTAATGCAGCCATGCCAGGCAAGAGTCAATATCAACAAAAAAAACCTGACCCCTAAAGTTTTGAATGGTATATATCGCAATTTATGGATTATATTGCACATAATATCTGTTATATTATGTGTGTTGCCATTATTGAGATTTATGTAGTGTATTGCTGGCAATGTTTATTTTTAATAAATCTGTTTACATTCTGTTACTTCCTACTGTCTGAACTCATGCTGGGCTTTATAGTGTGACATTAATAAAGCCAACCATGAAAAATGAGTGCTGTCAGATGTTATATGTATAAAGAATAAGGTGTATAATACATACATTTATACATAATGTACAAACCTTGCAACATATATACAATTTTGAAATTAAATATACCATTTATATCCCATTTCCCTCGCTACAGCATGAAAATTGTGTTTCTCCTGGTATTATTATATGCACTGATATGCAGGAAGTTTATTTTAGGCTGTTGCATTTTGTTATGTTGATGTTTGCTGTCTGTTTTGACTTGCCATCCGGATATTCAATATGGCAGGATTTTACAAGCAATGTGATACAACAATTTGAACAAACTGGCGTCATCTTGTCACCCTGATGAGCTCCCTGGAGACCAACGTCACTCTTTGATCCCTGTTTCTGAGTCCAAAAGGATGCTGAGAGTAGATGGCGGTGTCCTGAAATAGTCTGAGCTCAAAGTTTCCCGTATCATCCAGCCTTTCAACCCTTAGCTGCTTTTATGCAAAAGGGGAGCTTGAGGGGGGTGACTTTGGCAGATATTTCATTTATTTTGAGGTACTATGTGTAACCCAAAAGGAACATTTCCAAAACACATGGGATCTCTTTTATTAACCACGCATATGCAAGTGCTTATGCATAAAAGCTGTGTGTGAGCTTTTTCATGCAAAAATCAGTAAGTTTGCACTTCCCGGTGGAAATGTTGCATTACTTTCATGTACATACAGACATGTATTAAATTATTGGTTACACTTTATTTTAGCAGTCATTAAGACTTTTGTTCATCTTCAGTAAAACTAATATCTAATACAAACACACACGCACACACATTCACACGCGTTGCAGAAAGGAAGAAAGTGAGGAAAGAATGAGTTTTAAGAGAGTGAAAGTTTCTAGCAATATATGCATTTATAACACATGACCTGAATGAACCACCAATCATTAATTTAACCCTCCTATCGTTTCTTAGGCGGGGTTATTAAATTTGATATCAATTGGATCAGTTCAGTTTAGACTCTGGAGGTTACTTGCGTATGCGTCTCGTGTCGTCTTGGTGGGTTCCCTTTTCGTTCCTGGCTACAGGGGTTTCCCAGGTTCGGTGATTCGCTGACGGCTTATCGTGTCTTTTCAACGACGGCTTGGGAAGCCAATCACGTTGTGTATTGGCGGCTGGATGGATAGTCTCGTGGGTGTTGTTTGAAGCTGAAGCGCGCTCGCTGTAGATTCGGCGAGAGAAACTTTGCGGCGAAACTTAACTTAGAACACAAGACTCAACGGAAAGAAAATAAACTTAAGTAAAAGAAAGGAAAGTGAGAGGAGAGTATTCAGATGGCTTGAATAAAATCATTAACCCATTCTCTCAATTCTTGATCTGCCACGTCTATCTCTCTTTTAGACTGACTTGAACACTGTTTCTTTTAGTAGACTTATTTCCGCTGATCTCTTTGTTCGTGTTCTGAGATTAATACTCAAATATTGGCCCATCCTCCTGGATGGATTCTGACCAATCAGATATCATCTTTGGTTCCGAGGTGACTGTGTCCCCACCCCTCCCATAAATTATCTGTTATCTCTGGTCTCCTAATTTCCCACTCTAAGCAGAGAGTGCATTAAGACATGATTTCTTATTATAAGGACACAATACATTCTACACAGATTTCACTGAAGCCATCTTCTGAATTATGAACCGAGATTTACACTCATACCAGATAAGGCATACTTTCAATTAACCATTTAATAGTTATAACAATTACATGAATTGTGAGTGATATATATGCATAGTGGTCACATGTATTGGTTATAGACATGATATAAAATTATGCAGTAGAAGGCTGTTTTAATGTAAGTCCGACAATCATCTTTTGAATGATTTTGTGATTTGATGCAGTTTGTACGTGACAACAGTTTCTGTGGGTTTTTCCTGTGGATTGTAACCGTGTCACTCAGAGTTCATCTAAAGGTCATTAAAACAGCAGGGATCTGGTTTGACTCTTTGTCGTGGAGATCAAACGAAGTCTGTTGTTATCTTTGGTGTTGCTCAGAGTTGCCAAAATTTGCAAGGCAATAAAGCACTTAGCTAAGTTTCTGTGGCTTGATGCAGACAGAATGAAGGCTTCGTCTTTTCGGTGATAGGTGGTTGATTTTGGGTCTGGAGTGTTGAATCGTTATCTTTGTGTGGAATTATGTTTGAACGAATCATCTGGAAGATTCATTTGTGTCTGATGCGCCCTCAATTCCTACAAGTGTTAAGTACATACTAGATTTCGAATTGTATGGAGCATGGGGCACATCTGGTGAGATTCTAGATTTCTGACTAACTGTTCAACTTTAACTAAGTTGTTATGCAGTTGCATTATAGGGGGCTAGATAAAATACTATTGAGATAATACGGCATTATTTTATGGTAACTTTAACTAAGTTGTTATATAGGTGACTGTAGGGGGCTACATGGGTACTTTTTAACAATAGTAAGCATGGGCAACATTGTTAAATTGCTTTAGCCATAACCTCTGGTTAATGATTGGACTGGCGAGTTTGTGATCGTGGGCCCCACATAACAGCCTGTGCGAGGACCCTGTGCGACTCTGAGAACCGAATGAATGATTTCAATAAGAGTAAAGAGTTAAATAGAATAATCAAATGTGTAGTTAAATTGTTATACAAATGGCCTAATAACCAATCGGCATTCTAACCTAAATTCGAGGTCATGATAAAATGGAGTCAGATAAAGTTAAATTGGAATTGAATCACTTTGCCCCGCTGAGAAGACTAAATGCGCAAGAAAACTTTACCCACCAATCGTAAGCCATCATTGGGACGATTGGGCGGGCCTGGTTTAGGCTGCAGGGTTGCTGAACGTCTAAAGAAACGTTATCAGCAAGATGATAGAAAACTGTACATTTCTCGTCTATTACCCACTGCAACTTATACCAACCACAGAAATAAGCACAGTTACAATAGCAAAATATGTGGGAAAACGTTGCTACAATGTGACTATATTGTATTGCAATAGGTAGAACTTCCAAGTCAATACCAAATCAAAACTAGTTAGCACAGTATTTGTAATAGAAAGGATTTAATGACAATTACTGGTTATGGTTCATGGTTATACTTAAAATAGTTTCAAAATATATGTATGAGATAATAAAAAAACTTATACCAATAATTTTACCCAGCATGTATAGAATGTTACCTGAGGGATAGAAAGTGAGAGAGAGGGAGAGACAGGCTTTAGAAAAGATAAGAGAGAAAGAGCCAGAACAAAGAAGCCAGAGTGAAAAGAAGAGCCAGAGAGCAGGCCCCAAGAAGAGAGAGAGCCGTCATTGGGATGATTGGGCGGGCCTTACAAGCTTCAGCAAGAACCAATGAGGTTCATTCTCGTGTGACGCAGCATGTTTGAGCTTCAGCAAGAAACAATGAGGTTCATTCTCGTGTTATGCAGCACGTTTGAGCTTCAGCAAGAACCAATGAGGTTCAAATTTTGTGTTACGCAGCACGTTTGAATTTCAGCAAGAACCAATGAGGTAAATTTTCGTGTTACGCAGCACATTTAAGCTTTAGTAAGAACCAATGAGGTTCATTCTCGTGTTACGCAGCACGTTTGAACTTCAGCAAGAACCAATAAGATTCATGTTCGTGTTACGCAGCACGTTTAAGCTTTTAGCAAGAACCAATGAGGTTCATTCTCATGTTACGCAGCACTTTTGAGCTTCAGCAAGAACCAATAAGATTCAATCTTGTGTGACGCAGCATGTTTGAGCTTCAGCAAGAACCAATGAGGTTCATTTGCAGACCTTTTCACATATATCACCTTGATAGTGTGCTTGTATGGTTTGACCTGTTTCAATATAACACTTACACTTACACAGATTGATTAATAATTCACGCCAAAGCCGCATGACAGTACTTCATTGCATGATGGGAAGTTAAAATTGCAGTGTGAATCTTTACCTTATTGCTTATTCAGACTTTGTAGATTAACTTTGAAAGATTGAATACATGGTGCTTTTAGCAATCACCCTTGGGGGCCAAAATCAATTAGGTGCAACAATAAGCCTTCTTCATCTTCTCACAAAGAGTTGTATGATTGCATTTTTGATTTCCCCACCTATTCCCGTCTGTTCATTGTAGTGTGCATAGGACATCAGCATCTCGCCACTCACCGCTATATAAAAGCACTAGAGCGATCACTCCCTGCGAAAAGCAGTCGTACTCCTCCATCCAAAAGCCTCCCCTCAGCAGAAAAAGAGCAGGGTTACAGAACCTCAGGGGTACAGTAATAACCATATAACCACTCAGCTGTGCCTAATACAGACAGAAGAAGGGCAGATAAACAAAAGGTCAGTAAGCATCATTCTTTCCAATTTACTTTACCCAGTGGGCTTATAGGTGGGTTAACAATTTAGAGATGTTTTATGCAATCTAAGGGTTTTCTGAAAACGCTCAGGGGAGAATTTCAGGGGTTCTCAGTATATTTTCAATGTATTAGGCTTTAATCGACTATACTGTATATTACTAATTAAAAGTTTGGGGTTGGTAAGAATTTCTAAGTCTCTTATGCTCACCAAGGCTGCATTTATGTGGTCAAAAAACAGTAATATTGTAAAATATGTTTACACTTTAAAATAAATGTTTTCTACTTTAAACATGTCACATGATCCTTCAGAAATCATTGTAATACGCTGATTTGCTGCTCAAGAAAGATTTATTATCAGTGTTGAAAACAGTTATGCTTTGAAAACTAGGTGATGTTTAATATTTTTGTGGAAACTGTGATGCTTTTATCAGGATTCTCTGTTGAATCGAAAGATTTTCTGTAACATTATAAATGTCTGTTCTGTCACTTTTGATCAATTTAATGTTCCTTAATCAGTAGAATTACTCTTTTTTTTGTCTTACTGACCCAAAACGTTTGAACAGTAGTGCATTAATATAATATAATATAATATAATATAATATAATATAATATAATATAATATAATATAATATAATTAGGGCTGTCAAATCAATTAATCGCAATTAATCGCATCCAAAATGAAAGTCTGTGTTTACATAATATGTGTGTGTATAATTATTATGTATATATATATATATATAAATACACACTCATGCATGTATATACTTAAGAAAAAAAAAATATTTATATATAAAGTATATGTATATTTATATACAGTGGTGGTCAGAATTATTGGCACCCCTGGTAAACATGATCAAATATGGCTGTAAAAAATAAATCTGCATTGTTTATCCTTTTCATCTTTTATTCAAAAAATTCACAAAAATCTAACCTTTCATTTAAATAAAAGAATTGAAAGTGGGGGGTAAATCACATTATGAAATAAATGCTTTTCTCCAAAACACGCTGGCCACAATTATTGGCACCCCTAGAATTTTTTATGAGTAAAATACCTCTGAAGTATATTCCCATTAATATTTACATTTTTTAGCATACCAGGGTGACTAGGAACATGAAATTGTCCAGCTATGATGCCTTGTTCCACAGGAGTATAAATAGGAGGAAACACAAAGGCCAAATTCCCTTAATCATTCATCACAATGAGTAAAACTAAAGAATATAGTTCTGATGTGCAGCAAAAGATTGTTGAGCTTCACAAAATAGAAAGTGGCTATAGGAAAATAGCTAATGCAATAAAAAAAATCAATTTCCAACATCAGGGCAATAATTAGGAAGTTCCAATCAACTAAAGATGTTACGAATCTGCCTGGAAGAGGACGTGTGTCTATATCGTCCTAATGCACGGCGAGGAGGAAAGTTTGAGTGGCCAAAGACTCTCCAAGGATCACAGATGGAGAATCGCAGAGATTAGTTGAGTCTTGGGGTCAGAAAGCCTAAAAAAAAATTAAAACAACCCCTACATCACCACATGTCGTTTGGGAGGGATTCAAGAAAAAATCCTCCCTGCTCATCCAGAAACAAACTCCAGCATAGTCAGTTGTCAGAAATTCATAAGGGACCTGGTTCTGTGGTCAGATGAAACTATAAAAAGAGCTTTTTGGCAGCAAATGCCCCAGATGGGTTTGGTGCAAACAGGGGTAAAAAGTACCCCATGCCCACGGTTAAAAATACAGCTGGATCTTTAATGTTTTGGGCCTATTTTTTTTTTGCTGGAGGTCCTGGACATCTTGTTCAGATACATGGTATCATGGATTCTAGCAAATACCAACAGATAAAAAAATCAAAACCTGACGGCCTCTGCTGGAAATCTTATAATGGGCCGTGGTTGGATCTTCCATCAGGACAACGATTCAAAACAAACATCAAAATCAACACACAAATGTGTCACTGAACACAAAATGAAGCTTCTGCCATGACCATCCCAGTCCCCTGACCTGAACCCTATAGAAAATGAGTGGCTGAACTGAAGAGAAGAAGCACCATTATGGATCTGTGAATCTGAAGGATCTGGAGAGATTCTGTATGGAGGAATGGTCTCTGATCTCTTGTCAGGTGTTTCCCAAACTCATCAGGCATTATAGGAGAAGACTCAGAGCTGTTATCTTGGCAAAAGGAGGTTGCAAAAAGTATTTAATAAAAGGGTGCCAATAATTGTGGCCAACGTGGAGAAAATCATTTATTTCATAATGTGATTTACCCCCCACAATTCTTTTACTTCAATGAAAGGTTAGATTTTTGTGATTTTTTTAAATAAAAGATAAAAAAAATAAACAATGCAGATTTATTTTTTACAGCCATATTTGATCATTTTTACCAGGGGTGCCAATAATTCTGACCACCACTGTACAATATACAATAATTGTATATTGTACAGTGGTGGTGAACACATGAGCACTAAACATAATATAATATAATATAATATAATATAATATAATATAATATAATATAATATAATATAATATAGCCTTTTTATGTGCTATTGTTTTATAGTTTTATTATTCAAAGTCAATAATAATTGACCTTAAATAGTTAATTAAGTCAATTAAAACCTATTATGTTACATTTATATGTACATCAGTACACCAGCTCTTGTGCATAACTTTTACATTATATTCTATCAATTCAGAATACATTAGAATGCATTGATCCTTGCTGATTTATCAAAATACTTTTGCTCTCCATTTGAACTCAGTACTGAGAAACAATTATGATAGAGAAATCTTATTACTGATTTTTATTTCCTCTGAGTGGACATCATGTCAGCACAATAATAAATATAGCCACATGAGAAGTCTTGTTTACTGATTGAAACACCCAGAATCTTTGCTGAATATCCCACTGATGTAATGTGTTTTTTGAACTTTCCCCTGTGAGTCAGGAGGGTCTCGGCTCTGCAAGCAACTAAGCTAGTGTGGCACAAAGACATGAAAAGATTCTGGCCATAGATATGGAAGGATGGAGAAGTCTATTGACTGCGGTAGATGGACTCGTGGGTGGTTGGTGTACACCCTGTGGTTTTCATCTATCTGCACACAGCTGTCTGCTGCCCGAGCGGACCACAGCCTGGTCACTTCTCCAACAGCCCAACCAAGCACTTCTAAATCAACTATTCTACAAGGCCATATAATACGTTCCATCTTAATCTTGAACTTCACACTACAGTATGGTTGATAAAACTGGCATGGACATTCATAAGAGAGACACTTTAGAGTGCAACAGTGCCTGCCTGCTTTTTCAGCGGCATTGGTTCCGGAAGTATTTTTTCCATTCATTTCTCAGTATGTGTTAAAGCGTTTAGAGCGCTTAAAGCTATAAGGTGAATCACAACACTACAAACTTTGATTTGAAGCAGAATAAAGTTTAAACTTACACTTAACAACTTTAGTGATAGAAAAAACTACAATCCCATGAAGCACTGCGAACAGCATAATCAAATTAATGCAAATGGAGAAATATGAAACTACTCATTTAAACATTTTCATTATATTTAAAAACAATATATTTTAGGTTTATTGCAAAATATGCATGTATATTCAAATATTTAAGTATTTTGATAACGTAGGGAGACCGACTTGATTGTGTCATTTGCGGTGAAATCTTTTATTTTCTGACTTTCTGATTGATGGAATTACATGGGTAATGTAGTTTTTACCATGAATTCCGCTTTTGAAATTCTTATTCTTTCCAAATGTCAAACTAATTTGAAATAATGAGGGCTAACGGCTTCAACAGAAGTTCAGGATAATGTCGATTAATAACCTTGTTGTTCCACTCAAATAAAAAAAAAAAAGCCCTTTCTTCAAGGTTTACCATCAAATTGAACTGAATGAGTAAGCTAGAGCTTAATAAAACATTTTAAATACATTTTAAACTTAAATTTAGGTAAGTGAAAATAACATATTTTCTTTGCGATAGATTATATTTACACTAAGTGCAAATAGCTGTAGATGCTATTTACTAAGTGTAAGTGAAAATAGTGATTATATATATATATATACACTCACCTAAAGGATTATTAGGAACACCATACTAATACTGTGTTTGACCCCCTTTCGCCTTCAGAACTGCCTTAATTCTACGTGGCATTGATTCAACAAGGTGCTGAAAGCATTCTTTAGAAATGTTGGCCCATATTGATAGGATAGCATCTTGCAGTTGATGGAGATTTGTGGGATGCACATCCAGGGCACAAAGCTCCCGTTCCACCACATCCCAAAGATGCTCTATTGGGTTGAGATCTGGTGACTGTGGGGGCCATTTTAGTACAGTGAACTCATTGTCATGTTCAAGAAACCAATTTGAAATGATTGGAGCTTTGTGACATGGTGCATTATCCTGCTGGAAGTAGCCATCAGAGGATGGGTACATGGTGGTCATAAAGGGATGGACATGGTCAGAAACAATGCTCAGCTAGGCCGTGGCATTTGAACGATGCCCAATTGGCACTAAGGGGCCTAAAGACTCATCAGACCAGGCAACATTTTTCCAGTCTTCAACTGTCCAATTTTGGTGAGCTCGTGCAAATTGTAGCCTCTTTTTCCTATTTGTAGTGGAGATGAGTGGTACCCGGTGGGGTCTTCTGCTGTTGTAGCCCATCCGCCTCAAGGTTGTGCGTGTTGTGGCTTCACAAATGCTTTGCTGCATACCTCGGTTGTAACGAGTGGTTATTTCAGTCAAAGTTGCTCTTCTATCAGCTTGAATCAGTCGGCCCATTCTCCTCTGACCTCTAGCATCAACAAGGCATTTTCGCCCACAGGACTGCCGCATACTGGATGTTTTTCCCTTTTCACACCATTCTTTGTAAACTCTAGAAATGGTTGTGCGTGAAAATCCCAGTAACTGAGCAGATTGTGAAATACTCAGACCGGCCCGTCTGGCACCAACAACCATGCCACGCTCAAAATTGCTTAAATCACCTTTCTTTCCCATTCTGACATTCAGTTTGGAGTTCAGGAGATTGTCTTGACCAGGACCACACCCCTAAATGCATTGAAGCAACTGCCATGTGATTGGTTGATTAGATAATTGCATTAATGAGAAATTGAACAGGTGTTCCTAATAATCCTTTAGGTGAGTGTATATATATATATATATATATATATATATCACCCAATAAATGCTTTTATTATTATTAAACATTTCGTTAGGCACTTTATTTCCACTTTTAGAACATTTTCTTTATTTTTATTGAAAGTAAATGCCTTTCTGATGTGATATGTGATGGGAAAAGGGAACCCAGGTCGATCGCGTCAAAACTTACATCTGTAAGCCTTACGCTTTACTGACAACGCCACTGAACTTCACACATGTTTTTTTAATCTTGTTTTTTCCCAAACAGGCATTGTTAGGTGGAGCTAGTGTGAATAGCGCTTGCCAACAAGGCGCGCTATTTGCACTTGGTGTAAATAGACACTCCGTAAATTTTAACATATTTTCTTTTCTTTTTTTTCTTTTTTCTTTTTTCAATTTATGAATACGAATCATCCTTGTTCCATTAAGATTTACACAAAATGTTTTATTAAGCTCTTTTTTTTCTACTAATTAAAAATGTAGTAAATTCATTTAAAAAAAGCATTTTTAAATAATGCTTTTTTAAAGGTTTATAAGTTATCATTAAAAATACATTTCTCTATTGAGTATTTACGAATTTAAAATATTAACTTGGCAGCTACACACTGAAAAAATGCTGTATGATTTACTTCAAAACCATTTTAAACAGTAAAATAGCACATATAATTAAATGTGACATTTTTAAGTATATTATATTAAAAACATTATTTTCCAAATATTTAAAAATATATATTTTACAGTATAAAATATAAAATAAAATATATTTAAGTTGAAGTGCAAAAATGACTAAAACAGAGATATAAACAGAATATTTAATAGATACAGAACTAAAAACTATTATTCAAAATACTAATAAATACTAAATTAAATTATACTAAAATAACCGCTTAAAAAAATAATATTTACTTAAATTAAAATTAAACTCATTCACTCATTCACTCATTCATTCACCGATGGAAGGCATGCAAGGTGCCATTCAGCTCGTCGGGAGCAGCTGGGGTTATGTGTCTTGCTCATGGACACCTCAACACTTGGTCAGGTGGAACCGGGGATAGAACCACCAACCTTCCGGTTTGTAGACAACCCACATGAACCACTGAACCACTGCCACCCCACGATAATGGGCCAAAATTAACTTGCATGTGCTATTAAACATAAAAGCTCTTAACCATAATTAATTATTTTCAAATAACAAATCATACAGCATCATACAACCCCCACAATTTGTGTAATTTAATTCAAAGTGCAAAAGTCTACTGTCAAATAGTTTGAGTTTTAACAGCTTTGCAATTCATTCTGTTTTAATACTACTGAAAAAATAAAATTGAATGGTACACAATCCTAGTCGGCACATTCATTTCAATGCTACGAAATTCCCTCATTGACTTATCAAACTCTCTCCACAAAGTCCTGCGCTGACCTATGAATGAGACACTTTGTTCCATTATCGTAGGGAACCATCTGAACGCCCTTTTCTACAATGTGTATCGATAGGGGTTAGAAAATTGGAGGACGTGGACTAAGTGTCCTCGACTGCTCACCTGAAGGTCAAGCAGTGAAAGCCTGTTGCAAATTATCATATCATTCGCTGTGTGTTTCAGTGGAGGCGTTAAAAGTTTAACAAGTGCAATGAGAGGTTCGCAGAGAGCTTGTCCTTGCAGGCATTTGCCAATAAGTACGCTTCAGTGAGCCTTGAGTGGTTGACTGTGAATTGTGGGATTACCTTATGTACAGAAAGGGAATGGAGGAAAAAAGAAATTGTTTTGGGACAAAACATTAAAGATAAATCAGACTTTGGCAGCTCATTTGGAATAAGAAGTTGTTGATAATAATTGCCTATCAATAGGCCAAACTTAGGAAACCTGTTAATTTAAATAAATATTAAGACCCTTGCAATGGAAGTAATATAATAACAATAATGTGCAATGTGACATCACATTGCACAGGCCCCGCCCAACGACTACTGATGGACTCCACCCTATTAGCATAGATCCGCCCTCACTGAGCTGTACACAGTCCGCCATGTTTATCTCCTCGCTAGAGCATTTAACAGCAGCATTAAAGTAAAAAATGTATTCTTATTAAAGCTACTAAAGTTATTCAGTCAAGAGCAGTGGGGGATTTTATATTACGCTACTTTCACTTTAATACAAAGATCTAATATACACGTGATATCTTGTTTACGTGCAGTTTGCGTGCAGACACTTGTGTGTATTTGACAGTTTAATAAGATGTGAAAGAGAACTTAGTTTAATACTCACAGGACGCTCTGTCTGACATCCAGCTTTCTGTGCGCGTGCACTCAGAAAACCATATATCAGAACGCATGCAGATAATAAACTTTCATGATGATGAAGAACTGCAGTGTCATGTAACCGTGACCGCGATAGAGATGATAATCAAAACCAAACAGATGTTTTAGTTTTTGGCAGAGTAGGCAGGAAAAGGGGAAAAGGGGGGAAAAGGGGGGAAAAGGGGGCGAGGAGCAGCAGCTCATTTGCATTTAAAGATACATGCACGAAAACAGCATGTTTTTCTTCCACTCAAAAATGAAATTGTGGGCTATTTTGAGCTGAAACTTCACAGATACATTCTGGGGACACTTGAGACTTATATTACATCTTGTAAAAAAGGGCATAATGGGTCCCCTTTAATGTCTGGACCTGTTTAATTTCATTGTGTGCCTTTCTATAACAGCAAGAAAGAAAAAAGAAAAATGGAAAGAGTCGAAATTATACTCAACATGACTGCACAAACGCTGAGTCTACCTCATTTTGTATCTGTAACATACTTTAATCATCCATATTGGAGTTAACTGGCTTCATTTACATAACCCATCATCACCCAAGCTCAGTAAGACTAATCTGATAAAATGGTGAGTAAGTAGAAACAAGCTGGAGACAATTACTAACATCTGCAATTACTCGTCCTGGGCGTATTTTTCTATGCAGGCACAAAGATGACATATTTATGGTGCCTCCGTGGAGCACGTTTACATCATGGGACCTTGGGGCCAAAACACCTCTCACCAGCTCTCCTCACATCTCTCCTACAGACCCGAAGCACAAAACAACACTGCAGCAAAGCTGGAGATGCATTATAAATGACCATACAACCTCAGAGTTATCAGAGAAATGGACTTTAGCAACAGAACACAAGATACTTGTAATGGTAACCTAGGATGACTTGAGGGAGAGTAAATCATGGGCTAATTTTAATTTTTGGTTGAACTATCCCTTTAATGACATCATCCTCCAGGAAGTGACATCATACTTTTGGAAGGGGAACCAACCGCAAAACGATCAGAACATTCCATACTGTTTGATGCAATCACAGAAAACACTATACAAATATTAAATTTTCATTTGGTTTATAAGGTAAAGCACAACAGGGATGACCAAATATGCTTGTGATTTTATTCTATAATATTGCTGGATCTCTTGGCAAGCTCTGATGAATGGGTAGGAGCCTCTAAGGTAGTTCTTTTGTCCATGGTGACATTAAGCCCAGAACATGAGTGGTACATGCTCTTCCCACTGAGCTCATCCTTTAAACCTGCCAGGATGTTGTGTTTCGCTTGTCATCCGTCCTGACAGCATAAACAAGAGCAGTTTATTTTCGTAAAAGAGCATTATTTTTTGCTTTACATGTTGTACAATATGCAATCAGATAAGAGCAATCTTCTCTCGAAAATGGAATAACAAGTTATATGCGTACCTGTAGTGAGGTGATGAATATGACAGCATGACTCAAACATTTCAAACAATTGGCAAACAATCCGCAAAACTCATTCCATTTTAATTCATTCAGTCCCATTGCATTGTAATGGAGAAGGTTATTTCTGAATCATGATTGGAGTTCATATCTACTAAAGAAAGGTTTGTAGGTTTTACATTAAATATGACAAGACGCATAACATGCAAATAAGATTGCTTGAATTGCTAAGTCAATATAAATCAGACAAATAACTGCAAGACAAATGGTTAAAGTGGTTCGCATATGGTTACAATTATACAGCAATCAAATCTGCTAAAACCCATTGGTAACACTTTAGTTTAGGGTCTAATTCTCACTATGAGTTGCTTATTAGCATGCATATTACTAGGATATTGGCTGTCTATTAGGACTTATAAAGCACATATTGATGCCTTATCTGCATGACCATATTCTACATCCCTTAATCCAACCCAATACCTAAACCTAAAAAATACTTAACTAACTAGTATTAAGCAGTAATTAGGAGTTTATTGAGGCAAAAGTTGCAGTTAATAGTTTATAGTGAGAATTAGACCAATCCATTCTTATGCATTTTTTTGCATAGTATGTTCATTCTATTTGAGTCTCTGCATTTCTCTATATTTGTGATTAAGGGTTTGATTTGTTTACCTCAAATGTGCAGTTAAATCAACCAATAAATCAAATCAGTTGTATTTATATATCAGACCCATGATGCCAAATTCCTATTTCAAGTTGTTTTTTGGGGAAATTAGCATAACGGATAATCACATGGTGGCAAATGCTCTGGACACCTTCATTTATCATGCTCGTTTAGTAAAGCATCTCGACTCATTTTTATGATTCTACTGCTGTCAACATCAGTCACTGGAAAAGATACAATCAATCATTCCTTTGAGAGCGAGTGATGGCCGTTTGACAGAGAAGGACCATTAGTCAGTCACTTTTTTGTTTACGCCACACAACGCCGCCTGCCAAGCCCTGGCCTCCGTGAGCGCCACTTGTTTTAGTTGGAATAGCTGGATGTGGAATTTCAATCCATTAGCAGGCTGGCTAGCCATCCCACCGGCTTTACTGAGAGTGGCGGCCATCAGATGAATGTGCATTCATTAACACCAGCAGACATTTTCAGCAGCAGCTAAAATACAGTCTTGTGTTTCTGGCTCATGCAATAATTGCTACATGACTAAAGCATATCTTCTTCAAATCAAAGACATTAAATGCAACCAGGAGGAAAATTTCACGTTTTCAAATCTCGGATGATTTAGTTCTCATTCATGCCTCCCCCCACCCCCATTCTCCTAAAATAAGCAATAAAAATAGACACAAATGCTTTTGTTTGTATATAGTATAGAACCATACAATGCATGTTGATAGCAGCATATTTTAGTTTATACGGAAAACTCTGACTTTTCATTTTATAAATTGCTATTTTAGTAAATTTTAGATTTTTCTCTGGGGAAAATTTTGAGAAGCAGAAGCGTTCTTCTTAGGCTCTCCACACAATCAGAAAAACAATTGAGATATCAAACGAGATCTCTTTTGTGATTTTTCTTTCCTCTGGGAAAGCTGCTCATTTAAGGAGAGGCTGGTTGACCAAATGTTGCACCAGATGGATTTTGTTAAGATTTTCTTTTTTTGTTTGCAATAGAGTCAGTATGCTTTTGTAATCTTTTAAAGATTTAGTGAGTGCCCACCTTAACAAAGATCTGAATATTTCTCAATTGCAACAGCATACTGGTACATTATTTGCTAAATTCATTAGGACTACAATTGCATTGTAAGAACAAAAAAAATCAGCAAAATGATATCACATTGTTTCTTGCATAATTCGTGACTCGTTCAAAGTGAAGTGTCCAGTGAGTGGCGGGAACAGAGGCGAATTAAGGTGGTCAGGGGCCCCTAGGCTAACCAATTCATTACACATTACTGGAAAAATGTATTTAGTGCCATACATGGTCCACATGCAGATATGGTGAACTGGCATATACACACACACACACACACACACACATTGAGACAGCCAATACTACAGTGTTTCCTCTACATTCCTTCAAGTGGTGGACCACCACAGTATGAAAATGACCACCACACCACATAGGTAAAATGAGAAATTAAACATTACAAACAAAACACCCTCTGCCACCACAGCCACAAAACAATTACAAAGGAAATATGTAACTATAAACAGCACAGCAACAGAATTCTCTGCATGCATAGTTCAACTGCAAGCTGGTTTAGCTTTATAAACCAACAGGTAGGCTACAGCATCTGCATCAGTGCAGAACACAATGAGGCAAAATCCCAACACCATTACTGAGACACAAACCACTGTGCAATACACTGAACTGTGTATAAAACAAAGCCATAATAAAAACGGCGGGGATTCCCTCCATCTCTGCTGAGGGCGAGGGTGTGAGCAGGTGAACAATAGCCGCTTTTCCACCGTCGGGCCGAACGGTTCTTTGAATGGTAAGGACCGGTTCCAGTTGTGTTTCCACTTGAGCCTGGTACGGCACAGCAGGATTACAAACCGCTAGCTAGAACAGTGCTGGTAGAATGCGCGTAGTGAAGTCGCCACTCAGGATGTGTCACTTGTCTGTTGCCTTGCTACCAGTATCTCTGTAGCTGGCACTACTTGTGTGACGTAAAGATTAATAATACAATTAAAAGAAATACCTGATCGCCCTCCATAACGCCAAATAATGTGACAAAAATAGAACCAGCCTTAAAAAGTCGATGCTAGCTGGCAGTCCTCTTGCTGTGGATCTTGTCTTCGACTGGATGAAGATTCAGCAGCCTTGAAGTATCCAGTCAATTTAGAGATTTTTTTCTGTATATCTTGGTTACGTTGTTCTTTTTTACCTTTGTATTTTACGTTTTTGTGCTCCACTATCGTACTTTCTTTCGGACATTTTGCCGTCTTGCCCGTCTAGCAATAGCAGTGATGTAAATGAAAATGATTGACATGATTTGACCAGCAGCTGATTGGACAGATGTGACTCGTCACATCTATCCAATCACCTGCTTTTTTTATGTTTCTTATCGGCCAATGAGGGTCTTTTTTTGTTCATGCTGAAGTACATTTAAAATACAAAAAAAAATTGTTTGGCCAGTCTGGGGCCTCTGCACACGTGGGGCCCCTCGGCTGCAGCCTATGCAAGCCTGTGCGTTAAGTTAATCCACGACTGGGCGGCAAAAACGTATTTAGTTTAATTCAAAACAGTTTAACGTAATGTAAGGCTGGAAAAACTAGCAAATGCCAGGCTGTCTGATTGAGGAAAAATCACTCCCCGAGAAGACAAAGGACACTTTCTGGAAATTAACATCTGAACTGTCTCTTACGAAATTAGCAACACCATTCGAGACGCAAGTCTCACATCAGTGTCTCTATTGACTCCCTCTTCCCCCACTCTTACTCTCTCTCATGCTGAGATCACCTGAAATTTACCCAACTTCGATATGGTTTAACGTGAACAAGTACTATACAGTATTATACATGTTTGATATTATTTAAAAAGTCTCAGTGCGACTGGTACAAAGGTCTCATCCCCACAGAAGTAAACCTAAAGGTATTTTGCCTAATGTGTGATGGTGTGTCTCCGGCCCAATGTTCTCTACCTCCTGCCGTCAATACAGGTCTATGGGGCAGTGATTAATGTAAATTCCCATTGTTAACACGTTTCCATTTGAAAGAGGAGTTTCTGTCTTGCACTGGGTATTTAAGGAGATGTTGCAGAAACTTTGGGGCTCGACCCTTTACATCGGTCAGCCCGTAACGCTGAGTGTCCCCTAGATGCTATGTAATTTTCAGAAGTCAGGTATCCATATTTTATTCTTTACTTCAGATCATTTGATGTTATGTATGGATTATCTTTGAATTGATTATGTAATTGGCATGATACATTTACCTGACTAATAATAAGTTACACTGATTTATTCTGACTTACTCTGGAATTATTAACTATCTCTAGTAGATTATGAACAGGTATAATTTCAACAAAGGGTTAAACTGAATAATTAAATGTGTAGTTAAACTATTAAATATAAATGCCCGAACAACCAATTGGAATTCTAGCCTAAATTTGAGGTCATAATAAAATGGAGTCAGATAAAACTAAATTGGAATTAAATCTCTTTGCCCAGCTGAAAAGACCGAACGCAAAAGAAACCTTTACCCACCCATCATAAGCCATCATTGGGACAATTGGGCGGCTTTACAGTAAATCTGGCAATGTTTTATTACATCAGCTTTTATAGGAATCGCAGAAGTGTGGAAATTATATGTAAAAGGTAAATAATCTATCACATTTGGAAATAACATACCACCTAACCGATAGTGTTAACAAAAGCAAACATGAGGTAAAATGCATTCGCTAAAGCAACCATGCCATTTTAACTTAATTGTTTTTCACAGGATTCGTACCCGAACGCTCTGCACAGCAAGTGCAATGCTGCACCAGGTGAGCTACGGAACAGCTTTACTATGTCAGAAAAGCCATACATGTGGAGCTGATTATGTGATGCAAATGTCAAAATGTATTACTTTACAAATCATGCAATATGGTTTTGAAGTCATAGTAGGATAACATGGGGGAAGATGATTTAACCACCTTAATTTGTCCTCTTGACCATAGATGGCACAAAATCTCATCTGAGCACTTTTGATGAATGGCTACGCTATTTCTAGTTTTGTAATATTGTCTGAATATAAACATTTGTAAGATTTAGCAACACGATCTCAGGTGGTTAATTCGTATGAATTTGTAACGGTTTTGGCTGAATAAATCCAATGCTATCTCACGACCAATTCGTACGTATTTTACGAGTTGCCCAATTCTTATGAATCCGTACGAATGACCTACCCCTTACCCCGCCCCTAAACCTACCCATCGCTGGGGTTTAGACAAATCGTACAAATTCATACGAGTGAGGTTGTATGAATTTGTAAGAATTAGCCACCTCATAAAATACGTACGAATTGGTCGTGAGATAGCATTGGATTTATTCAGCCGAAACCGATTTGAGGGTAATTGATCTAATTTTGAGTCTGGAGAATAGTGATCTATATATACGTCCGGGCAACTATTTAGTGAATTCTCTGGTTGACACAGAAAGGCCGTTTACACTACACTGTTTTCAACAAAAAAACGGAAAACGCTGCGAGAACTGGGGGCCTGAAAATTCAAACTTTGTCTCTGTGTAAACTACAAAAGCACGTAATTGACCTAATTTTGCATCTGGAGAATAGTGATGTATGACATTGTATTATGTTCACTATAAAACTTTTTTTGTGTCTATTTGTTAATAAGAGATTTGTGGACATATAAATGTTTTTAGACTTGTGGAGTCAGATAAAATTAGACCATTGGGGTAAGATGAATTACTTATTGTAATTAATGGGGTTATTATTTAATATTTCCTTGAATTAGATGTATATTTCAGACATATTTGCTTTCATTAAAATCTATAGGTTAATTGAATAAAAATTTCCATTTGATTTCACAGTGTTTCTATTATGGCATATCTTCAAATAAAATATGGGCAATTAAATATGTAAATATTAATATGCCTGTAGATAAGTCATAGAATAATTTTTCCTTTCAGACAAATCTCTTTTACTGGGATTCTGCTTTGTCTGTCTTCGGTTATTCAATTATTAAACTAAATTGTCAAAATAAAAAAATTTTAATCAAATAGTGGATTTTACATTAATGACACTTAATAATTAATATTAACAATAATTTTATCAAAAGTAATTTATACATTTTGTAAAAGTTTATCCATCTGGGGGCCATCTTACCCCTCTTTTAATATTTTACATTTTGAGCAATAACAACTAAATTAGCAAATGTTTCTATTTATTTCCTATAATTACACATTGGCTGACGCATCAACATCCTGCACATGCTAAACTTATATCTAAATATTTTACAATTTAAAATTAAATTCACATTGTTCTTAAGGGGGACATCTTCCTTGTGCAAGGTGTTCCTCTAAAATAATCTTTAATTAATCTATTATCTGTCCCTGACGGAAGTAATTTGTATGTATATGTACGTTTTTGGAGTTTTGCAAAAAAATGTATAGTTGGAGGCACATTTTACCAATGAGCCAGGGTTGCATAATAAATAAATATGTTAGTAAAATAAATCAAAATCATCTCCTGATACTCATGTGAACAGATACAGTTAGTGGCAAACGAGATCCATCGGTCATGCTTGAATTACATTCTGTAGTGCAAAAAGGAAGTGCAAAGACCTTCAGAAAGAAGCAAGGTAATTAAATGGACCAAAAACAAGTATGAATCAATCCTCTCCTCGACCAGGAAGCCCTCGGGGGTTGGCGCTAAGCTTTGTTCTGTCTGTGAAGTGCTGTAGAGGTGGAATAATGACCGTGGCTATAACAAACACTGTCTGCATGGACCCTTGATGGATCACGTGAAAGTACCTTTAATGCCCGACTCTCTAATCCTCCTTCTTCTTCTATTTTCTTTTTTTACTTATTCATTCTCTTATCCTTCACTGTCTAATCAGCATCAACTTTGGCCTTGACTGTGTTTTTGGTCATGAAGTTGTTCATGAAGTTCATATACAACTTTAAAGTTTGCTTGATTTTGCCATGTGTCTGAATATACACTATATTGCCAAAAGTAATGGGACACCCCTCCATCATTGAATTCAGGTGTTCCAATCACTTCCATGGCCACAGGTGTATAAATCAAGCACTAGGCATGCAGACGCTTCTACAAACATTTGTGAAAGAATGGGTCGCTCTCAGGAGCTCAGTGAACTCAAGCGTGGTACTGTGATAGGTTGCCACCTGTGCAATAAGTCCATTCGTTAAATTTCCTCACTACTAAATAATCTACACTCAACTGTTAGTGGTATTATAACAAAGTGGAAGCAATTAAGAACAACAGCAACTCAGCCATGAAGTGGTAGGCCACGTAAATACACAGAGCGGGGTCAGCGCATGCTGAGGTGCACAGTGCCAAGAAGTCGCCAACTTTCTGCAGAGTCAATAGCTACAGACCTCCAAACTTAGTGTGGCCTTCAGATTAGCTCAAGATCAGTGCGTAGAGAGCTTCATGGAATGGGTTTCCATGGCAGCTGCATCCAAACCTTACATCACAAAGCATCGGATGCAGTGGTGTAAAGCACACCGGCACTGGACTCTAGAGCAGTGGAGACGTGTTCTCTGGTGTGGCGAATCACGCTTCTCTGTCTGGCAATCGAATGGATGAATCTGGGTTTGGTTGTTGCCAGGAGAACGGTACTTGCCTGACTGCATTGTGCCAAGTGTTAAGTTTGGTGGAGGGGGGATTATGGTGTGGGTTTGTTTTTCAGGGGTTGGGCTTGCCCCTTAGTTCCAGTGAAAGGAACTCTTAATGCTTCAGCATTCCATACGGACAATATTGGACAATTTCATGCTCCTAACCTTGTGGGAACATTTTGGGGATGGCCCCTTCCTGTTCCAACATGACTGCGCACAAAGCAAGGTCCATAAAGACATGGATGAGCAAGTTTTGTGTGGAGGAACTTGACTGGCCTACACAGAGTCCTACCTCAACCTGATAGAACACCTCTGGGATCAATTAAAGTGGAGACTGCGAGCCAGGCCTTCTCGTCCAACATCTAAAAAAAAGCGCTTCTAGAAGAATGGTCTAGAACACTCTCCTAAACCTTGTGGAAAGCCTTCTCCAGAAGAGTTGAAGCTGTTATAGCTGCAAAGGGTGGGCCAACTCCATATTAAACCCTACGGATTAAGAATAGGATGTCATTAAAGTTCATGTGCATAAAGGCAGACAGCCCAAAACATTTGCCAATATAGTGTATATACGCCTGGTTATCCAGGTAGGTTTTTGCACTTAAATACTGGACAACTAGTTAGTGAATTTTGGTTGACACATAGGTGCTGTTTACATGACGCTGTTTTCAACTAAAAACTGAAAACTTTTTTTTATGCGTTTTGGCCATTCATTTACACGACAACAGGGTTTTGGGTTTCAAAGGTGCATGTTTTTGAAAATGATAACATTGGCGTCATGCGCATGTGCATTACATGTTTAGTCTATAGGTGAGTACCTTTTCTTTACAAAGCAACATCGCCAACTACTGGCCTGGCAGCAGAATATAGCGTTTTTAATCATTTTTGCAGATCCGTGTGAACGGGGATCATTTTGGCAACGCTGTTTGTCTGTATTCGAAAAACGCAAAGGTAGTTTTTAGTATACTTTTTTAGTGTAAATATACCCAGAGTATACCAGTCAACACAAGAAAAGACTCAAAACTCCAGTTTACCAAGACAAACTTAGCCTGAAGGAACCGTGCTTTTTGCTTTATAAGGAATTTTAAAGCTGTATGGTTGTCATGATGAATAAATAAACTTGTTGAAAAGCACCTATGATAACTGGATAATTTGATGTAAGTACTGATCAAAGTGGTTTATAAATTGTACAAAATGTAAGGCTTTCGTCAGACAGCAATAACCCCTAAAGGTTTTGTGAAGATCACACTAGATAAAAATTCTCAAACAAAACACTCTACGATAATACAGAAAATAAACAAACCTTCAGAAAAGCGTACAGAAGAATCCTGAGATGACAAGGACCATCACGACACAACTTATCTTTGATCTATTTAACATAAAACAGTCACTATGAATGAGCTTTACAAAATTCAAACTTCTCATAAGGCTGTTTTCAAAATCTCAAAGTATCTATAATTACTCCTGCAGCAAGGAGTGACGGTTACGTAATGTTCTCGCAGTCGGGAACACACAGATACGAGAGGGAGCGACACAGATTGACTAAGAATTATGCAAGCTATGCCATGAAAAACAGGTCATAGAGCTATATCTGTCTGCAAACCTGTGACCTTGCTTCTGCAATCAACTATGATGTATGTGTAATTAGGTTAGTTCTCCTAAAAATGTGTTATTTGTCATAATTCATTCGCCTTCATGTCATTCCAAACAAGTAGCCTGTAGGCCGTTATGTTTTCCACTGAACACAAAGGGGGAACCAAATTGATTATTGCATCTTATAATATATACAATATATATATATACCTCCCCTCACTCACTCGTTTAGTTTGATCCGGAAGAATATTGTTGGTGTTACAGGGCTTGGATTTTTGGTGTTGCGCATAATTGTACTCATTCCAACAGATTTTGCGCTTACACCCAGCGTGCGCTCACATAAAGCCATCTTGAGTTCATTTTCACTGCCTTATTGCACTTAAACAGTCAAATACACACAAAATAATGTAACCCATGGTATCAATGTCAAAATTGTGGCCAGTGAAAGTACCAAGTGGCTAGTGACTTTGGAAAACCACTAGACACAATGGCTGGTAAGAAAAACAGTTCGTGTGTGTGTGTGTGTGTGTGTGTAACAAAACTATTTTCTAAAATCATAAAATTAATAGCAAGTAATAATTTCTTTAAAAAATAGGGTTCCACTTTATTTTAAGGTGTCATTGTTACAGTGTAATTATATATTTAAGTATAAAAAGTATTAACTTCCCTACATGTACTTACTATAGGGTTAGGGTAGGGTTAGTTACATGTAATAATGCATAATTTATTGTTATTGCTAAGTACATGTAACATATGTAACAAGGACACTGTAAAAATGTGTTACCAAAAATAATTTCTTACTGTCCCCAAATATATGTAAATTAAAAAATAGATTTTTTAAAAAAATGTTCTGAACTAAAATGAATACATACAGGTGCGGAACAACACGAGGATGAGTGAAAAATGACAATTCAGGTTTTTGCCTGAAGCATTCCTTTCAGATTTGGATTTGAGCAGGGAAAGTTGGTCACGGATTGGCGTAAAAGCAAATTATTTGGGGAAGGCTGGTGCTCGATGTCCTTTAAACTTGATCTGCAGGCCTTCCTAAGTCCTAGAAGCTGACGGCACGATTTGAGCGGATGCAAGGCTGCGATCAGCTAAACGGAGTGAGTTCAGCGCTGTAGCTGTGATTGGCAGGATTATGGTGAGACGTCTGCGAAGCATCCATGTTGACAGACAAGCAGAGGAAGGACTTTAGTGCTTAGCGTGCTGAGGTTCAAGAAGGGAAAAAACATGACTGTCGGGCTTTAGAGAAGGCCTGGAGATCAGAGGCACTCTAAATGAGTATAATTATCCATTTCTGTTGCCCCACATTCCCAGAAGGCCATTAAGAAGACAGTACATGAACCTGAGACCCTTCTGAAAACATTTTAAAAAACGTGAGATGATTGTAAAGAGCTGTTAAAATGCCCAGCGTACATTTGGTGCCATTTTTGAATAGTAATGCTTGACAAGCTCATCTTCTGTTTGTGCTCTAATGCTAGTAGTAAACACTTTTATTAAAGCATATTGTACAAATGAATAGTATGATTCTGAATTGATGCTCAGTTTATTAAATATAGAGACCCCATTCACTTTTTTGACTACTAATTTACTAATTCAATATTCCTTCACCTGGGTGTTCCTAGAGGAAATTGAAATCATTAGTTCAAGGTAATTGCTCATGAATTTTAAAATCAGCAAATTAAATGCTGCAGGAAGATTGAAAGCAAACATTTTATAGCGCATTGTGTGCAACATTTATGGTATCAGAGGACATTAGCAGCATTGATCAAGCATTTTAGTTTTTTTTGGTAACGCTTTACATTAGTTAGCATTATAGTTAACAATAAAATGAAATCTAAAGCATTTATTAATCTTAGCTAATTCATTGTTTAATGGACCTTAGCTGTACATGAACAAAGTTGTATTTTTATTAACTAATGTTAATAGATATTAATAAATGCTGTAACAAATGAATTGCTTTAATGCATTAACACATTGACAAGTGTTACTGTCTTTTTAATTTCTTTCTATCTATCTATCTATCTATCTATCTATCTATCTATCTTAGTAGTAGTTGATTGTGATTTACAGGAACTATAGAATCTATACGAGAGGAAACGCAACAGAAACAGAATAATAGGGAGGCTCATGAATTTAAACAATGTGATTTTCCCATTGAACAAAAAAGCACATCTGAAATGCATCACAGGATTGTGAGCAGTAAATGGAGGTCTACAGATAACTGCACCAATTCACATGGAAAAAATAGGACACAATGTACTGTATTAATAATAAGGAATTTTCCGTATTGATTTTTCACAGGCATTTTACCTGAGCTTTACATTATGCATTGCATTGTGTTGTGTTTTAAGGTTAAAGGAAATGTGTGTAAAATAAAAATTGAAATGTACATAGTATTATCTGTTTAAATCGTTTTTTCTTACTGTGCAGGGGTAGGGGTGGGGGCGTTGGGGGCGTTGGGGGTGTTGAGGTTGGGGAGGACTAACTTCCTTTCCGTTTCCGTTTACTCAAGCTCAAAACACGGCAAACATATTTATCAATAACATATCTTTTCCATTGTCTTTCCTGCAGTATTTTCATTAAGACAACATCAGTCTCACACGAGCCGGAAATTACAGCGTCTCTTCACCAGCACTTCATTAGACATGCTATCTCATGCACCCTGTTTGTTTTTGAGAGCCTCAATTTGAATCGACATGTAGCTCCTTGCTGTGCTTTCTGCTAGAGACAGCAAAACCAGGGCAGGACGAAACAACCGGAAGAACAAAATCATAACAACCCCCCCATCATCAACATCAGCTCTGTAACTGCCATAGGAAACAATCTCCATATAATGGGCATGAGTCATGCATGAAATCACATTGTTGTGTATGGAGATTATGTTTCAATCCAGCATGGTATGTGCTCATAACAGTGTGTGTTTCTGAACATGTCTGTGGTGAATATAAAATTGAAGCCAGAAGCAATTTTTTAGAACAACCCATAAGCCTCCAGAAAAGACAATGCATCAATCTTGCACTTCACAAAGTATCTTGACATAAATGCAATGAAGAAAAAAAAATATATATAAAAAAAAGCACATGCTAATGTATCCATTGCATATTGGAGCAGGGACATGTACAGTAGGCATGCTGACATGTTTCAAGGTTATGAATCCTAAAATCAACGCAACCTATTTAAATAAAAACATTTTATAGCACATCGTGTACCACATTTTTTGGCAACTGGGTCATTGCTGTTATGCAGCACCTTTTTGACTTTTTTAAAATGATTGTGTTATAATGTCAAGTTTTAAAGTGACACACAACTACTAATAACACAAAACACAGAATTCATCAGAATCATTGCTAATATTTACTGAACTTTGTGCTGCTGTTTTCCCTCCAAATAATGATTTCAGATCCTGGAAGATGATGTCATATTAAGCAACTGGCTTTTGTTCATTTTTTACAAAATTAATTAACAATTAAAATAATTAAAGTATTCTGAAGAAAACATGTTTTGTTTGCACAATTAAAGGAACAAAAAATGGAATATTTTTTTCACAATACCAAGCGTGTTTATTTAATTGTGATATTGTGACAAGCAACTGATATGATTTCTGTGATCTTTTAAAATTGCGAGTGTAATATTTTCTTTTAACATGATTTTTTTTTTTTTTTTAGCATATACTGTATTAGGAGGGCATGCAAATGTACTGCATGGGAGAAATGACCCAGTTGTTTGCACTCCTGCTGCCCTCAATTACTGATCAAATACAAATCGAATGGGACAAAGCAGTCGGATCCTTCCAGTCAACATTTACAGTCATACATTGGGAGCTTTTCTTCAAAGTGACTTAAAGTGCATGTAAGGTTAACATTTTATAGCATGCATGTTCCCTGGGAATAAACTCAAGACCTGAGTGTGCCATGCCCCAATCTGCTGCAAATAGCAGATATAAGTTCAGCAACCAATAATTTACTCTGATGTCAGAAAACATGTTTACATATTATTCCCTGGCAAGTTCACCCAATGTGACTTTGGCTGTTGTGTGACTATGATGTAAGGCCTGTTGTTAAACGGCTTGAAACACTCAAGGAGTGATACATCAACCTGTTGTATTTTTATTTTTATTTTTTTGGCCAGACATCACAAGGGCTGGGATGCAGGGAGTTGGTAATGCAACGCTTGCCATTTATCAAACGACAGGGTTACTGTGGCTGCCTATCGCTAGGTGCAGTTTTGTGAACAAACAAATAAAAAAAGCAGTAATAAATACAGCATGAAGTCTAAACCAACACACAACACATCAGGGTGTCACAGGCACCAGTGCTGATAAGGAACGCACAATAGTGGTCTGCTGAAACACAAAATAATTTAAATTCCTCCAGGATCATTCCACACATAAAAACATAAGGTTATCACTATGAGGGTGATCTCATTTGTATTTGCATATACATTTGAGCAAAGTGTACAAGAACATGTTGTACAGTCGCCACCTTGGAATTAAAAGGTTCTATCAGCATTCTGAGCAGTTTTGAGATATTCAAAGTGCTTCAAAGTTTTGCATTCCATTCGACTTTGTAGATAGAACCTTTTTGTTTTCTAAATAAACATGAAAGAACATCCCATAATGTAAATAAGTTTCCACAGAAAAAGAATATGTCAATAACTCAATTTTGACAAACATGTCAGATAGTACTTTATAATTCCAAGGTGACACAGTGTTAAATAAATACGATTAAGTTAAACATTGAATTCATTTAAGTCATTAGAAATACCATCATTTTGTACAGTCAAAACAAAATTTATTCAGACACCTTCAACATTTTCTCACATTATCACAGTTTATTCGCTATAGTTTAGAAAATGGTAATAAAATATGACAAGAACTTCATCTTGATAATGTTAGATAACTTTGATAGAAAGGTATGTAATGGATTACAATCAACCAATCAGCTGTTAAATTTAAGTACACAATTAGATAATATCGATTTAGGTCAACCAATGACCAAGCAATGCTTCATATTGTTCAGTCTGTGGTGTAAAAGGTCGCATTAGCAATTAAAGAAAAAACACTTCAGCAAAACATGGTCAGGTCAAAGTGTCTGAATAATGTTGGTCCCACTTTTTTTTAAATTTTACTGGTAGTCCACTGTATGAAGAATTTTATGGGTATAATATGTCACAGATTACTTTATTTTGCTATCCTCACTTACATAAATGAACTATAGTGTCCTGCACCCACTAGTAAAAAAATTATATATGGTGTCTGAATAATTTTTGGTTTGACTGTATATCACAAATACTAATGAGATCACATTGCCCATATACGCAGGAGAAGATATTGCCATTACACAGGACAAAAAACAGTAAATAGCATGTTGAATTATTCACACAAGCTGTTAAAATGTCACATTAAGTAATGGATAAAAAATAGCAACCGAGTACGCTCTTGAGAAAACACTTGAGAATAGTCAAAGGTTTGTGGTATCCTTTTAACTGAATTACACATTTGCAATAATTTCAGGAAGTAGTTTAGTGTCTTTTTCTTTTTCCTTTGCCAGACATGGACGGGCAATCACAGAGTTTTGCGAAAAAGAAAACATTGCCAGTGGGCAAATGTTCATCCCCAAGTTTTAGGTAAAACAGAAATCTCCGAACTCGCACTGGCCTACATTAAATTATATTTAGCCCTGGTGAAATGAGAACAGCATCACAGCACTGACGTCAACGTCAGGTTTCCTTTCTAACTCTCTTTGCTTCGGTTGTTAGTTTAGCCCAATGAAACCTAAAGGGAGTTGAGACAAAAACAAATTAGTCGTGTTTTCGCACATAAAACAGCCTGCAGATCCTGCAGAGGGGCCTTTTGGTGTCTCTTTGTTATGCTTATTTCTCTACCAGTTTAAAGCTGCTAATTCACCAAAAATATACTAATTAAAACAATTTTCCACAACAATCCGGGAAGATGAGGCCATATCGAGTGTCATTTGAAGAACATGAATGCAGTCGTATGAAGCACAGTTAGCCATGTTTATGGTAATTTCCCTTGGATTAGCCAGCAACCAACAGGTGTCTAGTTGCTATGGCAACCACTGGCAGTTACCAGCCCATAAGCACGGCTAACTGTGTTTCTCACAGCATCCTAAAACTTGGCTACGAGATGTGCGTTTTATTCGTTTGAATGGACGAGGAATGCAATCTGACTGCTTTAGCTTTATAAACCCCTTTATTTGCTTCTAGGGGCCCATTGAGATCCAAATTAAGCCTTGTCCACTGTCCAAATCGACTGGATACTACTGAACACTTGATTTTAAGGATAAACACATGCAGGCAGGAACAACCCCCTAAACCATTCAATGCGTAATTATCTCCATTATCTCTTGGCATAGCTTGAGCAAGTAAAGCAATATATTTCCAATTTTGCATTACGTAGCATGTCCTTCATAACCTCATGCACAATGGAAATAAGCATCTTAAATAATATTAGAGTTCATAAAATAAAAGTAGAAAAAATGGTTGCTCTTTATTTATCTTACTGTGACCATAGACCACAAAACCAGTCATAAGGGTCAATTTCTTTGAATCACCTAAAAGCTGAATAAATAAGCTTTAGGAATCTGAGGGTGCAAAAAAGTGCTTTTAAAGTTGTCCAAATGAAGTGCTTAGCAATGCATATTACTACTAATAATACATTTATATATTTACGGTAAGAAATGTACAAAATATCTTCATGGAACATGATCTTTACTTAATATTCTAATGATTTTTGGCATAAAAGAAAAATCGATAATTTTGACTCATACAATGCGACTTATGACTGGTTTTGTGGTCTAGGGTCACAATAAGGTAACTACATGGGTTCAGGTTAGGTTTAGAGGTAGGTTCAGGGTTAATAGCTAGTTACTACTCCGTTATTGCAATTACTGTAAGAGGTACATAGTATGTACATGGGGAACAGGACTGTAAAATTAAGTGCTACATATAAAACATATAAACAATTTCAAAAAACAGAAATAACCCCAAACAGACATGCAATGCAAAACATTTAATTCAAAACACCCACATATGGGGCAAAAGAATTGCATATAAATTAAAAAAGAAATGCACAAATAAATAACTAAATCATTCAGAAAAGCCATACGAATAGGTGTGTAAACAAATTAGCAATAAATAGCAAACAAGATTTTGAACATCTCCAGGCCAGACGGCAAACTAGCATTGTTACAGAGGCTGAAAATGACTCCCAACCTGCAAAATCAACGCACTTTAACGTTTCCCCACGGCTCAAGGAGTTCCATTAAATACCATGATTAAACTAATCAACAGACTCATTGGTGCCTGTCAGATATCATCGCTGCCTTCTCAATTAGCCAAACCTCCTTGAACTCAATTGCAAATGTCGTCAATCGCATGCCATCTCCCTCCCAGGTCCTCTCTGCTGCAGTGACACCCCCCTAAAATGAGATAAGTGAAATAATCAGTGGGGAAATTAAACATCGTAGCCTCCCCTGACGGCCCCTCCCAGAGCCCATCATGCCGATTAAGAGGCATCATTTGCCATTTGTGGATTTGGAAGTACGCAATTGATGTTTTTGTCTTACTTTTGTGCCACCAAACCGGTAATGCAGCCCCTCGCTGTTCAAAACATCCTTCGGTTCAGAGCGCACATTAGCTCGGAAACCAAAAACAATATCAGCTAATGGTACGAGGAACGGGCAAGCGTTAAAATGAGATAATTTGGGTGATGAGGCTGGAAACATTCAGTACCATATTGCACAATTTTGGAATGCATCCTAAACATGCCACAGCAACAGCTGCGTTAGGACCTTAGAAGAATGACACCCCTGGCATTTGACCTTCTGATGCAGATATCCTTGACGCAAATTATTTTTTTCTTGCTGTAGAGCTTGAACCCAGGAGAATCCTGAAGATTGTTTTTTTTTTTTTTTTTTTTTTTTTTTTAGAAGATGTTCCATTTCAATGCACAGCATTTTATTTATGTCTGCTAATCCAGATGTTCTTGATTACAAATAACAGAAAACAACAAAATCCAAAACACTTAGGCATTTAAAAAAAGCACAGTCACCTGACAATCAGCCCTTGCACATTATTAATTACATTAACATCCCTCAGCAGCACATCGGTGTGTAACAGTATGTCAAGGTCTGTCCTCTCATAATAGCCCCTTTGTGGCTTTACAATGCTGCGACTCACCCTCTTCAGCTTATAAAGACAAGTTGTCAGGTTACCCAAATTATTCAAGCCCCCCATCCTTAAATGCAGCCATCATTTTCCGCAGCTATAAAAAGATCCACATCATGCTCAAAGTGGAATAGGACCCTTGAGCCTACTGAGGCACTGGGTACAAAGCAGACCTCTTTATCATTGAGTAGAGGGCCAGGTCAGCTTCCCTCCTAGCTTCCTCTCAACACTTGACACAGCAATTTAAAATCCACCGGCAGATACAGCTGTACCAATATTTTAGTCAGTGGTGGTATAGAGGGCAAACGGGGAAGTTCTTTTAAAGCACCTTTAAATATCAAAGTAGCATCGGAATAATGCATCGATCCAAGGGCTTCTAAACAACTAGCAATCTCCAAAACGAGTTTGAGATCGTTCGATCCAAACCCTCATTTTGAAGTCTTCTGCTTGCATGTATAAATACGTTGCTTTACCACTTCGGTCATGCGAGAATTTGACCTGTTCGTAATAATAGCTTGCCTCTATTATAAACATAAGGCAGAGTAGCTGTTATCGATTTCTTGTTCTTTCCCACACTCTAAGAGTAGCTTACCCTATTTAGTAGCGCATTGTGTGCGCTGCTCTCCTGCTTGCACAATAAGGGGTTTGTGAGCAGAACCAATACATAGGTTCACCAAGTATCAGCTTGGTGTATTGATCTGAGCTACTGAATTAACTCCTGTCAACTTACAACAGGCCTGCAATCGTTGGTTACCTGGCGAAAGCCAACAAAGATCTATAAGAACCGGACATCATATTTATTGATGACATAAACATATTTTGGTCAATATAGTGCAATAAGTGCAAAGCAATCAAAACAATGAAAACGATAAGGGAAAGAGAATTGCGAATGCTTGTATAAAAATAGGTGTAACATTAAAATATCAGTATTACACAACATAATTATTACTTCAATTATTATTTATGAATTTTGATATAACATATTAAAAATACATATTAAGAATGAATACACATATTCATTTTTAATATATAATATTTCTTCTAATGTTAGCTGGGAAGACCCTGGGGCCTTCCATCTTCCAAAAAAGTGCAGACAGCATACAAAGACACTTTTCCTTTGAAATCGTTAAATGATGCAAAGTCTCTCTTCGACATTGGGGTGTGCCACTGCTCAAAAAAAGCCACTTGTACAATGCAAGCTACAGTAAGTGATCGGAAACTACAAACAAAATGTTCGTACAGAGAATCATGGGACATGACACACGTAATAATGATCATTGAAAAAATGTTGAAAATACATGGCAAAGAGTATACCAATAAATACAGTACTTACTTACAGACTAAAGCAGAGAAATTGTCCTGCTCGATTGGATGCGCTGCTGTATAGTGTTTCTGTCAGAAAGTTTTTTTTTTTTGTCTCTCTTATGATCTTGCATGTGAAACCCCTCCCCGACCCCCTTTAATTCACAATAGTCGTATGATTATATTCCTGAAAATGTATTTGGGTGAGATTAACCTGTACACTTAGATTTATGCGTATTCAATCATCGGCTTAAAAAAATAGATTTTGCATCGCCAGTTTTATATCACAACTCGTGCTTTCATCCAAGTTCAGCGAGCTCTATTTATTTATTTTCATTCTTAGTTATTTCTGTAATGCCATGTGGTTCTGAACTTAAAGTAACATAGTTCGGCACACCCCACTGAAGGTTTTGAATTTTTTTTTTCTCTTTAAGTTGGTGTATATTGTGCCAAGGCACCCTCCAGTTTGAGTCAGTATAAGGGGAAAATGCTTCTATTGCATTTATAGATAGACCAAGATTTAAAACTGGCTCTGTGTTGTCTGTTTCTCAAGAACTTCGAGGTAGTCCGGCTCTATTTGAAGTTTTGCCTTTAGTTCCAAATAGTCATTTCTATTGGGCTCCACAAAGACAGTACTTGGCGATGTACCATAAAGCATAGTCTCTCGTATTCCTTCAGGATGTAAGAACTGGCGCCTCACGTCGAAGTTTGGTTGGTATGTGTATGGGACGGGGCCAGTGTACTTATATTCAAACCTGCTGCCAGCAGTCGATGGAGATTTATCCGGCTCCAGAATCCCTCTGAAGAAGTGTTCTGCATCCTGAACAGGAGACGGCTGCTCGCGGGGCTCGATGGTGCTCACTGTGTAATTGGGGCTTCTCAAGGTGACCTCCTGGTCCTCGTCTGCATTACTCCTGTAGGTGACCTTGAGCTCGTGCAGATCAGGGTAATCCTCCACGGCGTTCCCTTCCCGGGACCTGTAGATTGGGTTTTTGCACATGTGACCTAATGGATGGGGGATGTACTCATAGACGTGACCCACTGGGGCCTTGACCTTGGGGACAGAGCGATTGCTATAGAGATTGTACTGCAGGTTGAAGGAGCTCACGTCTGAGTTGTTTGTGCTGGTACGGTCACTCTGAGACTTTTTACGCCTCTTCATCACCACCACAAACAGGCCGGCTGCCACAAACACGGACATTATGAAAACAAGCAGGAGGCTGAGAATCAGAACAGACAAAGGAACATTACTGGAAGTGGTGTTAAACCTCTGCGGTGTCTCGGTGGTAGTGATCCTGTCTGCTGAAGGCTCCACAGAAGGAACCATGGTGGACACGATGACGTCAGAGTAATCTGGACATAACTGCTCAGAAGGGATAACCCGCACATCCTGCCCCGCAAGCCGCTTGGGTGTCACGCATTTGACATCATTCACCACCGTTCCGGTGTTCAGCTGCTCCAACCAGATCTTCATGCCAACCGCATCGCAGGTGCAATCCCAGGGGTTCTCGAACAGGTCAATCTGAACCAATGCTTTCAGCTGGTCCAGAACTCCACTCACAGGCAGGTTTTGGAATTGGTTGCTGCGAAGGTTGAGGCGGGAGAGAGACAAACTAGAGAAGATGCCTCCTGGCAACGTTTTTAAAAGATTATTATTGAGGAAAAGTAGCTGAAGGTTGGGCACAAAGCGGAAGGTGCCACCTACAATCTCTCGAATCTTATTATATTCTAAATACAAGTACTGCAGACTCTTTAGCCCAAAGAACATATCTGCTGTGAGTCTGTCAATCAAATTGCCATTCAAGTACAGCCTACGTAGGTTAATTAAATCCCCAAAGGCTCTGTCGTGTATGAGTGCTATCCGATTGTTTCCCAGGTGCAATAAATCCAGTCCCTCAGCCTCCACGAAGTCAGATCTACGTACGACAGGGATGTAGTTCCCTGTCAGGTACATCTTTTTAGGATTGTATGGCTTGGGCTTAAGATCTGATATGTTTTCGATCTTCCTTTCCTGGCAGTTGACATTTAGCCCCAGGTCGGAGATTTGCAGATTGCATGTACAGGTGGTGGGGCAGTCCAAAGGCACGGGAGATTTGGTCTGAAAAGCAATGATGGGCCCGTAGTTGTAGGGGTTGGCTGGGATTCGAGAAGTGGGCTTGGACTTGGTTTTGCTGGATTGGCGGGTGCCCTTGGTCGGCCTAGATGAGGATCGCAGGACGGCCGAAGACGTGGCTGATGCCGTCACGGCTGCCGGTGTGGTCTGGAAATAGCTGCTGGTGCTGAGCGGGGGAGGAGGGCGCATCTCGTACTCTGATATGGCCCTTCTGGGACACAGTTCCTGCTTTGAGACCTCGTCCAGATCCCTGCCATGGAGCCTGAAAGGAGTCTCACAAACCACCTCCCCCACTAGAGCAGTGTAGGCGATGCTCTCCAGCCAAGCCTTAAGCGCAATGAGCTCACAAGAGCAATTCCATGGATTTTCCTCAAGCTGTAATTCCACTACTTTGTCCATATGCTCCAAAAGGCCGATGTAAGGGAACATTTTCAAGCGATTTCCCCTAAGATCCAGGTGCGTCAAGGGCACATTCCGAAAAATGTTTGTGGGCAGAGAGGACAACAAGTTGTCATTGAGAATCAGCACAGTCAGTTGATGAAGCCTGCTCAGAGCATTAGGTTCAATAGTGCTAATAAAATTATAGTCTATCTGCAGGTATTCTAGGCTCTCGAGTCCGGCAAAAGTGTCGTCCCTAAGCATGTCTATTTTGTTATTGTTCAAATGTAATCTCTTTAATCCCTGGAGTCCATTGAACGCCCCAGTCTCCACCTCAGATATGTCATTATTACCTAAATGCAAAATGGTAACTCCAGTATAGTTGATAAAGTCATTGACAGACAATCTTTTCAGCAAATTACCTGTCAGTAAAAGATGGTACATAGAAAATTGCACCGGGCTTATTTCCGACAGTCGCACAATGCCCCTGTTCTCACAACTGACCGTCAGAATGCCTTCCTTCTCCTCGCAAGTGCACAGATTCCTACAGATCTCCCCATAATTGTCATACATCTCAACCAGACTCAGAGATGTGGCAACCAGCAATATTATTTTCAGTATCCAGATATGCATTTTCTTGTGCAGGAATGGCCCAGCTCACGGTAGTGCAGTTGTAGTTTGGGGTGTCATCTAGAAAAGGAAAAGATGTGATGAATGTCTGTTACATGAACATGCGATATCTACATCTGCAAACTACATTAAATGGTGGACAGTCAAGATGTTACAGGAATATCTCAAAAACAAATCGCAGGATCCTTCCAATTTGTGTAAAGCAAACTGCTCCTACTTAATGTAAAAACATATGCTGATATGAATAACCAATGTGCACTGTTCTTTAGACTAAACTTTACAATGCAAGACGTAATAAATGGATTAAATATAATTTTAATATTCTGTGTTTAATAATATCAGAATAGTCTCATACCGAATTCTATCAACAATATCTATCAAATGCACTGATTTATTTAATACAATACATCATGTATATTATGTAATGCTCATGATATTTCAAATACAACCACATTCTTTTCATCACGACACTCAGACACATTTATGAAGACATAGAGGGGAGAACGAAGAGGGGGAAAAAGAGAGAACGCTCCTTTGAAATTTAAAGTAACATCGACTGGCACAAATACTCTCCAATGCGCAATTTGGGAATGCATTTCCAACATATTATCCGGCGGCATCTCAACTCAAAGAGGCAAAACGTAAAGCCAGTTGCTCATGCACTGAACAAATCGACATTTCCATGGTTTCCAATTTGAAAATCTGCCGTTGAAGGAGACAGATGAGCAAATCTACATATCAATGTAACTCTGCAAATCGTTTTAAAATATCATGTAAGTCATTTTCTAAAAAATAAAAAATAAAAAAAAAATAAAAGAAATAAAAAAAAAAATAAAAAAAAAAACAGAGACCATTTGCATACCCCTATGCAAAAAAATAAAATAAAAATAAATAAAAAATAAAAATATATATTTATATATATTCCCGTACTCACCCCACATATCCGACGACTTCAGTTTTTATCAACTCTCAACGAGTATCGAAGTTTAACCTCGGAGTGCACGACACATTTACGCTTCACAAAGGTGCCTATGTTGAATTTCTCCCTTTGATGCTGTAAGTGACAGTCATAGCTCATCCCTCAGGCGACAAAGACGCGAGTTGATTAAAATCAAAACGCGACGTCATCGATTATAGCCCGATTCCATCTTGATGGGGAGCAAACAATACTATATTAAACCATTTTATTGTGTAGAAGCATTTGTGTTCATGCTAATCAACCTCTCTCTCACACTCTCTCTCTCTTTCTCCCCCTCTCTCCCACATAAACACACTTGGACGCACAAAGACACGCACACACACATTCACATATACGGCACATAAGTCTAACGCGCTATATAACGATCCAAAAGTCTGTATTAGCTACGTTAATTATCTAGAATTTGAATGAAAAAAGAAGAAACGATAATTAAGTAAACAACCATATAACTGAGCCGATTCATCCCAAAACAGCTCATTCATCGCGCACCCAAGCCGGTCTTTCCAAAGCAACGCGTAATGTTTCATAATCGAGGGTCTTAAATCTAACGCCTGAAGCTTGCGAAACACACATGAAGTTGTGTAACGCATACATAACCGAATATTTCAAAAGACAGCACAAGTGTTCAAGAGGCAGTTTTCTATGCCAGCGAGAAAGCTGCGTTTCAGCACCACGGACAGCCCCAGCCGCAGGAAAACGTATGAGATTGCTTGCTTTGCTTTGGAAGACAATCCATGTTGCTTACCCGCTTAAACGTGGTAAATTCGAAAACATAATGAGCACGGCCAATCCATAACCTTGAAGACACTGGTCCCTCTTTAGCCCGACTGTACAATAATCCGTGGAGTGGTTCGTGATCAGCCTGGGTATCACAAACTCTCCCTGGAAACGTGACGGTCAGCAGGCTGAAAAGAGGAAAAACGCAAGTTTAGGAATTTCTCTTGATGTGCATTGCCATTCCCTGGCAAAATCCAAGCAGGGCAATGTCCATTTTAAACGGAATGTATCCACAAGCAAAGCAGTCTATCCCTTTTTCTCAGAAACGGACGCGCAAAGTACGCATCCCCGAGACGCCTGTGAGTGGTTCGGCTGGTATCGCGTTCCACATTGCCGGATGTACATGTGATTTCTTCGCTGATCTCTGGTTCCTCCAATGCTGTGTTGTCTGTTTTCATATTTTTTTGTTTTTATTTTTGTTTTGGCAAGAGGTTCCCATAAATCCGTCTTTGGAGATGTGTTGCCATCTTAACTAGTGTTTCAACTAGTGGAACTTGGATTTCCATTGGCTCACTGTTGCTGTACTGTCGTCAGATCAATTGTAAATTTGGGGCAGGGTGGAATATTTATGAGAGGACTTAAAATAAGAGCTTCTTGCTCGCACACTGTCCTCTCTCTAGCTTATTTTACGCAACAGAATAATTGAAGGATGATGGCGATGGTAAGACAATCGGAGAGAGGAAGAAGAGGAAGAAAAAAAGGCAGAGAGAGAGAGAGAGAGAGAGAGAGAGAGAGGGGGGATAGGATACTGCCCATAGAGGGCAGTGTAATTCGGTAAAAGAAGCTTTTGCCATCTGTATGCAGTGCACGACACATTTAACTTGTTATATCCTATAGCTCAGTTCCATTTTGCATAATGGGCACAGAGTATATGCCAATTAAAATCGCAGCTAATTTACTTTGCACAAAAGAAAAGTCTAGTAATGCATAAGACTGACAATGCAAACTTTTATGTTGTGTGTTGTAATTTACACAAGCTAGTTGAGAGAGAAAGACGTCAACCAATGCTCAATCAACCACATCACCCTTAAGGCAGAGATCAGCAAAGCTTCTAAGCTTGCATGGAGCAAGATTTTACTTCTAATCCCTGATCTTTCATTGGGAGACAGATAAGCTAATTTACAGGCAACCTTCAACCTTGGGTTACTGATTTGTCACCTGGAGGCTGACATACACTGTACAGTGTCAGATAAATATAATGTGACCCCCAAAAGCATGACAGCTGAAGTCACACCTAAAGATGCATGAACGTCATTGCATTAATTTACAAAATATTAAATAGGAAAAGCACAAAAATAGCTATGTTAGGTTTTGGATGATAAATCAAAAGAAGTTCAATATACTGCATATATGTATATATGTGCTTGAGCTACATTTCTTTGAAATTAATTATAATTGGCTTAAAACATTAAAATCTAATTAATGAAACCCCGCCCCTAAACCTACCGTCACTGCGGTTTAGACAAATCGTACGAGGGATGGTGTATGAATTCCTACGAATTAGCCACCTTGTACAAATACATTGCAATGTAATATCAAATGTAGTTTATTTTAAAGAAAATATTCTTTGAGGCAAAACATTTGAATAAAATAAATATAATGTACAAAAATGATTGTGCTACTTTGTAGTTGTTAAATGTTAGTGGAACATATTAATGTGTTGAACTACACCTGTTGTAAAAATCCCTGCCAGAGCAGCTGATTAAACATTTCAGCTTTTGTAACTAATGCAATGACATTCAAGCATTATTAGTGTGGATATCCAACACTGAAATATCCAAATACACACTGAAGAACAGTGCTACTTGTTTTCTAAAACACATCACCCTCTGTAACTGCTGGCCGTAGATTTATAAGGGCTCAGCTACAATTACACCTCAAGAGCTACTGAGCACTTTGAGTGTAAATAGAATTAACTTTAGCATGCTAAAGCTCGCATGTCCTAAGGAATCTCCTCCTCTGTCCTCTTTTGTATGCTAATTCGTAACGTCCATCTCCCTTACCATTCCAATGAGGACAGTAAGCAAGTGTGACATCTACGACATCTTTAGTGTGGCATCGAAATTAACCACTAAGATGCATTCAATTATTTAAGTCACAGGCTGTGGCTAATCGCATTAAATGGCTACAGTTATAGGACATTTCCTGTTGTGAAGGACAAATCTCCAGAACTGAAATACCATTAACGTAATCTTAGAAAGTCCCACTCAGCATAGTGCACTCAGGATGCAGATTCAGCCAAAATACACTATAGTAACTGTTGCGCAAACCTTACGGCTTCATGGTATCTGTAGCGCATACTTTCCATGAATAGGTGCCCCATTACTTTTTTTTTTTTTGTCATGTGAACTATTAAATTAGATATTATCTAACATGAAATCAACATATCATGGTGCTGTTAAATGCTTGACTCTGACTGGTTAGACTTTCTAAGATATTCATTTTTCAATAACTGCACAGCTTGAAGTAATGCAGAAACAAATAAATACGACATATTTTACTTTTAATATCTATGGAAAGCACTGAAGATAGTTCAAGATGAATTTTGAAATGTTGTTGTTTTTTATTATTAACATATTATTAATTTTTTTTTTTTTTTTTTTTTGCACATTTTCAGAGAAAATGTTCTCAATGGATCTTGAATTTGTGTGGCATGCGGATTCCATCTCTTTTTTAATGTTATGTGAACTGCATTTACGCACACAGAGCATATGTTTAATATACAAATTGACCCATATTTTTTACCATGTATATGGAAAGCACACTCTCTTGCATTTATCTTAAAAAATACAGTAAATGCTTTGAAATTTGTAATGAATACTCTTATAACTAGTATAAATAAAATGTATATATAAAATAAATATTTTCTGTTTCAGGTGGAAAGTGCCAGTGACCTTAAGTGAGGCACAAATGTAATGAAAGGTAATGTTAAAAGGTGACATGAAACTATTTTTTTTTTTAGAATTTTTGAGCCCATATGTGTTGGGTTACACTTAGCATATGATGAAGATAAACATTTTTTTATGATGATGAACTTAGATATTGCTTATGTAATATATTATGTCCATAAAAAGTCTATAATGCCAGTGTCTACCTACGCAAATTAAAGCAATTCTTATACAGATATTGCATAAAGACCTGTAGGAGGAACAAATGTGAGTAAAAAATGTTTTTTATATGTGACAGTATTGCATTGTTACAGATCATTTGATATCTATTGATTATTTGTACGTAACGGAACATTAGCATACTGTCACAGGCTGGAGAATCCTTTTTTTGAGGTGTTGTTGGTTCGTTGTGCTGCGATTCGTGATCAGACCGGACATTATAGGCCAGGGCTCGCAAAGCCCAACGTCCCAGGGCTATGTGTTTTCCAGACAGGCTACCAAAACGTATCACCGGTCTGCCCAACAGGCTATCTTAAATAGTGAAATAACATTCCTTTCTTGATGTGTGTTGTTCACTCAAAGCTCAGGAGGCTCAAAACCAGTGTAGAAAATAGCCTATTACGTATTCATTATGATGTTTTTGAATGTAAAAATCACACAAACGTCATAAGTTGACTTCAGACAGCAGTATAAAAAAAATGTAAAAAGCCAGTTCATGACCCCTTTAACGATCTGAGCGCATGGTCTGAAGCGCATGGCGCAGGTGCACTTAGGGCTTGTCCGAATCCAGGCGTCAGGCAAACAGTCCAAAAGTGTTGTACCTAGTCTCTTAATGAGTTATGGGTGTGTTTTGGGCGTAACATGCATTAAACCAATCAGAGTCTCATCTCCCATTCCATTTAAAAGCCAGTTGCTGCGTGTCCCTGTGTGTGTAATTGTAACAATTCACCAGTGTGAGTGCCCCTGATCACCACCTGAGGGCACTCCAACCCAGACTGTCATTCCATAGACTACATCACCCATAATCCTTTGCCCGGACTCATCAGCATTCACTGTTTACACTTGTGTCTCATTTACCTCATTACCTCTGCCTATATCTAGCCTGTTCACCCTGTCATTCTTTGCTAAGTCTTGTTTAGTGTTACACTGCATTTCTGAGTGTTTTCCCTGGTTTCATGTCTCTTGGTTTGTTGGATTTCTTGCCTGTTTCCTGGATTACCCTTTTGCCTCTGTCTCCTGCCTTGTTTGCCTGTTTGGACTGCCTGCCTGTGTTTTGACCTTGCCTGTACTTTTGACTATGATTGTGGATTACCCTTCAATAAATACTGCATTTGGATCCTCAACCTTCGTGTCTTGGAGCAGTACATAACAGTAATAAGCAGCGTGTACGCGCGTTGTGCACATTACTAACGCACCCTTTAAATAACACAAAAAATACTGCGCTATTTATTTTAGACCAGGTTTTTTTTGGTCAATGGCGCAGTCGTTTTCAGTTCCTGAAACTGAAACAATGTTAATATATGCTTTATAAGTACTAATAAACAAGCAATGTGTTATAACATGCAAGCTAATAAGCGACTAGTTAATATTTAATAGTGTTCTCTAATCTAAAGTTTTACCCAGTCTTCCTACTTCATATGTCACGTTATTAATGTGTTGCTATTGCTTTGTGAATAATTGTGAAATTTACCAGAATTTTCAAGTGTAGGTCAGATGTTTGCATACACTTGCATTGAAAATAAATGTTTTCCACCTTTTAGACAATATTGTAAATTAAAACCATGGTGGTCTTACTTGAAGCTTAGACTTTAAAGAAACAGGAGAAAAGTCTTACTGTGGATAAAGTTTGCTGGTTCCAGAAGACGTAGACAAATATGCTATTTTCCAGGAAAATAACGTGATCTACCTTGCGCTTTAGTACATACATCTAACTCACACTCTTTGCCCTCTATGCCCTCTCAGAAAGCCGGGGATAAACCACACTTTTTATGCATGTAAAATCCTTCCCACAAAGCACACCGTAACCCTCCGGCCAAATGTCTCTAGACCTAACTTTACCGCAATAAAATGAGAGCTCACATATATGTTTCATTTATCAGCCAGTCATAAATCATATAAAGAGGTACTGAGGCATAACAAACACATCACTCCTGGATATTACAGCCAGTGTGAGAGTGCATATTCCATCTTGGCTTCTGCTCATAATGCAGGTCTTTGAAGGGGTTGTAATCAAAAGTTTCAAAGTTAAAGCGCAGCATTCATCAGCCGGCACTCCGATGTAAAATGTCGACTAGGATTCCGACTGAGGCGAGACAAGATTACCTGTTTGACAGGTAAGACAGATTGGTAAAACACAGGGAGGCTGTATATGGGCTTACCTTTGTCAATGCACGTTGCTAAAGCAGAACCTTATCCTGCCATATTGCACGTTGCACTTCCTCCCGTTCATTGTAATATGATTGTACCTCCTTTGAATATCTATATCTCTTTTAGCATGTTTCTATGTGGTTGAGGTTTGTTAAAACCACTAACCCAAAGCATGAGTGATAGTATTTAGCCTTAGCAAACACCCTGAATAATTTCATTTCACATTGCCTTTTTTGCAAGTGAAATGAGAGCAGTTGCGGAACTGTGAAATCAAGAGAATAAAATACATTATGCATGGCTTTACATCTGTCTTAGACTGAACAACAAGGTTAATGTCATTCTGACCTTTCTCTTGTTCCATGTCATTTTCAACATCATGGAACATTTATTTATCTGTTTAGCCCGTGAGAAGCCAAAATAACAATAATAGAACTGCTTCATCTGTAGATGTGCTCAATGCTTTCTTTTACCCACAATGAAATTTGGGAACACTTTAGTATGGGGGAACACATAATTACTATTAACTACGACTTTCGCCTCAATAAACTCCTAATTACTGCTGCTTAATAGTTTGTAAGGTAGTTGTTAAGTTTAGGTATTGGTTGGATTAAGGGATGTAGAATATGGTCATGCAGAACAAGGCATTAATATGTGCTTTATAAGTACTAATAAACAGCCAATATCCTAGTAATATGCATGCTAATAAGCAACTGGTTAATAGTGAGAATTGAACCCTAAAATAAAGTGTTACCGTCTATCAGATGTCCCCCTGTAGCTCCTCAACCAACACTATTTATTGTCATTGTCCCCAGAATTATTTTTAGACTGATGACATGAAATGTGCCCCATATGTTGATTCAGATGACGCTTCTAAGTGACCCAACATTCATTTAACAATTCATGACATAACATTTATAGATAATTATCACAATACGTCCATGATCTTAAGATAGGATGACTGTAAAAGGAAAATGTATTTAAATCACCATTTTGCTTAGTTTATAATATAAGGTCACAAAAGTTGCATTTATAACAAAATAATGAACAAAATTATGTTACATACACTAAAATTTGGACCAGAAATATTTAAATCATGCTCACCAGTCTATCTATCTATCTATCTATCTATCTATCTATCCGTCCGTCCGTCCATCCATTCATCTGCCCATCCGTCTATCTATCTGTATATCACTATTCTTCATTTTAGACAGAAGCACACTACTTTGTCATAACTTTGATAATGCAAAATGGAATCTAGTTGTATACAGCCTCAAAACGTAACAAAAGTACACAAACACTTCCTTTGTGACAGGTGCGGGTTTGAACTGTCTCTCCGAGCAGACATATCAGTGCAGCTTCTGTCATTTTTACAGTACATTACTCTGCAATGAAAAGTACAAAATTTACACTTCTACTGTAGAAGTTCAATCCGTCAGAAGGAACGGCTGAATCAAAATACATAATAATATAAACAAACAGCAAGCTGCTCCTCGGCTGGATACAAAAGTTCAAAAAGTGTATTTATTCATATTGTTGTTTATTTCTTTTCGGCATCTCTGCGCACTCTGTACGGAGTGTTCAGTGGCAGTTTTCTACATGCTTTAAATTGCTTTCTTGTTCTGCTTTAAATCTTATCACAAACAGGAAGAAAACTATTTAGCATATGCGAAATTGCAGATGAACCATAATGGCTCTTTAATGACCTGATCATTACTCTACACCTCTTATTGAGAGGATCGCATTTGTTTGCCATTAGACTGAAATCCAGAGAAAGAAGAGGTTACTCCTGCCTATTACTCTGCCACGAAATTAATAGATTTCCTAAATCACTAGAGGAACTATTTGTCCTCCAGTTTAAATTGGTCGCTTAATTAAAACCACTTTGCTAAAACGAATAAGAATATCATCATGCATATATAAATTTTTTTTAGAGCACACATTAACTGCATTTTTTCTTTTTCAATTATCAGATAAGAACATTTGCATCAAGTAAATCTAATTTCATTTGTCGCTGACTGGCATAAATATGTAGAAAAAAGGGATTAACATTATCACAAGTTGTACACCCACCTCTTCATATTACAATCAACAAGCTAGAGAAGATGACTGGCAAGAATCTAACAAAATGATCTGGTTGAAATGCATTATTCATGGTCAAAGCTTCATAGAAACAGAAATGCAAACATTTGTCTGTTGTAAGCACTACAGATGATTCAATGGACACCAATGAGTATTTATTTACCATGGAAAATCACTAAAGAGACCCTGCTGGGACGACTTTCCATGCAAAGACTGTTACTCTGCTGTGTGGATCATTGATTTCTTTGCCTGTGATTCTGCTTCTGAGGTTCATAGGAATGAACACTGAAGGACTGGAGATGTCTTTCTCAATGGGAGAAATCCTATTTTGAGCCTCGATATAGAGTATTGTTTTTGAAAAAAAAAAAAAAAAAACATTTTCACTTCTACTGTCGGAATATTTGCAGTTTTAAAGACTGAAATGCCATGTTGACTCTTAAGATCAAGGATGGGCAACTGGTGGTCCGTATACGGCCCACAGTGTCATTAAATACGCTGGACCACTCGGATAATCCATTTGATAAGTAATGGGAAGATTGCGTTCAGATTATGATGTTAATTGTAAATCGAACCAGGAGAGGTGGCTATTTCCAGCCGATTCCCGTATTAATAATGCTGGTTAGGTATGTTTTGAGGCATGGCAGTTGGTTTGAGCTGGTTTATGCTGGTCCTTAGTTGGTCATGAGCTGGTTTAAACTGGTCCTGAGCTGGAGCTAGTTTCTTAGGACCAGCACTTGACCAGTTTAAACCAGCTCATGACCAGCTCAAACCAGCTGCCATGCTTCAAAACATACCTAACCAGCATATGCTTTTTTTTTTTTCAACAGTTATCAGTTCCGCAGTGGAGAGCCGTTTTGCCAAAATGCATGATAGAAATATATGCACTTAATTATGTACTTAAAAATAGTATTTTTAATCATGGTAATATGTGGATGTGGATTATGGTAATACCATTTGGAACTGTTTTTAACTGTTCTCTGAGGCTGAGCTGAGTATCCTATAGGAGGACATCTGTACATTTGTTTGTTGCAAATGTATAGACAATGAAATTGAGATGTTTATTTGCTCGAGGTAGGCTAATATTGCTTGTCAACTGTCAACAAAGTTTCCCATTTGTATTAGCTTAATTGCACGTTTTATATTTAATAAAATCTTTAAAAACTAATTACATTAATTATACATTGATTTCCCTTAATAAAAAGTAAATTGAGTAAAACGGTGTAAAAGGTGTGAGTGTGGATTAGTAATCTGGCCCCTTGGTATGAAGGAGAAAAAAATGTTGGCCTTCGTAACTATCAAAGTTGCCCATCCCTGCTATAGATTATCTTATAGTAGTACTATTTATTTGGAGTTAAATTGTTACATGTTATGTTTCACTTCATGTGTACTGTACGTTGTCTTGAGCTATAATATCACAAGAAAACAACATGTGCCAACAAATGCACTACTACTCTAGAAAACAGTCAAACAATGTAACCATATTAATTATTCAGGCCCCAGTGCATGCTGGGAAGAGGACAAATGAGACTGAGGCACAAAACTATTCAGTCAGTGTACCATAGGTCTGTTTTAACTAAAGAGAAATGCATTAACCCAACTCACCTGTTGTGCTTATTGCATTGATATGAATTATTTGATTTCTGATAGTTCCTGTCATGGCAGGTCAGGGGAATAGGACAAGGAAGCAGGATCTAAATGCAGATGTATTTATTAATAACACAAATCAAAGAACATAACCCAAACAGAATAAAATCGCAGTGGCATGTTACAAATAGAAATCTTTTGTAATATTATAAACGTGTTGATCATTTGCTCAATTTAATGTGTCAAATTAAGGAATGTGCATGTGCTAACATCACATCTTTGAATTGAAAAACAGCTTCAAATGGAAGCTCCCATCCCTCGAGCCTCACGGTCAGCCGTATCTAACAGTAACCAGTCCTTATTTTCTTTTCATTCACAGCCAGTGTTTCAAACCGGACAGGTCATGCATTGCTAGAAGTATTTGTTGAAATTGGCCCTTCTCGGAGCTCCTGGGCAGAAGATCACAAAGCAGACTGGCGGATGAGTTCTCCCAGGATGCCTTCTGCCCACTGAAACTTGCCTTTTCTTGTGTCCTCAGAGAGCCAGTGCTGCCAGGCCACAGCAACGATCCAAAGAAACAGACAGGCTGGTCTCCACTAGGTTGGTCGTGTAATGAAGAAAGAGGCAGCTAATGCGAGACTGTAAAGGAGATTCTGGTGAGTTAATAGGCGAGGTTGGAGACAGTGTGAAGAGAGAGAGAGAGAGAAAGAGAGAGCGAGAATAGTATTTGAAATCAGACTTCAAAACATCTGAATGTCATTATATTAGATCTGTAAACGCTGCTAGAGCTTTTAATGCTTCTATGACATTGACAGTGTCGGCAAACATAATTGACTATAAACTATACATGCTGAAAATGAATGAACAAACAAACAAAATGGACAAAGGTTTTTTTTGAGATCACAAACAATATTTTGTTACATTCTCTCAGCGGTTTGGCCTCTCATATACACACATAAACAGTTGGCACCTGCAAAGTTTGTCTAGCATTATATATTTTTCATACATAATCAAGTTTATTATTTGTGAAATGATTTTTTTTTGTGAAAGTGTGTTATCCGTATCTACCTATCTATCTAATCCGTCCGTCCGTCCGTCCATCCGTCCATCCATCCATTGGTCTCTGATCTGTCATTCTATCTTTCTGCCATTCTATCTGTCTGTCTATCCATCTGTCTATCTATTTAAGACCCCATACACATGAAAACAATATTTCTGAAATATGTTCTGAGTGTTTTGGCCTCTCATCCATGTAAACCTGATTGATTGATTGCTTGATTGATTGCTTGATTGATTGATTGATTGATTTTACTCACAAAGTGTTAAAAAAAATAAAATAATTGAATATCTATTGTTTTCTCATTTTCATATACCTACAGGTGTGCTTGAGAACTTTCTTTAAAATATATGGCACTTGGTTTGATATTTTGTATCTAATACAATGACAATCATACATTGCAAAGTGTGTCTCAAGTGTTCAAATACATTTCTAATCTACTTTATATTGTATATAATGAGACGGAAAATTCAATGGCATAGTCTGAAGTTATGCACCATGATGTTTTGTTATTTGCTCTGAACTGGGTCCATTACACAAAAACGCTAAGCATTAATCAGAAGAAACTTAGGCCAAAATGCATTGCTCGTGACAAGTTCAATGAAAAGACCTAAATCTGAAAGCATTTGGTAATGAAACAGTGAAATAAAAAATGCCAGGGCTGTTTATCTCATTATGTAGCGATACAGAGGTAAAGCACCTTCATTTATGTCTCTAATCTCCACCATTAGTTATGTCTCTTTTTATTATCTCTCGAACATAACGACGATCGCTCCAAATTAGACAAGAGCAATTGCATATCATGAGCTTATAAATTAAATCAATTAACCACATACTGCGACGAAAACGGGTGCATATTTTCAGACAACCCAATTAGGTGACAGTAAAGCATGAAATAAGCACTGCTTTATGCCAGGCCGGCAACCTGACAGCTTCAAATGCATTCAAATTCAAAAAATGTCATGAATTCAATCAAACGCGGCAATCTTAAGATAATTGTTTTTTCCTGATTCTAAATGGCTCTTTTGTGTCGACTCACAACGCAGAGAAACGCTGACAAACTCAAAATGCTGTCAACTAGCTGACATCCCCAGCCACTGAGCGCCGTATGATTGCAGTTCTAGTTGCCTCTGACAAATTCATTTTTCTATACCTTGCTAACCTTTCACACATCTACAAGCTTACAAACCCCAGAGAAGCATCCTTCCGCTTATTCGACAGATTTTAAGGACTTGCCTTAGGAAATAAAGGGGGGGGGGGGGGGGGGGGGGGAGGGGGCGGAAGAGCCGGAAGGCCTTTCTCTGATAAAGGTAATTAATCAAGCACGCAATAAATCGCCCAGCAGGGGAATTCACCTCAAGCTATCGCAATTACCTCGCAGGATAGCACAGACATATGTTTACATTTGCATAGTCTCTTCATTTTGGAGGCTGAAACCCTTCGGAAGCTATTCGGTAACTCCAAGGTTGTGCGACGTGGGGACGTGCATATAAAATGTGGATAAACCATTTATGTACAGAATTGTGGCCTTGGCTTATGCAACTTTGAGCAGACACAGAATATATTTTTGGCATTTTAAGTGGGGGGAACTGTCTTTTTGCTGGCGAGTCACTTGTTCATTGTTCTCGGTATTGATTTTTTTCTAGGGGGCTTGTCATGTTGTCCCCTTGAGACTTGATTTGCATAACATCATACCCGTCCACTGACTTGTTTGTACTGGGAAAAAAAGGGAAAAAAGTTTGCAAGAGAAATAAATAAATATATCAAACAAAGACACGCATGAAGGCATCACAAATCACAGTCAAGTTTCCCACCCAGTCTTCACTGTGATGTTTCTCACTACAGACCTTTAAAATGTTTGGACAACGTCTAAAGAGAATATTTAAAGGAGGTAAACTGTTGGGAAACTTTCAAAAACAACACATGACAATGTTTATAGGATCATGCCATAGGTGAAGAAACATTTGTTATTCAGTCATTCTTTCATCAACAAACTCCCTTTGTGTCAGAGGAATTTACTAAAGCTGCTTCTGAATGGATGTAGAAATAGAGATGAAAACAGCATGTGTTCTTAATTACTACTTTACTAAAGAGATCTTGGGTCACATCAAGTGTAATTCAGCAATAAATCTAGACATACGTTTTCCCTCTGAGCAATGTGGAAAACATACTGCTGCATTAATAGCGTCAGACAAAACAAATTTGGGAATACGTATTTTCTTATATTACATAGGGCTGTCAAATAATTCATATTTGTATAAATTCATATAAAGATTTCATTCATCAAATCAGTTGAATCACCTTTAATCACATTGACACTTTGTGAGAAAAATAAATAAATAAATAAATACATACATAGTTTATCAGTATCATTATCATCAATATAGCACTATAATATAATATTTAAATCCTAACCCTATAGTCAGAAAATAAGGCCTTTATTCAGTTTAATTAATTATTCAGATGTATAACAATTCAACACAATGACACTGACTAACTAACAAACTAAATAAATAAATAAAAGTCATGTTATTAATGATGTTAATTTATATTATTATTATTATTATTATTAATAAACTCTTTATAAGTTAAACTCATCAAATAAAACTGTTCAGCTTGCTTATTAATAGTACATAGGGCTGTCAAATGATGAATATATGCATACATGTTATGAGTTCATATAAATCTAAATCTTAAATTAAATAGTCAATTAATTAAACAAATCCCAATTAATCACATTGAAATAAATAAACAAACACACAAACAAACAAAAAAAACATTTATTTATTTATTTATTTATTATTATTATTATTATTATATACCAAAAACAGCACTTGAATTCAACATCTGCAGTTAAAGCAATCAAATAAAGCCTTTGGTCAAAAAGCTCACAGATACAAGTTCAGGTTAATTCATGAGAAGGACCTTCATGCATCTGCACAGCATGCCTGAGGAGGCGGCATTTGTTCTAACTCTAGGCTTACAGCACTAAAACGTTTGCAAAACACCACCAGAGAACATCCATTCATGCACAAAGGATTTAAAATAAAATAGGTGCACGCTGACAGGCTTTAGAGCACATTATGCACAAACAGCCACTATAAACTCAACAGTGAGTCAGATATTTAAATCAGTCAAAGCCATGAGCAACACTGCATTCATTTAGCAACAGACGTTTGTGTCATTTCACATCAGTGGAAGCAACAATCCATTTGCCTGCATTGTGATGTCAAATAATAAGCGAGACCTATATATATATATATATATTTGCACATTTAGGGTGGTGTAATAATTTGTTTTAGGCAAAGTAGAATTTGTATGTATAAATTAATACAGACTGGATATTCATCCCACTGCTAGGGAGGTTTTGAAGCAACACAACACTGCCTTGAACTAAGAAGTTGTAATATGTACAGTTACAAACAGAATGATGAACAGCTGGATATGAATCGATAAAACGCAATCAAAATTTCTGTTTGAAATTTGAATGTGTATTTTTCATTGAACACGACACAGTGCCTGCTCATATGTGCTACAGGAAGGAGAAATATGGAGTAAAACCTGATGATCAAATGTGATGTTTTAGCTTATGTAAATTATAACTCTGCATGAATCAATAAACATCTTCACTGGGGAAGTTTCATGACAAGTGTTCATGAGAAAAAGAAATGAGGAGAGAGAAAGAGAGAGAGAGCAGTCATATGGATAGCTGGGTGAACAGGATTCAAGGATTTATTGTGTACAGCTTGTCGGTGTGTTGGCCGCTGACTGCATCTGTCAGCACAAAAACTGGTGACAAGTTATTAGCTTTAAGGTCAAAATCGTAGAGTGCTGTTTAAAATCTTTCCTCTTTGACAGAACTCAGTTTGCTAGCCATCACCTCAGACAAAAGGCATTGTACTTTTGTTTGGAACAGCTTCCTTCGCATCGGCTCCTGACCTTAAAGGGATAGTTCATGCAAAAAAATAAAATAAAGAAATAAAGAAAATAAAAAGAAAAAAAAGAAAAAGAAAAAGAAAGAAAGAAAAGGTCACCATAAAAAGTAGCCTGTGAAATGTTGTGAATCTTTTACTCTGTTTTGCTGTTTTTTTTAAAAATTGTATTTATATACATTTGTAAAGAGCTCTGTATCTGACATCATTCAAAAGTTTGGGGTCAGTAAGATATTCTTTATATTTTTATTTTATTTGATAATCTATTAAATAAATGTCTTTCTATTCATCAAAAAATCAGAAAAGAAAAAAAGACGTTTTCCATAAAAAATATTAAGCAGCAGCATTTCAATGATAAGAAAAGTTTATTGAACAGCAAATCAGTATATTAGAACAATTTCTGAAGGATCATGTGACTCTAAAGACTAGAGCAATTATGCTGTAAATTCAGCTTTGATCACAGGAATAAATTACATTTTAAAATGTATTCAAATTGTTATTTTATATTAAATAATAATAATTTTTCAAAATTGTACTGTATTTTTTTGCATTCTTCTTTCATAAATAAATGAATCAATACATCAATAAATCGAAATGTCCAACCTTTTGAATAGTAGTGTATTATGGTCAGATTATTTCAAACAATTGAGTTAAAAAAAAAAAAAATGCATGATGTGACCTTTTTTAATGAAGGTGGGTTGTGAAGATTTCAAATTGTATAATATATTGTGCATTAAAAACAAAAATTAATTTGTGGTCAATTTTATTTTATTCTAGTTAGTTTTGGAGTCATGTAAATGCATTTTAGTTCAGGTTTTCCATATTATAATTTCACTGATTGAAACCAGAATTATTAAACTCTTAATGAATTTCTATCCCTAATGATAACAGATTTTTTTTTTTTTTTTTTGTGAACTATTCCTTTAACCACTATAAAATAATTGTATGAAACTTTCAAGGTCAGTGCATGCGGGTTCCTCAAGCGCCTCGCCTGACCATTATATTGACCCGCTTTTACTCAATGAACCGAAACTCCATTAAGGATTCGTCTCCCATCACCCTCTGAAGTTCTACTCTACAGAGCCCAGATAATGAAATGTTGCAGGTCTTTGGCAGCAGAAGTTCAGCATGTTCTCCGAGACACTGCTATAAATTGACTGCCAATGTCTTCTCATTCTCCATCTCTCTATAGCCCTTCCACTCAACACAGGCCAAGCACTGATCAATAAGCCCAGTCTTCAACATCCATGCTGATAATAAATAAAAAAATCTTTCAGTGAAATTCAAGACACTGTCACATAACTAAAAAAGTGCGTGCAAAAGTAGAAGGGACGGGAGAAAAAACTATGAACAACTGTCTCTTTCACCAAAAAAATTATGCCAGGCGTCAAAGTTGCCAGACAATGTCTTTTCATCTGAACAGAAGAGTGGGTGGTAGACTGAACAGACGGCTTTAGTCTGTTCCTCATGGTCAAGTGTTACCTTTGTTACTGGGACATTTGAAGCCTTTCAGCTTTATTTAGCTAGTTTATTTATCAAGGATGGACTGATCCGTGGCCCTGCCTTAAGTTATGGACTTTGTGTCTTCCTTTGTTCAGGGTTGCATTGAAAAAAACTGTATAAAAGGACATTTTTTGTTTTGATTCTGTGTCCTATGATTCATTAATTTATATAGAAACTGCTGTGGAATTTTGTAAATCTTTGTTTCCCAGAAATGTTCAAAACATGGGGTGATGTTTTAAATATGCCTGAAAGGCACAGTGAGTGGAGAAAAAAGTTTAAAACTTGGACAAAAATTTTTGACATTGACTAGGTTTTTACATTTTCTGAAGATCTGAAAAGTTGTCTCCATGTTGTGTGTTATGGGCAGTTTTCATGGTCTTGCTATGCAGTTGCTAAGGTGTTCTGAGGGGGGTTTAGCATATAAGGTTGCTTACTGGTGCAAAGGCAAAGTCCTGCACCCTTTGGCTACAGTCTTTAGCGTCCTTGTTAGCGCCTGCCTCCCACACCAGAGACCCTGGTTCAAATCCCACTCGGAGAAGGTTGAGTAGGTCCGGTAACATTTGGTGCCATGACCCGGATGGGAGTGAGGTTTAACCCCCTGAACCTGAAGAACACGCCCGCGTGTTTTGCTGTATTTGTCCTCATGACAGTGTAAAACAACTTAAAATACTCCGTCATTTTTGGCCTCACAGACATGAACGATATGTCTTTACAAAGCTTAAAGTGTCTACTTGTATTTATGTACACTCAAAATAAAAACTAAATGCTGTGCTTTTCGCTAAATAAAGAAAACAAACAGGATGCGCATTCTCCCGTCTGTCTCCCTGTGAAGTCCACTTTGAAATGCGTCTGAAAATGAACACACCTATAGACCTTGTGTAGCTTAAGATCTATTGGAAACATATGCTGCATTCACACCATGTCATAATTACCATAATCTCAAAATGACAACACGTGACGTTCTATTCGGATCTGTACACGTCCTTGGACTGGAAATTATGCATTTCAATGGCAACACTAACAACGTTTAAATGAATCTCTAAATGAAAGCGGTCAGGTGGTACAGCGTTTACATGGTACAAGTAAGAGCTCTCAGAAAATTCCTATATTACAAGCTCAACAAGGAAGTGAACACTTTTTGAAATCTTGTAATTACAACATGGCATGAACACACCTATAAGAACCACATGACCAGATCAGATTAGGGGAACAGAGAATCACATGACACAATAACAGGAAACATGACTATGGCAAATTTCAAAGTAAAAGACATGAAAACCACAGATGTGACAGCAACAGATTAACACATTAACACATTCTTATGCTATTTAAAAAGATAATTCACCCTTATTGCTCTGAAAATAATGTATTGCTTCTGTGCAAGATTTTTTTGAAAATTGTCTCTTTTTTGTTTGTTTGTTTATTTTTTGTCCATGTAATGAACCTTGATGATAACATAATGACAGAACTATCCTATTAAGAGTGTAAAAGGATGAAGCTGATGTTGTATGTACTTATAGGATGAAGGATGTTGATGCTGATATGTCAGTCTCCTAGTGCACTGAAAAGCATATACAGGTCAATCCAACTGTGCCGTAGGTCTCTAAACATGAATTTTCGGAGATGAACATGCAGAAATGTAAATGGTGTGTAAAGAAAGTCGTAGCATATTTACTTTAAAGCCCACTTAATTATAACGATGCTGAAATGTTGCATCACTGTCCAAACTTTTTTGCATTCCAAAACAAAATATGGTTAAGCATAACCAGTGGCTTCCTAACCTATGAAAAAAACCAAAACAAACATTAATATTAATGTGTGGGATAATGTTGTTCAAATCCCTACCCCTAAGCATGAGCAATATAATAGTGACTCTTGCCTTAGAAAATGGAGTGACAGCTATGCAGAGTCCGTAGGGGAAAAAGGTGTTTGAGAAGTTGGGGAATTGGTGATGGTATCGACAGTATTTTCAATGCTAACGAAGGGCAGGAGTTTGTATCGTCATTGTAGCCAGAAGCTTGCCGCTGTGAACACAGGGGTGCATAGATTGCCAGGCGTCCCAGTTCAGATTTAGTTGGGATAATGACACGAAGGGGAGGAAGAGAAAGAAGCGTTTCCTCCTCTGGGAACTCCTCGAACTGGGACACCAGCACTTCTTTTGTATGCTACTCTGATGAGATTGAAGTTGTGTCAGGTGTGCGTTGCTTCCCAATATCAGCTGCCAGTCATACTCCTGTTTTTCTCTCTGTCCACGCTGCTGGAAATGTGTGCTGATGATTGGTACGCAGAGAGCACTTCAGAGACGAACGCATCAAGGCTTTAAAGTAGCACTTACTGTACAGTTCAATAGTAGCTTCAAGGGAAAGAAAGACTTTGCTCCCGATTTACGGGTTTATAAAATGCTGAGTTGACATATTAACATTTTATCTCTTAATAAATAGCCATTATTGCACTCCAAAAGTTGTGCCTAACAATATAAGCTTTAAAACTGCACAGGAAGCACGGCTTCTATAATTTCATTTAAAAATGCAGTAAATGTCGTGTACATCTTTTTAATGCTTCTCATGCATTTCAATATTTTTCAGCAAATTAATGTGTAAAATACCACACTACATTATTCCAGACTTCAGTCAGAGTTTATAGCATCATTGATTGTAACAAAATACAGAACGTTGATTGCACAATCAAGAAACGCCCTGATGCTATGCTTCACTTGGAGTCTATGAGACCATCATGAGAATGGAATAAATTATCGGTTTATTGAACGCTGGGCTTTCAAATCAATATATTTTTGGCCCAGCTCATGTATAAAATGATTGTACAAGCTCTCATGTGGTTGGGACTTTGACAGATGGAAACTAATTGAAAAGGTGATGGACGTGACAGTAAGACTTTACACTTCAGAGTGTTAACAGTCAGTGCATTAGGTATCATGAACTATCAATGAACAACACTTTTATAGCCGGATCATTTCCATAATGACCAACGCAATCTACCAAGAGCAGCGCAAATTAGAGTCTGGTTTAAGATATGCTTTTTTTGGGGCGGTAAATACTGACACAAACCTTAGTAAATAAACTTTCAATGATTCATTTAAATACTCTCCTCCCTTAAATTTTGCGTCTGAAAGGGAAACTACTACAAATTCATATGCAATAAGGTCAGTCACAAAAATAACCCCGTCCACGCCTTTTCATTGCTTATTTTTGACTGCGTGTCCTTAGTAAATCCTGACATTTTTAGCACCAAAAGAGGGTTTGCGGTTAGTAAATCTGGCCCCATGTCATGTATTTTCATTACAATATCATATGCAACAACAAACTGAACCCTATTATAAAGTATTACCTGTGTGACTGACATTGTCTAAAATGTACAAACATCTTACACAATTTAGCATCGTGTTTCATTCTCATCTCTCTTTTTTTGCCATTAGCATTTCTAAATACTGTAGATATCCAGTTCTAAACTTAAGCAGTTATTTTGATGGGTCAGTTTACTGTTTAGTAGGAAACTGGAGTTCTTAGCTGCTTTCCAAATAATACATCAGGGACCAAAATAAGTCAACTGAAGTTTACTTTTTGCCACTGATAACTGACATATGCATTTCCCGTCATTTGAAAAGCACTGTCATAGGTATAGTCCGCAATATATATATATATATATATATATATATATATATATATATATATATATAAAAAAAATTGAGGATAGTTTTGGGATGTTTCTATCCCTCGGCAGAATTCTCCTCCTAGATGCCAATTTCCTCTCCACTGTGACATGAATGATTACCATCGACTGCCAAGAGTATCTTGGACTGCATTTTTAAGTTGCTGTTCATCAGAAACTATATATAACAGTGAAGTTTCTCCAAGTTTTACTCCGCAGCAGATATGCCAGTCATATCCGCGATCGAAGCTTAACAGCTTTCTGTTGTTGATGACCTCTTCTGCAGAGTTCCTCAAAGCTGCTTTATCACTCTCAGATCTCCAGCGTGTGGTCTTTATTTAGTTTGGTGGTTTGGGTTTCATTCCATTTAGCTTATCCGTTCTAAATTTTTCTCTGTTTGGTAGGATTGAATATCTGTCAAGTATCATGTTTTGTTAGGGCTAAATATCTTGCATTTTCGCTTTTCTTAGGACACAGCTGGGTAGAATGACAATTTTATGAATCCATATTTAAGAATATATATAGTATAGTATACCGTACTGTAGTATAGTAAGTATTTAATATTGAAAATATAAACATAATATTGTGTATGTAAGGGATAATCTAGCTAGCCGTGGATTATTTCACTTATACCATGGTCATTTGCCAGCATTGACAACTTAAAGCTGTTATTGATGTTTGCAGCGCAATATTTGTAAAGTATAAGTGTACAGTTGACGGTTATTTTTGTCAGTTATGGCTCATTAGATCTCTAGCATTCTGCCCGCTTTGAATCAGACACAGAGATAAAGTAGTGTGTAGAATTACATTTGAATGAATGAATGAATGAATGAATTATAGTATTTATTTGAATTAATTATTGAGAGAGAGAGAGAGAGAGAGAGAGAGAGAAATGTAGCAAATCAGTAACAAAGCTTAAAAGTGATTCAAATGACTTGGTTTTATTGCGCACCTTCCAGCCAATCAGAATCGAGTATTCAGACAGACCAATTATTATAATATAAAATCTGTAGATATACTAATGTACTAAATATACATTCATCAGTCAGGTCATTATTATAAAATTAACCCAGGTAGGACCCAGATGTGAAGTAGTAATCAGCTTTAATGAGTTTATTTTATTTAAAAAAAACTGACTGTACATAACCCCATTTGTTACTTACTTGATACAAAATGAACATTAAATATTCATACAAGAGACAGTAGAAGAGAAACTAGCACAGCAATGTAGGAACTTAGTTGTTTTGTTCAGTCAGTTATAAATATTTGACCACAGTAATTCAGTGTTATCAGAAAAGAAATGCGGTAAAATGTTGCATATTTTGAGTATGCTTCATTACAGTACATATGCAGTATGCAATATCAATATGCAACCTTGTCTCAAAAGCATCCATCCTTTTTTAAACATTAGTTTCATGTTCATTGTGTAGTTTGATATGCCTATTTGTTGCTTAAAGTGTCCCTATTATGCTTTTCTCAGATATTACCTTTCATGCAGTGTGAGTTTTAAAGATCAAAGTGCAAGATAAATAAAGTTATTATCACCAAAAAGAAAGGATGAAACGAGTCACAGCAATTCCAGTCTTACTTTCTGTGACATACCTACGTAACAATGTAATACATTTGCATAATGCCATCCTATGGTTTTCATTGGCTGCTCGCGAACAATGTCTACTTTGACCCGCCCTCAAACACTGTACTGTAGCTAAAGCCTGGCAGAGTTTGGTTTATGTTGTCGACATGTCGAGAAGACTCTGTTTTCAGCGCTGCAAATCCACTTTGCATGCACTTCCAAAGGATGAATACTCGGAAATGATACGGAAAAACTGAGGCCATCTTTCATATCACTGTGTATCAAGCATTGAGGAAGCCTCCAGAACTAAAATACAGATATGGTAATAGGCGTTTGTGGTTGACACGCACATTGGTCGACCAATCACAACAGAGTGAGCCATGTGACCAATCAGAGCAGAGGAGGCTCTCGGACAGGAGGGGTTTAAAGAGACTGACTCGTCAAATGAACCGTTTTCAGATTCTTTTGAGAAATGAGATGATTTGCAATATATATTATGAGAAAATATGTGTTTTTTGACAAAACACAATTAGGAACCTTTAAAATAGCATAATAAGGGCACTTTATGATCATTTAAATAACACTTTTTTTTTACTGTTTAAACTAGATTAACACACACACAACACTTCAACAACTGTCTGGTTGTGTATTTGTAAAGCCCTCTGCTCTTCTACTCTGATGTGGTGTCAGTGTCTACCAATCTGCTCTTGTCAAAGTGTTAGCTTTAATTGGTTTCCATCATGTGGACTGTTAGCCTTAAATGATGAAGGTAGAAGAAAACCATTCATTCGTGTAATCCTATTACCAGCCCTGGCTCACTACCTCTGAGCGCCAACCATTCACATGGCCCAAGTTCTCTTTCAGCAGTAATACACCCAAACAAACTACCTCTGCTGTTCTCACCGCTGTCAGACGAGAGATTAAAGCCCTCACCCAAAGGCTCGCCACCATCCATGTCGGGATTGAATGCGCTTGTGATGATTTCGAGAGGAACACTAGTGTTCCCCTTTTTAAGACGGCTTCCCTGCTGAAAAGACCAGCATGAATCTGTATCAGAGTCAGGGCTAATTTATGCCTGTTTAATGTGGGTCTAGATGGTGCAATGTCGTTTAACATAAATATTAGCTGACGAAGCAGACTGATGGCAGGTTAAGTCGTCTGCAAAAAAACAAAAAACAAACAAAAAAAAATATATATATATTTTTTTTTTTTTCAGTATAAATATCTAAACATCCTTGACACAACATACATTCTGTTGAGATCGAGAACAGAAAAAAACTGTTTGTTAAAGTATTTTTCCTCAGAGGAATTAAAATACAATAAAATTTAAATGCATATATGCATTTACATTTTCTTGTATTTTAATTAAATGTTTTTGTGGCGAGGTGGACGAGCGAGAGACGTGGGAGGTCTCGAGTCCTCTCATGAGGGAGCTCGGAGGCATATAAGGACGAGCGACACCAGTGAAGGACGAGAGAGGGCCAGGCCTGGACTTTACGTTGTGTTTATGTTTTATTATGTGTGTGCGAGGCAGCCGTCTGTTAGGGGGTTCCTTTCGTTTTGTTTATTTATTTGATTAAAGTCTTTTAAATGTTCGCCGGTTCCCGCCTCCTCCTTCCCATATCAACGAACTGTATTACAGTTTTATATTTTAATTTCATCATATTAATACATAATTGATGGGTGCAGATAACTTCATTTCTCAGAATGCATTAGTCTTGAGTTTGCAATTTAGTAAATTCATCTTCCTGTCACTGCAATTCAGCTTCCTGATGGATGTGGCCAATTCAATAAAAATTCTAACTCATTAACAACATACTGATAATATGAAGAAATGAATGTTGTAAAATGTTACAACTGAAGAAACAGGATCAATACAACATAGTTTTCGTAGTGATGGACGTTTGAATTCAACACAAATGAATCCTGCTTATACATGGCGGCATTTAGTGGGAAAGTATCATATGTTTTTGCCTGTTAAGATAACTTTTGTAAACCCTGCAACAAAAGCATGTAATCCCTCAATATGGATGAACACATCATGCTTAAATCTGTTTGTAATCACACAGACTATAACAGATGATGATCCTCTCCTAAACGCACACGTTAACAATTTGGTCCTAGCTTTAAACACATTGTCCCGTATTCTTTTATAAAAGGCATTCATCCAAGTTTTTCAGATTTTTGAACAATTACAATTGTCCCTTTACAAAACCACCAGCGAATGATCCTCGTCCAAACCGATCCTGTTGCACACGATGCTTGCTAGTCCCTTGATGCTTGTGGAACACCATGACGAGAAACAGCTGAGCGAGGAATAAAAAGCGGTAAAGAAAACATATTTTTAACCGCATCAAATTCCTGCAGCATTCAGAGGCACCACTGTCTTCGGCAGCCCGATTCTGTCAACCTGATTTTGATAAGTTGTTGCTTATGTGATGTCTTAGTCGTCTTTCTTCCTCCTCTTCTCCCTTTCCTCTCTGTCTCTCTCTCATTTTTTGCCCCTCACCTAGTCCAAAATTAGACCTCCCTCCTCCAACCCCCAACAGATATAATTAATCACAGTGGGAACGCAAGACATGTAATTATGTAGGTTACCTCAGAACACTACAAGCTCCTCCCACTTTATTTCCCACTGTCCCATGTAATCTTCACAATCACTCAAATGAAAAGTGGGAGTTTAAGTACAAACCCATCTTCTCTATGCTGTGATTTTTGGATTCGAACATCAGGGTCAAATATGATGCAGATCATTCTAAGTAAGAGACTTTTTTTTTTTTTCTAATTTTGAACATATTTAAAATGTCTCAGAAATTTGAAACATTCTATCAGATAAATAATGAGTTTAAGTGTTAATAAATTATCAGCAGTTTTGGAAGTAACATCACAAGTAATGTAATCAGATTACTTTTTCAAGTAACTAGTAAAGTATCGCATTACTTTTAAAGTTACTTCTTTTTAAATAAGTAACATAAGTTACTCTGTTTTCCCATTTGTTGAGAGAAATCGGGACTAAGTACAGAGGCGTTGTGTGCGGACATGATGGTTATTGTAGTTCTATATTAAATGTTTGCAGGCATTTACTCATCACTTGCACAAAACAGATTCAGTATTTCTTAAAATGAAGAAAAACAGTGTAATGCAAATTTAGAAAATTATGCAAACGTAATAATTATGTTAAATTAAACAAATATACTTTATGTATTTAATCTCACTTTATTAACCAATGTCTGTGCTGTTGACCTTCTATAATCCAATTTAACCATATTATTAAGCAAAAATAACTTTAAATAAGCATCACATTTATGTTTAGTTTTTATTGCTGATGTAAGTGTTGAACTTTCTTCTCTTCTATTCTTCTGTGATCCAGGATGGCAGCACAACCTAAAAGGTTTGTTTGAGCTGCGCCCTCAGCAAGTGTGAATTTACACTTCCTTCAGCCTGTGGTTTATTCATTTCACTTTTGGTGCAAAAGGGCCTTTTCATTTGCCAAACAAGTAATGTTGTTATAAAAAAAAAAAACCAAGCAAGCCCAGCCTAGATGAGAAAAATAAATCGTAAAAGTAACATAATGCATTACTTTCCATAAAAAATAACTAATGCAATTAGTTACTTTTTTAGGGAGTAATGCGATATTGTAATGCATTACTATTAAAAGTAACTTTTTATAAGTGTCAAATATCAAGAATCGTTTTATATAAATATTAGATAAAAAAATCGAAAAACATAAGTTTAAATGAAAATGAGAAATGTTGCCTTAACTCAAAAAGTTTAAGTTCAATTACTAAAATTACTAAAATTAAATTAGAGCAAGAATTATAAAAAAAAAAAACAAATAAAAAAATGACAAACGCACATTACTAAAACTTAAACTAAAATGAAAACTAAACATATCAAAATATTAATAAAATCATATAAATATTGTATATAAATAATATTAAAATAGCATTATAATAATAAATTAAAATAGCACATACATGTATATAAATATTAATTAAATAGTCATTACTGTATCATGGTTATTAATATTTTTTACATTTGACTTTTCTTTTTTTTCTGTTTCTGATATGATGATAGATTAAAGGCTTATATCTCAAGTTTGATATAATCATAACGTGCTGTACAAAAAAAGTATCCTCATAGGAAACAAAACAAAAACATTAATAATAAAGTCACATGGATTTTGTAGGTTTAGAAAAGTTGCCATCAGCTACTATACACCTTGTTTGCATTGATAACTTCCAAGGACTTGTGTAAGAACATATGTGCAGAAAACATCGTCTAGAATCAACCATCTGTCCATTTGCTCATCCTCATTAGGATATGAAATGCAAACTTTAAAGCACTTACCTTAAGCTATCTGAGTCTAAGCTTTCTTTCTTTTTTGGAAAACTGAGACGACTAAAGAGAATTGTAATGAGTGAACTGGCAGTGGAATAAAGTCAGCGTAATATTTCAAAGTCAAACTGTGAACCTGTGGGGGAAATCATCTCCTTACACATTTATTTTAAATAAACCATCCTGCGGAAGTTCAGTGATGAAACATACAATTGTAAATCACATGTTTTATGAAACCTGTGGTGTGCAGAATTTATAGAAAGTGTCATGATCATTTTTTATTATGATGAATTGCTCTTGTGAATGAGCATATGATGTTCATCAACAGTTTACCGTGAGAACAGCACTGCAAACATGCACAGCCTCTCACCATTTCATCAGTGTCTCATTGTGCACCTAATATATTAAATGTAAGGGTGTTTTATTACATGACATTTTTTTTTTTTTAAGTTTATAATCAGTGTAATGCGAGTATGTGGACCTTTGATGCATCAGGACACATTAACGTTTACAGGTTATCTATAATTCAAGGTTAGGATTTCACACTGGTCTACTATTAGAATCCATTTAAAATAACAGAGTGTCTATTTCCACCAAGTGCAAATAGCGTGCCTTACTGGCAAGTGCTATCCGTACTAGCTACGCCTAACAATGCCTGTTTGGGAAAAACAAGATTAAAAATATAGCAGGGGTATTTCAATGTTTTCAGTGGCATAGTCAGTAAAACATAAGGCTTAAAGATCTAGGTTTTCAAGCAATCAACCCAGGTTCGAATCCACCTTTTCAACCGTCGCTCTTCTCTCTTTTCCTATCACATATCACATCAGAAAGACATTTACTTTCAATAAAAATGAAGAAAATGTTCATCATAGAACATGGATAATAACATGAAATGTTTGTTGAGCATCAAATCAGCATATTAGAATGATTTCTGAAGGATCACGTGACACTGAAGACTGGATTAATGATGCTGAAAATTCAGCTTTAATCACAGTAATAAATTACATTTTAAAATATATTCAGATAGAAACATATTGTATATTGCAATAATATTACTGTTTTTACTGTATTTTAATCATATGCATTTACACAGGATCCTAATGCGTTTCATTCCAGGGAAGAGGCCCGAGCCGCGTCTGATGAGGCAAAGGTCATTTCTTTAGGTTTTGTCTTTTTTTTTAACACATGCTCTCAAGGATGAGTCAAAAAGGCTTCTCTGATTTTCAGAAATGTCAATGGATATGCACACAGCTCTGTGGTTGCCATGGCAACATGCTGCCTGATCTAAAAACAGAAAAAAAATTGTTGTTCAGAGCAGTTAAACACTTCAGGTTAGGTCAGCATGCTCTTCCTCACACTCACTGCATTGGGACGAATCATTGTTGAACGTAACGAGAATGTTGCCTTTCATCAGAGAGTTTAGCTCTCTTTAGAATGAATCGCTCCTAATTAAAAAGCAATGCAGAAGGGTAATCTCTTGAATGTTGTATTTAGGGTCAATCGTTCAACATAGTTTTGCTTCATCGATTTTATTCGGGTTTCTTGAAAGCACAGCTTTTCTCAAAGTGTCCTGACATTTACAACAAGACATTTGAATAATGAATAACACTTATGAGGCCACCAACGTCTTAACAATGTAATAACAATGTTTTTAAACACTGCTTCCTGTCTCTCCTTCATTGGGTAACACTTTATAAGTATAGTGTAATAAATACTTTGCAAAAACTGCAAAAACTGTTAATTACAGTTAATTAATAGTTTATCAACTGTAGTTAAGACATTAATAGACTATGTACAAACAGTGAGATCTTCATTCATTGGTACTATAATTAACAAATTACTGTTGTTTAATTACCTCATATGTAAAGAGTTAAATAATGCTCTGTCAACAACGTATTAACAGTAAATCGTTCTCACACGGAAAATGGGAAAAATGACATCAATCGTGCTTTAAAAAAACCATTTAATAGACATTAATTGCATTCACATTCATATTCAGTGTTCCTTAAAATGCACATTAAGCACACACACACCTACACACACAGGGTTTCCATGTTTTATATTTTTTATTTGTTTATTTGTTTGTTTGTTTATGTATTTTTGTCAGTCTATTTGTTCATTTGTTTATCCATCCATCCATTTATTTATTTGTTTATTTGTTTGTTTGTTTTCATTAATTCATTAATTAATTCATTCATCCATCCATCCATCCATCCATCCATTTGTTTATTCATCCATTTATTTATTTATTTATTCATTCATTTATTTTTCCATCCGTCTATTTGTTCAATTGTTTATCCATCCATCCATCCATCAACGTATTTATTTATTTATTTGTTCATTTTCATTCATTCATCCATTTGTTTCATTCATCCATCCATTATTTATTTATTTATCCATCCATCCATCCATCCATCTATATGAATGTATTAACTACAGTTTATAAACTATTGATTAACTATTTGCAAATGATTTGTACATACATTATTACACTATACGTATTATAAAGCGTTACTTTTCATTTTCCTACTCAATAATAAGGAATTCTCACCCCATTTATTAACACTATTTCAGCCAACATAATTCCATCTGTATTTTAGGTCTCCTATGTTACAGATACATTATATTTATGGCATGTATCCATTTGGCATTTTCTTTTTCCCAAAGTAACTTACATTACATTCAAGGCATACATCTAATCAGTTCATGCATTCCCTGGGAATCAAACTCATGACCTTGTCGTTGCAAGCGCCATGCTCTACTGATTGTGGCGTTCTTAATGTAACAGAAGGCAGCTACAGGCCTTTGCCATTTGGTTCACCTGCCTCACCTAGCCTTGTGATTGGCTGTGGGATTTAGGGGCGCTATGCTTCCTCACAGGCACAGAGGTTAAGGTTAGGCTGGTAAGAATAGGCAAGTTAGTCCCTGCTGGTATTAAAGTATGTGGGCAAAAAGCATCTTTTTCAATGACAGATGTACATCCTTTTTAGTAAACAGCCATGCAACTGCCATGACAGGCAATATTCAGAATACATTTCTCCATTGGGTTCATGAACAAACCCATTGTGCATTATGGCACAAACTGCTCCTCTCCATACGCACTCATAGAAATGCCCCTTTGACTCCCTGAAGTTATCTCTGACGTTAACCCCCCCAAAAGAAATCTCCTTACACCAATTATACTTCCCCCATATGCTGATAGAGGGTTCAACATCAGTTCATGACGAGATTAATGCACTATAATGAACACCATCCAGTGAAATACTCCTGACCGGCTCAGAATTAGAACGATTAGAGGCATCTGACAAAATCCCTCTTGACCAGGGAAGAAGTTTGCATTGTGTGTAGTCAGCAACTAGACTGAGATTTGCCAATCAGATCACAGCGCACACGTCCCACAGGAAATATTGTGAGCCTTCGCTGAATTTGATGGAGTTGCATAGAACTCCAACTTGGCAGATCGCTCCTGTCATGCAGGTTGGTGTTTGTGGGTAATGTTACATTTTAATGTGATCAAATTGACTCCCTCGGCTCAGGTTGAAGGACGGTTGAAGAAGAGGAGGAGGATGGGCTTTATCCTGTATTGTCAATGTAAAGAGGCACTGAAATTAAATCTGTGATTGATTAACGCAGTGCTTTCCTACTTTTTCCTACTTCAAAATGCATACATTTTATGACATATTACAATGAATATCAATTGGCATTACGTAAAAGCTCGAAAACAAATATAGCAACAAGCAGCAATTGTCAGGGTTCAAGGAATTATGTTTTATTTAGCAAGCCTGTAAGCATATGTCATAGACAGAAAAGAACCTTTACAGCCAATTTACTAAGGAAATATGTGTTTTTTAAAGATTTTTTACAAATATAGCGCCACCTATGGTCCGGTCTACATAAAAGTGTGCATGTTTCTTTAGTATCATATGCCGCATGTGCTCAGCTAATTCCACGAAGTTCTGAGTTTTCGTTTAGGAATTATAGGCTTTTATGCACACTTGGCCACGCCCATTTTCTAAATTACCCTATTATACCTATCTAAATGTAAAAGTTTTTTTTTTTTTTTTATAATTATTGACCTAGATTGTCCAGAGTTAACCTTGTCTGATAGATGCTCAAACTTCATTGGCCGACCCGAAAATTTTGCCAAGTTTCCGAGACATGCATTCTGTTAATCTTGAGCCAAGGATTCCAATGATATAAGACACTCGAGTCTGCAAGCTATTAGTGATTTTGTACTTTTAATTGCTGTAGTGCCACCGTCAGTCTAATTGGGGCGAGCTTTGGTGACAATGCAGTTGGGGTGGGTACTACCATCCCTCAAAGTTTCAAGTCTCTATGACTTATGGTTTGGTCTGCCCGATCATTTTTAAGGAAGAATGCTGATCTTTGAAAATCCTAACAATTACAATAGGGATTCAGCACTACCCATTTGAACCCCTGAAAATTGATAATCAATACGTGAAAAACAGTAGATGAGTATTTCTGTAAATTAGGTTAACATTTTAAAATAATTCTTATGCCAAGTGATACAATCCATCTGGTTGCCAATATATTGTAGCATAATGCCACATTAATATAGAATGTGAAACTTCATAGTGTCAAATGCTGCTCATCCAGTCAGAACATTGATCTATAATAAAGGGTAACGTTTGAAAGCCTCACAGATACACCACTCTAATAAACTACATTCTTTGCCTGAGATCAAACTGATATTGGCTGCAGTGTATTTATTAAACCTCTATCCAACCTTTAAACAATATTCACAGATGATTCCCAGCTTCAGTAAACTGTGCTTAAGGCGTTCTGAACATACGAGCAGGTCTGCCAAGCATATGGCTTCCCCCAAGAATCTCCACATGCCTAAATATCCTACAATACCCCTTCCAGCACTGGCTTGACACCAATCATATGCCTGCTTGTCATTTTAGATGTTTCCTCTGTTGACTATACATAAAACATACACTAGCAGTCAAGAGTTTGGACACATACACATTCTTTGTTACCATTTTCCACATTTTAGAATAGTAGTCCTCAAGATATATGCCTCAAAATATTAGAATGATTTCTGAAGGATCATGTGACACTGAAGACTGGAGTAATGGCTGATAAAAATACAGCTTTGCATTACAGAACTAAATTATATTTTAAAGTATATTAAATTAGAAAACCATTATTTTACATTTTAATAATATTTATTTTTACTTTTGATTAAATAAATGCAGGCTTGATGATCTTAAGAGACTTCTTTCAAAAGCATTATACATAGTAATTGTTAGTTACTGTATATAATAATATTTATGGAAATAGTGATGTGAAAGATGTGCATACATTTTTGGTCAAGATCTTGAAAGTGCAAGAGTCCAGCACTCTGTCAAGTCTCCTCCAGCACATTCCAAAGACTTTCAATGAATGGACTCAGAGGTGCCAATTCATCTGTGAAAATTATTATTCATGCTCCCTCCCAATCATTCTTTCACAATTTGCCTCTGATGAATCTTGACATTATCATCCTGGAATATAGCCATGATGTGTCTTCCTACATGGTTGTTTAAGAAAAGCTACACACTCCATCAATGAGGGTTAAAAGAACTGTTGCCAAACATATAACATGCTAAAAAAATACAGAAATAATCACTGCAACAATGAACTAATCATAGACTCTTAAGCATTTGCCTATTGCAAAAGCCGCTAAACCACGCCACCTCCGTCAAAAATGAGATAATGATATTGAGCGACTGCTCTCCGCACATATTATCCCAGCATCAGCCCATTCCAAAATACACGTTCATTGGCAGAAACCGCTAAAACCAATTATAAGACGCAAATCAAATCATATGATTTCCAAATGAATGACGGTGTGCGTATAAGCCGGCTTTCAATTACAATGCTGCAAGTTTTTATCATGTTTTGTCCATCGTTACAGCGGCAATGACATGATTTTGCTAGTAGCAAGTAAACACAACTGTGTTCCTTGTGCTGCTGTAAAACTCTGACAGAAACGGACGTGGAAGTCACTTGCATCACAGCTCCCCTACTGTGTGGATTAGTTTCTTCATTGTTACATTTTGAATTCTGCTTTCATCATTTGCAATGTTTCCAGTTGCATCTTTAGCGATTTTGCAATGGTTTACTATGTCTTGCTGTCTAAAGAGGTGAACTTAGAGGTTTTTGCAAAAAAAAAAAAACACATGGACTTAGCAAAAGACAGTTAAATTTGTTAAGTACCATTGAATTGACTAACATGACAATTTTGAAAGTAAGGCATTTCAATAACTAACTAATAACCTTTTCATTGACATTAAAATACAATTACTGAACCTAAACATAGGAGCCTGATAAAAAAATGCCAATTTAAAAGAGAACATGTCAGATGGACTTAGAGGGTTTTGCATCTGAACTCTTCATATGTGGCTTGGGAATGTGTGTATCATGGGAATTCCACAGGTCTTCCTTGGCACAGTGCTTACAATGCACATTGGGCTAATATGCAAATAGCGCCTGACTTAAACCAATCATAAGTGCCCTCCACTTAATTGCTTAAGCGGTTTCCATGGTGATGTTATACCAGGTTTGTCCAGGTTAAAGGAAGGACATATGTCTTGCATTCTGTTTTTCATAACAGCTGATGTTACAGGCTTCGGAGAAGGCACGTGCTAGTTCTCAATCACTGTAGGTTTGAAAGTACAGGGTGTATGATTGGTGGAGTTATAGAAAAAGGTGCAAGTGCAATGACAGGTCTGAAATCTAAAGAGTTTTTGTATGTGTTACTGGGATGTTTGCTCAAAGACGCCTATTGATTTTTGCCTTAACAAAAGAGTCATAAGTTCACATTCGTTCCTATTTCCAAAACAATGATTCCATTTGTATTTTGACTGCCCTTGATGGATCTGAAAGTCAATCGAGAACGAGAGGCAGAGAAAGAGGGACCACAAAATAAAGAGCAAGAAAAGTGGGAAAAAAATTGCAGTATATGCCTTTTTCTCCTCTGATTAGATTTGCTTCTTATCTGTTTGGGAGCGATAACAGTTTTACCCAGGGCTTGCCAACTGCATCCCAATCCCGTTCCTTAACCGGATGAGGAGCCATGCCAAAGAGTCTTTGGTGGGCTGTCGCTGAAGTTGCCGCCTCAGCCAAAACAGTCACTCGGGATCCTAGTCGCCTCTGATGGTCATAATGCCGCTACACGGCACTTGGGAAATAATGGTTTGAAGGACATGACTGTTGTCTCTGGGATGAAGGATGCATGCTACATTCAGCCAGTACTGAGTGGGCAGCAAACAATGAGAGGTTTTAAAGGACTCTTAAAGGATCAAGACACTTGAGGTTAAGAGCTAATCAGGCAGGTTTAGAGGAATCACACCCTCCATCATATTAGGATTAGAGGATTGTCAATTGTAAGTTTGCATTTATGGTCACAGAGCAATGCTCTAGAACTAATTACGCCTTTTTGTCTTAGTCCCGTAGGAAAGGAAAATCATAAATAGGATCTTGTGCATATTTCGCTTGTCACAATGAGATTAAATGAAGAGCAAATATTGCTTAAATCTCCTGCTTCTCAGATCCGCCTCCTGAGAATAAGACCCTTTAATATTACATGCGACTCCTATTTAAAAAAAGGTCTTAAATCAAAGTCTGCAATCAGATATCTCCATGTGAAATTCCTTCAAAATCAAAGCTGAAATCCACATTGACTTGGTTTGTATTTATATTATATGTCAACATTTGCCCTTTTTTGAGTCTATTGTTTTATCAAAAAAAGGAATTTAAGGTGAAAATGTGAAACTATGTTTAAAAACCCCATTAAGTTTCCCAAACTATGCTAGAGCAACCACAGAGCAATAACGCTTTCCTTTGGGATCAATTATTTTTTATTATTGTGAAACGTGTTTTAAGTCCCCATAATCACACTGAAAGCCATAACACACATCAACATCATTCTTTTTAAAGTTCTTAAAATGAATAGAACTTGTTCTTGTAAGTGATGAATGTCTGACAATCAAAATTCAGTGGTTCACTCAAGTTAACGCAGATCTTCTCTGCTCTCTGAAAATGCAGAGAAAATGGAAGATCCATTTGTTTCATCATACTCATAAATATTTAATTGCCATTCCATTGATCAAACATGCAGCGGTTATTGAAACTAACACTCTTTAAAAAAAAAAAATCAAAATCTGAATAATGCAAAACTCTAAAGGAAATGGCTCACAGATAATGTGTTGACGATATGGAATCGAATGCAAAACGTGTGCTTACTGTGTCGTTCTGTCTGGGCTCATTGGTGTAAAATTAAAAAGGATGTTTTTATTTAAATTACAGAAATAATAAGTTTAAGTCAGACTGCTGTATGTGTATGTGTTATGTAACTACATTATGTCTGTCTGGTCTCTTAAGAAACACAGTGGGTCACCAAACAGGCTGAATGAAATCATATAAATTCGGCATCCAGTTGAGGCAACTTACTCTAAAATCTTAGTTTGGGGTCTGTAAGAGTTTTTAAATGTTATTGAAAGAAATAGTGATGCACTGAAATATTATTCCAAATTAAAATGTAATTTATTCCTGTGATTAAAGCTGAATTTTCAGCATCATTACTCCAGTCTTCAGTGTCACATGATCCTTCACAAATCATTCTAATATGCTGATTTGTGTTACGGGTTGGTAGTGCAGCAGAGATGAAAACAAACTCGGACTTCAAAACAAAAGATGGGTTTAATAAACAAAGGATTCAGACAGGAACAAAACACAAACCAACCAACATAGGAGTAACATTAACAATTAAGAACAAACCAGGAGTGCAGGGAAGTGAGTCCAATATAAAGGGAGTGCAAACGATGAAGACCAGGTGCAGGGAATCCGGGAGAGCGGGAGAGCCGACGAGGAAGTGAGTTCAGGTGTGAGACAGGGAGGATCATGGGAAATGGAGTCCGGGACAGGCGTGGATTGTAACATTACCTCCCCCTCCCGGTAGGTGCGTCCTCGCGCCTTAGATGTAACACCGGGGAGGGGGGGTGGGCGCCCCGGAGACCTACACGCAGGTGCGGGGGAGGTGCAGACAGGTACAGAGGTCTACGGAGGTCATCCGCCATGGCGGATCCGGAGCCTCGGGCGGCCATGGCGGATCCGGAGCCTCGGGCGGCCATGGCGGATCCGGAGCCTCGGGCGGCCATGGCGGATCCGGAGCCTCGGACCAGGAGTGCAGGGAAGTGAGTCCAAAATAAAGGGAGTGCAAACGATGAAGACCAGGTGCAGGGAATCCGGGGAGAGCGGGAGAGACGATGAGGAAGTGAGTTCAGGTGTGAGACAGGGAGGATCATGGGAAATGGAGTCCAGGACAGGCGTGGATTGTAACAATTTGCTGCTCAACAAACATTTCTGATTATTATATCAATGTTTAAAACAGTTGTGCTGCTTTACGTTTCCCCCCCTTTTTTCTTCTTTTTTTTTTAGATTATTTGATGAATAGAATTTTTAAATGAACAGCATTAATTTAAAATAGACATTAACTTAAATTTTACTTAAATTTAATAATAAAAAAATGATAAAAACTAATCCTACTAACTCTAAACTTCAATAGAAGTTAAGAAGTCAATACTATATTGCTAACATAGTTATTTTGTTGGATTAAGCATTAAATATCAATAATTAAAAAGTACTTAACAAATGAAATATACTTTCTCTCACAAACTTGGAACTTAAAGATCAGAATAATATTTATATCAAATAAATGACGCATCTGACATTGGTGTGAAAAAACATTTACATTATGAAACACTAAAAACAAGTTAAAAACAAAAAAATCCTAAATCTAACCCTACACTATTGTACTGTCATGCAGTGTACCTGTGAGACACCACAAAAAGAAGATGGGATGTGTATTAGATTATCACTGTGATGGATGATATACCATATGCTGTTTTATGTGGAGGAAAAACTTACACAAGTGCACTTAATCAACGTTTTCTTCAATCAGTGTCAAGTAGTACTACCCAAGCAGTACATAAACTAAAATGAAATGCTTAAATAAATGTTAAAAACATATATATTTATTTAATGTCTATGCATGCTTGCATTTAATTCCTTACAAAAGTGTTTTTGCAGCAGGTCAAAAGTCTGGACATCTCAATCAATACTGGAACACTGTCACTAAAATATTATGTTAACCATTCAGACGATGTCCTTAAAAGAATTCAAGGATGCTCCACAGCCCTTCAGAAACTCTCCGGGGTCTGTGTGAGCTTCAAGACTTCTTAAGGGAGACTTTTGTCCCATTTTTGCTAACATTAAATACTTTGTCATGTTTGTACTAGACACCACCATACCCTTGAGTAATCTATTTTAAAATAATAAAACCTGCAACTGCCTAGTCACATGTTCTGTTCACCTACGAAAAAGGCAACTATTATAACTAAGTAGATAGATAAATAGATAGATAGATAGATGATAAGTAAGTAAGTAAGTAAAGGCTGTTATGGGGAATAAAAAAATAAAAAGTAAAATAATAATAATAATAATAAACAAATAAATAAACAAACAAACAAACAAACGAATGAATGAATGAATGAATGAAGGCCATTATGGAGAAAAAAAAAAGAATAAAAATACACAACTAAAAAATAAAAAAACTCAAAGATACACACAAAACCTACACCTATACAAAACTAACCAGCAGTGTGCAATGGATCTTTGCACTGAGCTTTACATTTCAATAGTTCACTGTGGTCATGGCTGTCAAACTCCAAATGGTCCAATGAAAAAATGAAATTAATAAAAGTAGTCTACATGATGTGTGCAAAATATTCAGAGTTGTATAGGAAACGGCTGCAAAAAGATTGTTCCATGCATATAGGCACAACATAAATAATCTAACAACAGTAAACAAATGACAAAATTATAATTTCACTAGCTAAGCAGTGGGGCAGTTAATTTTTCTGAAATAGTAAAAATTATTATAAATAGAAGAAAGAAAGAAATAGTGGAGGAGGAATTGCCTTCTATATTAATGGCTTTGGTTCCACTATGCCGCATTGTTATTGAAAACCTGGTTCCCTATAATCATAAATTAAACGCTTCTATTCCCCTCCAGAGTTTGCATCTTTTATCTTGGTCGGCGTGTACACCTCCAGCCTGTGCCGCAGATGTCCACTGAACAGATAGCAGGTGAGGAAATGGAGAACCTGCTCTCCACTTATCATTTTGGGAGACTTCCGCAATCTGAGAGTGAGCAAAGAACTCCCATAATACAAAACTGTTGATCATTGCTACACCTGATAAAATATGCCATTTTTGCCTCTCATGCTGCTCTCTGGGACATCTGATCACAACAAGACTATGTGAATTGCTCAGACTTCACTTTAGTGCCAGAGCAATGAACAGTGAACGACCTGAATTACTGCTTAAACCAGCGGTACACAACTTCACAAGCCAAGAGGGCCACATTAAAACCTCTCTGAAACTCTTTGAATTTCAGCATGGATTTGAAGAATTTCACATCAGCAGGGTAAGGAGTGGGAGAAAATTAATATTATTGTGAAACTCGGAGCTGCAGAAGAGTGCGAGCAATTTTCATTAGGTTGCTGCACAAATAAATGTCAGTTTCGTTTCAAATGAAGCCACATTATTCAGCATCATCAGCATAATCTGAGAGAAACTAAGTTGATGTGCCACATCAGTCAGAAAGGTTGCATTGTGCATGAATGTGCCAGTAAATTATATTGTAAAATATGCGGACAGCAAAAAAAGTGCAGTGGCGGTGCATCAAAGGAGGCAGGAGAGGTGGAAAATATATGCATAACACATGTAAGATTGAAAGTGATTTAACCTTTAATCAACATACCTGCCAATGTGCTTAACTCCAACACACACACACACACACACACACACACACACACATATAAATATATATACTCACTACTGTTCAAAAGTTGGGGTCAATAGTTTTAGTTGGGGTCAGTAAGATATATTTTTTATAGGAATGCATTTTATTCCGCAAAAACCCATCAATATTTATATAAAGTGACAGTTAAGACATGCTTAATGTTGCAAAAGATTTCTAAATATATGAACTTTCAAAGAATCAGCATATCAGAATGATTTATGAAGGATCATGTGACACTAAAGACTGGAGTAATGATGGTGAAAATAAAGGAGACTTAAGGAGCATAGAGGCTCCTCTCATTATTAAACTAACCCATTAGAACAGATATTTAACTCAACATAATTTGCTTCCATCTTTGTTTGTTCAGCACATCCCACAGATGCTCGATTGGATTGAGATCTGGGGAATCCGGAGGCCAAGTTAACACCTCAAACTCATTGTTGTGCTCCTCAAACCATTCCTGAACTATTTTTGCTTTGTGGCAGGGCACATTATCCTGCTGAAAGAGGCCACAGCCACCAGGGAATACCGTTTCCATGAAAGGGTGTTTACATGGTCTGCAACAATGCTTAGGTAGGTGGTACGTGTCAAAGTAACATCCACGTGTATTGCAGGACCCAAGGTTTCCCAGCAGAACATTGCTCAAAGCGTCACACTGCCTCCGCCGGCTTGCCTTCTTCCCATAGTGCATCCTGGTGCCATGTGTTCCCCAGGTAAGCCACGCACCCGGCCATCCACGTGATGTAAAAGAAATCGTGATTTATCAGACCAGGCCATCTTCTTCCATTGCTCCGTGGTCCAGTTCTCCGCTGTGAACAGGGGTCAGCATGGGCACCCTGACTGGTCTGCGGTTATGCAGCCCCATACACAACAAACTGTGATGCACTGTGTATTCTGACACCTTTCTATCAGAACCAGCATTAACTTCTTGAGCAATTTGAGCTACAGTAGCTCGTCTGTTTGATTGGACTACATGAGCCAGCCTTCGCTCCCCACGTGCATCAATGAGCCTTGGCCGCCCATGACCCTGTCGCCGGTTCACCACTGTTCCTTCCTTGGACCACTTTTGATAGATACTGACCACTGCAGACCGGGAACACCCCACAAGAGCTGCAGTTTTGGAGATGCTCTGACCCAGTCGTCTAGCCATCACAATTTGGCCCTTGTCAAACTCACTCAAATCCTTACGCTTGCCCATTTTTCCTGCTTCTAACATCAGCTTCGAGGACAAAATGTTCACTTGCTGCCTAATATATCCCCACCCACAAACAGGTGCTGAAGAGATAATCAGTGTTATTCACTTCACCTGTCATAATGTTATGCCTGATTGATGTATGTTCTTTGTTTGGTTCACTCTGTTTGTTTCACAATTTTTGCCATCACCTTCATGATCCCTTAAAAGTCAAGGAAAATTACCATTATAGGCCAGCAGCCCTGATGGCAACGGCCATGAAGACCTTCTTGGCCAGTGTCAAAACTTTCCCTGACCCCTGGCTAGACCTTCTGTAAATTTGCTTGCAGAGCTAACAGGTCAGCAGATAACGGCGTGAGCTTGGGCTAGCACTTTATCCTGCAGCATTTGGACTGCAGAAGATCCCGCATCAGGATTCGCTCATTGACTTCGACTACACATTTTAAACAGTAATCTCGCAGCTTCTACAGACTGAGCTGTCCCATCTGGCTGTGCCAGACTCCATCTGTCAGTGGATCTCTGACTTCCTGATGCACGGGAAACAGCGTGTGAGGCTGTGAAAGCACACCTCCGACTCACTGACCCTCAGTGCTGAAGCTCCATGGTCTTGCACACAATCTCCTTTTTTCTGCTCTCCCAACAGCAGAGATTGCTGCTTCTGAAGTCTTCTCCTGAAAGGGCCAAACACTCATTGGCCTTTTTAATTAAGAGTGATGAGCCTGCTTACAGACACGATGTGGAACACCTGCTGCAGCTCTAACATACTGGAACTGAACTATCTGAAGATCATGGAGATGCTTGTCAATCTCTAACTATCTCAAGGGTAACTAGAAGAAAATATTTAAATATTAAATATTTAAACTGCCTCAAACTCAGTTAAAATGTAACCCTACCTACAAACTAACATCTGAAATTCTTGAAAGACTTTAAGATATTGTTTTGACATATTTACATTTGTTTCAATTTTTTTGGAGAGAAAACTGTGAATAAATGAGTTCTTAGCAGATCTCTAACAACAAACTTTGAACCTACCTGTGCAGCTACATTGATAATAAATAATAAATAAATGCACAATAATCTATATTATAGTGTTAATTTATTAACACTACTTTAATATTTAATAAATATATTTATTAAATAAATGCTATTAACATTTATTAATGTTCCTGAATATTTATAATTTACACATTTAAATATACTGACACATACAAATTATTTCATGATATATTAATAATTTCATGATTATGTACTCTACTGTACAGTTTTGGGGTCAGTAATTTTTTTTTTCTCTCACCAAGGCTGTATTTTTATTTTATTTATTTTTTTGATCAGGAATACAGTAAAAACAGTAATATTACAATTTAAAATAACTGTTTGCTATGTTAATATATTTTAAAATGTAATTTATTCCTGTGATTAAAGCTGATTTTTCAGCATCATAACTCAGTCTTCAGTGTCACATGATCCTTCAGAAGTCATTCTAATATGCTGAATTGCTACTCACAAAACTTTCTTAAATATTATCAATGTTAAAAGCAGTTGTGCTGCTTCATATATTTGTGGAAACTGATTTTATTTTACAGAATCCTTTAAAGAATTCATTAATTTGAATTAGAAACCTTTTGTAGCATTATGAATGAGTGTTATAAATGGTGCTTATTTGGAATAGTAGTGTATTTCAAAGAAAATATTATTTATTACAGTTGCATGAGGCAAAATAAGTTTAAAACATCAACTGTAATCAGATGAAGTGTAATGCACAACTTTTAGCTAAGTATTTCCTTATAAGAAACAATGCTGCAACCAAATTGAGTACAGACTTACAGCTACAAAACAATAAGTAGTTACTAAGCCCTTAGTGTAAACTTTACGTCCCAATTTAACAGACCATATGAATGGCTGGTGCAAACCTACCGTATGACCTTAAATTGTACAATGAGGATGGTCAAACCCAAGTGGTTAACACGTGCTCAGAAACATTGAGGCTCAGGCAGGCAATGCAAGTTTAAATCAGCCTTGCATCATTTCCTAATAATTTTCCCTCATCTTCCCCCATCATTTCATGTCTTCTCAACAAAAACAATAAAGTCTGTACTTCCTGCGGCATCTGAAAAGGTTGCCACAGGCATTGATGATGCAGTTCTACTCAACTATTACAGAGTCAAATCTTCTCTAAGCAACTTGTTAACATTAACCACTTCACAACACAACATATCATCTGGACAGGATATCACTGTATGTGACCTTTACCCCCAACCAAGGACTTTTGTTTCCGGATCCTGACAGAAAGCGATACCAACCCTTTGCATCTACATTTTCCACCTTCTATTTCACACTCATTGATTTCCAGACATTCAAAGCAAAGATAAGACAGATTTTTCCACCAATATGTGGCCCTTCTTGACAACCTAGCATTATCCTAACATCCCCTTTGAGGTAAACAACACCTGAATTCATTCACCTAAGAAATTTTATGCAAATTTAGACTCACTAGCACTTCTCATCTACTCCAGTGCAATATCAACACATTGACTTTCAAAATCTAAGTATGCAAGTCCTTTTTTCTTTCCTTATGCAAGAACTATTTGTATTTATGAACTGTGAAGGCATGTTCACACCAAACACGATAGCTATAAAGATAAATGAAAGCTCTAGCGTAAGTTCTGCCAGGAAGTTCTGCCATATCTAACCAATCATGGTCTAATATTTGGAGTATAAAAGATCGGTACTTACACATGTCTGAGTTTGCAGATGCTGACGCCAACATTCACCTCCATCCTCCCCACCACCACCAGGATGGTCCCTGCCCATACCTCCCAGGGGGTCGGCTGCACCCCTGCCTTCATCTTCAGGCAGGAAATGCAGAGTCCGTTACCCTCTAGACGTGAGCTACGGACGGAGCCTACGCCAAAGAACCTCTTAATATAATACTTGCTGGTCTGTTAATTAACGCATTGTTGCTACATCTGGCCTCCCGAGTCTTTCTGGTTGAACTATAATGATTAGTGTCCACACCAGTGCTGCAGATTTGTCGCCTGTCGCTTTAAATGCTCAGGCTCTTTTAAGCAGGATGGATTCTGATTGGCTGTCAATGTTTTTATTGGAAAAAAAATAGTTCTGAAAGTGATTCCAATGATATTGTTTCTCTGTGCCATTATCTTTATAGTTGTGGTGTGGACTCTGTTAATGATCTGTATTTATAGTTATAGTTATCGTCTTTGGCCTTAATGCATCCTATTTTATCTTTATCCTGTGAGAGATTGCACCAACTGCCAAGCCAAAACCCTTGTTTTAACAATTTCAACTGTTGGTTTACATTTTTTTAATAACATTTTAAAACCAATGTTGGGTTTGTCCATATTTGACCCAAACATGGGTCAAAACAACCCAGTAATTTTTAGAGTGTACTCAATACCACTTCTTACAGAATAGTTATACAGCCTGTAATGTAAACAAGATGATTTTCCTACCTACATTTATTTACTTTCCAAATCCTTAAGCTAACCTACAGACTATGCATTTAACCTCTTGTTGCATTAATTTAATTCACCCAAGGCAAATCACACATTCAGTAGTACACTTTGGCACGAGGCCCAGAAGAACATCATGTCGTAGGAAAGCTTGCTTTTAAAAATGCTTTCGATTTATAAACCAGGAAGGCCACTCAGAGTGTTCGGTCCATTCTAGTAGTTCACAAAATAGAACTAAAACATTTTGGTTTTGATGCTGCATTCAGCCATTATGCTCCATGCCACTAGAACAACCTCAGAATAAAAATAAAATAAAGTATATATACTGTATACTTAAAACAAACATTTTAACTTCATTATTCTACTATTTTATTTTTATTTTATTTATTAACATTTTTATTTTTTATTTAATTTATAAATTATAATTTATTTAATAAACATTTCATTTGTTGATTATTTTAATTTTACTATTATAAACTATGTCCGTGTTATTTTTATTGCTTGTAAAAGTCACACTGGATTCGTTTGAAAGGTGCTATATAAATAAAGTTTGATTCATTGATTGATTGCTATCTATTAGCAGCTGTTAAAAAAGTAGTGTTGCATTTAATTCATGATCATTTGACATTTTTGGATAAAATCTAAGGTTAATGCTTTATTTTACAGTCCCTGTTAATGTTACATGTAGTTACTATAGTAATAACAATACATTATGCATAATTACATGCTACTAACCCTAAACCAACCCCAATCTAACCCAACAGTAAGTACATGTAGTTTATTATCATTACTCAGTACTTAAATGTATAATTAAGGACAGCTTAAAATAAAGTTTATAATTCAGTGGTCTTTGCTACAGGATGTGCACTGATTCCTCCAATATATATTGGAAACTGATAAAGACTTTAACTTTTTTTTGCCAGAACGTCACATTAAATATTCACAAACTGGATACACTTCACAAAACAAAGATGCAAATACACACGTCTTCTAAAACTGAATTTGAAGGAATTGGAAATCACAAATTTGTTTGTCTACAACCTACATCAGTCAACCATTGAAAGGCATCAAGGCTATGGATTTTGTTGAGGTGAAAGTAAGAATGCAAAACAAGAGAATGGGTCTCCTAAAGCCATTATCTTCTCCTTTTTTTCCCAAATACAGAATGCTATCAAGAAGAGTGAACAGCTACAATAGAGCCATGGCACCTTTGATTAATTTCACTGCTTCCCTCCTCTGACCAAATAATTCATTTACGTGTTATTTCATGTCGCAAGCTTTGTACGGAGGGGACAATAGCCTTGCCTCGGCATCCTGCCAAAGGCAGAAGTAGGGGAATGTAATTTTATACTACTGCCCAGCAAGGGCACCTTATGCTTCACTGGCTAAAACCGCGTCCAGCATTACCTCCTGCAGGGGCGGTTAGATAAACCCATCGGCACTTGATGACTTAACAGGTTTACACTGATTTATTTGAAATAAAACTAATACAGGCCATGACCCAACACCACATGAACACATGTAAGCTGCTTTATGATGCTGATCTGGTGATAGATTCATGGGGTTTATTAGAGGTATGATGTCATAGGTAACCTTGGTTACATGTCGAGATGAGGTCATAAGTGTCATCCTGTCTAATTACAGTTATGTCATAATTAAGCTTGCACATAATCCATAGAATTAGAACATTCATTCTTTGTTGAATATTTTTTTTTACTAATTTTATAATGCTTTCAAACTAAAATCCATTCAGGTTATTGTGTCATATCTGCATGCATTATGAATTTTAGAGACTAATTGCTTTCATTTGTGTGTTTTGGGGGGTGATGCACAGATTTCATGCAGATGTAATCATGACAAAACTTATGATGGCACGATTAACAATGATATCAATGTTTCTGAAATCATAATCTGTTCATGTTGCTGTGTTCATACTCAAAGTCCTTTTTACATTAGGACAAAACAGAAAACATAAATGCGTATGTCTCATTCCCAACAGATATGTCTTGGGTGAAGATGCATGCATGTCATTGTACAATTTCTGTATTTTCAATAACAGCATCATGTTGGGGGCAAGCAAATGGAACATAAAGGATGTCCATTGACTAAAATGGACATCATTATAGTAGAAAGCCTAGCTCATTGTAAATGGCTCTTTTGAGAAAGTGACAAGTTGCTTCCTTTCTAAAAAGCAGTGAAGTAGGATGTATTATAGTGTATTATTGCTCAAAATATGGGCTTTGGCAATCGGAGACCCTTTTGAAAAGTTGTAGCAAAATGTGCTAAAAACACTTTGAATGCACTTGCAGTTGCAATTCCATCAGATGGCATTCAAAGCGAGTTTACTCTGTGTGTTTCTCTATTGCATCGATGACAGATCTGTACACTTCACAGCATAATAAATTCACAGCAGGAAAGGTTGTTGTGCCACAGTTATGGTGTCGAAAGTAGATTTATGGATGTTCACTTTGGTTTTATGTTAGTACATAAATCACGTTTTGGTACACCTTTGTGCAATGTTACCACTTTAGGGTTAGATTGGTGAAATCTTCAAAGGCCTCATCATTTATACTTTATGACCAAAACATGTGGTGTTTATGTAGTTTGACATTCAAAATACATGAACCTATTTAGCAGGCGCTTTAGTCCAAAGTAACTTATAAAGGAGGGGGGAAAACAATTATTTACAAGAATGGTACTTAAATAAGAATTTGGTTATTTAGAATTTATATAATTAGTTATCTTAAAAAAAAAAAAACTGTTTAATTAATTTTCATAGAAATGTTGATTAGCCTCAACTACGGACGTGACCTTTCGCTTCACACAGCAAATGCAAGGTGCTAATTTATAATCGTTGCTAAAGTTATTCAAGGTGCAAATGGATAATTCCTTGCAAAAGTTAGAGAACTTTTACATTTTCTAAATAGGACCATTTGGCTTCAGGCTGCCCCAGAGGCTGCTATAATGCAATTGAAAGGCATAGCTGAAACTACACAGCGAGTAAGACAGGCGAGCCCCGGGCCATAAAACATAGTGAGGTGTAGGAAATCCTCTCTTGAACTCTGCTGACTGATGTAAATTTGGAACAGAAAATAAATTAAAATCTTCCATATAGATGGAAATTGGAACACACCAGAGGACCAAGTGCACTTTGTCTACCGTTGATTAAAAAAGGTTTAGGGTAAAATCACCGGGATTCTCGTGAAAAGCACGTCAATGTGCAGCTGGGGATTTTACAGTTCATTTTACGGGGGTGCTTGTGCTGATTCAGTTGAGGTGCACCCGTAAAAACTCTCTTTTGACAAGAATTTCTGGAACCTCTGATTTCTTACCTCTGATTCAGTTTAGTCACATAACCTAAATATAAGAACTCTAAAATAAAACATATGATCAATAAGTTTTTTGGTTTTTTTTACATTGCTTTAACTCATCAAAACCTTTTTTATGTTATACAAGATTCAACTCATTGTTTAAGTCAGTTTAATGTAATTGAAGTTGAATTGACCTAAACATCCAAGTTGATTGTACTTAAAAATTTAAGTTTTTTAAAAAAAAAATGTTTTTACAGTGAATACACTAATTTGCACTAAGAATCTGCAAGTAATCTTCAATGGCAAGTAAGATTTAATTAAACATGAATTTTTGAAGTAGAAAATTGTACCCCAATAATATTTTATAAACTGTAACAAAAAAATAGAAACTTGATTTTTAAGTCATTTCAACTTACAGTAAATCACACTAAACTGACTTTTCCTCCTCAAAAAAATTGAATCTTGTATAAAAAAGTTTAAAATTGATTAACTTATTTTGATGAGTTAAAGCAATGTAAAACATATGTTGTCATAACTTATAGATCATATATATATACACTCACCTAAAGGATTATTAGGAACACCTGTTCAATTTCTCATTAATGCAATTATCTAATCAACCAATCACATGGCAGTTGCTTCAATGCATTTAGGGGTGTGGTCCTGGTCAAGACAATCTCCTGAACTCCAAACTGAATGTCAGAATGGGAAAGAAAGGTGATTTAAGCAATTTTGAGCGTGGCATGGTTGTTGGTGCCAGACGGGCCGGTCTGAGTATTTCACAATCTGCTCAGTTACTGGGATTTTCACGCACAACCATTTCTAGAGTTTACAAAGAATGGTGTGAAAAGGGAAAAACATCCAGTATGCGGCAGTCCTGTGGGCGAAAATGCCTTGTTGATGCTAGAGGTCAGAGGAGAATGGGCCGACTGATTCAAGCTGATAGAAGAGCAACTTTGACTGAAATAACCACTCGTTACAACCGAGGTATGCAGCAAAGCATTTGTGAAGCCACAACACGCACAACCTTGAGGCGGATGGGCTACAACAGCAGAAGACCCCACCGGGTACCACTCATCTCCACTACAAATAGGAAAAAGAGGCTACAATTTGCACGAGCTCACCAAAATTGGACAGTTGAAGACTGGAAAAATGTTGCCTGGTCTGATGAGTCTCGATTTCTGTTGAGACATTCAGATGGTAGAGTCAGAATTTGCCGTAAACAGAATGAGAACATGGATCCATCATGCCTTGTTACCACTGTGCAGGCTGGTGGTGGTGGTGTAATGGTGTGGGGGATGTTTTCTTGGCACACTTTAGGCCCCTTAGTGCCAATTGGGCATCGTTTAAATGCCACGGCCTACCTGAGCATTGTTTCTGACCATGTCCATCCCTTTATGACCACCATGTACCCATCCTCTGATGGCTACTTCCAGCAGGATAATGCACCATGTCACAAAGCTTGAATCATTTCAAATTGGTTTCTTGAACATGACAATGAGTTCACTGTACTAAAATGGCCCCCACAGTCACCAGATCTCAACCCAATAAAGCATCTTTGGGATGTGGTGGAACGGGAGCTTCGTGCCCTGGATGTGCATCCCACAAATCTCCATCAACTGCAAGATGCTATCCTATCAATATGGGCCAACATTTCTAAAGAATGCTTTCAGCACCTTGTTGAATCAATGCCACGTAGAATTAAGGCAGTTCTGAAGGCGAAAGGGGGTCAAACACAGTATTAGTATGGTGTTCCTAATAATCCTTTAGGTGAGTGTATATATATATATATTATTATTATTATTATTATTTTTTTTTTTTTTTTTTTTTATTTATTTTTTTTTTTTTATAGTTAACCAGTACCGAAAATCTTGTCATCTTTTATTCATCCACATTTCATTCCAAAGTCCAAAAATGTCATATGGATGTTACATGTATTACTTCTTATGGTCCAAATGCACGATGGACAAGTAAGCAGTTGTAGTCATATTAAATAAAGCAACTTTGTTTCCCTTTCCAAAATCATTGATATACAATTATTATTATTATTATTATTATTATTTATTTTTTATTTTTATTTATTTTTTCACTTTCATTTTAGTTCAAGTTTTAGAATTTTTGTTGAGTTTGTCATCTTTTTTTTTTTTTTTATAACTTTTAAAAATCATTGTAATCTAAAATTGGTGTAAATGGCAATTTTTTATTTTTTTTTCTATGCATGCATCTAGAAACACATCATCTTAAATACATAACGCATATAATTCCATTGCCAACAGCAGCACTTGTGAAGACTTTTTGTCTGTCATATTAAGCTGCCACACATGATGCGACCCTCTTGATGCTTTGCAATGGAACCCTCTCATCATCTTTTATGGAGCAAACAGTGAGGGACTGTTTCTGTGCAACTCCATTCTGCACTCTCTGAATACTGGCACTGATCTGAATGTCACTGCGGTAGAAGCCCATGCAGGTGAGAGCCAGAGAAGAAAACAATTGAGCACGGGTTGATTACAGCAGGCTATTGTCTCATGGCAATAGCAGCAGGTGAGATTGGAGCCCATCCGGGCCAAAAACACCACAGCCTCAGGAGCAACAGAACCAGAATGAATCCATGCTGGTTTCTCCGCTTGCCTCTCTGAGCCTGCCATGGGGCGCAAAACATACAATCACACCTTAAACAATCCTGAACTGAGATGATAAAAAAGTTTGATAAAAGTGTTTCTTTATCTAAAGGACAGAAGGAAATTTTTTGAAAGTAGTACAGAACAGGAGTGTATAGAAATAAGATTTGAAATACTGAATTTTGTGCATTAATATTCTGTCTTTTAAATGAATTGAGCTCACTGTTTTGAGCGATGGTGATTTGGGAATCAACCTTTATTGCTGTTCGTCAACTTCCAAAATCTTGGAAGTTTTCTTAGAAATTTTTTTTTGATTTCTTGAATAAAGAAACATCCCATGGTGTTTATAAAATATTTATTCAATATTTGACATGCAACCAAAGTTACAGAATGGTGGTGCGTACATATGTGCCATTGGGGATTAACTGCATACATTTTTCATATATTCCTGTGCTCTGAGAGGAATATGTCTGGAGCCGCATTTACAATTTATTCATATCTGCTTTTTTCTGGCAGAAACAAAAATGAAGACATGCTTAATTGATCTAGATTCTCTTAAGAAAAAAAAAAAGGTACAAATAAGGAGTGGGGTGAGCATGAATAATTAGTAGATTTATTAATTATTTTATATATTTTATTACAGTATACTCTAGTTTGTCAAATAGCAAAGATTAGACATGCAAATGGATTCGCAGCCGGGTCATTTCCATGATGACCAACACAATCTACCAAGAGCAGCGCAAATTAGCGTCTGGTTTAAGAATTTGCCTTTTTTGGGCGGTAAAAAATGGCGCAAACACCAGTAAACTGACGAGGGCAAACCTTAATAAATAACCTTGCATGATTCATTTAAATACTCTCCTCACATGAATTTTGCATCTGAAAGGGAAATTTCTTCAAATGCATATGCAATAAGGTCAGCCACAAAAATAACCCTGTCCACGCCTTTTCAGCGCAAATTTTTCACTGCGTCTTTAGTAAATCCTGACAGTAGTTTTTTAATGCCAAAAGAGGGTTTGCGTTGGCACAAGCTGTTAGTAAATCTGGCCCATAATGTGTAAAGTTTAGTGCAGCATAGGCTAAATTAAGACAGCATAGTGCTGTGCTAATAAAATGGTTTAAGGCCACATGCTATTCTCTTCTTTCAAACGCACATTTCCAACATTCCCAAAAAGAATGGCAGATGTTGGCATCATGATCCCAGTGGGAGTACGAGTAATGAGAATCGTGCAAAGAAACATTGTCATGTACATGATGGGTAAACAAAAATTAATGGGAATAATCCCCTAAAGTAAGAGGCAAATATTTGTGGAGATCTTGTAGCCAAATATTTGTTGGGATCAAGTGCATTTTGTATTTGCACTGATGCTGGAAAAGGAAAAGGAACATTTATAGACCAAAAACATGCCATTTTCATGCCCTTGCTAATAAATGTGAAAACATGTCTAAAACTAACCCTGACTCTCCCTAAGGTAATGAAACACTGCCGTGTAGCTATACGATATCTATTAGACATCTCAAAAGAAACCAAGATCTAGTCATGCTGTATTAGCTCCAAAAATTGCATTTAAATCATTTCAATATGAAAGCATCACAATCATAACTGGACTGATCTACATTAAAATGGCTCTGTATTAAGCCCTATACAACAACACAATCTACAGTACATCTAAAACCAGAAATAACCTCAGAAAATAAAGTCAAAAAGTTAAACTTGGGAGTTTTAGCGGTGTCACGGAAAAAGAAGAATTCAGAAGTGATGGTTTGATTCAGAGCAGAAATGTTCAGATGTAGATGGGTGCACATCATCAGTCTAAAGATAGAGATGTAGCTGTATAATCTGGGACAGGCCTTAGACACACACACACACACACACACACACACACACTTCTCCAGAATCATCTGGTTTAATTCTCAGAGGTATATCTGTCTTTTACACCACTTCACAAAAGCAGTCATCTAATAGGAAGTTGCTCCACCGGGACGTTTCCTCCGTGTGTGTGTATATAGGCAGTATAATTCTCAAAAGAGTTTGACCAGAGGGCCCAGACTGTCAATCTAAACAATGTATAATACATCAGTGTAATGCAGATTTTAATTACACAGACAAAAAGGATGTATGACAATCCTTTACTTAACATTTTATAGAGGAGGATCACAGGAAAACCTGTCAAAAACACATTCAAGACCTATTTCACCCCAAAAATCTAAAGAAATAAATATTTTGTATTGTAATATGAAAAAAATATATACACTTAGAGATGTTCATGTCATTTAATTTATGATAATACAAATTATTGCAGTATCCATGTAATATACTAAAATTAACTAGTGAACAAAGTCAAGTCACCTTTATTTGTTTAGTGCTTTATACAATACATATTGATCAACAGGAAAATAATGATTCAATGATGCAAACAGAGTTCAATTGAGCTGTAAAGTTCTGTTATAAAGATCATCAATTATTAAATTAGTTTAATTTGGCTATAAAGCAGCTCTGCAGGATTCAGGGATGTCATCGTCCAGTTCAGTTCTCATTAAATAGTTCCAGTGCAGTCAGATCAATAATATTATTGAATATTATGTGTCCCCATCTAATCAAGCCAGAGGCGACAGTGGCAAGGAACCCAAACTTCATCAGTTGCCAGGATGAAGAAAAAAAAAGAAAAAAAAAAAAAACTTGAGAGAAACCAGGCTTATTTTGGACCCGCTGGAGTTTGTTTATTAAGCGTGCAGGGCAACCACTCAGTAGAAAATTACAATAATCCAGCCTTGAGGTTATGAACGCATTAACTAACTGTTCAGCATTTGTCATTGACAGAGCATATGTCGTAATTTATATATATTTTTAAGATGGAAAATGGTTGTTTTACAAACACAAAAAATCAGGCTTTCAAATAAAAGACTGCTATCAAATAACACACCCAGGTTCCTAACTGACAATGGAGACGTAACAGAGGAGCCATCAAGTGTTAGTATTCTAGGTTATTGCATGCTGAAGTTTTTGGTCCAATAATTAAAACCTGTTTTTTTTTTTTATTTAGTAGTAGGAAATTAGTAAATTGGTATATTTCTATATTTTCAAATATAGAATATAGCTGAGTATCATCAGCATAACAGGGAAAACTAACACCATGCTTCCTAATGATTTCCCAAGGGTAGCATGTACAAGCAAAAAAGCAACGGTCCTAGTACTAAGCCTTGAGGTACTCCATACTGAACTTGTGATCACTATGATACCTCTCCATGTACTGCTACAAATTGGAAAAAGGTCAGAAAATTATGATTTGAACCATGTCAATGCAATTGCACTAATGCCAATTAATGCTAATTTTCGAGCCTTTAAATGTTGTGATCGATAATATCAAATGCAGCACTAAGATCCAGTAACCCTAATAGAGAGATACAACCACGATTAGATTGTAAGAGAAATCACTTGTAACTAATTATTTAGAAAGAAAGAAAGAAAGAAAGGAAGAAAGAAAGAAAGAAAGAAAGAAAGAAAGAAAGAAAGAAAGAAAAGAAAGAAAGAAAGAAAGGAAAGAAAGAAAGAAAGAAAGGAAGGAAGGAAGGAAGGAAGGAAGGAAGGAAGGAAGGAAGGAAGGAAGGAAGGAAGGAAGAAAGAAAGAAAGAAAGAAAGAAAGAAAGAAAGAAAGAAAGAAAGGAAGGAAGGAAGGAAGGAAGGAAGGAAGGAAGGAAGGAAGGAAGGAAGGAAAGGAAGGAAGGAAGGAAGGAAGGAAGGAAGGAAGGAAGGAAGGAAGGAAGGAAGGAAGGAAGAAAGAAAGAAAGAAAGAAAGAAAGAAAGAAAGAAAGAAAGAAAGAAAGAAAGAAAGAAAGAAAGAAAGAAAGAAGGAAGGAAGGAAGAAATAAATAAAGAAAGAGCATCCTTAAGCTCACTAACCACTTAACGGTCCATTCGATGCATCTCCGTTCTCTAGTTCAGTCAACGTGTCGTATTTTTCAGTCATCAACTTTCCATTTCTGATATTTCAATATATTGCATTTATCATGAAAATGTTCAATTTCATTTTGAAAAATGGAACTAAAGAACTCACAGAGCCAGAGAAGACGAGTAACAGGACATTACCTTCACCTGATTAAGCTTGGTTTTTAAAGAAAGAAGGTGATAGAGCGAATAAAAAAAAGACAAAAGAGAGGAGAGAGAGAGAGAGAGAGAGAGAGAGAGAGAGAGAGAGAGAGAGAGAGAGAGAGAGAGAGAGAGAGAGAGAGATAGAGAGAGATATGTCAGCTATCTGCACACAGATGATGTCAATGTCTTCTAGGACTGCGACATTATCAGTGAAATGAGACCTTCAAAAGTGGAACATGTCTTATTAGAGGACGAGCTATAGGAACAGAAAAGAAAGGGGGGGAAAGAATTAAATAAAGCAGAGAGTGACTAAGCCAGTCTTGTGCTAGAGGAAAAACTTGCCGTCTGATAAAAAATTAAAGATTGAAGATTTCATGTGACAACATGGGGTGAGGAGAAAGGAGGAAAACAAATTTCTTTGGTATCTGTGTCACGTAGGCCTCGGGCCTGTGACGTTTGCTGTGTCATCTTCAGCTTTCTGAGAACATCTCATTAAAACATCGAAAACAAGGGAAGATACTGTCTCCAGTAGCATGCCACATGAATTATGATCATGTTTTTGAACAGATTTCTGTTAGCGTCAGATCTTTGAATGATCTGGCATTGATATATAAGAATGCTTTGATCTGGGGCTTGTTCACTTATAACTGATACTGAAAATACTCAAGTTTAAATATTTTCTCACATTAAGGCTTGTATCAACATATCAAAGAGTTTCGCTTCAGGGTTCCTAAGCGAGAGGTTATTGCATGTTTGCAAACATGCATGTAAAGTGCATGTCAGCCAGCAACATGTTCTCGTGAGTCAAAATCACATTATGTATTATCAAAGACAAGATCTGAGAAAAGCACAGATGCATTGTCAATGCCTGAGACATATTTAGCCTGCTAAATATCTGGACCTGTCTGTGACTCAGGCCCTGTTTACACCTGGTATTAAGATGCATTTTGGTCGATTGGATCACAAGTAGATGAGGGAGACACATTCCTGTTTACACATAGGGCCAGAATTACTAAACAGGGCAAATTAGTGTGAGAGCGCAATTCCATAAAAGCGCCAATGGTAGTGGACAGTTCTGCGTGTGATCTACTGACGACGCACACATTAAAGAACACAGACAGATCATTTCCATAATGACCATCGCAATCTACCTGTTAGCGTCTGGTTTAAGACACGCTTGAATAATGGCGCAAACACCAGTAAATTGACAAGCGCAAACCTTAGTAAATCACCTTGCATGATTCATTTAAATACTCTCCGCCCATAAATGTTGTGTCTGAAAGGGAAACTCCTACAAATGCATATGCAATAAGGTCAGCCACAAAAATAACCCTGTCCACGCCTTTTCAGCGCTAATTTATCACTGCGTCTTAAGTAAATCCTGACAGTAGTTTCTTTAATGCCAAAAAAGAGGGTTTGTGCTGGAGCAAGCTGTTAGTAAATCTGGCCCCTGGTGTTTAATCCTTCTTTTTTGTCCACTTTCAGTCACTTCTGTCCTGATTTCTTAGAGGAGAGGGTCTATGGGTGGGTAAATGCATGTGTACATTGTCTTACAAAATAAGCTTTTGCAATTTACATATGAATGCACTGAAGATGACGGAAAAACATACGGCGAGCATCAACTTTCGTTTCTGCTCTGACAGCCGCAAGACCACGCCGAACGCAGTGAGTGTTAGAAAACAGGAGTGAAGAGAGAACATTGTGCTTGGTACGTTTTTCATCTTCAAACCAAACTTGGGCCTCCAGCCGACAAAGTTTAAATCCCGTCTGGCTATCGCACTTCCCATAATGTTTACAGCAGGAGGAGAGAAGTCGTTTTTTTTAAGTGTTTACAATACAAAAGTAATCCGGTCGAATGCGTTTTCGATAATCTTTGGATGTGTTTGAAAGTGGACAAGCTCAAAACGTATTAGATCCTGTTTACATCTGTGTTTACCGTCATCCACTTCGTCCACTTCTGATCCGATTGATCAAAACACATCTTAATAGAGTCCTGTAGTGTGAAATGTGTACATAACATCGGCGACAACCTACAACCAACCCCCTAGCAACCACAAAACACCTTAGCATTGTGTGATTTTTCTACAGGCAAACGCCACTCACATTCAATATAATTTGTAAGATTTGTACTACATCACCTGCTGAGTACTGCATGTTCAGCACTCCACACTGCTGTTGAGAGTTGTTCTTCCATCCTTCATTACACCCACTCCATTCACTGACACATCTAGACTGACGCAGCACTTGATTTTCAGAGAAGTTCATCTGACATTATTAGCAGAGGATGGAGGGTGCAAATCTTTCAATCTGTTCATTAAAAGTTCCCTCAAACACTTGATGTAGGGAGAAGTTTTGCTGTGAGAGAAATGTGACAACAATAGAACTTCTGCATGTAAGACATAAAGCTATATGAAGGTTAACGTGTGGATAGTGCTTTGAGAAGCTAAAGTGAGAAAACCCTGCTGGGAAAAAGAGTCAAAATCAGATTAAGGTGGTCAAGATGGATTGTGGGATGGAGGCTGGGATTTTGATGGTCCAAGGTGGTCTACTGACTCACAGAAATGCCTTAGAAGCCACCTAAAACATCCTATAAACCACATAGCAAAGCTATGAAGTTTAAAGTGTAGATAGGATGGAATGATAAAGGGAAAAAAAGAGCATTGAGAGACTGGTGAAAAACGTTGTTATTATTTGCACAATGTGCAGTTGTGCTAGTCATATTGGCAGTTGTTTTTATGCATCGGTTCCAATCAAGATTATGGGATCACAGGAAAATTACAAGACAGTTAGAACGTGTGACAGAGTGTTCGCCTCCATTCCAAACACTGCTCCCCTGGGCCCTCCTACCGCTGGCCCACATCCAGCCTCACGATAGGAGATTGCGGCCAAGAAGAGGAATACAAAAATGGAACGGTGCTGGCAGCGCTCACACACACCTGATACTTATTGTGCTTTGTCACTGCTGCAATAAATTTAGCATTGTATCTCTCTTCTTCATGGAACTGTTTGCCCTGTGCATGTGCAAGGCATTTTCAACAGCATTATGCCAATGACTTCCTGGCGCCATGTCTCTGGAATAGTGGTCAACTGATAAATATTTTTCATTGGTCGATGGTGATATCTGAGCAACTGCCTGATAAAACATGAAAACATATATTTTTTTTAGATGTTCCTGTTGGCACACATGATCCCCACCCTCAGACTTGCTTCTATTTGTTTTCATTTACTGCATATTGTACTGTAATACTTGTAATATTTGTTTAAAAAAACATGAATCTTTACAAACTAAGGTAGATTTAAAAAAAAACATATGAGCTTCAAAAGCTAAAAAAATGTTCCAGTAATGCTAAGATAATAATATATTAAAAAAATAAATAAATTGAAAAATAGGTCAAGCAATGCTAGTATAATTTGTGTCATTAATACAAGTTAAGCATGCATGTGCAATGTAATATGCTTGAAATTACAAATTTACCAATATTATATTTTGCATGTTCGATTTCTAAGCAACGTCCATTCGAGGAATATTGATGGACTTTCATATGTTTACTTAGCATTTCATCATCATGCATGTCCGTTTTCAAATAAATTATTCCGACCTGATGTGCACTCAGCAGCAAAACACTCTTATAATGCCTGTTCAGTTCAAAGCAAAGGGATGTTTGGAGCAGTTATGATCAGCGAGGATGAAAGATTTGATGTCATAGAAATGCAAATGCAGATATACATCCTGAAATTGCCATTATGGAGAGTAAGATGTTTCTGTTTTACTGCTTTGACAGAAAGCGGTAAAAAAAACAAAAACATTTGCAGCAATATGTGACTGATCTATGGTTACAGATTTAAGAATAAAGGGTAAAGAATAAACACTTCACATTAAGACTCAATTTATTAACATTCATGAATGCATTAGGTATAGAGTTGCAAAAGCGATTAACATTTCCAGTAATTTTCCAGAAACATTTCTACTTATGCATTAATTAAAATGTTAATTTATGTTTGTTCATAATACACTATAACAAAAAAAAAATCAAAGTAGCGTATGTTTTATGTTTATGTTTAAATCAATGTTACTTTTTTTTTTTCTAGTAATTTCTGAGTGAAAATGGTTTCTAAACAATGAAAATAGCATAACATTGTAGACTAATAAATGATTGTTGAGTGTTACCCAGAACCCAATCCCTGACTACACAACCCCTTTTTCCAGACTCTTTAATCCTTTCACCTCCTTTTTAATTGCATAAATAAAAAGCCTGAGGCATGTCACCACTAATCCCACCTCTCATTACAGAAAAATTAATTGACAATAATAAATAACGGCTTCGGATATTGCATCTATTGAAAGCCAAATTGCTTTAAAACTTCTGCGATGGAAGCAGATTATCTGTTAATTGATTCCTTATCCATTGCCTTTCCATACGTTCATGCAATCTAAACCACTGATAACATTGATTAATATAGGATCAAACATAGTCTGAGATAAGCTTTGCACATCTACCCTAAAACACCCACTCCCTTATCAGCATATCCGTCAGGAGGGTAATTCTTCCTAATTTAAGTCATCCGCATGCATTTCCAGGCGTTGCGAACAACAATGAAGAGCTTGCCAGGCTAAATCAACATTCTGTAACCGGCCAGAGTCTCATACTACATGATTTAAGACGCCCAGGCTCGAACATATTGTCTACACCTCCTGTCACGAAGATTAATGAGTGGCCATTGTCTTCAGCTGACATCAGATCAGTTGTTATCTTTAGATATGACAAAGCTTGCAGTTTCCATTAAGTGTGTCTAGCTGCAACATCAGCCCTCTCAATTGTCCTTATTGTGGTAGTTGTGAACTGTGTAGATGTGTGTTCTGAATCCACAATGAGGTGAAGCGTCTGTGCGAGCGAGTCTGTGATCAAAACAGAAAGTACGTCCCCAGCAGAAGTGAAAGGTGATAACACCTCGTGTTATTTTCCATTATTATACAATCTGAATGTAATTAATTACAGCTGTAATTAAAGCAATCATAATAACCGGTTGAACCGTAACACTTAGAGGGATGAAAGCGACCACTAAAGTATAGGGTCTAAATATCCACTTGATCATTTATGGAAATGCTCAATACATTTTTAATTAACTCCTTAGGGTTTTCAAAGTGTTTATACACAATACAACAGCCTATACGTGCACTATATGAATTATTGCTTTCTTATGGTATAGTTGAGCTTCTTTTTGCACCTTCACAGTAAAAATAACGTATTCCATAATCATTCAGCTTATCATGGCAATCATGGCACTAGCAACGCCAAGGTCATAGCTTCGATTCCCAGGGAATGCAACTGATACAATTTATGTAACCTTGAATGCAATGCAAGTTGTTCTGGATAAAAGTGTCTGCCAAATGCATGAATGCAAATGTAAATACATGGATTCAAATAATAATAAAAACAAAAAACCTATTGGTCTCATGATCTTGCATAAAAAAAAGCTTATTTTCTTTGTGGCCTTGGCATAAAAACAAAGGCATAGCTTGATGACGGCTTGATTTTGCAGATGTTTTATTCTGCCGCGTACGAGCGCTTCTGCTTCTTCCGCTCGTGTATGTGGGGGAACGCAGCACTGTTTATCATATTAGATACATTTGAGTGCATTGAAAGTTATGTTATAATGCTTCTCTGTGCGTTCGCTCAGCGGCTACTATGAGACACTTGTTGCACACTGCAGTAAGCTAGATCAATATAAGGCATGGTGAAACATGGTACTTGCGGTAAATCATGAAAACAAGATTTAAGCAATAAGACTAACTGTGTTGAGCTGTAGAACAATGATTAGTTTTCTGTTGATGAATGTCTCCAAACAGTTGCTCACCTGTCTAATAAAACACATATAATATATTAAAACATCTTTGGTGTTTCCATGGTTTCTACAAAAAAAATCGAGGCATGTTACGGAAATCGATGGTAACGCGGGTATGATGTCATTGATAGCCGACGCACGGACATGACCCGTGTCCTCGTTAAAATTGTTTATTTCTCTGGATTTAAACATTTAAAATCGTATATATTGTGCCTTTAATGAAATTGAACAGATCCAAATAAAATATAATGATAATATATTATAAATAAAAAAGCCATTTATTGTCTTTAATTATTATTTAATATTTTATAATTAAATTAATTAAATGTTTATTTACATTTACAATTAAGCATCCTGTGAATTAGGGACTTCACAAGCACGTTGTTTTTGATAAACTTTTAAAGTGATAAGAAAACAAGATAAAACATTTCTGATGTCACGATCATTTAAAATGTGTTGGGTCATACAGTCACACTTTATATTCGGCATCCTTAACTACTACTTATATCAAAAAAATAAATACAATGTACTTATTGTGTTCATACTGTATTGAAAAACACTTTTTCTGCTATTGAGGTGGATATGGGTATGGTTAGGGATAGGTGTGGTGGTATGGGTAGGTTTAAGGGTAGGGTTAAGTGTAAGTGCATATATATATACACTCACCTAAAGGATTATTAGGAACACCTGTTCAATTTCTCATTAATGCAATTATCTAATCAACCAATCACATGGCAGTTGCTTCAATGCATTTAGGGGTGTGGTCCTGGTCAAGACAATCTCCTGAACTCCAAACTGAATGTCAGAATGGGAAAGAAAGGTGATTTAAGCAATTTTGAGCGTGGCATGGTTGTTGGTGCCAGACGGGCCGGTCTGAGTATTTCACAATCTGCTCAGTTACTGGGATTTTCACGCACAACCATTTCTAGAGTTTACAAAGAATGGTGTGAAAAAGGGAAAAACATCCAGTATGCGGCAGTCCTGTGGGCGAAAATGCCTTGTTGATGCTAGAGGTCAGAGGAGAATGGGCCGACTGATTCAAGCTGATAGAAGAGCAACTTTGACTGAAATAACCACTCGTTACAACCGAGGTATGCAGCAAAGCAATTGTGAAGCCACAACACGCACAACCTTGAGGCGGATGGGCTACAACAGCAGAAGACCCCACCGGGTACCACTCATCTCCACTACAAATAGGAAAAAGAAGCTACAATTTGCACGAGCTCACCAAAATTGGACAGCTGAAGACTGGAAAAATGTTGCCTGGTCTGATGAGTCTCGATTTCTGTTGAGACATTCAGATGGTAGAGTCAGAATTTGGCGTAAACAGAATGAGAACATGGATCCATCATGCCTTGTTACCACTGTGCAGGCTGGTGGTGGTGGTGTAATGGTGTGGGGGATGTTTTCTTGGCACACTTTAGGCCCCTTAGTGCCAATTGGGCATCGTTTAAATGCCACGGCCTACCTGAGCATTGTTTCTGACCATGTCCATCCCTTTATGACCACCATGTACCCATCCTCTGATGGCTACTTCCAGCAGGATAATGCACCATGTCACAAAGCTCGAATCATTTCAAATTGGTTTCTTGAACATGACAATGAGTTCACTGTACTAAAATGGCCCCCACAGTCACCAGATCTCAACCCAATAGAGCATCTTTGGGATGTGGTGGAATGGGAGCTTCGTGCCCTGGATGTGCATCCCACAAATCTCCATCAACTGCAAGATGCTATCCTATCAATATGGGCCAACATTTCTAAAGAATGCTTTCAGCACCTTGTTGAATCAATGCCACGTAGAATTAAGGCAGTTCTGAAGGCGAAAGGGGGTCAAACACAGTATTAGTATTAGTATGGTGTGTTTAATATAAATTACAGAAATTGATTACAGCTGTAATTACATGCAGGCATTTTTTTTTATATAAGTACACTGTAAAAACATGTATGTACACAATAAGTGCATTGTATCAAATTATAAATTTAAATGTTAGTACATAGTAGTTAAAGACACTTAATATAAAATGGGACCGGTCATACTATTCATTAATTTTTCAATACAACTTCACAGTGGCAGCGAGGTATTATGGCAATTAGCATGATAACAGGCAGTATGCATGGCTGCAGCCATAACTGATTTAATGCATGGCAGCCACTGACTAGTGTAAAACTCAAGGACATTATGAAACACATATCTAATGGCCTGCTCTTTCTTTAGCAAACTCTGACAGTTTCTTCATCATAACTCAAGCAAATCTCCTGGTTAACATGTGCTGGACTACTGTGCACTACAGCTCTACATAGCTGCTATACATATGCATGCTTTATTTGTCATTACACTGACCCTTTCTTTTCCAAAATTACTTTCTTATTAAGCAAATTTGGTAACAGACAGTTCCCTTGAGCAAAATGGTCACTCCCTGATCATTTCCTACTAAGGCACCACCACCTCAATCAATGTCATTAAGGCGCTTTCATGTACAATATAACACCGATTTATAAAACACTCAGAGCTGGTGTGAGGACACCAACGGCTGCCAAGGAAGAGCAATCAACAAGAATGCAAATTATGCATTTTTAATTAATATAAAATAAATAAGTTGAATGCCAAAGCTAACCAGCTAAACCACGACACCCTCATTTTTCTGGCTCTTATTTATCTGCTAAAACTCCCAATATGGCAGACATGCATGCGACTTTTACATTTGCTTCTTTTCCCCTTTGCATCAAATACATTTTTATTAAATCATTTCTGACAGTCCTATAGTCCTAGTCCTAAGAACAAGTACTAATGATATAATATATAAATACATTAAATAAAATAAAAAATATAGGTATAAATAAGATAATAATAATAATTTTGTAAACATTATAAATTAATCAAAATAAACCTGCAATACACTTTATATTAAAATGTTATTGGTGTGCAAAGACCTTTGGTGTAAATTCCACTTTACGAAGAATAAAACAGCAGTAAACAGCAGTAAACAGCCACCGATATGACTGGAAACTTCAACTTGTGTGACTTTTGTTTAACATTTGTGAAAAGTGCAATGGCTTTCTTTGTAAAACTTTGTATAGCATTAAACATTCCGTATAGTGAAACTTGAAGACAACGTCTGCATGGATCCACAAAGCATTTCTGCTCTATACTTTATTGACAACTAGGGCATGAAGACCATAGTATAAGCTCTTCATGTGTTCTGCTGGCACAACCAGAGTCTGCGAACTGCTATTGATCCATGTGCCGATCTTTGCCATTGATCGCACGATTCATGAAGACGTCATGTCAGCTCCAAAGAGACCCCAGCTCGTGGTAAAAATGTCATGGATCAATCCCAATGGCTGTGTAGTGAAGACGTGTTAAGCTAAATGCACAAATGTGAGATGAATGTGCAGGGAGTGAGATTAAAAGCAGATGACAAGTGTCTTTATTGAGCATCTTCTCTCAGCTGGTTTCAGCGGGTGATATTATTTCTTGTTGGATGATTTTCTGTTTCAGATTGAACACAATGATTGCATGCAATAGCTGGTAAACATCAAGATCTACGGCAAGCAGACAAGTTCTTGCATTCAAATAAAGCAAGTTGAGCTGTCTTAAAAACAAAATGCTGGCAGTAGGATGCTGAAAAAGCATTGTGACAACTGCTAAGCATGTTTAGGTGAATGCATATGGCTGTAGCAATGACACTCTTCTAGAAGGGTTTTAATGCACAAACTATTTAAGGCCTGTCTGCAAAAAGCATCACCACTAAATACATCAAAACTAAACTGTGTTTTATTTCAAAAGCTGTGTCTTTCGGAGATCGCATTTGTCATCGAAGCTGCCTCATTTCGGAAAAATAAGAAATCACAGTAATTTAACGCTTCATGAGGAATAACAGTCTTCTGAAATGAGACATCCTTTTCATCCAAAGCTGTGAATTTAACTTATGCGCAAAATTGGAATATTGCTAATAAAGCACCGTTTCAATCCCATGTGTTCAAGAGTCACAATCACTTCCTGGGAAGTTGGTGCAAAATATCTCCGCAACACTTTTTATGAAGCCCATGCTTATAATGAATTATAGCTTCATTTATACTAAGTATAACTATTCTATGAATTATATATTTATGAATAATATTTATAAAGACCCATTAAGACCTTTACTGCATTATAAGAACAGTTATAGTTACATTTATATTAGTTTTTAATTTAATTACTTAAGTCATGCATTTGCTTTTTCAATGTGCATGCTCATAATCCATTATACACTGATTTATAAATGATCATAAAATAGTTCCAGAGACACTTGTTTGCTGTACCAATTATAAATTATGTCTTCAATGGCTAATGTTTGCATTAGAGGTCATGAATGGCCATTTTGAGCTGTGTATATATATATATATATATATATATATATATATATATATATATATATATATATATATCCTCAGCCATGTATTGCTTATAGGAGTTTGAATATATACTTTAAAAAATATTGTTGCAGTGTTTTAAAAATATACATTTTTCAACTGTTTGTATTGATTTCTGTGTGGTTTTGTTTTTATTATTTTATTACAGGAATTATTGTTCATTCGTTACATTTACAAATAAATAACTTTGAATGTATAATGGGCACATCTTCATAATTTCTTAACATTTGCTTTAGGGAAATTGCATCCCATGTTTTCACTTTACTTAAAGCCATCAGTGATGCACTTATATAGATTAGTAACTGTATCATCACTCACAATAGGTATTTATAAGAACACAACATGGCTAATTAATAACAATATATTCACTTATTTGACAGAAAAAAAAATCTGAATGACTAAAAAGTCATTGTAACTACATTATAGCAATGCAGGCTGCATCCTTATAAATACATTCATGGAACAATACGACTGACTAATTAATACTTATAAATCAGTGTATAATGGATTATGAGCATGCAGATTGAAAAAGCCAATGCATGTCTTATAAATAATTATAAAAATAATGTAAATGTAACAATAACTATTCTTAAAATGCAGTATAGGTCTTAAAGAGTCTTTATAAATATATTTATAGAATAGTAATACTTATAAATGGATATAAATGGAGCTATAATTCATTATAACAATGGGCTTTATAGAAAGTGTTGCCAATATCTGTAATAAAAATGGAAGTAGCTGCAATTGGGGAAGTCACTGTGGCTCCTACATCATGATTTGCGTCTCAAACCGGCAGACGGAACGCAATAAACGTCATGTTATCTTGCTTTCGGATGGCTGGTGTTTGGGAACGCAATCGCGTGAGACGCTTCGTGGAAGTGAAATAAACCAAATCATTTTGATGACAGACTTTGGCTCAGGCATTTCAGAATGACCAAACCAACATTTGAGATGTTGTCCGCTGGTTAGTCCAGTTATCCAATCACATTCTCTGTTGAGGCAAAGTCACGTGAGATTTTTGTTGTGTAGAGGGATTTATTCGGTAAATGTGTTTCCGTCGTAGTTTATGTGCATGGCTTCTTATTGTATCCAAACATTTATCTGCCTCAATTAAGAGCATCAGCTTTTATGTGCATCTTGGCATTTCCATCCAGGATGGACATTTTTTTACCCAACATCCCAAAATGCACATAAAAATAGGTGGATGGAAACATAGCTGACGTATGCAGCCGACAAATGTGACCTCCGGAAATGAGTCACCGCTAAAATATCTCAGCATTCTGCGTTTGAAGCAGTTTGAGTCATGTTCGGAGTCATTCAAACACAAGATAATATTTCCTGTGTCATTAAATCAATTTATTACATCCATAATGATTGCCAATGATTTACGGATTACTGAATAGAAGTGAGAATGTGTAAATTAGTCACAGCAAAATTTCACATACGAGACTGCACTGGCCAAAAACACTTATTACATACGAAAGGACAACTTTTATACAATTTAATATACAATTAATATATTTCATCTCAACACCTGATTTGCTGATGTGACTTTGATTTTTGTGTTTCATTGATTTCAGACCCATTTGTAATGAACTCATGTATCAATTGTGTCAATTCCCCCGTTCTCTAATTCTAGACACCGCTGTGAAAATGCTCAGGTTTGGCCATGACTTCAAAGATCCAGCTGTCAATAACAATGCACCTGTTCTAGCCACAGGACATCAGGGTCCAGGAAGAACGCCAGCTCGGTTTGATCTGTTTAAGTCATTTGTGCCTCGGTGCTAAGTTGATTGATTTATGCATTTAGCGTGAGGCTACATTTCCTTGCCAAGCAGGATGTTTTGAGATGTTGCAACTTTTTAGGTTGGTAAACAAATTACAATAAACAGGAAGTGCATCAATGTGGCCTTGGGGGTAGAAGGAATCTTTAAAACCACAGATATCCATGTTAGGATATTAAAAGAGCTCTATGATCTTTTCTTACATATAACCCCCATTTCCAGATGTGGATCCCCAATATCTAGAACTGCCAATCTTAAGTCATACTCTCAAACAATGAAAATCTATATCATGAAAATAGACTTTTCAATACAATCTCATGGCAATTCATAACTATTTTATGATTTGGCAAATTGGGGGCTAATTCGTATGAATTCGTACAATCTCATTTGTATGTTTTCATGTGATCGGTTTACAGCCCATTGACGAAATCACGAAATCGCCACCTCATAAATAGTTTTTTGTTAGTTTTTTTTAAATAAACAGTTAAAAAAATGTACAGAAAACAATCTCCCAGGTAAAAAAAGCAACAAAAAAAAAACAATCTTTTGTAAATAAAATTGCAAAAACATTAACTCATGTGTGTCCAAAAGTGCACATCTATAGCCACTTTCACACACTAAAATAGTTATTTCAGAGTAAAAATGAATCTTTTTAATTAATCTCTACAGTTTATTTATTTTACGTTTTTAGTAGTTTAGTGTTTAAGTATTTTCTGCTCAGCAAGACTGCATTTATTTGATCAAAGATACAGTAAACCAGTAATATTGTGAAATATTATATTACTATTTTATGTTTTCTTTTTTAATATATTATTTATTCCTGTGATGGAAGTATACTGCAGTCTTCAGTGTCACATGATTCTTCAGAAATTAGCAAATCAATATCCTTTTTAGGATTCTTTGATGAACAGAAATTTCCAAAATGTATTTGAAATAGAAATCTATTGTAACATTATAAATATATGTACTGTCATTTTTGACTAATTTAAATGCATCCTTGATTAATAAAGCTATTGATTTCTTTATATTATTTAAATACATTTAATTATTATTATTTATTAAGTTTTAAATCTATTATTTAAAACTTTGTTTTGTTTTGGGTTATTAAAAACAAACGGTAACACTTTAGAATACTGTTTCAGCAATAAGGAATTACTGGAACACTAATAGGTAATTCTTCATTAACACTTAAGTCGCTACTGTTAACTATTAAAAAAGATGTGTTAACTAATCAGCATGTGATAGAATTTTAGAAATGTGTTAAGTAACAGTTAGCTAATCAATAACTAATGAATTCTGTCATATCCTGAAGAACTATTAATTATCAACCTGTTCTCACTCCCAAGGCGTCAAAATCTGAAGCATGGTGAAGTGCCTTCCGTGTCACAATGAAGACGCTAAATGTACCCCTAGGCATCATTTTTCGACGCACAGGGTGCTCCATTGATTTGAATGAGAAACCTGTGGCATCATACACAGAGGCATTGGGCATGGAACGTTATCGTCATGATTAAATTATATTGGGTTATGATTTTGCCATTATGACATGTTGGAGTGTGATTCTCAGTTTAATCAGCCAGCATCATTTTATTTACGCTATTTAGACACATTTTAACATGTAACCCAACCCCATCCCATCCCATCCCATCCCATCCATTTGTGTATTATATGATATAAAACACAGGATATAACAGGCAGATACGACTGCATGCACAATGTATTCAAAAAGTAGAAATATTCCAAGTGTTCCGAGGCCAAACGATTGATTTGTGTGAAGGGAATCCCCAAAAGCGATCAGCGTCTCCATCCGCCGAAGATCATGCACACATTTTTTTTTTTTCACATATAATTCTTTGAAAATTTCCATAACATCATGAAGCAAAAAAAAAAAAAAAAAAACATAAAATAACAAAAAGGGTATACATGTGTACTCAAATTAAAGAATTATTTGTAAATGTCCATAGTTCTTATTGCTTTGCGGTTTGAAAGTCCTTGTAAGGTTTCGAAATAAATCTTCATGTCAGCCTTGAAATGGGTGAGATTGGGAATCCTTTCAGACCATTTACATTTATGTATTTAGAACTTACCAAGTAATATTATAAGATTCCACTTAACATATTAAATAAATATTCTACATCAACCCAAAAGAATTTAACATACATACAAAAAAAGATGAAATAGTTTCAGTCTCCATTTTACAAAATACACAACATTCAGAAAGACCGTTTTTATATCTTTTTAAAAACTGGTTTGTTGGATAAACTGTATGTATAATTTTAAAGTATATTTCATTAACTTTATTATTAACAGTATTTGTTATTATAAGTCCAAATCAATCCCCAATTAATATTCTCAAAATGGCAATTCCAAAAGTATTTATTTCGAAATGTTGCAGGGCAATGAATCAAATGTCTAAAAAATGTATTATTGCATTTGCGATCTTTAATATCAACACCATTCAACAAGATCTGTTTTTTAAATGTTGAATTTTTCTGAGGTTCACTGATGCCTTGCAAAAGTCTCAAAAAACCTGGTGGTATTGCATCGAATACAATACTATATTCTCGTGGAGATATTGGAATACCAAATGTCTTTAAAAATTCAGTATATGTAAATAAATAGCCTTCTTCGTTTATTCATTGTGAGACCATTAGAATATCATTTTTAACCCAATTGTCGTAGAAGATAGATTTTTTCTTATATTTAACAATTTTATTATTCCATATTAACTGTTTATGTTTGTATAGAAGAAGCCAACATAAAAGAGCCTGACTATGAAAATTGGATAACTGGATGGGGAGTTTGTTAACCTCAAAGTCACATTTTAGGAGGAACTCTATACCACCAACTTTTTCAAAAATAAGATTTGGAATTATATACCGTAGCTTATCTTTATGCTTAATATAATGTTTAATCCAGTTCAACTTGAAAGTTGTATTAGAAGTAACAAAATCAAGTACATTCAAGCCTCCTTGGTTTTAAGAATTACATAAAATATTTTTATTTTAATAGTGAGGCTTGTTTTTCCATAAGAAATTGAATAAAGTTGAATCAATTTTTTTAAGAAAAGATTTTGGTACATCTAATACTTTCGCAGGATAGACTAAACGAGACAGTCCCTCTGTTTTGGACAAAAGAACTCTTCCTTTGAGTCACAAATCCCTCATGAGCCATATATCGAATTTCTTTTTAATTTTCACCATAAGGGGTTGGAAATTAGATTCCACTCTATCTGACTGATTTTTACAGATATTGATACCAAGATAAGTTACTTGCTCTCTAACTGGGATACCTTCAAATTTGGCTAAAGGGATACTATTGTCTTTAAGTGGGAAAAGGGTACATTTTTCTAACATTTAAAGATAAACCTGAAGCTTCAGAAAATGTATTGAGACACTCTATAACTTTTTTAACCTGTGATATATCTTTCATGGCTCTATCATCAGCAAGCAGACAGCATTTAATTTCCTTTTCCCTAATTTTAATGCCTTGAAAAGAGTTATTATGAATGTGTAAAGCCATCGTTTGCATGACCAAAAGAAATAGGAAAGGAGCTGCTGGATCGCCCTGTTTTATGCCCCGGGAGATGTTAAATCTATGAGTAGTTCCCCATGGAAGTTTAACTGAACTATTACAGTTACTATATAGAGTTTGTATTGCTCTTTTAAAGTACTGACCAAAACCAAAAAAAATCATGTTTCACAGTATCAAAGGCTTTGTATATGTCTATAAATAGAATATAACTATTATCAGTTATGTAATCCTTATAGTCAATTAAATCTAAGATGAATCTAATATTATTACTGATATGTCGTCCTTGCATAAAGCCAGACTGACTATCGTCTATAACTGTATCTAAGCATAACTTTATTCTTTGTGCAAAAATATGAGCCAATAATTTTGCGTCATTGTTAATCAAGGTTATAGGCCTCCAATTGTCAAGAAGCAAACAATCTTATTGGGTTTAGGTAACAATGTAATTAAACCTTGACACATAGATGAGGGGAGCCTACAGGTTTCCACAACCTCCTTAAAAACCAATAATAAGAATTCAGAAATATAATCTTGAAATACTTCACCTGTAAGGGGACACAAAATTTTCAAATAAATATCCAAATAAATTTAATTACTAAACTAAATTATATCAACTACATTACTTGAATATATATGATAATTGAAATGAGCTGATGACATCACCGTTTTCTCCAGAGTGGCTGTACAGCCGAATCAAATTCTGTTCATTATTTTCCTGTTTAACACTGTGAAGCTGCTTTGAAACGATCTGCATTGTAAAAAGCGCTATATAAATAAAGCTGACTTGACTTGACTTGACTAAGGCCATCATTCCCTGGGGATTTATTATCTTTTAACTTACTAATGTTCTTTTTTAGTTCTTCTAGGGATATATCTTGATCACACATGTCCTTCTGAGTTTCATCAATACCTTGTGCCACATTTTTTATATAAGAAAGGAAATTTGAGCTCTGACTACTGTTGTGTTCAGAATATAATTTTTTTTATAAAATTCTCCCACAAAATTGGAAATATTTAGGGGTTCTTCAGAAATCTGCTCATTAATTTTAAGTTTGTATATACTGTTAACACTAGCATTTCATTTTTCTAAATTATGAAAATATTTTGTATTCTTTTCACCATGTTCTATCCATTTTCGTCTGGAACGAATAAAAGCTCCCCGTGCTAGATTTTGATAGATATTGTCCAACTCAGATTGTAATTCAATTAAAACATTTATATTAGCTTGCGATTACTCATTACTTTCATAGATAAAAATTATTTCCTTAAGTATTCTATCTTGTCTCCATATAACGGATCTGAAATTTTGTATATTCCCAATGTTTGCCATATATTTGGTCTTTTTTTGCTTTTGTAAAATTTTCATTTATAATTTTTTTTGGCTTTTTCTCTGAAGGTTTTATCACTCAAAAGTGTATTATTTAATTTCCAATAATTTGGTTTATATTTTTTTGATTGATTCCTTATACATAAAACTAAAGTAACCATATTATGATCAGAAAATATTAAGGGTTCTATTTTGGTTTCTTCCACACTGTCTTAGTAACTCATTTGAAATGAGCCAGAAGTCAGTCCTGGATCTCTTAGATAAATCTATGTTATTCCAAGTGAACTGGATTTGATGTGGATTTTTTAGTCTCCATATGTCACAACAGTTTAAATGCAGACAGAGATCATTAAATTCTCCATAAGTGCCTCTTAAGGATCTTTGAGGTTGACAGTCTTTGTTGGGGTCACTTATGCAGTTCCAGTCGCCCCCAAAAATTTGTTTAGCATTGATGAAGGAATTCAATAATACATTTATTTGTTCTTCAAATTCCGTAAACAAGAGTGTGTTTCTATGACTATTGTTATGACCATATACACTCACCTAAAGGATTATTAGGAACACCTGTTCAATCTCATTAATGCAATTATCTAATCAACCAATCACATGGCAGTTGCTTTAATGCATTTAGGGGTGTGGTCCTGGTCAAGACAGTCTCCTGAACTCCAAACTGAATGTCAGAATGGGAAAGAAAGGTGATTTAAGCAATTTTGAGCGTGGCATGGTTGTTGGTGCCAGACGGGCCGGTCTGAGTATTTCACAATCTGCTCAGTTACTGGGATTTTCACGCACAACCATTTCTAGAGTTTACAAAGAATGGTGTGAAAAGGGAAAAACATCCAGCATGCGGCAGTCCTGTGGGCGAAAATGCCTTGTTGATGCTAGAGGTCAGAGGAGAATGGGCCGACTGATTCAAGCTGATACAAGAGCAACTTTGACTGAAATAACCACTCGTTACAACCGAGGTATGCAGCAAAGCATTTGTGAAGCCACAACACGCACAACCTTGAGGCGGATGGGCTACAACAGCAGAAGACCCCACCGGGTACCACTCATCTCCACTACAAATAGGAAAAAGAGGCTACAATTTGCACGAGCTCACCAAAATTGGACAGTTGAAGACTGGAAAAATGTTGCCTGGTCTGAGAGTCTCGATTTCTGTTGAGACATTCAGATGGTAGAGTCAGAATTTGGCGTAAACAGAATGAGAACATGGATCCATCATGCCTTGTTACCACTGTGCAGGCTGGTGGTGGTGGTGTAATGGTGTGGGGGATGTTTTCTTGGCACACTTTAGGCCCCTTAGTGCCAATTGGGCATCGTTTAAATGCCACGGCCTACCTGAGCATTGTTTCTGACCATGTCCATCCCTTTATCACCACCATGTACCCATCCTCTGATGGCTACTTCCAGCAGGATAATGCACCATGTCACAAAGCTCGAATCATTTCAAATTGGTTTCTTGAACATGACAATGAGTTCACTGTACTAAAATGGCCCCCACAGTCACCAGATCTCAACCCAATAGAGCATCTTTGGGATGTGGTGGAACGGGAGCTTCGTGCCCTGGATGTGCATCCCACAAATCTCCATCAACTGCAAGATGCTATCCTATCAATATGGGCCAACATTTCTAAAGAATGCTTTCAGCACCTTGTTGAATCAATGCCACGTAGAATTAAGGCAGTTCTGAAGGCGAAAGGGGTTCAAACACAGTATTAGTATGGTTTTCCTAATAATCCTTTAGGTGAGTGTATATTTCCAGTTGTTTGCAGTAATCGAATTTGATGTTTAAGGTGAGAAAATCATTTAGTATTCCTTAGCCTTGAATATCGCCAACTGTTCCGGCCGCCATCTTGTGGGCCTCCCCTCATGCACACATCAAATTTCCAAAATTGCCACCCGTTACGTCAGATTTCATAATGAAATTGCATTGGCTCTCGTATGTCTCGTGACCAATTGTGTCATTCCGTCAGCTTTGACTGTAAAATGTAATTGGCTCTCGTGTGTCTTGTGACGACTGCGTCATGCTAAAGAGTCTTGTGTATCATTTGAATGAGATATGAATGAGTGGGTTCAAGGAGCGGCGGGATCATCATTTCAGCGATTAAAACATTAAGATCAACTCTGTTCTTCACATGAAGATATCGTATGACTTCAGAAGACTTGGAATGCAACATGAGTTAATACTTTTATACTGTTTTTGGTCAGTTTTTGCAACAAAAAAAAAAACAGTGACTGTACTTTTATTTGCCTGTTACATGTTTTATATAGTTGAGAAGTGTGTAGGTTTAGGGGTAGGAGTTGGGTTAGTTGCTCCAAAATATAAAAGTAGCCTATAAATATTCATAAAATCATGTCTGCTTTTACAAATGCAAAGAATTAAATGCGTCTTGATCTGACGCATTGGGCAAACAACTGAAATTAATGGAGTATGGATACAGTGACGCCTAGCGGTGCCTTTAGCGTCTTCATGGCCACCACCAGCCTGCACAGTGGTAACAAGGCATGATGGATCCATTGTGACGCGGAAGGCACTTGACCATGCTTCAAATTTTGACGCCTTGAGGGTGAGAATGGGTTGCAATTATCTACTAATTAAGGTTAAAAAAAAATAACTACGAAGTAACTACTAATGAACAGTCATACACAATTACATTAAGTTGTGGCTCTTTCTTATTTATTAATGTTATTAATAGTAGTAGTAGTAGTATTATGAAAATGCACTATTAATAAATACATATACAAGGTAACCTTCACAGTTTCACTTTATTTTGATGGTCCCTTTAACACATTCTGTTGACTATAAGTAACGTTGCACCTACATGTCTACTAACTCTCATTAGAGTGTAAGTAGAGTATCAGTAGGGTTAGGATTAGAATAAGTTGACGAGTAGTTGCAAAGTTACTTATAGTCAGTAGAATGTCTGTTGAATGAACAGTATTAAGCAGATTGTAACAAAGTTCGTATGTACAAGGAAGAAGACAAGGGGGTCGGCTGGCTCGAGACTTGAAACAGGTATTTATTGTACTCAACTCAGGTCATATAAACAATGTGCACAGGGCACAACATAAATCAAACTCAGTCTTTCTGTATCACCGGTTTCTTCTTGCAGTTCCTCTCTGCATATTTTCCACTCTCACACTGTTTCAAAGTCTCTGTGGGTCCAGCTCCTCTCTCTCTAGTCCTTATTTCCTGGGTGGCTTATATCCTGTCTCTCCACGCCAATCACTGAAACAAGAGACAGGTGTTTCGCATTTGGCCTTGATTCACTTACGTGCCGCTCGTCCTCTGACTCTCTCTCCCGTCACAGACTTCGCTAAACCACGCCCCCCTCGCCACACAGATATTACCAGATATTTATTTTTATTTATTTATTGGTTTATTTGATAGGGACCATGCATATTCATGAACATTGTTGTATAAAAATACACCATGTAAATATGCCAGAATTAGTAAAAATAACTACTTTTCATCTGCAGTCCCTAGGCAGGTAACAACATAAGACTAACATAAAGACAGCCAACAATCATACAACATGTATTCACTATAAATGAAAAGATACACATAATGGTGACATATGACAAAACAAACAACAAAACAAAACAAAAATACATAATGGCAAAGACATTGTTCATCCACCTCTATACTGCATTCAAATTAACAGTGAAAGTGTATGGGCAGGCACGTGCACAAGTAGGGCTTAACCTGTGCAGAGCACATGATAATTGAAATGAGCTGGATGACATCACTGTTTTCTCCAGAGCGGCTGTATAGCCGAATCAAACTCTGTTGCATTATTTTCCTGTTTAACACTGTGAAGCTGCTTTGAAACAATCTGCATTGTAAAAAGCGCTATATAAATAAAGTTGACTTGACTTGACATGCCGTTTTTGCCCTTACACGCCGAAGTGGCCTTTTTTGGTGGTGTTTTTTTTTTTTTTCCTTCAATAAATCAATGCTATTTGTCACCCTTTGCATCTGTCTGTGTGTTTTACAAATATTTAGCGAATGAAAGGTATTAAAGCTTGTGACTAAATCTTGTTGGATCCTCAAACTGTCAATAAACCTCATAACTCCACCCCCTCTATCGTGACTGAATAAGCTGAAGTTTGCAGCAGCCACACAGCAGTCAGCAGCTGAACAAAGTCTTACAAGGGTAAATAAATATCTTGTTTGAATAAGTACAGCGTTTTCTGTACGCAAGAAACACTGTCTATAAAGGCTCATATTTTATGTATTTGAGGTCTGAGACGTGGGACCGGAGTAACTATAGTCATAGCCAATAGCCTACACTTAAAGCCAGTGCATACAGTAGCATTTCATCTTTTATAAAATGAGATTTTGGCCAAATGTATTTTACAACAGGAAAAACTGAGCGCCCATAAAGCTACAACAAACTTTGTAACTGTTGATGAGTAACATTAATGTTATACCTCCTTTTTAATGACTGACAAAATGCACGTTCACACATTCACTGGTCAAAAACCCCATAACTGCATTTGAATTTGACTTTTGTAAAATGTTAATAATATATTGATAAGTAATACAACAACATATAATTTGTTTTTACCATAAATAAGCACAGGTGCGCCCTGAGTGATCCTCGTCACCTAGGTAAAATATATTTATAAGAAATTTGTTCTTTGATTTATGATTGCCGATACACTTAATGTATTAACAGTTAATGATATTATGATCGCATGTTTATTTCATGTTTACGCAGTTAATATGCACGTATTTGTACTCTAGTCTATACTCTCCGCTCGTCTTCACATAGTAATGTTGTCGTTTGCATTAAGTGCAAATAGGCTGCCTTTTTTGACTACGGAAGACAACAGGTCACGTACTGCAACAATAGCGCAGGGGTAACTTACATGGTTTGAAGTTTTGACGCAATCCACCTTTTGCCGAACTCGCTCAACTCCCTTTTCCCGTCACATAGATGATCGGAAAGGCTTTTCTTTTCAATAAAAAAGTGGAACTAACACGCCTAACGTGTGTTGAATGATAAAGCATTAGGGGTAGGTAAACAGACATGCCCTTGGGGTGCCCTTTTTCAGTTTCAGCACATGCCCCTCAAAAGGTCTGTGCACGGCCCTGTGTATGGGTGATAAATGTGTGACGATTAAAAGTGAGTACATCTCTGGGTTTCTAGAAGCCACTGTTTTAAATGAGTTTTAAAGGTCTTGAATGTAGGACACTCTCTTATTGGAAGGGGCAAGCTATTTCAGAGTTTACCGCCTATTATTGACAATGCGTTTTGTCCAAAAGTGGTGCTCAAAGTGGTGCTCAAAAATGGGGTTCAAAAATGTATGTCTCTCTAAGATATCGCAATGGTGAAATGACAATGCCTTTTTTATCAAAAGTTGTTATGGCTTTCTTAAATAGCGATTCAATGCTTTTAAGAGTAGTTATGCTAGTTAATGACCAGTTTGTAAAACAATACTCAATATGTGAAAAGACCATAGTATATAAGAACAACTTGGCAGCTTTGGTGTCAAGAAATGGCCTAACTAAAATTAAAATTCTGCAAATTGAATTTAACTTTATTTGCCACCTCTTTTACTTGACGTTTGAATGTTAGGGTGGAGTCATTATTGTCATTATTGTCATTAACAATATCAAGCTCCTGTCCTCTAAGGAACACATTAGAATGAGACAGCTGTAATATTAAGCAGACAGTCCACTAATACTCTAATGAGAGTTAGTTGACATAGTTGCAAAGTTATAGTCAAAAGAATGTTCAAAAGGGACTATCAAAAGTGTTACCACCTTGACTAACACTATAGTAGACCTCAGGGTGCGTACAAAGGCTTCTTTTGCTTAAAATATCTGCAGTTTGTGTGATCCACGAGAAACAAGCTGGACTCACAACATTTGACCTGCGCCAGTAGTCTCGTTAACCACGCTCCATATGCTGTTTTAGCAAACAGCCAACAAGCACAGTGAGGATATACCCAAGACAGCACTTGATTAGATTTGCTGTCGACAGGGGCATACATCTTCCACTGCGACTGCTTGTGCAAGGACCACTCTTCTAAGGGCATGAGGAAATTGAATCGGTTGAGGAGTACATATCATCCCGTGTAGTTATTGACAGTAGAATGTGCTCTGAAATGGAGGTGCGGGGAGGCTCAAGAGAGACGTAATGAATATGTGCTGTGAAGAATGCTGGAGAAGAGAAAAGATGGCAGAACCTGATATGCCTAAAAACACATTTAACTGCTACGAGTGCCGTTTTTGATGAAAAGTAAAGCTCTTTGAGCAAACCGTTAGAGACAGAGGCCTTGGTACAATGTTTATTAGCACTTTATAAGGGTGTTGGAGACCCTATAAGTGAGCATATGTCGACAATAAAACAATTTGTAAATAACATTATACAGTTTTTAAATTATGCATTTTCGTTGTACCCATCAATGCAATGCATGCTTGTGAATGTTAATGTAGACAACCGGCAACAGAATAAATGATGCAATCCTCCTGAATATGTGCTCACATGTGAAAATAAGTCATTTATTTTAATGTGGAGTGATGGGAAATACGTTGATATGATTTGATATACTGTAAAAGCACAACGTTTTTCTACTTACTGTTCTGATCAGCATACATTCTATTAAATCAGAAAATTATATCTGCCTATTTTAAGACAAGATTATTTGATTGATATGATGTACACAACTTAAAATGATCCTGATTTAATTTGGTCTCTAAGCTTAATCATATTACACTAGATTCAAAACAATGAATAACTGACAGTGAATGGGCCTAAATCATAACACTCAACCTTTAAATGGACACATGTGGGATGGAGCGAACAAAGTGTAATCCAGGGTGCAAACCAAGCAATAACAGGCTATTTTATCAACAGTTTACAGAAGAACCCTTCATCGTACTGCATGCTGTGGATCACTGCCGGCATGCAGCCAACAACACTATATAACACCTGCCCTATACGGTAGGATAGTAGTAAAAATAGTAAAAAAAATAGTAAAAATCATATTCACACGTTATGTACACACGAGTGTGTGTGTTTTTATGAAATGACTAAATAACAGACTAAAACTAGTTTCAGTAGGTGGTGGTAATTGTCTAAATGAGTAAGTATTTGAGTCATTCATTAATTCGATTCACTCAAACGGCTGATACACAACAGTTTTGCTCTGGCTTTGTACTGTAGGTAATATTTCCGTTGGCAAAATTGAGCAAAAGCAGACAATATTAACTTTTTATATATTGAACTCTTGTATAAAATCAATATCACATTTGCACTCGTGCTATTCAGGACAAAAACAGCACTTGTCTGATATTGTGCTCATTAAAAGGCTACTCATGTGATATTGCTTAACTATTTTATGATATACACTCACCTAAAGGATTATTAGGAACACCATACTAATACTGTGTTTGACCCCCTTTAGCCTTCAGAACTGCCTTAATTCTACGTGGCATTGGTTCAACAAGGTGCTGAAAGCATTCTTTAGAAATGTTGGCCCATATTGATAGGATAGCATCTTGCAGTTGATGGAGATTTGTGGGATGCACATCCAGGGCACGAAGCTCCCGTTCCACCACATCCAAAGATGCTCTATTGGGTTGAGATCTGGTGACTGTGGGGGCCCTTTTAGTACAGTGAACTCATTGTCATGTTCAAGAAACCAATTTGAAATGATTCGAGCTTTGTGACATGGTGCATTATCCTGCTGGAAGTAGCCATCAGAGGATGGGTACATGGTGGTCATAAAGGGATGGACATGGTCAGAAACAATGCTCAGGTAGGCCGTAGCAAAGTGTGCCAAGAAAACTTCCCCCACACCATTACACCACCACCACCAGCCTGCACAGCGGTAACAAGGCATGATGGATCCATGTTCTCATTCTGTTTACGCCAAATTCTGACTACCATCTGAATGTCTCAACAGAAATCGAGACTCATCAGACCAGGCAACATTTTTCCAGTCTTCAACTGTCCAATTTTGGTGAGCTCGTGCAAATTGTAGCCTCTTTTTCCTATTTGTAGTGGAGATGAGTGGTACCCGGTGGGGTCTTCTGCTGTTGTAGCCCATCCGCCTCAAGGTTGTGCGTGTTGTGGCTTCACAAATGCTTTGCTGCATACCTCGGTTGTAACGAGTGGTTATTTCAGTCAAAGTTGCTCCTCTATCAGCTTGAATCAGTCGGCCCATTCTGCCGCATACTGGATGTTTTTCCCTTTTCACACCATTCTTTGTAAACTCTAGAAATGGTTGTGCGTGAAAATCCCAGTAACTGAGCAGATTGTGAAATACTCAGACCGGCCCGCCTGGCACCAACAACCATGCCACGCTCAAAATTGCTTAAATCACCTTTCTTTCCCATTCTGACATTCAGTTTGAAGTTCAGGAGATTGTCTTGACCAGGACCACACCCCTAAATGCATTGAAGCAACTGCCATGTGATTGGTTGATTAGATAATTGCATTAATGAGACTGAACAGGTGTTCCTAATAATCCTTTAGGTGAGTGTAAATATAAGACAAAAACTCATACAGGGACATTTTTGCTCCGATATCTTGAATTTTAGGGGCATAACAGCCTTGTAGACTTCTAGTCGCCCTGCATCATGTTCGTCACCAATGAACTGTATGAAATGTAAGATGACCTAAGTAGGTCTGGGTATGTTAAATGCGTTAATAAATTTAATGTGTGATTTTTTTTTCTCAGAACTAATTAACAAAGTTAATGCTTTAACTCTACAACCCTAATAGCCTTCAAAACCTGAATTACAAGGAGTCATAACAATTAAACCAAGCAAGCAAGAGTGAGGGTTTTCAAAGTTTGCATGACACTGACGAGAATTTCTGTGCAAGGGAATGGAGGGAGACTGGACTCTGAATGTTTTACACCATCCATTTGTAGTCTGCAATTGTGGTTGTGAGTGAAAGAACCTTTGGACCAGGGGTGTCCAACTCAGTTCCTGGAGGGCCACTGTCCTGCAGAGTTTATCTTCAGTCCTAATTAAACACACCTGTACCAGCTAATCAGGGTGCATCTTAATCAGCTCCCTAGTTCAGTAGTCAGGGCACTGATCAGGAAGTCGGCCATTTTAAGAGCTGTCTCAATCGCAAAATCCTTCCATGCACTGAATCATTTGTTCCCTAAAAAGTCCCACAATGCACCGTGAAAACCAGGGAGCATCGATGCTCACTATGTTCCCTTAATGGAAGTTAAGCACGAAACATAAATCACGCAAGCTCACTCAGCACACATAATGACATAATCTAGCTAACATGTATGATTTATTTACAGCTTAAATGTTGCAAGTATATGTAACAAGCCAAGTATTTGTCATGTACTTTAAATCACATAAAAAAATAAATGACTTATAGTCATGTCGCTGGAAATAGAGCCATCAGCGTCCCAATGTGTAGTGAGCCAGGGTCCTTGCCATTGCCTGGATTCGTGACACAACCTAGGGAGCTGATTGAGATGCAGCCTGTTGAGAGGCAGCCACTGACTACCATAGTATTGTTGTCTCACTATGGTAGTCAATGGCTGCCGAGATCTGCTTGGTTACAAACATTCTTCCAAATATTTTCCTTTGTGTTCAGCAAAACAAAGACAATCATACAGGTCTGGTCCATTTTGAGCGTGACTAAACGATGACAGACTTTTCATTTTTGGGTGAACTATACCTTTAATATCATATTTTTAAATATGATGGTTTCAATGCAAATATGGTGATTATCTCTAGGGTGGACACCCAACTTAATATATGATATTTCCCATCTGAATCTAACCATATCATGCTAACAAATGGAAAAGTCAGCTAACTATTTATTATCATGTTAAATATGGTGTATTTCGCCCCAACAGCAGGGGTGCCGTTTACCCTAAATACGATACTTTTATATATTGTTCCGTTATTGAAAAACTGTTGCTTTAATTACCTTGAACAAAACTGAAAATCATTAAGACCTTTGTCTCAAAATATATTTAATCCTTTTAGTAATTCTTATTTGCTACTTAAATCTACAACATTTAAAAAAAAAAACATCAAATATTACATCGAATTAGTGCAGAATCAACTTTTCGCTGCTGCCCGCGATCAGAAGATCGCAATCCAAAGATCAGCCAAATTCCCATGTGCATCTTGAAAAGCAGATGTTTTGGAAAGCGCTGAGACAAGTTTCTGTGCCATCTAGTGGTTTAGAGGAAAATAAAATCAAAGGAGCCTTTAGCCCTGTTGTACCCAACTAAAAACTTCCAGGCAGGTGTTTTGGAGCTGGTTGGAGCTAAACTCTGCAGGACAGTGTCTCTCCAGGAGCAGAGTTTGACACATGTGCTTTGGACTGATCGCCAGCTGCTTTCTTGAAGTGTTCTTCTTACTTTCGATCCCTTTGGGTTTATCTTAAATAGGCAAAGGAGAAAAATACCAGGAAACAGAAAAAAAAAAGAAAAAAAACTCAAGGTATCATGGAAACATCAAATGTACCATCTTCCATCATATCAGTAAGGTTTGGCTACACCTTAAAACATTGAAAAACCATTATCTGGAGACTTTCTACCCTTCTCCCTGTTTCAAGGTACAAATATTTGAATAATTTACCTTCTATGACTTGCTTCATTGTTTTGTCTCACATTACTTATCACTCGAAAGGTTTTTGTGAGCCTGCGGTTCCATAACCATCTACCTTGACAGGAGAGATCTGTAAAAATATGCCTGGAAATGTGAGAGGGAATTTGACATCTAAGGGAATATCTAGCTGTGCCTCTTATGATAGACTTCATGATTCATCAAAGAGATGTTTATTTGACAGAATGGAAAAATTTGACAAAAATAGGATTCGCTCCATTACACCCTACAAGCAGAGGTGATACTCGCCCTTCACAAAGTCAACTGATCTCTGTATTTATCAGTTTGAAAGCTAAATACAGTTCATTTTAGTGGGTAGTGTCTTACTTTGTAAATCAGATGAGAATAGATGTAGCATTTTCAGAGCTACAAGGTTTTAGTAGTAACTTGGTGGCATTTTAACAGCGTTGTTTTGTTGTTTTCCCTATATGCTCATAGTTGAATGAAAACATGTGACTGTGAAACTGAGATTAAGCAAGTTTTGTGGACAGTAATTGAAATGGGGAAATTGATTCAACTGACAAGTTTTACGAGTGGGCATGCATTACACTTCCTCCTGGGTGAGCGGTTCTTGAAAGGTCAGTGAACCCTGAAATGGAATTTTTCCACAACACAACTTAACAGGTCTGTTCAACAAGCCAATGGCATTTATTTATTAATTTATTTATCATCACGTTATATCCATTTCCGCATATTTTACTGATAAAATAAAATCTTTAAATTACAGAGATGAGATTGTTAACGCAAACATCAGTTTGTTGTAAACCCCAAACCCTATGTATTAAAACTTTGTTGATTTATGATACCTTAAAAAAAAAAAATTATCTGGATTGTTGAGAAGAGGTGTGCTATTGCTTTTACAAGCGATCAGTCCTGAAAGGTGCCAGAGTCTTTTTGCTTGGGCCAAAAGAAACCATCTAATAACCCTTCAAAACATAACAAAACATAACGAAATAGCAACATGTTGAGAGAGAGAGAGAGATTGCCATGTTAATAGCAGAACACATTAGCAACTGCATAGCAATACCTTTGCAACCAGCTACAACTAGGATCATGGTAATCAGCACTCACATTTTCTTAATAAAATGTAAAAATCTAATCTAAAATTGTTATTATTTGTAGTGTGATATTGTAAAAACTTAATTGGAAGACATGTTCGGTTGGTAGTTTGGTAATTCGGTAGGCAGGTATGTAGTTCTGTGTGCAGTTTGGTAGGTAGGTAGTTAGTTTTGTATGTAGTTCGGCAGGTCGGTATATACACTCACCTAAAGGATTATTAGGAACACCATACTAATACTGTGTTTGACCCCCTTTCGCCTTCAGAACTGCCTTAATTCTACGTGGCATTGATTCAACAAGGTGCTGAAAGCATTCTTTAGAAATGTTGGCCCATATTGATAGGATAGCATCTTGCAGTTGATGGAGATTTGTGGGATGCACATCCAGGGCACGAAGCTCCCGTTCCACCACATCCCAAAGATGCTCTATTGGGTTGAGATCTGGCGACTGTGGGGGCCATTTTAGTACAGTGAACTCATTGTCATGTTCAAGAAACCAATTTGAAATGATTCGAGCTTTGTGACATGGTGCATTTTCCTGCTAGAAGTAGCCATCAGAGGATGGGTACATGGTGGTCATAAAGGGATGGACATGGTCAGAAACAATGCTCAGGTAGGCCGTGGCATTTAAACGATGCCCAATTGGCACTAAGGGGCCTAAAGTGTGCCAAGAAAACATTCCCCACACCATTACACAACCCCACCACCAGCCTGCACAGTGGTAACAAGGCATGATGGATCCATGTTCTCATTCTGTTTACGCCAAATTACGCCTGACTCTACCATCTGAATGTCTCAACAGAAATCGAGACTCATCAGACCAGGCAACATTTTTCCAGTCTTCAACTGTCCAATTTTGGTGAGCTCGTGCAAATTGTAGCCTCTTTTTCCTATTTGTAGTGGAGATGAGTGGTACCCGGTGGGGTCTTCTGCTGTTGTAGCCCATCCGCCTCAAGGTTGTGCGTGTTGTGGCTTCACAAATGCTTTGCTGCATACCTCGGTTGTAACGAGTGGTTATTTCAGTCAAAGTTGCTCTTCTATCAGCTTGAATCAGTCGGCCCATTCTCCTCTGACCTATAGCATCAACAAGGCATTTTCGCCCACAGGACTGCCGCATACTGGATGTTTTTCCCTTTTCACACCATTCTTTGTAAACTCTAGAAATGGTTGTGCGTGAAAATCCCAGTAACTGAGCAGATTGTGAAATACTCAGACCGGCCCATCTGGCACCAACAACCATGCCACGCTCAAAATTGCTTAAATCACCTTTCTTTCCCATTCTGACATTCAGTTTGGAGTTCAGGAGATTGTCTTGACCAGGACCACACCCCTAAATGCATTGAAGCAACTGCCATGTGATTGGTTGATTAGATAATTGCATTAATGAGAAATTGAACAGGTGTTCCTAATAATCCTTTAGGTGAGTGTAGTTCTATCAGAAAGACTCAGGAGCAAGAGCTTGTTTGAATAAGATTTATTTATCAGTTAGTATGCAAATTAGTATCAAATAAATTAAATGATAAGGTTCTTTGCTGTAGATCCCGTCCTTAGATCAAATCTGGAGGGTAGCCGAGGTTAGCAGTTCCTGCCTGAAGATGAAGGCAGGGGTGGAGCCTACCCCCAATGGATGGACAGGGACCGACCTGGTGGTGGTGTGGAGGATGGAGGTGAACGCCGGCGTCAGTATCTGCAAACGTAATAATGGGTGAGAGCAGAACTTATATAATCCAGATATTGAGTGATGATAGGACTATGGGTAATGAGTGACGTGACATTTGAGTCTTTTCTGTATGTAGTTTGGTAGGTAGATAGTTCAGTAGGTAGTTTGGTTAGCAGGTATGTAGTTCTGTATGCAGGTAGGTAGGTAGGTTTATAGTTCGGTAGGTAGGTATATAGTCCTGTATGTAGTTCGCTATGTAGGTTTATAGTTCGGTAGGTAGGCAGGGGTGCGTTTCCCATACAACGACATAACTCGTTGCTTAACTACCATAATGCGATGCATCGTTGATGAAATCAGCTAGATAGTCACGACTGTTTCCCGAAACCATGCTGTCGCAAATTTGTCATTCAATCACGCTGGTTAATGATGTCACGCAGGTGGTGGATTAATATCTTATTTTAATTAATCATTTTGAGATTGAATTAATTCTAGATTTTTTGCTATAAATTACAGACATGGGATCTAAAGATTAATTCTTATTTTGATTTATTTCCAGATTCAATCATAGGCTCATTCTTATGTACTAGAGCACGTACACACCTGTGCACTCTTTAAAAATGGTCCTTTAAATCTCTTGACAAAATAAAATGCATAAGTTACATGTGTATGTATTCTAAATAAAATATATAGATTGTGCTGAATGTCAGCTTATTTTACTTGCTTATTTAGCTCAAGATAAGGATTTAATAAGTCCACATGTCATGCAAACAAGAAACTATACTATAACTATATTTCAGTAAGTAGCCAGGTAGGTAGTTTGGTAGGTAGGTATGTATTTCGGTCGGTAGGTAGGTAGTTCTGTACTTCAGTAGGTAGGTAGGTATGTCGTTCGGTAGGTATATAGTTTGGTAGGCAAGTAGTTCAGTGGGTAGGTAGGTAGATTGGTAGGTAGGTAGTTTGGTAGGGGGGTAGGTATTTAGGTAGGTAGGTATGTAGTTCAGTAGGTATGTAGTTTGATAGGTAGGTATGTAGTTCGGTAGGTAAGTAGTTCAGTTGGTAGGTAGGTGGTTTGGTATGTAGTTCTGTATGTAGTTTGGTAGTTCAGTAGATAGGTAGGTATGCAGTTCTGTATGTATATAGTTTGGTAGTAGTTCAGTGGATAGGTAGATAGTTTGGTAGTTCAGTAGGTGGGTAGGTATGTAGTTCTGTATGTAGTTCAGTAGGTAAGTAGGTATGTAGTTCGGTTTATAGTTTGGTAGGTATGTAGTTCGGTAGGCAGTTTGGTAGGTTGTTAGATAGAATACAAAGATTCCCCTTACTTTAATCAGAACATAATGGAGATAGAATGATATCAGTCTCAGCAAACATTATAATTTCCAGTGCGATATCCCTTATGGACTGCAATTGACAATTAAAACCATCTGGGAATTCAAGAAATGGGTCACGGAAGCCCCAAGGATTGAGATTAAAATAAACGCTTTCAATACCATTTAAAAATGACAAGTTAATTGTGAGAACTACTCATCTGGCGGTATAAAGGAAGCTGAGTGCTGCGCTAGCCAAGAAGGTTACAGCACAAGAAACACATACTTAAAATGCTGCAACATGTTTTAAAGCCTTCAGTAGGCTGTTAGAATGTAATGAAGTGTGAATTGTAAACTACGGTTTAATAATTGATGCTATTCTAACCGTGAAAGATCAATGAATGTTTGTGCCATCCCGAGGCCAACAATGCCCCGATGCTATAAAAACCTTGAGAAAACACTTGATATAGGACAAGTGTGGCGAAATTACCTGCTACCTTGGGCAGTGCTAGAATCTCAGGAATATGCTAGAAGCGAGATGACGAAACCTGCAAATGTTTCATGAAGTTGCCAACTGTAGTGAAACTTAAGTTTTATGCAGAAAATGTAGAATATTATAGAAATAGTTCACACAACAACAAAAGTTCTGCCATTATTTACTCATGTCTGTTCATACATGGACCACAAACGGTTTGAGTATCTTTTTTCCCCCCATATAATAAAATGAGAATGGGGCTGTCAAATTCCAAAATGACAAAAAGCACCATAAAAGCAGCATAAATTAAGTCCATGTGAATTGTATACAATATTCCAAGTCTTTTGAAGCCATACGATAGCTTTGTGTGAGAAAATAATTTCATTTCACTTTTTTTCCTCCCACAATGTACTTTCCATCCAACATCAGAGTCTAGAGTGATTTGTACTTGAAATACATGGGAATGTAATTCCTCAAACTGAACTTTTATGAACTTTTTGAAGGTATGCTAGCTCTGACATTCATAAACCCTTTTCTATGCAAATTTGGAGAAGGTAGGCAAACACATTGTGCAGGATCACAGTAATTGTTCCTCTTCAGTCTTTGCACAGCGAGGCAGCCATAAATCTGGTGCTTGATGTACAGTTAGCGTCTCTTTTATCTGTGAATCTTGGATTAATCATTGAACGGCAATTAGGAATTGTGTGAACAGTAGGAAATCTACCTCTCTAACTGAGTGCCACAGAATATTCATTATGCATTAAGAATAGCTTCAGTTCTCAGTTTCTTTCTCTTGGTGCCTTGCTATCAATTTATTTTTATTCTACATTTCCAATGCACAGCCAGGTGTGCAAAAGATATACAGTGGTGGTCAGAATTATTGGCATCCCTGGTAAATATGATTAAATATGGCTGTAAAAAAAAATCTGCATTGTTTATCCTTTTGATCTTTTATTAAAAAATTCACAAAAATCTAACCTTTCATTGAAGTAAAAGAACTGAAAGTGGGGGGTAAATCACATTACTAAATATAACTCCTATATACTCCTTTTCCAGATAACTCCAAAACATGTTGGCCACAATTATTGGCACCCCTAGAACTTTTTATGAGTAAAATATCTCTGAAGTATATTCCCATTAATATTTACATTTTTAGCACACCAGGGTGACTAGGAACATGCAATTGTCCAGCTATGATGCCTTGTTCCACAGGAGTATAAATAGGAGGAAACACAAAGGCCAAATTCCCTTAATCATTCATCACAGTGAGTAAAACCAAAGAATATAGTTCTGATGTGCAGCAAAAGATTGTTGAGCTTCACAAAATAGAAAGTGGCTATAGGAAAATAGCTAATGCATTAAAAAAAAAATCCAACATCAGGGCAATAATAAAGAAGTTCCAGTCAACTAAAGATGTTAAGAATCTGCCTGGAAGAGGACGTGTGTCTATATCGTCCTAATGCACGGCGAGGAGGAAAGTTTGAGTGGCCAAAGACTCTCCAAGGATCACAGATGGAGAATCGCAGAGATTAGTTGAGTCTTGGGGTCAGAAAGCCTAAAAAAACATTAAAACAACCCCTACATCACCACATGTCGTTTGGGAGGGATTCAAGAAAAATCCTCCCCGCTCATCCAGAAACAAACTCCAGCATATTCAGATCAGACACGACTGGAAATTCATAAGGGACCTGGTTCTGTGGTCAGATGAAACCATAAAAAGAGCTTTTTGGCAGCAAATGCCCCAGATGGGTTTGGTGCAAACAGGGATAAAAAGTACCCCATGCCCACGGTTAAAAATACAGCTGGATCTTTAATGTTTTGGGCCTATTTTTTTTTGCTGGAGGTCCTGGACATCTTGTTCAGATACATGGTATCATGGATTCTAGCAAATACCAACAGATAAAAAAATCAAAACCTGACGGCCTCTGCTGGAAATCTTATAATGGGCCATGGTTGGATCTTCCATCAGGACAACGATCCAAAACAAACATCAAAATCAACACACAAATGTGTCACTGAACACAAAATGAAGCTTCTGCCATGACCATCCCAGTCCCCTGACCTGAACCCTATAGAAAATGAGTGGCTGAACTGAAGAGAAGAAGCACCATTATGGATCTGTGAATCTGAAGGATCTGGAGAGATTCTGTATGGAGGAATGGTCTCTGATCTCTTGTCAGGTGTTCCCCAAACTCATCAGGCATTATAGGAGAAGACTCAGAGCTGTTATCTTGGCAAAAAGGTTGTAAAAAGTATTTAATAAAAGGGTGGCAATAATTGTGGCCAGCGTGTTTTGGAGAAAAGCATTTATTTCATAATGTGATTTACCCCCCACTTTCAATTCTTTTACTTCAATGAAAGATTCGATTTTTGTGATTTTTTTAAATAAAAGATCAAAAGGATAAACAATGCATTTTTACAGCCATATTTGATCATATTTACCAGGGGTGCCAATAATTCTGACCACCACTGTAAGCATGTCTGAGGTGCTCAGAAAATGCAAAGCTCTCCTTTCTGATAATCTTCATCCTTATCAGACCCTCCAAATATGTCAGAATTATTCTCTTCATCAGCATCATCACTAGCAACGGATGGTTTCTACGGGACGCATTACAGAATTACAACATTCTATAGTGGGCTGGATGTAAAATAAGCTTTTTATGAAAAAAAAAGCCTTTTTTTTTTCATTTACCTAAATATGGCTTTAAATAGTGCAGTTATCAAATGTCTCTCTTTTTTTTTTTATTGACATATAAAGTTAAAAGCATAACATAAGCATAGATATTTTAATTAAATTAAATATTACATTTGAATAAAACAAAAACAAATATAAATATACATTTTAAACCTAGATCTTGAGTTGTAGAAAACTTTGAGAATATGCTATTTAAAAATGTCCTGGTCAATGTTAGATTTAAGATTTATATTTACCTTTCACATTTTTAAATGAAATTGTGTTTTATATTTCTTAAATTATTAGTGCATAATGATGAAATACTTAAAACTCTTTTTAAAAGCTTAAGTAAATCTGACAATCGTGGGTTGTTTTTGTTTTATAACTTTACATTCCATATCTATTTTTTGCTGTTGTTGTTTTTGATATTTTGTTGATGTCCCATAAACAAGAAAAGGTACATGTGATTGATGTACACATAATGACATAAAAACTCATCATGACATCCCAGATTAAATTGCTTGATTAGTATATAATAAAAAAATATATAAACACTCTCATCCAACAAAAAAAAAACCCAAGTCAAGTGCATTCATCAGTATTTTCTACACATTGTGTAAATATTAAACGCAAATTCAGACCGTGTGTTTTATCTATTTTCTTGGACATAGCAGTCAAATTATAGTAATTCTCCTAATTTATTCTCTTAGCGAGGCAGAGAAAGCAAGCGAGTGGATCACAAAGCAGCCATGATTGAGCTGCCTAACTTCAACTTTCAATTATCACAATTGTTATGAAGTATATGTTTTTTTTTTTTTTTTTAATAATTATTTTTTTCTTCTATTGTATATGTATTAATTTGGAAGTCAGCAGAACTACACATCATATTAGGAGTATATTAGAATGACTCAACCTCTCACTTTCCCTGAGCCCATATTCACCTCAGTCAAGGTTTCCCTTTCCTGTGCATATGTCATACAGTACCAAAATTATTATCCGTTGCAAATCTGATTGGCTGCTGACCTCTAGCAGAGTAAAAAGCGATAACTTCTCTTTCTCTCTCACTCTTTCTCTTATGCAGTGTTATTACCAGTTTCATGTCAGCTCAGTTTCCATAGCAACCCGTCTCAGCACAGAGCTAATGGTGGAAAACTTCAGTGCCTAAGTGTTTCGTCCAAGTGACAGTGAGTCAACTAAAGTTCAGTCACCCAAACCAGATAGATGTCTTTCCAGCGCACCATGACCTCCCCTGCATATGAACATCAAATCACAAATGCTCAGTCGAAATATTATCAAACCCCATGAATAAGTGGTCGAGAGTGCCTTTTTGGTATTGGGGTGCAAGTGAGAAAGACTGACCCGCAGAGAGAAAATGGCGGAAATTATGGAAAACGGACCAAAACTGCATAAGGCATTTTTATTTGTGTACTGCTACAGCCATTAGCAAAAACATTCTTCATTGATTATATCATATGGCCTTGTACAATAAAGATACTTACATGCAGAGCGCCTGTCATAGTTCTCACCCAAATAAATTAAGCCATGATTCATTCTAGATTACACTTGAAATGTAGATATTAAACTTGTATGACAGAATGTTCCAACGTCCTTCACTTGGATCAAACATAAATTGTGGTTTCTATTTCTAACTAAGTTTTCCTTCTCAAAGTACAGCTCCAAAAAGATTTTTTAAAGCACAACACTTGTATCTAAATGACAAGTTCTAGATGGAGAAAATAAGACTCGTTTTGTGACATTTTTCTACCCAGAGTTATTTAAGAAATGGATGGCAGACAGAATAAGAGTTCTTAGTAGGGGTTCAAAGAATTAAATTATATACTTGCTACACTATCTGAAAAGATACATTTTAAAATATATATATATATATATCCCCAGAGGTGTTAATGTTCAAAATTTTTACTCAAGACATTTAGGTGAAGCCAGCAGAACAAAAGTCATGTACATTGTGTGAAGTATACATGAAACTTATTTGACAATTTAATGGAATCACTCTTTAAAATATGACATTAATAGTTCAAATTCAAACCACATCTACTTGAAGAACACTTTTATACAACAAAAAAAGGGGTAGTTAAGTTTACTCACCCACATGCCAGTTGAGTTGGTTTCGTTTTATTTGTGAACAAACCATCCAGGGGTGCATTTCCCGAAAGCATTGTTAGCCAACTATGGTCGCAAGTTCAACAAAACCTGTCCATCAAACATTTGAGATCTTGAATAGATTAATCAGCAGAAGTCAGAGATTCATTTTATTTTGATGTTCCCTTTCTGTTGACTATAAGTAATGTTGCACCTACATGTCTACTAACTCTCGTTATAGTGTTAGTAGAGTATTAGTAGACTGGTAGGGTTATGGTTAGTAGAATAAGTTGATGTACAGTACATGGAAAGTTACTTATAGTCAGTCTGAACGTCTGTTGGAAGACCATCACAATAAAGAGTTGGATACTAAGCAGACAGTCTACTAATATTCGTTGACATGTAGTTGCAAAGTTACTATAGACAATAGAATGTTCAAAGGGGACCATCAAAATAAAGTGTGACCAACATGATTAATGACAGTCCTATATTGTTAAACCAATGTGGTTCAAATGACAGAGGTGTGACCATGCAATTACAGTGTCTTCAACGATGCATCACACTATGGTAGTTAATCAACGAGTTACATAGTTGTTCGGAAAATGCACACCAGACCGTTTGTGAACCTGACCAACTGATCTGACAAAAAAAAAAAAAACATCTTTACATCTGTCACAAACTCACCAAAGAGAGCTAAAACAGATGCCAAACATTTCAGTGAATAACAACTTAAAATTCAGTGATTATTTTAACGTTATGGCCAATAATTGATAAATCTCCAGCTTTAAAATTATTTATATTATGTCTAAATAAAAATAAAAATAAAAAATTTAAAATGGGGGAGGATTTAGGAGGAGGTCATGGCATTGCTAAATTTGCTAAAGACTACATGTAAGAGTTATAAAAGTCATTATTATTTTTATAATTAACTTTAAGTGAGTGTAGATGAAAATGGAGCCCCTATAAGGTGACACAATGATGGGGAAATATTTGACCAATTTTGTACGCTTGCAAAACCTTTTCATTTCTCCAAGAAATTTTGCATTCACTCACAAAAGCATTAAAATACAGTTCCCTTTCAGTCGGTCACGTTCGACGTACGTCGGACGTCACCGACGAATTGGGATCACTTCTGGGAGCCCCTATCAACTTCGAGATATAGAGAACGGGCCAATGGCCATTGGCGTGCGAGATTTGCATCTCGCGCTCCGCCCCGCGCTGCGGGTATAAACAGGAGGCGAATGCAGCGCACTATTGTCATTCACTTCGGAGCCGAACACGGTGTTGATGAAGGAGACTGTTCCTGCTTCAGCAGAAAGAGAGAGAACGAGAGAAGACGCTTCTTTGAGTGCTGGGAGAAAAGGCACGATCAGCGGCGGCCGCGAGCTCACTGATACAGTGATAAACTGCTGTTTTTACAGCACTGTTGGTTTGGTGAGGGCGTTCCCAACGGTGAGTGCATACACAGGCTGCACTACTCTCCTGTGTTTTGCCGCGGTCGTTCCTGGGTGCTTCAGCACATTTAGAAAGAGCTTTCTTCTAAAAGAGCAGCGCGGGTGTGACTGCGTCTTTTTCAAGACGTCATTCCACCCGTGCGTTTCTGGATGCGGTTGTTTCCTGTCCTTTGACGGCCACGATCCCTCTCGCATAAGCATGTTGAGATTGCGTTCGTGGGTGATCCATGTTCTCTCAGGAGAACGAGATCACGTCGGCGCGTTGTTCGTCTCGCCTTCCTCGTGAGGGTTTGAGTGTTCAGCGCGCCGTGTGCCGTCTAGCTGCCGGCTGACAGCGCGGGTTGTCACGGCAACCCAGCGCGTCACTCGGCGCTTTAGATGCGCGGTCGAGACTTAACCTCAAACGGGGTTGAGTCCCTTCGCCTATTCCCCGATCTAGTTTCTTTTCTGGTGCACCAGAAAGGGGCTACTTCGGCTAATAAGCCTTGGTGACCAGAGGATTACAGTGGGGCTTCCCTGCCGAGTACATCTCCGTGGGCCCTCACTCCTCTATCGCATCGCAAGCATGCTGAGACTGTGTTCGTGGGTGGTTCATGTTCTCTCATGAGAGCATGACCACGTCGGCGCGTTGTTCGTCTCGCCTTCTTCATAGGGGCTTGAGTGTTCAGCGCGCCGTGTGCCGTCTCGATGGCCACGCTCACAGTCTTGCATGCCTGCTGGTAGCTTACAGGTGGGATTGCTGGTTCCAAAAAAAAAAAAAAAAAAAAAAAAAAAAAAAAAAATAATAATAAATAAATAAAGGGGACCTAGCGTTTCATCTGGGGCTCTAGCAGAGGACTTGCCCGCCCCCTTGCCTTTTTCCCGGATGTGCATTGGAAAGCTTTGGCAGTGTGGAACTATTTGGTGCCAAAATATGGGGTGCCAATGGTGCCATAATCTGGATAAAGTTTTCCTCTCTCTCACTACCCTCATCGGTGAGGTGGCAGTGCCACTGGCAGGCCACCTCCGCCCTGCGCTCTTAGTGCACGAGGGTAGTTCTGAGCTGAGGTTGAGCTGCGCACCGTGACTGATTTACATTTAAAGTCACAGCGCTGGCCCTTGGCCAGACGATGTCCACCCTGGTCCAGAAACACCCTTGGGCTACCTTGCAGGGGTGTGAGACGTCGCCAGAGTACGCTCTCTCGATGCTCACATCTCACAAGGTGACCCTTTTCGGCGACACTGTCGGTGACTGTGCAGCAGTCCTCCACAGTGCAAAGCAGATGGAACCCCTCAGTCTGCTCGCCATGGGCATCCCACGATGCCACCCGTCTTGGCTGCCAGTCAGCTGAGACGGGTGACCTGGACTTGGTTGAAGCTGCTCTTCCCCGGAGGAGGGCCGGGTGGAGAATCATTGCTAAATTTTGTTCCGCCACCGGTGTTACAGCCAGTGGTACCCAAATTCTTAAGAGCAGTTCCAATACCTCTGGGTCTCGGGAGTTCAGGAATGGCAGCGTGTGACGCTATGAAGCCGCGCCGCTCTCATTCCCCTCCCCACAAGAGGGCGAGAATGGCAGTGTGCGACGCCGGGGAGCCTCGCCACTCTCATTCCCCTCTTCTCAGCGGTGTGAGGACGGCAGTGCGCGACGCTATGCCTCGCCACTCTTGTTCCCCGCTGAGGAAGGAGGTGAGGTAGGCAGTGTGTGACGCCACAAAGCCTTGCCACTCTCTGCCCCTCCTTCAGTCGCCAGCGGACCGCAGCGTATGGCTTGAGAACGCTACCATGCCTTCTCTCATACCCTCCGTCCAACCGTGGGGGCAGGTAGGTGCTGCGTGCGCACTCAGACCCCACTTCAGGACGCTGTGCCTCTTGGGTCGGGTCCCTGCCCTCCACTTCGCTGCCCTACTGCGGGTATGTCTGTGGGGCAGGTGTGTTCATGGTACGGTTTCCGGAAGCCTAGCTAGCACTTCCGGGACGGTCCCGCTGACTCACCTGCACCACCAGGCTCGGCTATGCGATTCAGTTCGCACGGCATCCTCCCAAGTTCTGGGCGTCCACTTCACTGTTGTGTGGAGCTGCGACGCCCATCTTGTGGAAAGAGATCGAAGTCCTACTGGCGAAGGACGCGATTGGAGCCGGTCCCTCCAGCCGACATGAAGTTGGGGTTCTATAACTCCTACTTCATTGTGCCCAAGAAAAGCAGTGGGTTATGACCAATCTTGGACCTGTGAGTCCTGAACCGGGCCCTTCACAAACCGCCCGTTCAGATGTTGACGCAGAAGCGCACTTTCGAGTACATCCGTCCCCAAGATTGGTTTGCAGCGATCGACCTGAAGGTCGTTCCCTTCAGGACTGTCCCTGTTGTGTGAATACAGAGACACGGTGATCAGTCACCTCAGCCTGTTGGGACTTCGGGTCAACTGGGGAAAGAGCAAACTCTGCCCCGTGCAGAGGATCTCTTTTCTCGGTATGGAGCTGGACTTGGTCAATCTGACAGCGCGTCTCACAGAGGAGCGTGTCCAGTCGGTGTTGAACTGCTTGAATTCGTTCAAATGCAGGACAGCGGTACCACTGAAACATTTTCAGAGGCTCCTGGGGCATATGGCATCCGCAGCCGCTGTAACGCCGCTCGGATTGCTTCATATGAGACCGCTTCAACGCTGGCTACACGACCGAGTCCTGAGATGGGCGTGGCACAGCGGATCCCTCCGTGTCCCCGTGACTCCGAGGTGCCGCCAAACCTTCAGCCTGTGGTCGGACCCTTTGTTTCTACGGGCAGGAGTTTCCCTAGAACAAGTGTCCAGGCATGTTGTTGTCTCCACGGATGCCTCATCCACCAGCTGGGGTGCCACGTACAACGGGCTTGCAGTTTCGGGTCTGTGGACGGGGCCTCAACTGCAATGGCATATCAATTGCCTCGAGTTGTTAGCAGTTCGTCTTGCGCTGGGCCGCTTCAAAACGCCGCTACTAGGCAAGCACGTTCTGGTCCGTACGGACAACACTGCGGCCGTTGCGTACGTCAACAAACAGGGTGGTCTACGTTCCCGTCGCATGTCTCAACTCGCCCGCCATCTCCTCCTATGGAGTCAGAAGCATCTGAGGTCGCTTCGTGCCATTCACATTCCGGGCCTGCTCAATCGTGCGGCCGACGAGCTCTCACGACAGCCAGTGCTCCCCGGAGAGTGGAGACTCCATCCCCAGGTGGTCCAGCTGATCTGGAGTCGCTTCGGGACCGCACAGGTAGATCTGTTTGCCGCCCCGGACACGACCCACTGCCAGTTGTTTTATTCCCTGACCGAGGGGACCCTCGGCTCGGATGCGCTGGCACACAGCTGGCCCCGGGGCCTACGCAAGTATACGTTTCCCCCAGTGAGCCTTCTTGCACAGACTCTGTGCAAGGTCAGGGAGGACGAGGAGCAAGTCCTGTTGGTTGCTCTGTATTGGCCCAACTGGACTTGGTTCTCGCGACAGCACCTCCCTGGCCCATTCCTCTGAGGAAGGACCTCCTGACTCAGAGACGGGGCACCCTATGGCACCCGCGTCCGGTGTCTGGTCCCTGGACGGGACGCGGAGGTTCTAGGTGGCCTACCACAGGCTGTGGTAGACACCATCACTTCCGCTAGAGCTCCCTCTACGAGGCGCCTCTATGCGTTGAAGTGGAACCTGTTCGTCGACTGGTGTTCTTCTCGCTGAGAAGACCCCCGGAGATGTTCGGTCGGTTCTGTGCTTTCCTTCCTACAGGACGGGTTGAAGCGAAGGCTGTCTCCCTCCTCCCTCAAAGTCTATGTTGCCGCTATCGCCGCTAATCATGACATGGTAGGTGGTAAGTCTCTAGGGAAGCACGATCTGATCGTCAGGTTCCTGAGGGGGGCGAGGAGACTAAAACCGCCTCGCTCTCCCTCTATACCCTCTTGGGACTTAACTCTGGTGCTAACCGCACTGCAGAGGGCGCCCTTTGAGCCTTTGCAGTCAGTTGAGTTAAAAATCCTGTCTCTGAAGACAGTACTCCTGACTGCATTGGCCTCTATCAAGAGGGTAGGGGACCTGCAGGCATTTTCGGTCGACGAATCGTGCCTGGAATTCGGGCCCAGTAACTCTCATGTAATCCTGAGACCCCGGCCCGGATATATGCCCAAGGTTCCCACCACTCCCTTCCGGGACCAGGTGGTGAGCCTGCAAGCGCTGCCTTCGGAGGAGGCAGACCCAGCCCTAGCTTTTCTCTGTCTAGTCCACGCTCTGCGGACTTACGTGGACAGAACGCAAAGCTTCAGGACCTCAGAACAGCTCTTCGTCTGTTATGGAGGCCAGCAGAAGGGAAAGGCTGTCTCCAAGCAGAGGATGGCCCACTGGATAGTGGATGCCATCGTCTTGGCGTACCAAACCCAAGACGTGCCCTGCCCGCTCGGGTTAAGAGCCCACTCCACTAGGGGTGTAGCTTCTTCCTGGGCGTTGGCTCGTGGCGCCTCGCCGACAGATATTGTAGAGCTGCGGGCTGGGCGACACCTAACACGTTCGCTAGACTTTATAGCCTCCGTGTAGAGCCGGTATCTTCCTGTGTGCTCGCTTCCCATAGTCAGTAACACCGAAGTGCCCGTTCTAAGTGTCGGCTTGCTGCGCCACTCCCTTCCCTTTGGAACGGATACGTGCGCTTATATGCTCCAGTCGAGTTCCCCAGAACGGCGAACCCTGTTGAGTCCTCCGCAACCCGCGGCAGTCGGATGTGGCGGAGCGTCCGACGCCAGGTCTAACACTCGTATGCATTGTTGGAACTTGTGTTAGGCTGGGTTCCATATGTTGTGACCCCCACGGCGGTCCCATATGTGTATTCTTCCACGGTACGGCTCCCTACGGCGAGCCCGTGTCTTTCCCTCGGCAGAGCTCTCTGCCGTCTCAGTTAGGTGTGTTCCCCCGCCTGTTTGGCCGGGGCCACCCCTGGGACTTCCGTATGTTGCACTGCCCACGGCCAGTCCATACGTGTATTTTCCACATGGTAACTCCCTTCGGGCATGATGTGGCTTCCGCAGCGTCCCTCTGGGCACGCTTTCCCAGCGTTATCCAATAGTCTGCTGAAGTGGGTCTTGCGGAACAGCAGTGTGACTTCCCTGCGTGAATTCCCCGCCCGGAACAGACGGGGTCTGAGGGGCTCTCGCTGGGCGCTGGAAGTGGTAGTAACTGTGGCGTTTTCCAAAGGGATCCCAATTCGTCGGTGACGTCCGACGTACGTCGAACGTGACCGACTGAAAGGGAACGTCTCGGTTACGTATGGTAACCCTCGTTCCCTGAAGGAGGGAACGGAGACGTACGTCCCGTCGCCACAGTTGCTGTACCATCACTGCATGGCCGAGTCACTAGTTCGGCTCCTCAGTGAAAAACAATAGTGCGCTGCATTCGCCTCCTGTTTATACCCGCAGCGCGGGGCGGAGCGCGAGATGCAAATCTCGCACGCCAATGGCCATTGGCCCGTTCTCTATATCTCGAAGTTGATAGGGGCTCCCAGAAGTGATCCCAATTCGTCGGTGACGTCCGACGTACGTCTCCGTTCCCTCCTTCAGGGAACGAGGGTTACCATACGTAACCGAGACGTTTTCCCACCTACCTCTTATTTCCATCACCAGTTCATTAGTGAACATAAAGATTCCAGGAGAAAGCTATGTAAGCTTGTCCCGTCATGAAATAAAACAATTTAAAATATAATAGTGACTTTTTATCTCACAATTCAGACTTTTTTTTCCCCTCGCAATTCTGACTATATCTTGCAATTATGACTTCTTTACTCAGAACTGTGAGATATAAACTAGCAATTGCAAGAAAAAAAGTCAGAATTGCGAGATATAAACAATTCTGACTTTATAACTCGCAAATGCGACTTTATATCTTGCAATTCTGAGAAAAAAAAGTCAGAATTGTGAGATTAGTGAGAAAACGCAATTAGGTTTTTTATTTTAAAATTTTTTCTGTGGCGGAAACACACTTCCATGGAAAGCAAAACCTGCAAACGCAAAAGCTAATTTTCTCCATCATTAAGCTAATGTAAATATCTAAACAAACAAATGTATGACATGCAATGAAATATCCATAGACAAAAAAAAAAAAGTATGGCACCAAATATCATGCAACCACGGGTTTGGAATAACATGTAAATAGTGAAAGAATTGTCCCTTCTTTAAGGTTTTAAAAGTAGACTGCTCTGGTGCCATTTATAATCACTTTTAATCACTTTAGAGTGTAGAATTGGTTTCCTCTATTAAAGAGGCACAGGTTTGTATTTAAAAGTGCATCGCCCTGTAACTCATAGCATTAGCAAAAGCAGTTATTAATGAGTGTTGCTAGAAGATTGAGGTCAAGAGGAATTCACACTCTTCGCTTTGAGTTTCATTGGTAATGAAGAGCTGATAAAGCGGTGGTCTTTGCTTTAATAGAATCATAATTACATGCAAACATTGGTAACACTTTATTTTAAGGTGACATAGTTACAAGTAAATGATGTATAATTACAGGTAATTAACCCTAAACCAAACTGTAACTCTATAAGTAGATGAAGTTGTATTATTATATTAATATTATAAATAGAAATGTATATTACTCAGTACTCATTTGAGTAAGTACAATGTAACTACATCACTTTAAAATAAATTGTAACCCAAACATTTTCTACAGGCCTTAATATACCATAGTAAGTGAAAAGAAGATTAAAAAAGTAAGAGTTCTCATTTCAGTGTGCAATTACACCGGTGTTTCTTTAACAAGACAAAGCAATTTACTATAAAGCTCAAGCATCAATATCATGGCAAATGATACCCAACATTGAGGCTTTAAAATGGAAAATTACTAAAGAGAATGGAAATCATTTTCCCCCGGAAGACGAATGCATTGCACTCGGCCAATAATTTGTAATTTTAAACCTCTTTTTCAAAGATTATAGCTCCTGGACATTATAGGGAGAAAAAAAAAAAGTAGAAGAGCACTTTACACTGTGTGTGCGAGGTGCAAACGTACACGTGCCATCTGTAAACCATGTTAGTGCGATACAGAACCCTGTACTTTAATATGACAGGCACAAAATAATGAACTAATTGAGAGCACTTCGTCTAATTCAGAAGATAACAGACCTGAACTGAAATCATGTTAATGTTTGTTAATGAACATGATATAGAAAAAACTCTGTCCTTGGTTAGAAGAATGGTGATAAGGACGATCTTCACTTCCTTTTATGAAGTGCCAAAAACTGGGTCAACTCCTCCACTGTTCAGAAAGAAAACCCTGTTGCTAAATTATGTATTGCACACACATACACCAGGTTATTAGTCCACTTCCTCAAGGAAACTATTCAGCTAAAAAGGGGCATTTGCTCTGAGCACCCCTCAAACTGAATGCGTACTGTCTTAATGGTCAGATATAATGCTAGAGAAAATGTTCTTGTGGGTCTTGAGAGAAAAAAAAAAAAAGTCCCCGGGCACCTTTGTACGGGAGAACTTCAGGCTGCTGCGTGAGTCTATTTAAATCACAGAAATTGATTGAAGGGGCACCTCACTCTATGGATTGGGTTTCTTATTTCAACATTTGTCCTTGGAGCAACGTGATGACTTTTAAAGCCTTTAAGGGTAACGAGCGGCTCAGCGGGAACGTGTGAATGTGAAAGCCTGAAACGGTAACTCAGTTATCTTCAGAAAGGACATACTGTACAGGACAAAGTGTTTCAAGGCTTAGCGTTTGCAAACCAGTGAAACAATCGATAACAATGAGCACTCAAATCACATAAGCAATATTATATCTTTATCGGATTTGCAGAGTTTAGGTTTCACTCAAAACTTTCAGTGTGTATCTTTATTTCAGCAACCTATAGAGGTTATTATAACATTTATAAACACAAGGTCAGAGACCAGCAATGAATTGCATGCTAGAACTGGTTACATACAAATGTTCTGACTTTTGACAACAGGTGCGCCAACGCACAAACTTATTTTCACCTTCATTCTTTATTGATGAAAATGGATGTGAGGACACACTCACAGCAAGTAATTCACATAATACATGCCCAAAGCTTCTCTATACAAGGGCTTTCTGCACAACATCTCATGTACAGCCATTGATCACTCGCTGCAAACGTAACATTGCAATCTCTAAAAATGAAATCTTGCCTAAGACCATACAGATAAAGCAGAGTGTGCTATTCTCAAAACCAGCTGAAACAGACATACATTTACATGCCTAAACTAAGGCCTTAAAAATCCATATAAAAATATATACCTTGAATACACTAATTCATGGATGGACGGAATACTTATAAAAGAGGATGGACGGACAGAATACTTATCATAAAAGAGGATGGACGGACGGAATACTTATCATAAAAGAGGATGGACGGATGGAATATTTATCATAAAAGAGGATGGGTGGATGGATGGGTAAGATATAATTTATCATAAAAGACGATCGATGGATGAGATTATTTATCATGGATTGATGGATGGAATATTTATCATAAAAGAGGATGGACGGACGGACGGTTGGATGGAATATTATCATAAAAGAGGATGGATGGATGGATGAGATATGATTTATCATAAAAGAGGATGTATGGATGGATAAGATATGATTTATCATAAAAGACGATGGATGGATAGATGGATGGATGGGATATTATTTATCATGCATGGATGGATGGATGGATGGATGGATGGATGGATGGATGGATGGATGGATGGATGGATGTATGGATGGATAAGATATGATTTATCATAAAAGAGGATGGATGGATAGATGGATGGATGGATGGATGGATGGATGGATGGATGGATGGATGGATGGATGGATATTAATTATCATAAAAGAGGATGGATGGATGGATGGATGATAAAATATTATTTATCATGGGTTGATGGATGGGTGGATGGATGGAATATTTATCATAAAAGAGGATAGATGGATGGATAAGATATCATAAAGGGGATGGATGGATGGATATTTATCATAAAAGAGGATGGATGGATGGATGGATAAGATATAATGTATCATAAAAGAGGATGTATGGATGGATAAGATATGATTTATCATAAAAGAGGATGGATGGATAGATGGATGGATGGATGGATGGATGAGATATTATTTATCATGCATGGATGGATGGATGGATGGATGGATGGATGGATGGATAAGATATTAATTATCATAAAAGAGGATGGATGGATGGATGGATGGATGGATGATAAGATATTATTTATCATGGGTTGATGGATGGGTGGATGGATGGAATATTTATCATAAAAGAGGATAGATGGATGGATAAGATATTTATCATAAAGGGGATGGATGGATGGATATTTATCATAAAGAAGGATAGATGGATGGATAAGATATTAATTATCATGGATTGATGGATGGATGGAATTACAACATGTAGCATGACATATTTCTTAATCAAAATCGCATAATCTGACAGTGACTGTCGTAAAAGACAAAAATAGTGTCTAAACCTGACATACATTTTCCTAAACGTTTATTCAAATAAAAAATATTACCATCATGGAATCAACCTAAATGCATACCAACAAATAACATTTTTATGATTTAAATCAGGTAGAAATAACGTGTTCAGGTGGAAAAATATTCCTCCTTAACAGGTAAAGCATGCATAATCATCATTATATGATGCAGAGGAACACCTGTGAAATAGAGCACAATAGATTTACTCTAAAACAAATTCAACCGAGGGATGTCAAAAAGAAACTGCACAAGAGATTCAAGCTGTTCTAATTCCCTCTCAAAGACCTTCCAATGATTTGCTGGAGCACTTTCAGGGCCAACGTTTAAACGCTGTAAATCCTTAAACCTTTATCACCTCATTTCCAATTCACTCTTCTTTTCAAATGCCATAATAATCTGCTCTTATTGCCCCTCGCCCCCTATTTGCGATAAATCAGCGGGCCTCGCGTCTTTCGCTAATGTCCCTCACTAACAAGTTCGAAGATATTTGCTCAGCCATCATTGTTCTTTAAAGACAACAACTGTTGCTTTCTTACAAATACAGACAAACAATGACCAAAAGACAACACCATACATGTTTAACTACAGTACCTATAACTAAAGAGAAAAACTAGACTAGACACGAAACTCCCCCATAGGTATTGCCAGTGCATTACAAAATGATTCTGAGTACCAAAAATGTAGTATAGGATTGGCTCTTGGCCAGATAATAACATAAAAGAGCTCTTTTTAAAGATTAATAGAAACATTATGCGTGGCAGGAATGAGAGCTTTCCATATTTCGCTTGCTCATAGACTTGTGTAATCTAGCCTCATTGTGTGGCTGTAAGTTGACGTGATCATGATAAGGCTTAGTGTGAGTTTTTCCATTCCCCCCTCCCTATACTTCCTCTTGCTCTAAAGTTATATTAAGTGCTATGAAAACCTGCATGCTAGGACTTATGATGATAGCAAACTTGTGACTGTATTTTAATAGCTATACAACAGGGGATTTCCGTTGGTTATAAACACCCCGTTGGGGAAACACTGTGGGAAACTCAACGTAAATTAGTGTTTTAAGCAAAAAGGGAAAAAATGATTTTCCTTCTTTTTTTTAAACAAAGATAATTTATAAGATACTCTCATGGGTATTAAGTGTTTTAATTTTGAGGGTAATATCCGGAAGGTAGGACACCTTGTCTTAAATTTCTGTGAAGGTAAGTAGGCTAACATTAATTACACTTGTGTACCTGGAAATGCATGTACACTAGAAGACGCATAGACCATAAATGTATTCTTCATCTTGAAGGAAATGCAAACTACATCAGTTTTGCATTGTTTGTGAAACAATACACAAAGATATACCAGTGAAATTTGCTTTGGAGTTTAAATGTGAGACTTGCACAACATCTCAAGAAACCCTCTACATACAATTAAGCGATTAGCAAAGCTTCCAATAACAATCCAATTACCAATGACAGTATAAGGAATAAGACTGATGAGATTGATCAGTTTGGTTTAGCCCTAGTGAACCACAATTGGCTGACATGACAATAGTTTCCTTTACCAGCTTTAAACAGTACATACACGGACGGTTCAATGACCATCTCAAGCATGTCAAGCACAAAATAAGCACTAAAATAGCAGAAACGCAAGATTTCTGGTTTGCTGCAATGATCATTTCTGAGTTGGGTTGGGAATTGAAAATCAATTCCAATCCTTGAATCGAAATTAAGGTCAGGAATCGGATTTGTGTTATACAATTTAAATTTCTAAGATTTTCTATGATACCTAAGTTGTTGTTTTTTTTTCCTTTTTGGTATCAAAATTAGGAATCAATAAGAATTTGAATCAATAAGGAGAATCGGAATCGTTAAAACGATTCGTCAAAGTACCCAACTCTACTGAGGAAGGGCTAAACACATATGTTTGCGAGTAGATATTCACAAACAAATTTCACTATGGCTGCATTTACACTTGGCACTAACATGTGACCTGTATCCGGATGTTGTCCACATACACATTGAAAAGACTAGTGTAAACACGTTTCTGATCAGCGTGTTCTGGTCCAGAGGTAGTCGAGGATGCATTGTGATCGGATCTCAGTGTAATGTAAACGCAATCCAGCAATTGTATCTACTTTCAGAAGGCGATGTCATATAAATCCCCGCCCACTCTCTCCGCGTGGCTGTCAGAAAACAATGGACAGACGCAGTTTTCTTTGACAAGAAATTCTGCACGTTTTACTACTATTAGGCTACAATATAAATGCTCGCACACTCCTTCAATCATGAAGTAGATTAGTAGGCTACTCTATTTGTGATCGACTGTAATGTTACTTTTGTTGAATAAATCACAAAAATTCTGTGCTGTGTGCACTGCCATTGATAGAGGCTAAAGTGAAAGTTGTTTTAAGCTATGAAGCCATTTGAAGTTTCTGCCTTTCAAGCGCCAGACCTAATTTAAATATTTTGCAGAAAGTAGAAATCCGATCTGTTATCCAGATACAGAGGCCACTTAATGTGAACAAATGTAAACGCGCTGTGTCCTGATTTGCCAATGCTTGATCGGATCATGGTGATCGCATGTTAAAGCCAAGTGTAAACACAGCCTATATTTTCCAAATTATGTAAATCTTTTTTTTAATATATATATATATATATATATATATATATATATATAAAATGATACCCCAAAATACTACATGGGTGGGCATATTTCAGATTGTAAAATGATATGAGAAATTCATTTATGATGATAACATTTTACTGCCCTTTTTGCTCTCTCATTGTAAGCACGTATGTGTCGCTTGATGTCTAAATAGTGACACTCAGGGCTCTTGGCCAAGCAGTATTTCACATCTTAAAGATGAGAACCTGAAATAGGCTTTACCAAAGTGGTCACAGTATTTTACAACCACCAAGATTGGATATCAAGCTAGACGCAGCTGTGAAGGTTTTTACTTTGGACAAACTGCTTTGGTCAGCCTGGGTTTGATTTCCACTGTGATCACACTATCATGTCATCATAACATGACTTTACAATGTTTTTCCACAAGCTGTCACTGAGTAAAATACTATCATTGCAATTCAAATATGACGGACCTTAACTCAACAAAGACTAGTTTCAAATCAATATACATCACATTAATATATGGTCTACATTTATAACCGTTACAATGAGATATATTTGCATATGGAAATGACATGGATTAGGCTGTAGTTGACATACAGACAGTAGTTGAGTCATGGTATAAGGGAGACCGGGTATGGTTGTAACACTTTTTTCTTCAGCATCTAAAACTACCCTTTTTTTAGCTACACGTCTGAAACTTTTAGGCAAAGTACCCACATTTGTCTACTACAAATGGCAACAATTTAAATTTCTTCAACTATATCACAGACTTTGTGAGATGATGACAAATACAAATTGCTACTGGGGTAGGTTGTAACACATACTGGGGTAAGTTGTAACAGGTAGACAAAATGCAAAAAAACGAAGGGTACTCCAAATGATATGACACAACAACAGTTTTATTTTAAATGAATGGCTGCAACAATAAAATGTATGCGGATATGGCGTGTGTATGTGCATATTGTGTGTGTTTGTGCATGCACACGTGTGCGTTTGTTTGTGCATGTTTGTATGTGCACATTCATATGGGTGTGTGTGTGTGTGTGTGTGTGTGAGCGAGAGCATATTAACATAAACATAGGCATTCTGTAGAATTATTAAAATCACAAAAATGTTCTTAGTTGTATGTAAGTGGATGCTTGTTTCAAAACAACCTACCCCGCCACTGTCACCCATTGTTTAGCTAGATGTATTAGCATGGTGCTTTGAAATTAGCAGGAGGTTGATACACCATTCTTTACTACACTTTGACCTGATATAACTCATACAACATTATCTACAACGGTAGAAGTACTAAACAATATTTTTTTTTTACTTTCTTACCTCAGAATTAGATTTTCTGCTGTAGCTTCAGATAGCAAGACAGACTGGAAAACCTCCATGTGGGATCGTAAAGGAAGCCAGAGGAAACTGAAACTGTCATATGACTCCTATCTTATCCGTGATTCGTGGAATTGGTAGTGTTACAACTCTCCCCGTGTTACAACTATACCCGGTCTCCCCTATCAGAAAAAAAAAAAATAGAAATAATTAACCAGCCTTTATTCCATCCATCCATTCACACATATCTAAAGCTAGTGATGGCAATTTTAAAACACTGCCTCATGGAGCTTCAAAGCTTTACGAATCTGTTTCGAATCAATTCGAGTGTGTATCAAACTGCCAAAGTCACGTGATTTCAGTAAACGAGGCTTTGTTACGTCATCACTGTTTCGAAACACTGCGAAATGTTAATGGTTCACCACTAGTGGGTGATGATGTCTGTGAACCCATGAATCATGAGCAGTCACTGAGAACCATTGAAGTATCCATTGAAGTATCCATGGGTTTTACCTCATCTCTGAACAGTTTCATACATTTGTAGACGTTTTAATTAGACATTAGTGTAATTAAAAGGAATAATAGTAGTTAATAGTCTCATATTCGCCTGTTTATCTGAGCCATCCATGGAACAAACAAAACAAGCCCTGACAATTGATAAAAGAACATATAGACACTTAATATTTAATTTTATTAGATGATTAGTTACTTGCATTTGAAAGATTTTACTTTCAATAAAACATTTGCAATAGATTTGTAAAAGGTGTTTTTATGCATGTTTGGCATGGGTTTTTGTTGAATTTACTTTGTTCTGTCTAGCAGGGGTCGTCGTGGAGACGGGTGTCTATGACGATATGACGTTTCTCTGGGTTTAAACATGGTTGGAAACGTTTGGGATAATGCAAGAACACAGGTCAACAAAATATATAACATTGTTCTAGCGTTTTGGACATTTTAATCTAAAAATCGTACATATTGTGCCTTTAAGATTGTACTGTCGCACATTGAAACATCATTTCAACACTGGCAGATTGAACAGGCTGATGCTGAAACATAAGAGCATGTGTTCACAGTCATTTATTATCAATAGATACTCAGCATGTCAGCAACACATCTGGCTCAGGTAACAACAACATTTCACGCTGTGATGCAAAGAAAGCCATTAAAACTGATATGATTTATCCTTATGACAAGTGTTGGAGAATGTTACTTTGTGTTTTAATATTATATCATTTTAGTTTATTCATTTTAATCAAATTTAAGTTACTTTTGCATTGCTTTTTTACAATTGCTGCACAACAGTGGGAATTGCTTTGACATAATTATAAACTCTCATTTTTATTTATAGTCTTGGTGAGAAGCTGAATCAAAAACTGATTGCATAAAGTCACATAATCTGACATGATAATAATACTCATTAAAAGCATCCCCCTAATAAGCATAATTAAATCGGAATATAATTAACTTACCGAAACATCTCAGGCAAACGAGAACCTAAAATGTTAAGCAGTTTAACCTCTGTGAGCCTCAGTTCTTTAATTATTATTAGTGACATTATATAAACAACAGTTCTGTGCAAATAACTGTAATACACTGACATTTAAAGGAAATAATTTGAAGCTCTTGTGCATTTTCAGCTATATACGCCTTTATTATGCGCAATAGCAAAGTTTATTTTTATCCAGCTCCAGTATTATACGGCTAAGCAGTGTTTAAAAGCCTATTCCACTCATTCGCTGTCAGAGATGAGCTTAGAGAATAAACTACAAGAGACACATTAGTAAGTTTCCTACAAAACAGGTCAGACCAACAACCGACTGGTCCGGACCGACAATGAAGCATTTTAAGATGTAGCTGTTATTGTTTCACAGATTTGGGAAAAGGCTGAATTGAAAACATTTGCATGTATATTTACAGTGAAAATGACAGTGTTAACTGGGAAAATGTCATATGCTCAAGTCAACTCTTGAGACGTCCAATTAGATGGATATAGCTGAGAACTACTCAATTATGTGTGTATACCCTTCACCCTCCGAAAAATGCATTAAGATATAAATATCTCTGTCATATGGTAATCCAGCAAGACTTTGCAGTGCTGTACGGGTTGCACATTCCTTGGGTTAAACTAAATAAATAGAAAAGAGTTTCCTCCAAAAGTTTGGGGTTGGTAAGATTTTTATGCTCATAAGTCTCTTATGCTCAAGGCTGCATTTAATTGATCATAAACACAGTGTAAAACAGTAATATAGTAAACTATTATTGCAATTTAAAATAAGTGTTTTCTATTTAAACATATTTTAAATGTAATTTAATCCTGTGATGCAAATCTGAATTTTCAGCATCATTACTCCAGTCTTCAGTGTCATCATTCAGAAATCATTTTAATATGATGATTTGCTGCATCAAGAAACATTTCCTGAAACAGTGTTACATAAAATATTGACCCGGATGTTGATTCATTTTAATGACTTGAATCTGTGGAGTGATTTCACTAAAAAGATTCATTCAAATTAATTCAGTTAATTAAGTTACTCCAGTCCAGTAGATGGTGACAAGTAAGTTGTTGTTGGTGGTGGTGGGTGGGTGTGTGTGTGTGTCCTGGTAAACCATACATTATTAGGACAAAATGTCCCCACAAAGATAACAATATCCAAAATCCTTGTCCTTTTGACATTTTTGGCCCCAACGATGAAAAAAGCTTATAAATCATACTATAAATGTATAAATCAAGTGATGTTTTTTTTTTTGGAAAATGTAAAAATTAAGAAAGTTTTCTGTGATGGGTTGGTTTAGGGTTAGGGGATAGAATAGCCAGTTTGTACAGTATAAAAATCATTATATCTATGGAAAGACCCCATAAAATATGAAAACACAATGTGTGTGTTCCACTTCACTTTCAGACATACACTCGCAAACTTCCCTAAGCACTTCCACTCAGTGGAATTCCTGTCACCATTTTGAAATGAGTTCCACTTCGTCAAGTGGGCTAGGGAAGTTTATGTGGACAGGCCCTCATCTCCTTGATTTTAACTGAGGGTGCGAGTCTACTCCGATATACACTCCAAGCAGCTCTATATACCACAATTCAACTCCATTGTGACGTCACATATTGTAATTATGTTAAGACTTAATAGCATAATACTTGTAGCTACCTTATGTTCACAGTCAAAGTTTATACTATTGTTTTTTTTTTTTCATTTGTGTAATTGTATTGTTCTCCAACAGATCATAAACCTATAGAAGGAACTCCAACAACTTATGTATATGGTTCATAAAACAAATTCATAAGTAAAAACGGGTTTAAAAAAGTATAAATAATAAATCAGCTCCATAGTGAATTCCAAGGGCTTAGTGCGTTCCATTTAAACCTTATGCATGAGGTCCGCCAGTAGTGGGCACTAGGTAAGCAACATAAGTAATGGCGCACATCTGAGTTAAGTAAATGTCCGTCCGCGCGCTCACGAGAGAGTCGAGTTCCGGAGTATGACGTAGGATGTAGGAGTAGTGTAAGCTTAGGTGAGAGTTGACGCCTCTTGCAGTATAAACAAATAGGGTTGGACAACAAACTCAAGCTCATCCCACATTTCTCTTTAAAAATTCTCGTTTTAGATTTCTAATTCATCAACGGTGTTTTGTTTTGCTCTATCCTCTGCGCTTCCGTGTTCGTCAATACGTAATGCGTCAGGTCAGAGCTCACTCTTTCAGTAGAGCTAGACAATTACAGTTTATAAAGTTATAATTATGGATATGTATCTTACAAAAACACATCGCTTCGCTTCAGAAGGCCTTTGTTAAGCCCCTGGAGCCATATGGATTACTTTTATGATGGATGGATGGATCAAAATCTCAGTTACTATTCACTCCCATTATAAAGCTTGGAAGAGCCAGGATATTATTTAATATAACTCTGATTGTGTTCAGCTGAAAGAAGAAATTCTAACCTGTGAGCTAACCCTTTAGTGAGTGAAGGGTATACACATTTGGAGTGGAATGCAGCCCTGATAGAGTAAATAAATCGGTTACTCTTATTCAACTGATTAATTAAAAACTCAGTGATTTTAATTGTGTATGCCTGTCATTGGTCATTGGAATGCGTAGGTAGGTAGCCCGTACTCGCCTGCACGAACGTCATAATTTTATATTTGTTCTCTATAAGAATATTGGACTGAACATGTTGGTGAACTTACATGTAAGGGAGAATCCACGGCTAGCTGTGCATTAAACCATTTTAAAATCGTTTAATGCACAGCTAGCCGTGGATTATTTCGCTTACACCATGGTCGTTTGCCAGCATTGACAACTTAATGATGTTTGCAGCGCAATATTTGACCGGAAAGGTAAAATGTACGATTATTTCCATCAGTTATGGCTCATTCATATCTAGCATTATGCACGCTTTGAATCAGACACACAGATAAAGTAAGATTACATCTATTTGAATGAATGATTTATAGCATTTATTTGAATTAATTATCGAGAGAGAGACAGAGAGAGATTCGTACCTGCGTCTGTTCAGCATCTCTCTCTCTCTCTCTCTCTCTCTGTCTCGATATATATATGAACAACAAAGCTGTGGTCTTTAAAATAGCAATGCGACCCCCTCGTTGCTGAGAAATATAATGTAGTGATTGAGTAGCAAAGCTATTTTATTACTGTTTCTGTTTCTGTGTGCGAGAGTATGTGTGTGTGCACTTCAATGAAAACAGCGCATATAGAACAGTGATTAAACTGACTTGGAACTACCTGTGCATTAAACGGTTTTGTTGCAAACCTTCCTGCCAATCCGAATCGAGTATTCAGACAGATCATAGTATAATTATATTTCTGCATGTATTAACTATTCTTCTCGAGGCTTGTCATCCCTAACTGACTTCTCAATACCCAAATATGTAAAAGACAAAAGAATTGTCCTTCTGAAAGTAACTTTAAGTGTCTGTTGTTCTATTATTATTAATAGAACAGCAAAAGCAAGTCAGCAATGATAAAACATTATCCATTCATCAGCATTTCATACGTTCTGTCAGTCTAAAAAAAAAAAAAGAAAACGTCAAATGTTATGCTGCATTGGCAACATAAAGTATACTGCTCAGCATTTATGCAAAGAGACACATCAATGGACAAAATGAGGTTTTGAGGAGGGTTTTTTTTCTTAAACAGATAGAACTGCCCTCATGGTTTGCAATGCATGGTTAAGATTTAAATTTGAGTAACAGCATCTTGTCCAAAATCAGCATAAAATGGCAATTCACTGAACAAATCCGAAGTCTTGCTCAGCCTTAAGTCACAAAAAAAAAAAAAAAAAACACCTATTTGCTAAAATTCAAGAGAGAACTGCCAAGAGGTTCCCCAGGCACGAAGCTGAATATTTACAAATATTTTTACTCTATTATTCTGTCCATAGAGAATAATAATTCTGTAATATTTCCATATAATCAAGTTAGCTCTGTAAGTAATGAATACATGCAGTCTTGAGGATTCTTAAATTAAAAGTTATCGTCTCGAAACAGACGTGAGACTTTAATATGCATGCAGTATTTCAGAATTGATTTGTTTCTTGGTTCATTTATTTCATGAGGAACAGTAATCATAAGGCAAGTGTGATGTGGCTGCTGATCCAACATGGATGGATCAGTCCGTGGCATAACTGAGATTTATTGGGGTCTTTTTGTCTCACAAAAGCTTTTCCACTTTGTCCTCTAATGCGTCACAATGCCTGCTGTATGTGGAAACCCCCGGAGGAGGAAAAGCATTTGCCAAACTGGGTCTTTGAGAATAATTGTGGATCCCGTACCCCGGCTGTGGTGAACTAGAAGAGCTCTTGCAGCTGACAAACGATGCAGCCAGCATGACCTGGCAGACTGAATATAGCAACAAGCATCCAGATGCGACCGTGGCAACAGGGTGACACGTGTATCTTTTGATGTGGGATAGAGAGGGATAGAAGAGTGCAATGCCACTATTTGCCTTTGACAGAACAGCAAAAAATATTCTGTCAATGCCTCTGCAACTGCGGAACATTATCACACACCCGAATGACCCAAAACAAGGAAGTGGCTTCAACTTCAATGTTTATTTTATTGTATACTAGTATAATTATATCAATTCAAATGTGAAGCTTTCCTCACACATGACTATTGTGTATGACTTTAAAAGACTCAGAACTGTCACGTAATTGATTGAAGACAGAGTTGAGGATCCAAATGCAGCTTTATTTGAGGGTAATCCAGAATCGAAATCCAAAATACAGACAAGAGTCAGAACTAGTGATGGGCGATTTTGAAACACTGTTTCATGAAGCTTCGAAAACTTTACAAATCTTTTGGTTCAAAGCCACATGATTTCAGTAAACGAGGCTTTGTTACATCATAACTGTAACGTTATGGCGAACCATTGATCAAATGTTTATGGGTTTTACCTGATCTCTGATCAGTTTTATACATTTGTAGGCATTTTAATTAAACATCAGTAAAGGAATAATAGTAATTAATAGCATCTTATTGGACTTTTTAGCTGAGCCATCCATAGAACAAACAAAACAAGCCCTGAAAATTGATAAAAGAACACATACTATGCATATACTTGATATTTAATCTCATTAGATGATTAGTTAATTGCATTTAAAAGATTCCACTTTCAATAAAACATTTGCAATGGGTTTGTAAAAAGGTGTTTTTATTAGGGCTGTCAACGTTAACGCGTTAACGCATGCGATTAATACAAAATCCTTATCAAATAACGCAAATAAATTACTGAAACACACAAAGGTGCGTCATTAACGTAATTTGCGTCGCGCAGTTGATATCGGGGGTGGGAGTTTATCACTCTTAGCAACTACAATGGCGCAAGCGCCAGTAACTCTTGTAGGTTGAATTTCTTGGCACTTTGGATAAACGCAAAGTTGTGTGCATTCACTGTAACGAAGAACTGGCCTACCATCGAAGCTCATCGAGTTTAAAATATCATTTAAAAGCAAAACACATCACAGATTCTACTAGAAAACTGACGAGTCGTGTGCAACAACCCACACTGGATCAGTGTATAGGGCGTGTGAGTAGACAAACGTCAGCCAGGCTTACTAATTCCATAACAAAGTGGATTGCCAAGGACTGCCGTCCAGTCAACATCTTTGCTGACCAGGGCCTGAAAGAAGTGATCAGGATTGCCACTTCCGACTCATCGCTCGAGATACCGTCAAGATCAACAATCATGTTCAGGATTCACAAACAGTACATTAATGAAAAGAAATGCAAAGTAGAGCTGCTATCACAAACAAAGAGTGTTGCTTTGACTGGGGACCACTGGACATCGGTAAGCGTGCATAATTAATTGGGTACAACTGTGCATCTCATCGATAAAGACTGACACATGCATTAATTTGCATTAACTGTGCTTAAAAGCTAAGAAAGGCATTTTGCTGAGGCCTGCGCCGAACAGTTTATACAAGTAGCGAAGGAGTGGGAGATAGAGAGCAAAATCACTACCGTTGGTACAGACAGCGCACAAAACATGATCGCTGCATCTAGATTGCTTCCTTACGAGCATATGCCTTGTATAGCACACGTTATACAGAGGACAATCGCTATGGCTCTTCGTGAAGGTGGCTTTGATGGCGTAAATTAGTCGGACAGTTCAAACATAGCCCATCTAATATGATAGACCTGAAAGCACAGCAAATTGCTCATGGCCTGGGCGAAGAGTCTATAGTGCAAGACGTTCTCACAAGGAGATGGTCAGCCAGATACTATGCAACAAAGACCCCCTGATGGCAACACTGGCTCATCAAAACCACAAGCTATCCCTTCTAACATCTGCAGAGTTTGATAAACTTGCCAGGCTGGAGAAACTACTGGAACCATGCAGGTTGGTACAGTTTATTTAGTGATATGTTATCTTTATCCAGTATTTCATTTTATGATTGCTATCAAAACAAGTCCTGTATATATTTAAAAGGAGAGAGAATCACTCTTTATAATAAGGTTCTATTCATTAATATTATTGTAAGTAATATATCAAATACTAGCAAACTAGTGTTTAGTGTTCATTAATCTTGGTTTATAGTTTAGAAAAGAATAACTAATACTAGTTATATAAATACTAATACCATTTATTTAAAAATATATATATTAGTAAATGATGACATTAAAATTAACTAGAAGACCTAATGATGATAGGTCATTGTTAGCAAATGCAATCTATTAATTGGATAAATAAAAATATATTTCCTGTTCTGTTGTGTTACCTGCACTTTGCCATTTGTCCCTGTCTCAGAAGATGACCCTGCTAATGTTGTGCGCTTTAAGGATGCATTCAAAGAGGATTTGACAAAGCACAAAGAAAACACAAACATTGCTTGGCTCAAAATCGCAACAGCTCTTGATCCCAGATTCAAAAACCTGAAATGCATTCCTAAAGCAGAAAGAGCTGAAGCTTGGGAAAACATTAGACAAGATGCTAAAAGAGGAGGAACTGGCTCCACATTACTCAGATGCTGGATCAGAGCCACAAAAAAAGAAAATTGGTCTCCTCTTGATGGGCTCTGATACGGAGTCAGATGATGAAACATCACTGGAATCCAGACCTCTTGCTAGATACAGAGCAGAGCCTAGCATACACCTTGAACAATGCTCTCTACAATGTGGTCTGCACACAGCAGAGGTCATGACAAGCTGGCAACCATTGCACAGAAATATCTAGCAACTCCTGCTTCAACTGTGCCATGTGAGAGACTATTTTCACTTGCAGGACACATAGTGCACAAGAAGAGGGCTGCTCTGGCACCTGAAAATGTTAACAACCTTGTATGCCTCAGCAGCTGGTTAAATGCTGACTAGAAAAATAAGCGTGTGTTTGGCAAGCAGGAAATTGAAATTGAATTGAGACTGAAACTGTTCTGATGGTTCTCTTTGCTTTTTTTCAGGTTTTGTACACTCCTGCCTCAAAAATGCACCACTTTGGGACAAAAATGGAATATTGAGAGGAAAAGAAAAAAAGAGGGAAACTGGTTAGAGATTTTCTGGACTGTGGGTTAAACAGAGATAAAGCTCTTTACATAAGAGAGGGAAAACGACTGGCTGTATATGCATTAAAAACATCTACATCCATGAAATAAACACAATAAAACTTTACCAAAGACACAACAAAAATAACAACCACCACATTCTCATTTCTTCAAAACAGAGAGACATTATATTGCAGATGTGCAAAAGTAGGAATTTGCTTTGCTCAAAGGTTTCTCTGTCATTGCTCAGGAATAGTTACGTATTAACTTCCCAAGATGCTTCTGAAAGAAAGACATAAAAATTGTTGTCCTACGGAGATAGGAATTTTGCTCTTCAGATAATTTAATTTTAGAATAATTTGATGAGAAATACTGAGATTTCTGACTTTTGATTGCAGTCTTTTTCTGTCAAGTTCATTTCTATCTAAGAGAATCAACTGAGACGTATAAAATCTCAGTGTGTTTTCTGTCAAAATGCATGTTCATTTGTTTTTAAATTTGATGATAAATGTTCATATTAAAGTGACTTTTCATTCTGAATTTGGTGTCTAGGCAAAATTTGCGATATTAAATGTTCTGAAAATGTTTCTGAAAACTTCTGAAATTGAATTGAGATTGAAACTGTTCTGATTGTTCTCTTTGCTGGATATAGCAATTTTGTGAAATCATGGACATTGTTGTTATGAAACAATGGCTTGGTTGAAGGAATTCTGCGTGTAAGCCTTTTCAGCATTTCTGTGAAGTTCACTTAATTTACTGATATCTAATTTTAACTCTGACTCCATGAATAATTCAATCTGACTCCAATTTTGTGTGACTTCGTTAAATTTGTTACGTTTGTAACTTAACAGCTGACCATAAGATTAGTTGTGATTTAATTTAGATCATTGATTTTTCTTAGTATCTCTTATTTTCAAATATTCATTCATCAAGGGACCCGATATCGCACAGAAACTAAGCGTCGTGATTTGCTAGCTCACAGACACAAACTAGCCAGTTCTGATATTAGTCAGAGGATTGCAGAGTGAATATTTTACCGTGTCAGACCGCCCATGCTTGTACATGACACGTGTAATTTTTAGCAATAGACACGAAAGCTGCAACTTGCTAATACAGTGATAGTCAGAAATCGGATTGCCCCTAAAGGTGTGCCCCATACTCCATCCATTGGGTCCTCGGTTTGATCTATCCTGACAGAGATTTGCGGAAAAAAAGGACTCCACATCGATCTATACTAGAATAATGATTTCAGAATAATACAAGATAAATCAAGATTAACATTTATTGTGGCCAGACAGAACTTGAATAAAAAAAATATTAAACAAGAATCCATGGTACACAACTGATCAGCATAAATATATAAAGCACAATGACAAAGTAATATGAAAATAGTTTTTAAAGAGTCATCATATCTGGCACAGTACACACAGAGTGTCTCAAAGACACTCACACAGCACTGCATGGGGGTTTCTAGCTACAGCATTTTCCCCAAATGGCAGCTCTGCTACCCTTCCTTAAATACGCAGACAAGAACAAAAGGGTTGTAAATATTTGCTACACAAACACCTGGGGCCTATTCCATGAAGCCGGTTTAGCCGGCTAGCCAGATATGTTTAAGCTTAGTTTGTGCCAGTTCTGGGTTTTAGGTACCATTAAAGTGGTTTGGCTTTTAGCAGTGTTCATCTCCATAGTAACTTACGCTCCACGGCTCCACGTAACTTACGTAACTTACGCTCCGATGTTCTGGATAAGAGATCTTAAACTGAAATTGGACCAATCAGCTATGAGCAAAGTGACACACCTCTGATGCAATAAAGTCACTCCCCCTGTTTCTACTCCAAATTAAAGGTCACTACATAGCAAATGTTTTTTAAAGACTAACACGTCTGGGTTTTAACAATGCTTTTTATCTATGATTTAGATATTTATGTAATTATCATACCCTTAATCAGTTAAACATGTATCATTTTAGTTAATCAATCATTAATAGGCACTTAGTTAAAATGAATATAAATAGCCTATATAAAAGGTCAGACAAATAAGCTATAAAAATTACTACATGTGATCTTAAATATTCAATTCTCTCTATATATCAACTAACTTCATAACTTTTACTTGCATTGACGTAGTAAGATTTTTCTTAAAGTTGTCCTCTTTCATAGACAGCTCTTTTCTTTTTGCTGTGTAAATTTGTTTAAATTCTTAATATTTTTCAATCATGTAATATTCTGCAGAAGAGAGAAATGAATCTCGCTGCTTCTCTTGTGAGAAGTGAATCTCAGTTTCACTGATCCACAGCATGTGATTGGCTGTTCACTACTAATGTCACAGCTAAACTCTTAAACTCAGGATCAAAGCCTGAGTTGACAGAGAAAGCTGATGATCAGCATCATTGGGCCAACAAAGCCTGAATAGATTGGTTTGGTTTTGTCAACTTGAAACTAATCCTGTAACCCCCGAGTTTGTTAAACTACCATCATGGCACACATGGCCCCTGGTTTCGGGGGAGAGAATCAGATATCTTGAAGAGACCACTCAAAAAGGAGAACAGAATTCTCATATGTTTCAATCTTTCGCATCCTACCAGTGACTGCAGTGAAGTTGAGAACATTTTACCAATCGCACTGGAGACATTTAAAGGGAAAAAACAATAGATTTACAAGATACATCATCTGTGGTATGTATGCATTCTGTGACTTGAATCAGAGGGAAGAGAGGGAGGGATGGAGAAGGTTTGGGCAGTGCGATTTCCCACAGTCTTTCTGTGAGATCCTCTCTCCAGATTAGTGAGTTTTATTGTTTTATTGCAGGGTGTTGGATCTCAGCTTTTGTCTTAGCAGTAAAACATATCCTTACAATAACAAAAATAAACATGTTAAACAAAATAAATAGTGTACGTTTAATTTCACGATTGGGGTGCGATTAAAAATTTGAATCTATTGACAGCCCTAGTTTTTATGCAGGTTTTATGAGTTTTGTTGTATTTCCATTGTTCTGACCAGCAGGGGTCACCAGGTGGAGCACTTCGAAACAGTGAATCATTTTGCAAAGCAATTGGTTCAATTGATTTGAAGCTTTGAACAGCTTTATGTCTCCCATCACTAATCAGAACCACAGGGAAAACAATCCAATCAAGCACAAACCATAAACAAACGAAACCAAAGACAATATGCTCAGAATTTCAGTGTGACACTAGGCAAGACTTTGCAATGAATGACTGCGATAACAAGGCTTATATAGGTAAAGGCAATGAGCTAATGAGACACAGCTGAAGACAATCATGGAGGATGAGACCAGGCAATGAGTTATGGGAAATGTAGTCGTTGATTGAGTGGCAATAGTCTGGGGTAGAGTGCCCTCTGGTGGCTATCAAGGGCCCTCCAGCTGGTGATCGTGACGAGAACAGTACTCTTAAACATTTGTTTTCATGATTTGTTATCCCAAAAAGGTTCTAATTGTCTTAATTAATTGTATAATACTTTCATGTTTAATGATTTTTTTCAGGGATTTTGTATAGTGATAGAGTATGTTTATAAGTTTAATTCATAAAAATGAATGAAAATGAAAACAAAATTAATTAATTTAAACTAAATCCAGATTTTATTCAAATGATGGGAACCCCTTTAATGTTTTAGAATCTTTTCTGTGAGTGTAGACTGAAAGGACTACCATCATGATACTCGGTGTTTGATAGTAAAACTGATTTTCTTTATATAAAAAAGAACAGCTTAGACAATCTGGATAAAGAAAAGAAATAAAGACAGAAGAAAATCAAATGGTTTGGAATTACATGACTCCTAGTAAATGATGAAATAAATTTCATTTCAACCTTGAAAGTTTAGCCTTATAAACTAATGAAATCCACAGATATGATATGTCATATCCGAATATGTCAACAGAGTGACATTTTGGTTTTGCAGGATAAAAGTAGGGGAGCGCGGGGCACAACCTAACGTAGGGTTAGTTGTAACACACATGGTTTAACACTTTCCACACATGCCAGGATGATGAAACTTAGTGAATTCACCAGTTCTCATATCAACACTATATAGAGAATTCTTTTTGTCAAAATTTAAAAAATCTTTGAAAGATATCACTGAACATTTATTTAACCATAGCAAAAGTACATTTCTTACTTAAGTTAATTTTTCATCTCTGTTTTTTTTTGTGTCTGTTTAAAATAAGACAAATCTGATATTATTTTAATCTTATATCTGTTATTTAACAGTTGAGATAGTTCTTTAATGCTGATCTAACCAGCAGAAGACACGAGCCGGGGTTAAATCCCAGTTGTGCAGGTGGGGCATGTTGTCACACTGCGTTACAATGAGCCCCTATTAGAACTATGATATTATATTCTATACTTTTATAAATTCTATTGAGAAACCATGAGAAAAAGGTGAATAAAGACTGAGAGTCAATGTTCAGAAATGCTTAATAATTATTATTATTTTAGTTTTGAGGTGTGTTTGTTGTCAAACTCAAAAAATATAATAATAACATAAATAATAATTGTATTTTATTGACAAAATATTTTAGTTTGTTTTGGATATTTTTTTTTGATTATATCAGATAACATTTTAAGCAGTCATATGGTCATGTTACAATGTACGCCACATGTGGGGCATGTTGTCACATTTCACTTCCATTCTTTCGGGGTAAATCCAGAAAAAGTATATACTGTATTAATGAAACAAAACCACATCATTGTACTAGACATGTGTGCAATTAATGTGGGGAAAAATAAATACTCTGAACCACAAGTGGATTTACACAAACTGATAAAGTCCAAAAGCGTTAGGTTGTGCCCCGCTCTCCCCTATAGCTATTTTCACCATAAAGTCGTTTAAAAAAAATACATAAAGGAGTTTAATTTATTAGCTGATGCTTCCCTCAAATATATGTTTTAGGGCTTGCAAGCTGTTGAACATGACATTTGATCAGAAAACACCACCGTTTTCATTTTCATACATATCATACAGTTTGTAAAGGAAGTCAACGAAAACCAGTTTTGATATTATAATGGAAAAACCAGCAGGGGTTCTTGACTGAGTTCCAGCGTAAATGAAGCAACATATGTGAAACTAACCGGCTAATTTGTCTTCGCTTTTTGGTACTGCACCCAAACATCTTTTGTCTAAACAGTCTTTTGTAAATGCCTGTTTTTTTCTCTCTTTTTTTTTTTCTCAGGAATTAAAAGGTAAATGGGGTTCAACTCAACAACTGCTTTGCTGGTAAGATCTATGCAATGCATCCATAACGCACATTATATCAGCCTTGTGTCGTGTAATGGTGTACAATGTATTTTTTTTGTAATCAGGTTTTGTTCAGGTCAGCTCCATTGCAGCTGTCAATAAAACAACATGCATCAATGCAAGAAATTATGAAATCCATTTTCGTTTTTAAATTAATGTCCTCTTCCATTTGAACTAATTTATTCGGATAGTTTAATTCTATATTTAGCTAACATATCCTGAAATGGAAATTGATACTGGAGTAGCCTATAATTGCGCATTGCAATAAAGATCTTGTAGATTAATGGGTTAATTATGTCATTAAATGATAATCTAAAAAGGTCAATATGAATTTGCACTGTATTATATCAGCTGGGGCCTTGATTGCCCGCGTCACTTTGTTGAGACCAATTGGGAAGGCCTGTGAAAAGAATAGGTTCAGTATTTAAAGGCAGGGGACATCACTTCCTCTGCTTTAAGGGCTTACATAAATGAAAAGCCATTAGGTCAAGCCAACATGGACTCTTCACATGAACTGAAGTAATTTTAGACTTCTGCATAAACACAGAAATGAACTCTGTCCTCTGACAGTGACCCTAATTAACCTTTGGGTTACCTTTAGTATATATTAAAAAACACAAGAACAACCTTGTAAATGGATTTACTTAGGTCAGTGCTTATATGTTTAACTACCAGTTATTTCTATTAATCTTTTTTTTTTTTTTTCTAATCACTTCAAGTTCAGTGTTGGAGAAGCTACTTTGAAACTGAAGCATAATTTTAATAGTTTTCAGCTTTTTGATTGAGTCTCTTTAATTACTTTACCATTTCCATGTCATTTGTATCGCTAAAAACACCTTTGTTTGTGCTTGAGGAATGACTTGATTTTTGAAGTAGTTCATTCAAATGAATCATTCAAATGAATCAACTCACTAAAATGAATCTGACTTCCCAATGCTTCACTTACTGAGGTGCCGTCATGCTAGTTAAGTTAGTAGCGCCACCACTTTTAGTTAATCGCTCCCCAGTGCTGTTCGAGATCCGACATGCCCACAACTGATTTAATAATTCAATTTCACTCTTTTTTTTCCTCGTCTTCATTCTACATTGTCCATAGGGAGGCCCTGCTCATGTAATGCACTTGAATGGACCAGTAATTATAAAACTAGGACATATAGCAATGGGAGATAATTAATATTACCAAGTCCCGGGGAGATTTTTTTTTTATTTTTTTTTTATGAATTTAGGATTTGACAGGCTTTCAATTATGTCAACCCCACTGGGTACTTATATCCAGAATGTATTACGTCTATATTAGGTGCCTGCACATGACAAATGTGTGTTCAGATAGAGTTAACATCACAAGGGATGTGAACCTATGATGGTTTGTTAGCTTCAATTCATTATACATGCCAACAAATAGCTGATTAAGTGTAAAATAAGCCTCCTCACTCACCATATGGACGCAAAGATGTCAGTTTGATGGACAATACTGTAGAATAGCAGCAGATACGGAAAATTACCTTTGAGCCAAAGTTCCCTTTCTCCGGATGTAGTACTATAAAAGAGAAGCTAAACGTCATTGAAAATGTGTTGCAGAGAAAAACACTGCAGTTGAAAGGGAAAGCTTGTGCCTTTGAAGAATGCAAGTTACAGTGCGTTTTCTTCTGAGCCCTATATAGGGTATCATCTTTTTATGTTAACTTTTACTAAAGCCAGTTTAGGAACGAGACTAGACCAGAGATCTTGGCTATAGCTCTTTTGAAGGGTGATTGCTTATACAGCTCGGACTGAGATGAAATTGAATGACTCACCTCTGGAACCTTGAAAACGTCTGTGTCTTGACCTTTTGCTACGGAGAAACTAGCGGCACTAATTCAGCTTACTTCACATTGTTTTGATGAAGTGTATGTCTAGTTTTGGATCTGTCTGGATCTGTATGTCTAGTTTTGGATCTGACAAACTAGACATATATATATTATTGACATGAATGTATATCAGTGCTGTCAAATCGATTATTCACAATTAATCACATCTAACATAAACTTTAGATAACACACATTGCAAACTGCATATTTTTTTTTTTTTTTTTAAATGTGTGATTCAAATGTGTATGTGTGTACCTACTTAACCATATTTTGGGAACAAATATACCCAGAAGTGAGCAAAACCTGACAAAATCTCTAAAAACCTCCCTTTGGGGATGTCCTCATTTGTAAAACTGGTATAAAAATAAAGTTATTTAAGTTTTTTGGGGTTTTTTAATGTAAAAATGCAAAGTTTTCTATGATGGGTAGGTTTAGGGTGTGGGTTAGGGTTAGGTTATAAAATGTACAATTATCTGTATATAAAAACAATAGAAGTCTATGCAATGTCCCCATTTAGATAGTTAAGTGTGTGTGTGTGTGTGTGTGTGTGTGTGTCTGAAAAATTATTTAAATGCACCAAAATAGTATAGAATAAACCATGAAGCTTATTTTGTTTTCTTAACAAACATGTAGGTCAAACTAGATATCATTTATTTTATTTTTATTTTATATTTTATTTTTATTTTTTCATTAATATTTTCTTTTATGTGATTTTCCGAGAAACAAGTATAAAAAATAAAAATGCAACAATATGTTAATTGAATTTTATCTGGTTTCATTTTAATCTTTACTTGAATTTGTATGAATTAATATTATAATCCAATCAACAAAAAAAAAAGAAAAAAAAGTATTCTATTCTAAGCTTCTTTTTTTCTTCTTCTCAGAAATCAAACCAGTACTTCTTTGCACTTATTTCTCTAAAAGTGATTCAGCAAGGCATTATGCAAAACCTCTACCATACCTCGACCTAGAATGATCTTTAATATCCATCCATCCAGAGAAAACTGCTGCTTTAATCATTTGCTTTTTTTCCTTACAGAATGATGCACCAGATATCTTCCAGGGTATAAAATATGCGGTTTCACTCAACAGATCGACATCAGCAACCTTTGTTCCTGCAGAAAGCACAAGAGGACAACCGAAGAAGTGGGTCGCTGTGAGAAACGGGAATGTATTCTCTGTTTTCATGACCCTGGTCCCACACAAACTGACCTTATTCAGCACCTGTGCGTTGTTTACCTAGCTATAAATAAATGCAACAAAGAAAATTGTTCATAGGAAATGTTTTGCACCAGTGGTATTGATGAGATTTGTGTCTTCAGAGGACACGCATGTGGAGAGTAATTCAGGGTTGAGTGTTGATTTTATGCGGTTCTATATTAGACATGAGGTTGGGTCTTTGGTGAACTGCAGTTGTGTAGAGTTCAACTATTGTGTCACCAGGGCAAAAAGTGTATAAACAAAAGCATACAGGTTTAGAGTTGGGGTGACCCCGAATAGTCGAAGATTCGATGCTTTGATAGGAGGAGCCTGATTCGACTACCAATCTCACAGTCCAATCTTCGCAGGGGTGTTATGAACTGAGGATCAGGCCATTTTGGCTATATGGGGGTGCTCAAAAGCCCCTTATGGAGATTACATGAATACTCTGCACTGTTTACAGTAAGCTTTTTAATATGATGCCTTAAATGATCATCTTTGACCGTTGCGCCATGTCTGGCAGCTTTTTCGTCGTGTTGCGCTCAAGACCCAGCCTTCTTTTCCATTCATCAGCAGTGCGCTCTTCAGTTGTTTTTAAGAGCAAAAACTAGTTCTGTTTGATCACCCCCTTATGCCTTTCACTCAGACGTTAAAATATGTTGTCAAATTTAACAGATAGTAAAACTAAAGTGCTTCTCATGTGGGCAAATGAAGACACCGGCGCAGCATTTAAAGATGACTGACATCACAGAATTTACCGGTATTTTGGTGCTGATGTGTAAACGGTCTCTTACCGGTGAGAGGGGGGGTTGGTTTGGATAAACATTCGTAAAATGATTCCTCATAACATTTTAAAGCCATGATGTAAAAAATCACTGCAGACAGGATTTGCATTTCACATGTCAGCAAATCTAATTAAATCGGCTAAATTGCCTGTGCGAGCACGCTCTAGCGCAACATCAATGCACCAAAAAACAATCAAAAATTAATTTACAGAATTATATTAGAACAGAATATACCTCTCTAATGAATAATACAAAATAAGTCAGAATCAAGTCACAAGGTGCAGAACAAATGTGTGCAACATGCCTAAAGTGCAGGGGAACATATATTCAAAACACAATATAGATAACCCTGAGTGATCAATAAATAAAATTAAAATAAAGAATTTACGAATAACGAAAGTATAGACAGAATTGTCCACTTTGTCTTTTTAACTGCAGAAACAACAATAAATGCTAAACTGGAGTGGCAGTCTTTTTAGCTAAACATGTCCACAGCATCCAAAAATCACACTAGAACCGGCTGACATGTTTTGAAATCACCTGATCAGAAAAACATCCAGTCCGTTTGAGTCTTTTCAAATCTGGAAAAAGACAATTTCCATATATGACTGAATCATTCGTGTGAAATTCTGTATATAAAATAAATTCAAAGAATAATTATTATAATCTGTTTCTTTGGTCTGTGTAAAGCTTATGATTAAGGGACCCAGCATGAAGCATATTGTTCTAAATTTAGCCTGCAAAGTAACAGCATATTTAACGTTTCTCACAAATGAACAGTAACTTTCCAGTAAACGAAGATAATTAAAGCACTGTAGGCCTGCACAAAACTCTTTGCTTATGTTGTTATATTTCAGCATATGGCATTTAATTTGTCCATTTATCTTGCTACTCTAATTATTATTTATGCTCATTTGAGATAAGGCTAATATTCTAAAAAGGCAGGATTTATCTTCTTTAGACTTTCCACCACTCCCTGTATGAACAGAGGCAAATGTAAATGAATTTACGCTGCTCACAAAGAGCACTACAACTGATTTAAAGCTTCAGACGAGTGAACAAGTTACAGAGAAACAGCAATTAACTGTACTAAATAAAGGCACAGTTGCAAAGTGTTTTACTGTACTTACTGATAATTCAGTCCTCATGCTTGCAGGTCTCTGGTAGACAAGAAAATCAACTTTAAAATCGACGTGAAATCAATACTGACACTAATACATGTTCCAGGTGTGCAAAAATAGAGAACTGTAGGGGAAATTGATTTGATCCTTCACTCAATCACCTACTAAAACAACACATGCACATGAACATAAATGATGCTATATCTATGGATACAATTCATTCTTAGTGAATTCTGCCCTGCATTTTAACATTTATTCTAGTGTAATATTTGGTTACACTTTACTTTAAGGTGTCATTGTTACAGTGTAATTATATATTTAAGTACTGCATAATATTAATTAACCACATGCACTTACTATAGGGTTGGGGTAGGATTAGGGTTTGGTTGAGGGTTATTTGCATGTAATTATGCATAATTTACTGTTATTACTATGGTAAGTACATGTAATATATAACAAGGGCACTGTAAAAAAAAAAAGTGTTACCCAATATTTTAACAAAAAAATGTAACACAAATGTTTTATTAACATTTTTTAAAACGTTATTTAAGAATAAAATGTTTTAAAAGCTTTTTTTTTCTTTGTTATTATGCAAATGTTATCATTTTGCAAACATATGGGAATGTTACTTTTGAATGTTCTCTGAATGTTCTGAAACAAGTAGTAACCTTAAAAAAACAGACCAATGTTAATGTTATAGAAAAAAAAAAACTTCCATGAACAATGTATAAATAACGTTTGGTGCTAACATTTTGAGAACATTAATAAAGAACAGTAGATTGTTTCAAAGCAGCTTCACAGTAATAAACAGGAAAATAACAGTCAGTGATGCAAATTTGATGAAATATGAGACAAATTCAATCTCAGCTTATAAAGCAGCTCTACAGGAGACAATAGTGTAATTATTCAGCTCAAGTCAGTTCAATGTTCTTTCTTTTATTAGGACTTTTGTATTTTACATTAACATTACAGGTAGAATATTTGCTTATAACATTGAGAAAACTTTGCAGAACTTTAGCTAAAGTTTTGAAAATGTTCTCTGTTACTGTAAGCGTGATGTTTGTTTTATCGAGGGATTAGTCAATATTATTTCCTGTGGCAGCATGTCATGGATGCCTTTGAGCTTAACTTGTATTGAACTCGGGAACATTCCTTTAGAAATGCAGCAGGGTTTTTATGATTATTTATTTATTCAAGGGCTGACAAGTTTAAAACGACAAGTCTAAGATGTGGGCAGCCCCAAGGGAGGACAGGGAATTCCATATGTATCGCTGTCCGTATTTTTTTTATATTATTTTTTTTTTACAGTGACCTCCTTTCCAGAACTCATGAAGTCGAGACTGCACGAATGAGCTTGCAGACCCACCTGGATATCCGGGATCCTCGACGAGCTCATTTATGAACATAGGCGAGACCACAGAAAATGAGAACAAGCAGGAGACGAATGGGGAGACGCTACCCAAGAGAGAACTGTTCTAAATCTGCTTATTGTCTGAGTAGGGGAGAGTACTAAACTATGCCACTGTACTCCATTTGGTTGCAGGCCAGTCACCAAGGGGGGCAAATCATATGGTCATTCAGCAAACGTATTATTAAGAGCAACTTAACTTAATTCTGTGGATTTGGCCATTCACGTATTCTATAAAGAAACGTCTTCAGTGTCATTCAGTAATTTTAAATAACACATTATCTTCAGAAATATGAATCAAAAATTATTCGGAGCGTGTAAGGCTGGGAAAGGCTTACCTTCCCCTGGCCACGGATTTATAGTGTCAAATTTTCTCATGCAATTGCCTGATGCTGCTACTATGAAAGCCTGTTTCTGACACTAAATAAAAAAATAAAAAAGGTAATTGTGACTTTTTATCTCATAATTAAATTATTATTTTTTGAATTGTATGATAAAACCTTGCATAATATTGCGTGTTATAAAGTCAGAATTGCATGATCGTATTCAACTAAAATTTAAAGAGGTCCAGTTAGAGAAACTGTCTAATTAGTGTGATATACACTCACCTAAAGGATTATTAGGAACACCATACTAATATTGTGTTTGACCCCCTTTCGCCTTCAGAACTGCCTTAATTCTACGTGGCATTGATTCAACAAGGTGCTGAAAGCATTCTTTAGAAATGTTGGCCCATATTGATAGGATAGCATCTTGCAGTTGATGGAGATTTGTGGGATGCACATCCAGGGCACGAGGCTCCCATTCCACCACATCCCAAAGATGCTCTATTGGGTTGAGATCTGGTGACTGTGGGGGCCATTTTAGTACAGTGAACTCATTGTCATGTTCAAGAAACCAATTTGAAATGATTCGAGCTTTGTGACATGGTGCATTATCCTGCTGGAAGTAGCCATCAGAGGATGGGTACATGGTGGTCATAAAGGGATGGACATGGTCAGAAACAATGCTCAGGTAGGCCGTGGCATTTAAACGATGCCCAATTGGCACTAAGGGGCCTAAAGTGTGCCAAGAAAACATCCCCCACACCATTACACCACCACCACCAGCCTGCACAGTGGTAACAAGGCATGATGGATCCATGTTCTCATTCTGTTTACGCCAAATTCTGACTCTACCATCTGAATGTCTCAACAGAAATCGAGACTCATCAGACCAGGCAACATTTTTCCAGTCTTCAACTGTCCAATTTTGGTGAGCTTGTGCAAATTGTAGCCTCAGTGGGGCGTCTTTCTTTCAGCCCTCCCAGCCTCATTTTGTATTTAATTATGAGGTTCAAATACTTAATTTTGTAAGAAAAATTTGATTTCTCTGATATTGCATTTTAAAACATTTAAAGGGCAAAAAAATTATGAGAAATAGTGGGCAGTCAGTGGGCAGTAGATTATTTGTCAGGTTCGTTTGAACCACGCGAACCACCCCTGACTACGGGCATGAGATATGTATAACGTTCTCTCATTAAATAAATAAAAGGGCTACATTTCAAAATAAGAGCAAATAAATCAAATGTGAAAAATGTGTATGTTCAAATAAAGTGCTTAACTTCAGAAAAATAAAAAAAAAACAGCTTGAATGTCCCCTTTTCTGTTTCACTCGCCTGTTTCTCTCAATTTCTCTGTCTCACGTCTTTTTCTCAACTTTCTCCAGCGCTCTCGTCTGTATCTCTTTCTTTTCTCCGTCTCAGTCGTCTATTTCTCTCCCATTGTTTTCTACATGTATCGCTATCTTTCTTTTTCTTTCTACCGTCTTTTCATGTGTAACTTGCCTCTAACTATCTTATCTGTCTGCACTGTAGTTGCAATGTTTATAGTTTACCGCCTTGAAAACACAGACTTGATTGGCTGAGTGGTATCATGAGGAATGGCTTAACTCGCATGCAATTGGTCTGTGCGGTTCCACTACCACTACCGTAAAGACTACAAAAGCTGCACCGGTTAAAATAGCAGCGCTCTGTCAAGTTTTAACCTTCTGTTTTGGCTGTAGGTTCGGGTCCGTATGGGACGGCTTCTGGGTCCGGACCCGAACCACGGTCCGCCTGTTAGTGACCTATGGGCTAAACTCACAATTGCGATTTATCCCAAATGATTCTGCATTCATGAACAAATTAATCGAGTGAATTATTCAATGACTCCCTCATAAGTTTAGTCAATTGCTGTCATTTTCATGTGTTACACCGCTTCACTGACATTTATGAGATAATAAAGTGTCCGTCGGATGCACACTTTCCATGTCATCCAGGTACTTTTTGCCTACTTATTTATGAGTACTGTGAATTCGGACATACTTCTTTTGTTTTTCGCCTTCTATATAGTAGGGAAGTATGTAATTTAAGAAGCAACCAGTCACTTTCTTTCCTGAATTGTTTTTTGTGAATGAATCAGCTAAATTAATGAGTCAATGAATCACTCATAATAGTTTTTTTTTTTTGGTACCACTTACCTGTCACTTTTATATCATCTCTCTTGGAACGCTACTCGACCAATCAGAGAAGTAGTGCTTTATAACAGAAAGGTTGTGTTCCATAAGAGTTTGGAACAGCATGCATTATATTTGTATTTTTAGTTGAACTATTATTCCATTCAAGGAGAAATGAGAGGTGAAACTAATACTCATAAATATATTTCAGAATGTCTGCTATCAACTGAAATTAGACTCAACTCGTGTCAAGTGACAGTATCATTTCAAACTGTACCAGTTAAAGGGATAAATTCAGTATTTGGGGAATGTACTGGGCTGAACAAACCAGGTATTATTATTCCTAATCACATCCATCAAAAAAGTGATAAATGAAAAGCTTTTCCTTCTTTCCAGTTATACCAAACTTTGTGAGACTGATGTTGCTTCAGTAACTTCGTGGACATACTACATTACAATATTTGTAAAAACCCACTTTACCAACTAGTCTATGACTATTTTACAGTTTAGTTTTATTTCCAGACTATTAGTAGGCCTATATTCTGGTAGCTTTGATTGGTGGACCAGAAATGTATAAATTAATGTACAAAATTGACATATTTGATAAAAAAAAAAAAAAAAATCTTTCAATCACAGTCAGCTGTGTACACTCTTTCTGGGCTCTATGTGGTGATGTGATCAAAAAAAAAAAAAAGAAAAAAAGGAGTGCAGCATACTTGATAAAAAGGGCATTGCTATACCACATACACATCTTACCAAACTCTCCCTCTATATGTCCTCTATACGCATTCTGCTTTCATCACTTGTTTCCTCTGAATCATTCTCAACCCTAAGGGCAGGCAACAAAAGCTGAGGCGCTCTGTCACAGCATTTCGTCACTCGTAGGCCACGACTTCCTCATCTGATATTCTTCACTGTATTTTATGATACAGAAATACTTGACCCTCCGTCTGCTAGATAAATCATGTTGCCTTAGGCAAGGCCTCTCCTGCAGATTTTAGAAGTGTATGTCCTAAAAAAGGACAAAAAAAATAGAAAACAATAACAAGGATTTGCTTACTTAAGGGAAACAGGAAAAGTTCCTCCTGAATCAGAATTCAGGATCACAGATTTCTCATTTAAAGCACAGGTGACCCTTTATCTCTGTCACTGTCTGCCTACACACGCACACTGTTGGACATTAAATAAATCCCACTAAATGTATCAATGGCATTAAATGCATAATTTGACATCTAATTTTCCTCCACTAAAGCAAACTCCGCCCTAGTGACAACAATCCCATGTGGTCATTCTTTAATCACTGACTGAATTAAACCACTGACAGAATCACTGTCTGCCTACACACGCACACTGTTGGACATTAAATAAATCCCACTAAACGTATCAATGGCATTAAATGCATAATTTGACATCTAATTTTCCTCCACTAAAGCAAACTCCGCCCTAGTGACAACAATCCCATGTGGTCATTCTTTAATCTTTTAATGCCCCCATGCTGTCAATTCTGATATGACACTCCGCTGCATTCACACCGGCTTTAATGAGAGTAAACGTGCACACGTATGTATCTGATCACCAATCTTAGGAATAAGGAGTGTTAGGTTGACTGATTAATTACTGTGTTTGTTAGATACAGTATGATTTAGTTGCAGACACTCTGTATAAATTAAACCTGTCATTCATTATGCATAGGAGAAGGTGTCACTGATACCTTGATGTGTTGCACTGCAATGCTAATGCTGGAATCATGTTGCTTGTCATGGAACATGAATGTTTTCCAGACCAACTCAGTTTTAAGGTGAGACACTACAGGCTAAAACACAGTTTTTCATGCATCTGTCAATTTTCAGCTGTCTGTGTGTGTGTGTGAGAGAGAGAGAGATATTCGGCAGCGTTACCCACCACATTTGATTTTTACCTGCATTTGGCGGGTTGGCGGGTATTAATTTCAAAACCCTTTATATATATATATATATACACTCACCTAAAGGATTATTAGGAACACCTGTTCAATTTCTCATTAATGCAATTATCTAATCAACCAATCACATGGCAGTTGCTTCAATGCATTTAGGGGTGTGGTCCTGGTCAAGACAATCTCCTGAACTCCAAACTGAATGTCAGAATGGGAAAGAAAGGTGATTTAAGCAATTTTGAGCGTGGCATGGTTGTTGGTGCCAGACGGGCCGGTCTGAGTATTTCACAATCTGCTCAGTTACTGGGATTTCCACGCACAACCATTTCTAGAGTTTACAAAGAATAGTGTGAAAAGGGAAAAACATCCAGTATGCGGCAGTCCTGTGGGCAAAAATGCCTTGTTGATGCTAGAGGTCAGAGGAAAATGGGCCGACTGATTCAAGCTGATAGAAGAGCAACTTTGACTGAAATAACCACTCGTTACAACCGAGGTATGCAGCAAAGCATTTGTGAAGCCACAACACACACAACCTTGAGGCGGATGGGCTACAACAGCAGAAGACCCCACCGGGTACCACTCATCTCCACTTCAAATAGGAAAAAGAGGCTACAATTTGCACGAGCTCACCAAAATTGGACAGTTGAAGACTGGAAAAATGTTGCCTGGTCTGATGAGTCTCGATTTCTTTTGAGACATTCAGATGGTAGAGTCAGAATTTGGCGTAAACAGAATGAGAACATGGATCCATCATGCCTTGTTACCACTGTGCAGGCTGGTGGTGGTGGTGTAATGGTGTGGGGGATGTTTTCTTGGCACACTTTAGGCCCCTTAGTGCCAATTGGGCAACGTTTAAATGCCACGACCTACCTGAGCATTGTTTCTGACCATGTCCATCCCTTTATGACCACCATGTACCCATCCTCTGATGGCTACTTCCAGCAGGATAATGCACCATGTCACAAAGCTCGAATCATTTCAAATTGGTTTCTTGAACATGACAATGAGTTCACTGTACTAAAATGGCCCCCACAGTCACCAGATCTCAACCCAATAGAGCATCTTTGGGATGTGGTGGAACGGGAGCTTCGTGCCCTGGATGTGCATCCCACAAATCTCCATCAACTGCAAGATGCTATCCTATCAATATGGGCCAACATTTCTAAAGAATGCTTTCAGCACCTTGTTGAATCAATGCCACGTAGAATTAAGGCAGTTCTGAAGGCGAAAGGGGGTCAAACATATATATATATATTAATAGTTAAAAGTGTGTATATACAGCTCTGGAATTTTTTTTTTCCTGAGCTGTATATATATATTTAATTAATTATTTTACATATTTTATTGAGCTGATTATAATTTATGATCATCATTACATGATATATTGTTATTTTCTTTATTTAGTTAGTTAATATATTAATTGTATCAGTTTATTTGGGTGATTTGTATGTATGCATATTCTATTTTTTGTTTTCACTGTTCTACAATTTTAAGAATAAACATTTAAAGAAAAAAAAAAAGTCTGAAATCATAACATTCTCATGAATTCCAAATGTGCATATTCATTGTCTGGGGAAAGAAAAAATATTGATAATGATTGTGTTGCTGCTAGACAGTGTTAATTGTCTAAAGGATTCTCTTGAAATCACACATTTAATGATAATGGGATTTTATCCTCCCTTGAGTCCATGTTAAATGAAGAAGATCAGGAGAAAAATACACATGATATCGTGTTTAGTGTTTTAAACAGATCGAAGTGTGGACACTGTGGCTGAGTTTGTGTTTCCTTTGGCATCAGTGTGTCTCTTACATTTACATTCCCTTAGTGTCTCTCATCAATAAATGAAAAAGGCTACATGTTTACTAATGTAATTTAGAGGATTGTCATAATTGTGGCATATCTTAATAATCTCATATAGCCTATGTGTCATGGTTGTGGTTAGTTTCTTTGTGTATTGGTTTAATTTTCCCAGTTCCTTTTTGTTCTTTTTGATTATGTTACGCATCTGTTTCATGTTCTGTTGATGAAACCCTATGGGCTCTATTTTAGCGATCGGAGCACATGGTCTGAAGCGCATGGCGCAGGTGCACTTAGGACGTGTCCGAATCCACTTTTGCTAGTTTAATGACGGAAAAAAACGGTCGGTGCGCCAGGCGCATGGTCCAAAAGAGTTGTACCTAGTCTCTTAATGAGTCATGGGTGTGTGTTGGGCGTAACGTGCAATAAACCAATCAGAGTCTCATCTCCAATTACCTTTAAAAGCCAGTTGTGTTTGCACCATGGCAGATTCGCTATTTACATGGTGGAATTTGTGAGCGGAAAACTCAAGAGAGGAATTTTTATTTTACCTTTTATTTTTAATATTTAAAAATGTTTGTGTGCTGCTGCGCGTCCCTGTGTGTGTAATAAGCAGAGTGTACGCGCGTTGTACACCCGCCTATAGGTGCACATTACTAACGCACCCTTTAAATTAAATAACACAAAAAATACTGCAATACTATTGACTTTAGACCAGGTTTTTGTTGGTCAATGGCGCAGTCGTATTCAGTTCCTCAAAATAGCCAACAATGCACCTGAACACACCTGGTTTTCAGACCAGCACTCCCATAGGTGAACAGATGAGCGCAAATACATTTGCAATTTAAACAACGTGGGCGCTGGACGTGAAAATGATAACTGCATCGGGCTGAAACTAGTAAAAAACACTTGCGTCGCACCTGGCATAACATTGCGCCAGATGTGTGATAGGGATTTATTGATTTAAGACTGTTTATACTCCAGCGTCGTGTGATTATTGCAGCCCTTGATGTGACATGTAGATGTTTAAATAATTGAACACATACCTCGGGTCTTTAATGACCCGGGACGTCATTCACTACCATCCTCCTCACGCAGAAAACAAAAGAATAGGAAGTATCATCAGCAAACCTTGAAATGGCTCAGCGATTTACAGCAGAGCAAGTACTGAACACAATCACATATTACTGTCCCTGTCACTGTCACTGTCGCTTGATGGTGGATCTGGTGAAGAAGCTGTCAGCGATCAAAATATTGATTATGAAGATGTTGAAAATGATAGTTTTGAGAATATGTTTGAGATGGCGAATATGAGCCAGATGCTGAATAAACTTTGAAATGAGCTCTGACGAGGACAGTGATGATCATGATATAAAATCTGCTCAAATTGAACCCTTCCAAGCTTCAAAAGGTAATATGCTTTATTTTATTCTTCTGTAATTGTTACTTTAATATCAGGAGAGTTTTATATTATTGTGACAGGTAGAGATCCATTCGTGTTAGATATAGATCCAGGTGGCTATAAAAGACCTGAATATGTAATAATGATTGCCGAAACATTCATGCATGTAAGGGTTAATTGGTCTGCAGCATGTCTTATTTGTTTTGCTTATTATTTATGCATTTTTATTTGAGCCATAAATAGCAATTCTTCATTGGCAAGCAGTCATTCGTCCATCATTAGTATTCTTCTCGGTGCAACCTGGAAAACACCATCTGACACTCTCTCCAGTAATAAAAGACAGAGGTGTAATTATTGCTTAGACAGGACATTTGCTTTGAAGTTTTAGTATGCCTCGCTGCCTAAAAATTACCTCTCCACCTAAAAAACAAATATCTCTGTCACTACAGATGTGTAAGTGCAGCAGACAAAGATGTTTCAGTTGCTTCAGTTCCTCTAAACATATCTGAAGGGTACAAAAAATCATCACTCAGTGCTCAGGAGAAATGACTATTAAATATTTTTAGAATAAAATAACAGACTCCTTTTTGTTCTCATTTCATTGAAAGCATTGTATGCTATGTTTACTAAGTGACCATCTTTGTTTTATTCACATATCATGTCTCAATTAATGGTAAGAATGCTCTTGAGTGACACTGTCTACTTGATACTTTTGAACTTGAAATTTTGAAGAAGCTTATAGGAGCGAAAGTGTTGAGTGTGACAGAAACTATGCCACAACTGTCATAGGAATTAGTGTAAAAATCAATCTAAAAAAAATATAGAAAAAGGTATCTGTTTATTTTACTGTTTAGATTATGATTATATCTTTTAAATAATATTTTTTTATGAATTGTCATATATTCAAATTCCAAGTCTGTGCATGTCTGGATGACAGTAAAACAATCAAATCTATGCAGGAAATTGACATCACACTTTATTCAAATATCATTAAAAATTTGTTGAAGATTTTGTAAGCATATTGCATTTTTTTGTTGCATATAGTAAAATAAAACGTGTAGCTGTAGTTTGCCTTGTGTGTGTGTGTGTGTGTGTGTGTGTGTGTGTGTGCGTGTTTTTGTGACATATCAGGACACAAATTTGTATAATAACATGGGTATGACACAGGTATTACAAGGAGAGGGTGACTTATGAGGACATTACCCCATGTCCTCATTTTTCAAAAGGCTTATAAATCATACAGAATGAGTTTTTTTTTTTTTTTTCTTTTGATAAAGTAAAAATGTGCAGTTTCCTGTGATGGGTAGGTTTAGGAGTAGGGGTAGTGTAGGGGGATAGAAAATACGGTTTGTACGGTATAAAAACCACTACGCTTATGGAATGTCCCCACAATTCACAAAAACAAACTTGTATGCTCATTAAAAACAAATATCCTCTCTGGTTATCACTTTTGCCCACTACTATATTGTGGCCAATATTACTGTAATCTTTAATCTGATCACAATATTCTCTGAAGATATTCAAACACTCATTATTTCTGACTCACTATAATCAGTGTTTGTACTACACGTGCCAGTAAGGACCTGGTGGGACTCAAGTGTATCTCTCAATAATATTTTAGTGTATAATTTCTAACACAAATGACCTAGGGCCCGCAGGTATCATCAGAAACATACTCTCCCAGTATGTGTTTTATCACTGCTGTTAATTTTATGAGGGCAGTTAAGCAAAGTGGAGAAACGTCTGCCAGCTAAGATACAGCTACTCGCAGTGTTTTAGCTAAAGACAAAAAAACCAGAAGGGAAATACAAAGATTTAGATTTAGAAAGAATTAGGTTTGTGCTGCTGTTATGAGACCATGGGAGACTGATGATGCCAGGTTTCAAGTGCAACAGGATTTCTTCTCATGCATTATAATGTTCTCTCTGTCTGCCTCTGTCTCTCCCTCACTCACTCACAAAGAAGCCAGTGTTCGGTATTGTGTGAGATGCATGTTTAAGTCCCATGATGAGAGATGTTAACCCCTATAAGCTGCTTGTGTCCACAATACATGGTCTTGGAAACTGGTGGAATAGTTTGGTTTAACAAATGTTGGTAAAGCTACTTATATAACCTGTCCAGCTACTTAACATTTAAAGTTCAACTACAGACAAGGTTAAAAGTAGTTAACTTGCCAGTCAACTAGACTCAGGCAAGATTCATTAAAAAGTAGTTAAAACAAGCTACTAAAAAGATTAAAAAGTTGAAGCCACTTACAGGGGAAATATTTTTAAGTATATAAGTTTTATATATAAATAAGTAATACCTCAGTCTTATCTGAATTTAATAGGAGAAAATTACAGGTCATTCAATATTTTATATCCTTAAAAGGATAGTTCACACAAAAATGATAATTACCTCATGATTTACTCACCCTTAAGCCATTCTAGGTGTACATGACTTTCTTCTTCAGATGAATGCAAACAGAGATATATTAAATAATGTCCTGGCTCTTCCAAGCTTTATAATGGCAGTGAATAGAGGATTTGATTTTGAGGCCCCAAAAAAGTGCATCCAACCATTATAAAAGATATCCACAGGGCTCCGGGGGGTTAATAAAGGCCTTCTGAAGCGAAGCAATGCGCATGTTTAAAAAAATATAGACTTGACACACAACGACCTCTTATAACAGATCACTCTAAATTGTAATAAAGACACATGCATTTCCGGGAAAGCTGCTTTGATATGTATACACAATATGTATTGTGAAAAGCGCTATACAAATACAAAATGTGAATTGAACATTGAATTGAATTTAAATACAAAACTATACACTATATTGCCAAAAGTATTGGGACACCCCTCCAAATCATTGAATTCAGGTGTTCCAATCACTTCCATGGCCACAGGTGTATAAAATCAAGCACTAGGCATGCAGACGCTTCTACAAACATTTGTGAAAGAATGGGTCGCTCTCAGGAGCTCAGTGAATTCAAGCGTGGTACCGTGATAGGTTGCCACCTGTGCAATAAGTCCATTCGTGAAATTTCCTCACTACTAAATATTCCACGGTCAACTGTTAGTGGTATTATAACAAAGTGGAAGCAATTGGGAACAACAGCAACTCAGCCACGAAGTGGTAGGCCACGTAAAATCACAGAGCGGGGCCAGTACATGCTGAGGTGCACAGTGCACAGAAGTCGCCAGCTTTCTGCTACAGACCTCCAAACTTATTGTGGTCTTCAGATTATCACAAGAACAGTGAGTAGAGAGCTTCATGAAATGGGTTTTCATGGCCGAGCAACTGCATCACAAGCCTTACATCACCAAGTGCAATGCAAAGTGTCGGATGCAGTGGTGTAAAGCACGCCGCCACTGGACTCTAGAGCAGTGGAGACGTGTTCTCTGGGGTGACCAATCACGCTTCTCTGTCTGGCAATCTAATGGACGAGTCTGGGTTTGGCAGTTGACAGGAGAACGCTACTTGCCTGACTGCATTGTGCCAAGTGTAAAGTTTGTTGGAGGGGGGATTATGGTGTGGGGTTGTTTTTTTGCCCCTTAGTTCCAGTGAAAGGAACTCTTAATGCTTCAGCATACCAAGACATTCTGGACAATTTCATGCTCCCAACTTTGTGGGAACAGTTTGGGGATGGCCCCTTCCTGTTCCAACATGACTGCGCACCAGTGCACAAAGCAAGACATGAAGACATGGATGAGCGAGTTTGGTGTGGAGGAACTTGACTGGCCTGCACAGAGTCCTGACCTCAACCCGATAGAACACCTTTGGGATGGATTAGAGCGGAGACTGCGAGCCAGGCCTTCTCGTCCAACATCAGTGCCTGACCTCACAAATGCGCTTCTAGAAGAATGGTCAAAAATTCCCATAAACGCACTCCTAAACTTTGAGGAAAGCCTTCCCAGAAGAGTTGAAGCTGTTATAGCTGCAAAGGGTCAGCCAACTCCATATTAAACCCTACGGATTAAGAATGGGATGTCATTAAAGTTTATGTGCATGTAAAGGCAGGCGTCCCAAAACGTTTGGCAATATAGTGTATATACACTACCATTCAAAAGAAGATTTTTTTTTAAAAGTTTTTGAAAGTCTTTTCTGCTCACTAAGGCTGCATTTATTTGATCAAAATACAGTAAAAACAGTAATATTATAAATTAATATTGCAATTTAAAACCCCATTTGGTCACACTTTAGTTTAGGCTCCAGTTCTCACTATTAGCTAACTATTTACTATGACTTTTGCCTCAATAAACTCCTAATTACTGCTTAATAATAGTTAGCAAGGTAGTTGTTAAGTATTGGGTAGGATTAAGGGATGTAGAATACGGTCATGCAGAATAAGGCATTAATAAGTACTAATAAACAGCCAATATCCTATAGTAATATGCATGATAATAAGCAAATAGTGAGAATTGGATCCTAAACTAAAGTGTTACCTAACATTTATCTATTTTAATATATTTTAAAATGTTATTTATTCATGTGATGAATTTTCAGCATCATTACTCCAGTCTTCAGTGTCACATGATCCTTCAGAAATCATTGTAATATGCTGATTTGCTGCTCAAGAAACTGTGATACATTTTCACTAGAATGCATCCTTATATATAACCATGTTGAAACAATGGCAACAAACAAATAACATAATATTCATATTATTCACGCCTCTAGCAAATATAACATTTACAACATTATATCTGGAAAAATACATGCATCCTAAGATGGAAAGAATTGAGCAGCAGTTGATCCCAAACAATGCACTCTAACCTAAACCAACCTTCAGTTTGCTCAAGTGTCTCTCCACCAATAGGAGTGAAGCAATTTTATGTACCTAAAGTGGCTCATGGAATGCATCTGCAATTTCCCACATTGATTCATCTCAAGCACTATCATTCCGTTATGAGTATTTCAGTCAGTGACCCATGAAAATAGTGGTCAGAAAACTGGATTATCCATTCAAATATACCTAAATAAACTGATTTGCAATAAATAAAGACAGTAAAGGCAGTGTTCTGAATACTAATTATTTAAAAATAATGGTTTGGATCCAATTGCATCAGCAGGAAAAACAATTAGCCGTAGCTCACATGGACTCAATGTTCAAACCATTAGGGGAAGACAACACATCACTACGCATTTATTCCTGTAACTGTGTAGTGCAGATATGAATATACATAATTAGTATTCATGGTTTTCACAGTTTATCATGGGAAAGTATAAAACAGATTTTTAATGAAGGCCAAAACCAGCTTGTTTTCCACTAAAACCACAAAACTAAATGTATGTAGAACATGGAAAAACATCAGGTTAATGGCTTTCCATTTATAACATATAAATCAGCTTCAGGTCTTTATGCTGATGAAGTGTATTGAATTCAGTGCATAGTCTGTATTTGTGTTTCAATGAGTCACATAATGATGGTCCAAACCAAACCACCAAACCACAGTGATCAAAACAATCTCTTTGTGGGCAACAGGAAAACGTCAATTTAGACATGGTGGGACACTGTGTTTATTGTCTATTGACCTGCACAGTGTCAAGGAAGGGTGTGCAACATCAACGCTGTGCATAGATTACTTGATGACAGATACATCACTGTAAGAAAAGGGGCTGGGCAAACCAATTTCTTATTTGTAACAATCCTTGACACCAGGACACCAAGTCAATTGGCATTTCTGATTGTGACAGTATCTCAGCTTGCATCTCAATTCAAGGTATTTGTAGCCTTTCAAAACCAATCAAAGAGAGGTGAGGAAAAAAAATAAATAAATAAAAAGCCTTACAAAGTTTGATCTTTAGTTTGCTCTGTAAGTCTGAGTTGGTCGAACTGAATGATTAATGCATGTTTTGCAGCATACAGCAGATATCGGTGTTTGGTTCATTTGAAAAACAAACGTATTAGTTTTGTTTTAATCACAAGTCAATCAGTAAGAAGTAATGAAGCTGTACATCATTTGTAAGGATAAATAAAAGAACTTGCAGAATGGGGATTGCCAGCAATCAAAAGCATGAATGTATTGCTGTGACAGACGAGTCAATGACTAATAAAGATGTCTGAGATGAAGACAAGGAAAAATCAAAAGTCTAGACGAAAATGTGAGTTCTAGGAACATAATATTTGTTTGTATTAATCATAGCATAGTGGTTTTTTAAAGACATGTCCAACATTTTCAAACAATTTTTTTTTTTTTTTTAATACACACACACAAAATGTAACACTAAATTATGTAAGTAGGGTTGTAACGGTATGAGATTTCCACGGTATGATAATTGTCTCAGAAAATATCACGGTTTCACGGAATACGGTAATAAACAATCATTATTAACAATAAGTTATTTCTCTTTAGATTAGACAAGAATAAACCAAACTGTCCTTCCTCTTGAACAGCATAAATGGGAGAGCAAAAAAGTGCAGGGCCATGTTTATTAATATTTTCCTGAGATTATCATAGCAGCATACATTTCTTTGTTTTTTTTTTCAGGCCAGGTTATGATGTAAGCAAGCAAATGTAAGCATGTTGAGATATTCAGGGCTCATTCTTGACCGCTGAGGTGAGAGAATGTGTCCACTTGTACTAAACATCCTCTCCGAAGGCACACTCGTGGCATGGACACAAAGATTCTTTCTGGCCACATTTGCTAGAAGAGGCATTTTATTTCCTCAGAAATTATAGGTTGTCTGATATAATTTGTCTGTATTCTATGATTTAATACAGATATATTATTGAAAATGCAATCAAATAAAATGTAACAACATTTGTTTGTCTGCACAACAGAGGTTTACTAAATTAAAACATGGACACAAAATGTATATATTCCTTAAATAATGTTTAAATGAACTATTATTGTTATTGTACAATAGTAATATATTTCAGTCATTATTTCTTCGAGCTAAACAGAACTTTTATTTTGACAGGTTGTACTAACTATGAGTTTCAGTCAGTGTATTTGACGATTATTCTTTTAAATAAATTGATGAAACGCTTATTAAGTTTTCTCTCAGAGCAGCTCTGGATATATTGATGTGTTCACGTCTTCATATAGTGAGTGAGACGGCTGACGCTTAAACAACATAAGCACTTGAGCATGTACTAACTAGACGAAACGGCGCTGCTCATTCACACATATAGACATGCAGAATAAGCAGAATAGAGATTTACAGTATATAGCAGAATTTTTGTGCTGTATATTCATAGACACGCATATCGCAATTTTTTTTTGCACAGCTATATTTTTGATTTATTCATTCATCTATCAAATTGCGCATATTACGTGACATCTGTGTGATCCTGTAGACCTAAATTCCATTTTCATGAGTGGATTCCCTCTGCATCACGGAAATAATACAGCCTTAAGTTATAAACAGAACATACCTTTATATCTGACATTTTCTCAGCTGTGTATGTATGAGTGGAGTCTAAGCAGTCACGTGGAATGAAGTTGCATATGCAGCGCAGGTGAGATCTGCTTTCATTTTTTTTTTCCAAAACAGTGGATAAGCAAATATTCGCAATATTATAATCGAACATGTCAATATCGCGATAAACCGCCATACGGGTATACCGTTACAACCCTAGATGTAAGTATAAGGAGCAAATTGTGTACAGCTTCATCACTTTATTCTGATTGACTTATGATTAAAACAAAACTACGTTTTCTTTTTTCAAATGAACCAAAAACAGCTATTTGAGATTTTTTTTTATATATATATATATATATATATATATATATATATATATATATATATACATATACACACTCACCTAAAGGATTATTAGGAACACCTGTTCAATTTCTCATTAATGCAATTATCTAATCAACCAATCACATGGCAGTTGCTTCAATGCATTTAGGGGTGTGGTCCTGGTCAAGACAATCTCCTGAACTCCAAACTGAATGTCAGAATGGGAAAGCAATTTTGAGCGTAGCATGGTTGTTGGTGCCAGACGGGCCGGTCTGAGTATTTCACAATCTGCTCAGTTACTGGGATTTTCACGCACAACCATTTCTAGAGTTTACAAAGAATGGTGTGAAAAGGGAAAAACATCCAGTATGCGGCAGTCCTGTGGGCAAAAATGCCTTGTTGATGCTAGAGGTCAGAGGAGAATGGGCCGACTGATTCAAGCTGATAGAAGAGCAACTTTGACTGAAATAACCACTCGTTACAACCGAGGTATGCAGCAAAGCATTTGTGAAGCCACAACACGCACAACCTTGAGGCGGATGGGCTACAACAGCAGAAGACCCCACCGGGTACCACTCATCTCCACTACAAATAGGAAAAAGAGGCTACAATTTGCACGAGCTCACCAAAATTGGACAGTTGAAGACTGGAAAAATGTTGCCTGGTCTGATGAGTCTCGATTTCTTTTGAGACATTCAGATGGTAGAGTCAGAATTTGGTGTAAACAGAATGAGAACATGGATCCATCATGCCTTGTTACCGCTGTGCAGGCTGGTGGTGGTGGTGTAATGGTGTGGGGGAAGTTTTCTTGGCACACTTTGCTACGGCCTACCTGAGCATTGTTTCTGACCATGTCCATCCCTTTATGACCACCATGTACCCATCCTCTGATGGCTACTTCCAGCAGGATAATGCACCATGTCACAAAGCTCGAATCATTTCAAATTGGTCTCTTGAACATGACAATGAGTTCACTGTACTAAAATGGCCCCCACAGTCACCAGATCTCAACCCAATAGAGCATCTTTGGGATGTGGTGTAATGGGAGCTTTGTGCCCTGGATGTGCATCCCACAAATCTCCATCAACTGCAAGATGCTATCCTATCAATATGGGCCAACATTTCTAAAGAATGTTTTCAGCACCTTGTTGAATCAATGCCACGTAGAATTAAGGCAGTTCTGAAGGCGAAAGGGGGTCAAACACAGTATTAGTATGGTGTTCCTAATAATCCTTTAGGTGAGTGTATATATATATATATATATATATATATATATATATATATATATATATATATATATATATATATTATATATATATATTAGGGGTTGAATGACTTCCGATTTTTTAAAGTCGACATTTATGTGATGAAAGTCGAGTCGACGTTGACTAGTCGCTGATGACGTCATTAATGAACAAATAACCCTGAACCTTGAGCTGAGACGCAAACACGGGTTTTCTTGTGCACAGGACAGCTATGGCATATGACACAGCGCTGCCCATAAGGTTATTGCTCCTACATAACAGATTTTGTATCAGTACTTTTGTCTTTGGGTCGTTATATTGCTCACAGATTTCTGCTCGTTCTGAATCAGATACAGATAAGTAGCACAATAAAGATTACATTATATAAATGCATTAGTGAGAGAGCGATTGCGTGTGAATTAATTCTACCTGCCAGCGTCTCTCTACTAATAGTGAAGCTGTGAGTTTTAGTTACTAAGAAATATATGCTATAACTTAAGTTTTTAAGCTATTTTATTGATGAATCACAGAACAGTGTTGACGATACATTTCTGTGCTACTGAATGGTTTTGTGTGAGGTGTGCGCGATCTCCGCATGATGTGTGTGTTACAATGCAGCACGCATTAGTTTAGAACAGTGATTAACTTACGTGTACAAAAAGCGTGATTCTCTCAATCAATTTTGAGCATCCAGATGGTATAATCAAACATGTCTTGTGGAGAGCTCTCTGAGTGTGTATTTATTTGTCATTTTATATATATATATATAATGACCACCTTCCTAATATTGTGTTGGTCCAAACTGCCAAAACAGCCCTGACCCGTCAAGGCTTGGACTCCACTAGACCAGTGGTTTTCAAACCTGGCCTGGAGGCACCCCAGCCCTGCACATTTTGTGTGTCTCCCTCATTTATCACACCTGATTCAACTCATCAGCTCGTTAGTAGAGACTGCAAGAACTAAAATGGGTGTCTGATAAGGGAGACATACAAAATGTGCAGGGCTGGGGTGCCTCTAGGACAGGTTTAAAAACTACTGCACCAGACCCCTGAAGGTGTGCTGTGGTATCTGGCACCAAGATGTTAGCAGCAGATCCTTTAAGCCCTGTAAGTTGCAAGGTGGGGCCTCCATGGATTGGACTTGTTTGTTCAGCACATCCCACAGATGCTCGATTGGATTGAGATCTGGGGAATGTGGAGGTCAAGTCAACACCTCAAACTCGTTGTTGTGCTCCTCAAACCATTCCTGAACCATTTTTGCTTTGTGATCACACAGTTATTAGATCACACGGACCAGCCTTTGCTCCCCACGTGCATCAATGAGCCTTGGCCACCCATGACCCTGTCACCGGTTCATCACTGTTCCTTCCTTGGACCACTTTTGATAGATACTGACCATTGCAGACCAGGAACACCCCACAAGAGCTGCAGTTTTGGAGATGCTCTAACCCAGTCGTCTAGTCATCACAATTTGGCCCTTGTCAAACTCACTCAAATCGTTACGCTTGCCCATTTTTCCTGCTTCTAACACATCAACTTTGAGGACAAAATGTTCACTTGCTGCCTAATATATCCCACCCACTAACAGGAGCCGTGATGAAGAGAGAATCAGTGTTATTCACTTCACCGGTCATAATGTTATGCCTGATCGGTCTATATATCACATGAGTTTGACAACACTTGATTTTAATATCAAAATATTTTAATTCAGAAATGTAAAATGTGTATTTTTTAGTTAATTAATAAATATGGACACAAAAAATAAGTCACGTCACTGACCTAAATAAATTGATAAACACTGCTTTTACTTTTTTCTTTTTCATTTCTTTATATCATGCACCTAATCCTAGCTCAAGCCCTAACCATATACTAAGCCATATTTTCTGCAGCAACAGAAATATTAAACAGTTTCACAGGAAAATATAGCTGGTTCTTGTGCTTGTTAGACAGCTAAAGTTAATGGGTTGCCAGCTTCAGAGAATAAAAAACACATCTCTGCTTTGTGTACTTATGTCACACTCTCTGATCTTCAGGCTATAAAAATAGGCTTTCAGTGTTTTTTTTTTCTTCTTCTTTTTTACATGCATATGATGTAGTTTGCTATTGCGTACAGTAAGTGACTCACAATAGACCGCATTGTGGTGGTGGTGGTGGTAATATGTTTTTTTATATATATTATTTTAAGAACCAAGGAGCATGCTGTTTTTTTTTTTACTTGATTTAACCTCTCAACAAATTATTTTGCTATAAATTACTGTATTTAGTTCGATTCAGCAATATTAAATAATCCTTTTGACTTGAATAAAACTAGTTAATTTAGATGTTATCATTTTCTTTGTGAATTTTTTTTCAATGAATTTCACTAATGTTTTTGTCAGGCTGTTTTGTCTTTGACCCTGTGCATTTTAGTGACTGTCTTGCAGCAAAGTATTAAAACAGAAAAAAAAGGCAAATGATGGATGAGCTAATACTGAACATGTTACTAGTTATTAGTCTCAACCAAGAGAGTGTATGTCGTTTGACCTAACAATTGAATTGTTTTCAATTTGTCAGGACAGTGAGCTCAGCAGTAGCAGATGACCACAGTGGGCTGTGAATGACTCCCCAGTACAGCCGTCTGTGTTTGTTCATTTTATGTTTGGCTGTCAAAGCTCCACATTGACCCTGAATCAGTTTCACTGGTATGTGGTTTCATTAGGCTGTTTGGCCTTGATGTGAGATCACATCATGGATAAATTAAGAAAAGGCAACAGCCTGCTTTCACAAGTTCAACCTAGACCGTTGTTATATCAGCATCAAGTAAAACACAAGTGATTGTTAGACCTATTATAATAATCATTGCCATTAAAATTCAAAGCTTCTAGAGTTTCCTTTCCTTTAATGAACAATATAATGGCCAATGTCTAAAGTCAAACAGGAAGATAACTCAGTGTAGATGAGCAAGATAGTTATTTTCTAAACAACACCAGTGCCCCCTAGTGTTTATTCAGGGTACTGCACAGAAACAGCAGTTCTAACGACACTAATTCAGCCTTATTTACATGAGCAGACACTTAACATTCTGATCTGTTCTATTAGATATTAATGAACTTTATATTTAACTATCACAGACATTTGGCTGTGGAAATACAATAAACAGACATTGAACAAAAAAAAGCTTTACTAATTCATGCATTACAGTATCTCTGATTGGTTTCTAGTTGCATACACTCACCGGCCACTTTAGTAGGTACCCGTTCAACTGCTTGCTAATGCAAATATCTAATCAGCCAATCAAATGGAAGCAACTCAATGTAGACATGGTCAAGATGATCTGCTGAAGTTCAGTCTGAGCATCAGAATGGGGAATAAAGGTGATTTAAGTGACTTTAAACGTGGCATGGTTGTTGGTGCTGCTGATTTACTGGGATTTTTATGCACAGCTATATAGGGTTTATAGAGAATGGTCCAAAAAAAAATTTAAATATCCAGTGAGTGGCAGTTCTGTGGGCGAAAATGCCTTGTTGATGCCAAAGGTCAGAGGAGAATGGCCAGACTGGTTCGAGCTGAAAGGCAACAGTAACTCATTACAACCGTCGAACCTTGAAGCAGATGGACTACAGCAGCAGAAGACACACCGGTGCCCCTCCTGTCAGCTAAGAAAAGAAAACTGAGGCTACAATTCACACAGGCTCACCAAAACTGGACAATAAAGATTGGGAAAAAGTGAGAGTTTCGATTTCTGCTGCGACATTCAGATGGTAGGGTCAGAATTTGGTGTAAACAATGTGAAAGCATGGATCCATCCTGCCTTGTATCAACAGTTCAGGCTGCTGGTCGTGTAATGGTGTGAGGGATATTTTCTTGGCACACTTTGTGCACCAATTTAAATACCACAGCCTGAGTATTGTTGGTGTCCATGTCCATCCCTTTTATAACCACAGTGTACCATCTTCGGATGTCTACCTCCAGCAGGATAGCAAAGCTCAATGTCATGTCACAAAGCTCAAATCATCTCAAACTGGTTTCTTGAACGTGACAATGAGTTCACTATACTCAAATGGCCTCCACAGTCACCAAATCTCAATCTAATAGAGCACCTTTTGGATGTGCTGGAATGGGGGATTCGCATCATGGATGTGCAGCCAACAAATCTGCAGCAACTGCGTGATGCTATCATGTCTGTAGACCAAAATCTCTGAGGAATGTTTCCAGCACCTTGTTGAATCTATCTAGGCAAAAGGGGAACTCAGTACTAGCAAGGTGTACTAAATAAGATTGAGGTTGTCACACACACGGCCCGATGGACAAATAGTCATCCTCAGTGACAAATTTATCACACAGGACGTTTATTTGTCCATAGGCCCGTGCGCTTCTTCTTTCACCTACACGCGCAGTGCTGTCTGATTGTTTGTCACACAACCTTCCCTTGGGTATTGTCTTATAATTATTTCTCCACATATTCTTGCCCAGAGCACAATGAAGAGTCAAGCAATACCCACGATACTCAAGGTAACAGGGAAAGTCAGTACAAGAGGACGAGTTCGGCAAGCTTCCATTAAGCAATCTGAGTTAATTAGCAACTTATTCCATTATTCATGCGAGATCTGTGTTTGTTCTCTGTCATAAATTAATCCAAAGTTTAACAAAGTCACAGAGTGTGACTTAATGATGCTTCTATGTGTCTATTTATTTTCCCCGACAAATATGACGAAGGCGATGTTTGTCCTTTTTAACCCGGGACAAGACATCTGTTTATTTACGTAATTATTTATTTATTTAATTTTCTTTGTTTCGGTATCGCGAACATGACCCAGGGTCCATTAAGTGAGTTATCAAACATATTTTACATAATGATTTTCTTGTGTTATTTGATAATTAGATGATAAATCTGAGCCTTTAACAGAGCGCAAGCAAATAACTCGTTACCAATTCTGCTCATTACTCTAATGAGATGATTTCATTATCTTTAGAGGACTTTGCCACCCAACAAGGGCAGATTCAAGTTGTACAAGGTGTGTATCATGTTGTGTCACGACAAAAGTCTAATCGCTGATTCTTGAGTACTTGGAACAGGGGGTCAAGGCCATTGAAAAGCTATTTGATTGTTTGCAACCATCGTTTTCTTACTAAATGTTTTATTTCGGTCTGTCAATCATCCCATGATGGGGCCGACACCATCAAATACTAACATAATTTGCACTGTCATTATTATAAATATCGACAATTAAAGCAATAAACTGACTCATCCATCTATCAGAGCCGTTAGAGATGACCAAATTACCATATATTGCATGTATAAGATGCAGAAATGTTGTTTTCCTGATGTTGCTAGATCCAAAAATTTAACCTATTTGAAATTGAATTTGATTATTGAGTATTTATTGACATTTAATTGTGATACATTACTTAACATTAACTATAATGCATACAGTGCAGTGCATGTGATGCCACTGAACTCATAGCATTTGTAATATGAGAAGAGGATCTTAAAAGTGCAGGCAGTTTTATAAATGTTTTCATAAAAAAAAAAAAAAGAAGTTAGATTTTCAAATCTTCCTTTTGTCAGTACATAGAATAAATACAAAATATGGACAGACTATCATTAAAAGTTTTTTTTTTTGGAAATAAATTAATACTTTCATTTAGTAGTGTGCATTAAATTGATCAAAAATTAAAATGAATATATTTATAATGTTATTTATTTATTTATTTATTTTTCAAACAGATGTTGTTCTGAAACAAATGTATCACGGTTTCTACAAAAATATTAAGCAGCACAATTGTTTTCAACATTGATAATAATAAGAAATATTTCTTGAGCAAAAAACATATTAAAACTTATTATGTGACACAAGACTGGATTAATGATGCTGAAAATTGCAATATTATTTCATATACTATATATCTAAATATACTTACTAATATTTTCACAGTATTTTTTAACAAATTAGAAATAAATTAATACTTTCATTCAGTGGTATGCATTAAATTGATCAAAAATGAAAATATATTTATAATGTTAAAAATATGTATAAAATTTTTTATATATTTTAAATAAATGCCACAAAAATATTAAGCAGCACAATTATAATAAGAAATATTTCTTGAGTAGCAAATCAGCATATTAAAAATTATCTCTGAAGGATAAGATTGGATTAATGATGCTTAAAACTGCAATACTATTTCATATGCTATATATCTAAATATACTTATTAATATTTCCAGTGTATTTTTGATACAATAAATGCATCCATGGTAAACACAATATTTGCAGAATAAATGTTTCTATTTTCAAAACTAATTGCTGGGAATCTTGTGGAACATCAGTGTACATTCTCACAGAAAAAAACAAAACAAAAAAAAAAACAGCTTTGTCAAACCTCCATGTCTCATGGCAGCAAACACACTCCAGGTGGTGGCTTTCTGCTGGAGATCAAAACGTTAGATGATTACCTTCCCCTCGCACTGAAGTCTGCCTCAAGTCAACATTGTCTCTGACCTCCATTTTCAGCAAAACTAAACTGGAGATAAAACGCTGTAATTGTTTCATTGGAAGTCCCACCTGAGATCGTTTAGGCTGGGGGATAAACGCTGCGACTGGTGCCCGTGTTCCAGTAGCTTGGTCACGTATTGGGGGATTTGGAGTGAAAGGGGAAGCTCTGGCCTCTGCCCAGGGGCCAAAACATTAGCATTCTGTGCACTAGTAGGGCTATCCAGGGAAAGGCTCCCGAAGTCACAGAGCAAGGGATAAAGGTAATTGCTAATGGATGTGTGCACCTGCTACAGTGGGCCTTGAGTCTGCCATGAATGGAGAGACGAGAGAAAGAAAGGACCAGGAAGAAAAGAGATGGGGAGGGGAATTAGCAGAGCTTTGAGAGAGAGAGACAGACATGTTTTTGGCCCCTTGTCAATTCACAGCCCCGGCACCAGATTCTCTGAAAACACACACACACACACACACACTCACACATCCTGTTTGTGACTGACTCATCCCAGAATAAATTTATATTGCTCAGACATTGCTCTTTCTCCCAATATTATGTGTAAGTAAAAATAAACACAAAAGAGTCAATAGTAGATTCATTCTTTCTTTCTTTCTTTCTTTCTTTCTATGTTTATCTATCTATCTTGTCTGTCCATCTATAATTCCTTCCTTCCTTCCATCCATGCATTTGTCTATGCTTTATCTCACAAAAAAAAAAAACATACTGTATGTTTTTTCATTGCTTTAACTCATCAAAATAATTTAAGCAATTTATAAAAGATTCAACTGTTTTTTTTGTCAGTTTTGTGTTATTTAATTTAAAATGACTTAAACATCCAAGTTGATTGTACTTAAATTTAATGCAGTAACATTTTTAAGTCAAGTCAAGTCAGCTTTATTTATATAGCGCTTTTTACAATGCCGATTGTTTCAAAGCAGCTTCACAGTGTTAAACAGGAAAATAATGCAACAGAATTTAATTCAGCTGTACAGCCGCTCTGGAGAAAACGATGATGTCATCAGCTCATTTCAATTATCATATATATTCAAGTAATGTAGTTGATATAGTTAATTTAGCTTAGTAATTAAATTTATTTGGATATTTATTTGAATATTTAGTGTCCCCAACTGAGCAAGCCAAGCCAAAGGCGACAGTGGCAAGGAACCAAAACTCCATCAGGTGGCATAATGGAGAAAAATAAACCTTGGGAGAAACCAGGCTCAGTCGGGGTGCCAGTTCTCCTCTGGCCCGTGTGCAGCTTTTACAGTGCAGCTGAGTTCAATTTGTTTGTTTTTCTATAGTAGGAAACTGCGTTAGTCTTTTTTTGTCTATGAGTAACAGTTTTTCTGTCATGAAACTTTCCAAAAGTGAGTCCGAGGAAGTGCACAACATATATCTTTAATGATGAAGTAGCAGCGATCCAATGTTTTGTTGCCCTTGTGGATGCAGAAACATGCTGGTGGTTTTATAAGAGACTTTCTCGAAATCTCAGCAATAAGCTCAGTAAACAGTTCATAGTTTCTCACATCCTCTTGGCAATCAATGTTCAATTAATATGTATGTATATACTGTATATATTACTATATTACTATATATAGTTTGACAAGGGCCAAATTGTGATGGCTAGACGACTGGGTCAGAGCATCTCCAAAACTGCAACTCTTGTGGGGTGTTCCTGGTCTGTGGTCAGTATCTATCAAAAGTGGTCCAAGGAAGGAACAGTGGTAAACCGGCGACAGGGTCATGGGTGGCCAAGGCTCATTGATGCACGTGGGGAGCGAAGGCTGGCCCGTGTGGTCCGATCAAACAGACGAGCTACTGTAGCTCAAATTGCTCAAGAAGTTAATGCTGGTTCTGATAGAAAGGTGTCAGAATACACAGAGCATCGCAGTTTGTTGCGAATGGGGCTGCATAACCGCAGACCAGTCAGGGTGCCCATGCTGACCCCTGTCCACTGCTGAAAGTGCCAACAGTGGCATGTGAGCATCAGAACTGGACCACGGAGCAATGGAAGAAGAAGGCCTGGTCTGATGAATCACGTTTTCTTTTACATCACGTTGATGGCCAGGTGCGTGTGCGTCGCTTACTTGGGGAACACATGGCACCAGGATGCACTATGGGAAGAAGGCAAGCCGGTGGAGGCAGTGTGATGCTTTGGGCAATGTTCTGCTGGGAAACCTTGGGTCCTGCCATCCATGTGGATGTTACTTTGACACGTACCACGTACCTAAGCATTGTTGCAGATCATGTACACCCTTTCATGGAAACGGTATTCCCTGGTGGCTCCACAGTTTCAGCAGGATAATGTGCCCTGCCACAAAGCAAAAATGGTTCAGGAATGGTTTGAGGAGCACAACAACGAGTTTGAGTTGTTGAATTGGCCTCCAGATTCCCCAGATCCCAATCCAATCAGGCATCTGTGGGATGTGCTGAACAAACAAGTCCAATCCATGGAGGCCCCCCTCACAACTTACAGGACTTAAAGGATCTGCTGCTAACATCTTGGTGCCAGATACCACAGCACACCTTCAGGGGTCTATAGAGTCCATGCCTCGATTGGTCAGGGCTGTTTTGGCAGCAAAAGGGGGACATTCTAACTCTGTTACATCCTAAATGTTCTGGGACTAAAATTGTCTAAATAACATGTTATAAGTTACTGCAATGTGCAATAATGTTTTTGTTAACTGAAATAAAGATGAGATAAAATATCATTAAATATTAGATGAAAATCTTAAACTTAAAAAAAAAAAAAATAGGAATGCTCTGAAATAATTAGGTTTAAATTGAAGTACTTCAATTAAAATAAAAATAAATTAAAGCTATATAGACAAAAAAATTACAAAAGCACAAAACAAAAATAATTCCATAATTAATACAACAAATAATAACAACACTAATAATATTAATAATAATAATAACAGTCATAATGCGGGGCCTTTTAACTCGATGTCAAATATGCCTGATACTGACATACAAATTCACACTTTTCATCAGTTGATCCCATTGACTGACACAGTTTTAAAGGTATTCAGACATTCACATTTTAGTCCTGAAAAGTCAGATGAAGGCAGACTGCACTTCCTGTCTGTTATCAGCGCTCACTCTCAGCCACAGATAATCTCAGTAACACATGTCATTCTCCTCTCTAACCGAGCTTGTCAGTAGCAGCGCAGACACCTGTCCTTGGCGCCACTGCGCGGGAAGCATCAGCATTTCACTTGGGTGTCCAGCTCATGGAACAGGCCCCGATGATGTCCACTGATCTAAAGCGGTGGGGTCTGTCCTATATTTCCCCGGAGGCTTCTTGAATTGGTGCGGAACAGACTCCATAAACTAGATCAAGCTATGTCTGTTCAGTTAAAGGTTGTAGTGCTGCAATGGAAGAAATGTGAGGAAAAGCTTGTTTTTATTTCATATTGCGTGTAATGACTAAAAAATCATTTAGAACAATAATAGCGTGTGGGGAGAAGTTTTCATGTATGTGATATATAAAGTATAATAACGTAAAAAAAAAAAATTCACAGTCATTGCACACGGAATAATAGAATGGCTTGATGGCATGGGTTCTCACTGATTTGGTATGTATATATATATATATATATATATATATATATATATATATATATATATATATATATATATATATATATATATATATATATATATATATATATAAAATAAAATAAAATAACTTTATATGTGTTTTCAGCAATGACTTAAAATTAAATGAAAAAAAAAAAACCTTAACATAAAACCCTTTCAATTAATGAACTGTGAAGTTTCAAAATATTAAACACAAATTGCCACATAATGACATTAAGAAAAAAATGTATTGTGTTTTTTTGTTTAAAATATTTTACAAAAATATTATGACACTAAAATTTTAGTCTGAGAAAAATAAATTAAAAATAACTGTGATGAACTAGCCCTGGTAAATGAATAAATAAATAAAAAGGTAACACTTTGCAATAAGGTATCATTTTAATGTATTAACTAACATGAAACAACCATTAGCACTACATTTGTTACTGCATTTGTTAATCTTTGTTAACGTTAGTTATTAAAAATACGACTGTTCATTGTTTGTTCATGGTTGCACAGTGCATTGTTAAAATTAACATTACATAGATTAATACATGCTGTAGAACAGCAAATTAGAATAATTATGTGACACTGAAAACTGGAGTAATGCTGCTGAAAATTCAGCTTTCATTACATGAATACATTACATTTTAAATTATAATAAAATAGAAACCAGTTGTTTCAAATTGCAATAATATTTCACAATATTACTATAGATGTTTATCTTTATCCATATACCCATGTACACTTTTCTTTAAATCTGAGGTTTTTAAGCTGTCCCTGGACACAGGTCATCGAGTACAAATCGGAGTTAATTCAGCCATAAAGGAGACATCCAAAATGCAGTGCTGGCGAGGCTCCAGGAATGGTTTGAAACCCATGCTTTAAATCATTGAAAAACTAAATTATACTATAAACATTTTGCAGTGGCATTCCTGTGCCTACTTGCCAGAAGAGGGCGTTGTGAGACAGACAACCATGTCCCTTTTGAGCAGAACATGTCAGCTCTGAAACATGTCCTGATATATTCTTCATTATGTCTGGAGGCTGGAAACACTTCCACCCCGTATAATTTGGTGGGAAAAGCACATTACACGGGCTTCTGTTTTTCTGGGGTTCAGCTATTTACTGAGAGTTAAGCCTCAGAGAGCTGCACACAACAGCTCCGAGACATGCATTAAACTTAACTGGCACAGTCAGCAAATATGTACCCGCCACAAGGCCAGAGCGAGTGGGGGTATTTAAAAAAAAAATTGTCTGAAAATTAATAATTAACAAACAATCAAGCTAATAAATATTTGAATTACTTTACTAAGAGGATAATGCATGTATGTATTATCATATGAAATTCAAGTAAACAAAGTAGGCCCATCTATAGAGACAATGTGATGTGTTTAAAATATAGCTGCTTTAATAAGTAACAAGAGACATTTAATTGCTATTTAACTTTGTGATAGTGAATGCAAGATGAGCAATAATACACATTTCCCCAATGATCCTCAAAAAAGACAGGATGATGCTTGATATTAAAGGGATCTTCCAGGTTCAATACAAGCCAGCATTTGTTGTTGTTGTTGTTGTTGTTGTTTTTAAATTTGCCAGCCACAGAATTTTTGATCATTTTCATGGCCATATATATATATACACATACACACATACTTTTTTTTTACCAACACTTCAATGTGGGTTAGTTTAATTAAAACACATTTTGAACAAAAAGTTGAGAAATCACAATATTTTAGTGGTTGTTGGATATTTGAATCCAAAAATCTTACATATTGTGCCTTTAAGCGGCCTAAAATATAAAATAAAAAAGCAGAAAAAACAGCACTTGTTATATCTATAACACTAGTACACCTCATGAAATACTGTATAATAAATCCTACGGATTTACCAAAAATATGTTATATTTAACTAGCTTATTTTTAAAATTCACATTTTTGGTAAATCACTAATTTGCTCAGTCTTTGCCCTTATACTGAGACTAGATGGGCGTGCATTATACACTACTTCACAATGAAACATTCATTCAATCATTCATTCATTCATTCATTCATTCGAATCAGTGCTTTGGTTCACTTATCAAACTGACTGCATCTGAAATCGCATACTTCCCTACTATATAGTAGGCTAAAAACAGTATGTGACAAGATTAGTATGTCTAAATTCACAGTACTCATAAAAGAGTAGACAAAAAGTACCCTACTTCCGGTATACTACTACTACTTCCGGCAAGATTCTGAAGTGTGCATCCGATGGACACTTTACTATCCCATGAGGCCACGGGAGAGGATTTGTGAATGGCAGTGATAATGGTAGGTCACATGATACTGACAACATGGCAAATATAGTACGTCACCATAGGCTGCCATTCAAATTCATTTGTTGATATCAATAATTCAATATAATCAATATAATTTCAGATATCTAAAATGGCTTTATTACTAGTAACAATCACATTCATGAAAATTATAAATTAGAAAATTCAGAAATTTTCAAAAATCGAATTGCTGATATCAAAAATAAACTAGTTTACAAATTTTCTAGTAGCATTTCAATTCCTGATATCAACAATTAAATTTGAATGGCAGCCTTGCTGACATGTTACTAGTGAAAATATAATTACTGATATCAAGAATTAGAGTTTTTACTAGTGAAAATTCAATTGTTGATATCAAGAATTCAAAACGGCTTGCCGTAGTATGAAAACGATTAAAAGTGAACACGATCACATGAGAATGCGTATCAATAGTACGAGTGTGCAATGTTGTGGAATGTATACGCCAAAATGAGTTTTGCCGTGCATATGGTACGCAGTTTTTCGAGTGCATATGATACACACTTTATGGCATGTATATGACACGCTCTTGGGTAGGATGGGGTTGGGGGGTTTGTGCGGGTTCGCGTTTTCTGTCCAACACAATCTCATGGCAAGTCATAACTTTTTCGCTGAATTGCTGCTAATTCACATAATCAAATTCATAAGTTTTTTTGTACGACCTGCGTACGCCCCACTGATGTTTAGGTTTATGGGTGAACCTAAAAATCATGTGCTTTGTACAAAAACGCAACATCTCATGAGATCGGGTTGTTTCTCTCATAATGGACAGCACGCCACAGATGCTGTTGATGAAGCTTGTACTGAACCCAAGCCGAACCTGGATCTTTATTTCCGAAAGCATCTGTCCTCTGTTTAAACTAGATCGTGTGGCTCAATCTTGACCAGGTCATCACTCATTTGCATCACCAGGACAAGCTGTCCCTTTTTGTCCATCCACCGTGTGTCCATCTGGGTCAGTACAGGTTAGCAAATCCCATCCCCGAAGGGCGTTGACTAGACATGCAAGCGAACAAAAGCCTCTACTGTTTGCGAGACAATGCATCCTAGTTTTCCACAAACCTGGCACAAAGCCACTGTGCTTTAGATAAACATGACACATTCATTTTTAATTTGTTGAAACACAGCCAGACAATCGAGAGGATATGATTCCAGTGTAAAGGCAGGTCGCAAAGCTTTGTTCTTCAGTGCCATGAGAAGAGATATGAGCTTTCGAAAGGTGACAACCTTACGTTGTCTGCGATCTGCCCCGAGGGAGGTATCAAATGATCTGCCCTGCAGATAGAATAGCAGTCAGAATGCTCACCTACCTTGAGGATAAAGTTTCATACAAAAGATGTTTTAATATCTCCAGACACACACAGTCCTGTGCCCGTTTGATCAAAACATATCATGTGAATCATGTGGTGGCACTGGCCTGATTATCAAGTGCACCATGAGTCGGGTCAGAAACAAGGCTTTGTTTTAGTCGATAAAGTGCAGGGGTGGTCGTGACTCGTGAACAGGCTTTCAATAGAAACCTCTGACTTCGGGGTGCACTTGAACTTTTTGTAGTTTGAAAAGGAAAAGTACAGAGAACTTCTCAGGTTTTCTTCTAACATACCATAGCCACCACCTAGCAACCACACAAAACATCCTAGCAACCACATAGCAATGCCCTGGTATAAAATATCTATAATATAAACAATCTATCTGTGTCATCCATCCGTCCGTCCGCCATCTATCTATCTATCTATCTATCTATCTATCTATCTATCTATCTATCTATCTATCTGTCATCCATCTATCTATCTATCCATCTATCTATCTATCTATCTATCGGTGTCATCCATCCATCCATCCATCCATCTATCTATCTATCTATCGGTGTCATCCATCCATCCATCCATCCATTTATCATCCATCCATCTATCTATCATCCATCCTTCCATCCAGCCATCTATCTATCTGTCTATCTGTCATCTATCCATCCAATAAAACCAAATGATTCAAAATAAAAATATTTTTGTTATTTATTGTGATATTACTGTGATTTATGTTACAAGAAAATACTATTGAAGTCTTAATTCAGTGTGTTACTTTGTATTTTTTTAATATATAATTGCTTTTGAAATTTACAACTAACAATTTCTGAGTGAAAACCGATATGTGTTTAACATACGTATGTTTTCTGGAGTAGTTTATTTCAGTAATAAGAGCTGGGCGCCATAACCTAAAATAGAAATGAAAATAGGCACCGTTGTGGCACATTACCACTGAGGCAGTGCTGCATAGTTTTATTTGTTTATAAATATGTCTTTTAGATGGACAGGAGACTTCATCACAAACCTAAATGGAATGGCCTCATGCTCATAAACACATCAGAAAGAATGTTCCTACTGTATGCAAAGTATGTACGTTTTGAATGTTTCCAAAAATGCGTGAGAGATGTTAATCAGAACTGTTATGAGTATCATCTCTTTCAGGAACAAAACGGCCTGTAAGAAAATATCACACATTTTCTCTGAAAATATTCTTCTTCATGTACAGTTACCATAAGAGGTATATGCAGAGATATTCAATGTTAAATCAAGATGTAGATATAAGAAATAATAATATTCATAATATCTTTCATAATAATAATATATTCAATTATTTTATTTTATATAATACAATTCAAGCAATCATTTTCAGCCTTCAAATGATGTAAATAAACTATGTAGCATTTGGTGTGATGTTTAAAGTATTGCGTTGAATAGTAAGGAAGCTCTGCAAATTTCGGAAAGTTTGACAGAGTTCTACACATCTCCCAATGCATGTTTGCTTATTAAATATCTTAAGTAACTTGGTAAAACTTTCAGCCACTAATAAGATGCACAACTTTACAGTCAGCACAGATAAAGTTTTCTGTGCAGGAATAAAAACAACACTTGTGTGTGATCCTTAGCCATGTTGTTCAAAGTTGTGCAATGCGTGACATTTAAAGTAACATACAGAAAACAACAAAACAACACAGGCATGATGCCTTTGACCAGACCACTGTTTCATTCCAGAGGATCCCTCCCTGATCATTTTGATAAGGAACATGTGATTATCGGATCCGGTAGCTGAACATGTTGCAACACATTCTGTGGTATTTGTTGACAGCTCAGGTGATGTTTGCATATAGCATGTGTGCCTCTGGTGACAGCCTGCCCTCTAATCTCCCTCACGAGTACACAACAAGGTCCGGTCCCAAGCAAAACAGACTATATTTGCACCATTCCTTCAGTATGACATTGGCTATTATTTACAGGCGTTCAGGTAACATTTCCTTTCCTGTTCTGCATTTCAGTATTCTTTCCGACTTTGCATGCGGTGGCAAAGCACAAACCCTTTATTTAGTAATGTTAAACTTTGCATACTTGTGGGACTTATTGTTGGGTTAGCGTTAGGTAAGATGAGTCTTATAAATCATTATCAGAGGCATCATATAAAATGAAATCTTTATATCGCGTTCCCACATGCAAAGACAAGAAGTTGACTACAAATATTATATATTAAGCCTACTGCAAATCAATTTTTGCAAATACAATTTTGTTTGTAATAAACTTTCATAAAATATAATAATATAAGCTATCAAAAAGAAATTAAAATATAAATTAATCACATCCAAAATAAGAGTTAGTGTTTATCCCCCTCCAGTTCTAACGTCCCGCCCACGGGCCATGCATACAGCAAGGGGTTAAATTGCATGATACACAACAACTCAAACATAAAAGCTAAACATGCCACATACCTTTGGAAAGCTGAATGGTGTAAACCATTTCAAGATGCAATAAACACAGCAGGTACAATCAGTGTCTTTGTCAGACCACCAACAAACGGAAACCGCCAACAAAATTGAACGAACTCATCTATGAAGTAATCCTGTACTACAAAGATCAATAACATCCCAAAAAAAACAGTGTAATTCCACTCTATAGGGTCTAGGCAATCCAAATTCAGTGAAATATTTAGTCCATATCACATACACTCACCTAAAGGATTATTAGGAACACTTGTTCAATTTCTCATTAATGCAATTATCTAATCAACCAATCACATGGCAGTTGCTTCAATGCATTTAGGGGTGTGGTCCTGGTCAAGACAATCTCCTGAACTCCATACTGAATGTCAGAATGGGAAAGAAAGGTGATTTAAGCAATTTTGAGCGTGGCATGGTTGTTGGTGCCAGACGGGCCGGTCTAAGTATTTCACAATCTGCTCAGTTACTGGGATTTTCACGCACAACCATTTCTAGAGTTTACAAAGAATGGTGTGAAAAGGGAAAAACATCCAGTATGCGGCAGTCCTGTGGGCGAAAATGCCTTGTTGATGCTAGAGGAGGATGGACCGACTGATTCAAGCTGATAGAAGAGCAACTTTGACTGAAATAACCACTCGTTACAACCGAGGTATGCAGCAAAACATTTGTGAAGCCACAACACGCACAACCTTGAGGCGGATGGGCTACAACAGCAGAAGACCCCAACGGGTACCACTCATCTCCACTACAAATACGAAAAAGAGGCTACAATTTGCACGAGCTCACCAAAATTGGACAGTTGAAGACTGGAAAATTGTTGCCTGGTCTGATGAGTCTCGATATCTGTTGAAGTCAGAATTTGGCGTAAACAGAATGAGAACATGGATCCATCATGCCTTGTTACCACTGTGCAGGCTGGTGGTGTAATGGTGTGGGGGATGTTTTCTTGGCACACTTTAGGCCCCTTAGTGCCGATTGGGCATCGTTTAAATGCCACGGCCTACCTGAGCATTGTTTCTGACCATGTCCATCCCTTTATGACCACCATGTACCCATCCTCTGATGGCTACTTCCAGCAGGATAATGCACCATGTCACAAAGCTCGAATCATTTCAAATTGGTTTCTTGAACATGACAATGAGTTCACTGTACTAAAATGGCCCCCACAGTCACCAGATCTCAACCCAATAGAGCATCTTTGGGATGTGGTGGAACGGGAGCTTCGTGCCCTGGATGTGCATCCCACAAATCTCCATCAACTGCAAGATGCTATCCTATCAATATGGGCCAACATTTCTAAAGAATGCTTTCAGCACCTTGTTGAATCAATGCCACGTAGAATTAAGGCAGTTCTGAAGGCGAAAGGGGGTCAAACACAGTATTAGTATGGTGTTCCTAATAATCATTTAGGTGAGTGTATATATAGCAATAAACAGCCACAGAATGTAGTGGTACCATTTCCAAAAAGCGGAGAGTGAAATCCAATCTTCTGTGAGCACAATGTGTGATGTATATGAAAATAACAGCGAAAGATATGCACTGCGGATTCATTGATTCCAAAATGGCCGCTGACCTCTGAACTCTTGACTGACAGCTCATTTCAACCAATTGGGGCATGTTATGAGGTGTTTACAGACTGACAGAGCCACTCAGGCTACAGTATGCCCGGGCCATTCAGTTTCGCTGGCACTCTCTTGATTGACAGTAACTCGATCCAATTGCATCAGAGATTGCAAATGACTGACTCTTCTGATAGCCAATGAACTTCTAAAAAGATTAATACGTATTTTTAGTGGGAGGATTCGTCCTTTGTACCGCTTATGTGTGTGCCTAAGCAGTCACTGCCTCAAGCACTCTGTGCCAGAGTATTTACAGGGGAAACGGGGTTTTATCCATGTTAGATGCCAAATATAACGGGAAAAAGTAAGCTTCTCACTCGAAGATGTTGTTGAACAATGTACTCGCCGTTACTGAGGACTTGGATCAGGAAATTTCTGAAGAAGAGCAATGTTTTGGAGCCAGTGAGGATGTTTTGAATGGGGGAGAAAAGACTCTTGACAAGTAAGTGTTTTTTTTATATATTATATAACTAATTTTACTGCAAATACAGATGTATGTGTCAGTGTTTTGATGTGTTCCGATCCATTACTGCTCTGTTGTGTTTGGGTGTCGCGCAAGAGTGCGTGTGTGCGCGCGTGCGCGTGGGTACGTGTGTGTCTGCGTGTAAATGTTTTGTAAATGTATTTATTTCTTTGTTTTTTTTTTTTTAGATCACAGACTATCATCTCACTGACCATGAAGTGTTAGAGGACACAGGACAGGACAGCACTCCTGCAGAGATGCCATATTCTTCCCAGAGAGGGGGGAGGGGGAGAGAGTGAAATGTGAAGTGTGCAAATAGTTTGATATTATATATTATTATATATTAGTTTGAGTTTTAATATTAAAGAGTTTTTGAAATACCATAGCACTTTTTTTGTCTTTATTTGCACAAAGTTTAGTTTCAAAAATTGGAAAAACACTATAATATGCACTATAAAAAACACTATAATGTTTATGTTTCAGCAATTATTCACCCAAATATTTTAAATCTGGATAAGGAATAGAATAGCTCTAAGTGTAACCTTTCATTAGAGGCCAAAATGATGACTGTACATCAAAGCATTCAAGAATAGCAGTATTGTATGTGTCAATGGTTACAAAGGGTCATTTGGAGTCTCCAAGTGGCTTTTATTGGGAAGCGCCTAGACATAAACTTAGATAAGCATGTGCAAAACACTCATTCTCTAAAGGTATAGTTATCAAATGTGAAATTGGACTTGGTAAGGCTTCATGCTGTGATCCCATTGTGTTTTCCAGCTAATAGCTCCCTGCTATAGTCAAAAGCAGGCATCTTTTTACAAAAAAAATGTTGGCGGAATTTTATTTTTTATATTTTCAGTGTGTTAAAAGTTCTATTACCCAATACCAGTATGACTTACAGTGATTCTGTTTAGGAACAATCCTTAGATTGTCACCTTTCAAAAGAGACCAAAACTATGCATATACTCCAAATGGTTCAAGAACAGCATGCAATTTACTTTGGGTATGCTTTTTTTAGGCGTTTTAGGAAAATTTTACAGGAATTGTAAAGGGATATGTGTGTGTACTGTGTATAATTATTATGTATATATAAATACACACACATGCATGTATATATTTATATATAAAATATTTATATTTATATATAATATAAATTATATAAATGTATATACAGTAAATACATGCAAATATTTCTTAAATATGTACATGCATGTGTATGTATTCAAATATACAAAAATAGTTATACACAGTACACACACATATATTATATAAACAAAAACTTTTATTTTAGATGCCCTAAGTTATATATGAACACATTCATAATTATGACTAATTTTTACATTTTAGAAGAATAGAAAAGTCCAAAAATATTCATAAAATTAACAAAAAAATTAAGTTACATAAAATATAAATTACATTAAATTATAATATTGTGAATATGAACACATTCAAAATAATGACTACTTATTACATTTTAGAATAAAAGAAAATTCAAAAAAACCTTCATACATGTAAAACTAATGTTATATAAAAATAAATAAAATGTATTAAATTGTTATATTGTATATATATTTACAAAAGTATGAATTAAAAAAAAAAAAAAATTTAGTTCAAGTTTACTTTTTTTACATTTTAGAATATTAGAAATGTCATCAAAGTTCCCTCTCTCTCTCCATATATATATATATATATATATATATATATATATATATATATATATATATATATATATATATATATATAGTATATATAAATGACACCACTACCCTTTTGCTCCGTAGAGAGATTATTTGCATAAGTAGCAGCAGGTGCTATATTAGTTTTCATATACGCATTCTTCTCATTGTTCACCTCAGGCAAATAACCTCATCATCATAGCAGGCTCTTTGTTCTAAATGTTTAATCGAACACATGTTCAAATAATTCAACACATGTTAATCAAACAAGTTTAGGGAAGAAAAACCCTCATACAACAGCTCTGTGTTTGTCCTCTCATAATCTCATGCACATGCAAACAATCATTTCTTTGTCTATTCAATGAGCTATTGCTTTAATTTCCGATCTTTGTTTGTTCATTTAACCTCTCTGTCCTTTTCAGTGCATATTTCTCTTCGTGTTTTATTATTTGATGCTGCAGGCGTGTCTACGTGCGGCAGAACGATTGCACCTGTGTGCAGTTCTTAAACATTACATGACCAGGTAGGGGTGCTAATCAGAGATGGTACACTACAAGCCCCGGGTTAACAACAAACATTAATGCCATGCAAGTATTTAAAGTTTATGGCTTGTTCCTGACTTCAAAGTGATAGCTTAATAACTGATTTAATTTATGGATTAAGAGGTTGACCATGTTTGAAATTGCATTGTCACAGATGTCAAAATATTTTTTTCAGTACAATACTCTGTACTGACATTAGCATGTTGCTAATGCATGACACAGTCCTCTAATATGCATACAAATAAGTGAAAGTGACATTTGAAGGCCAAATATAGTAACCCATACTCTGAATTTGTCCTCTGCATTTAAGGAGTAATGATTAGTGAACACACACACATACACCCGGAGCAGTGGACAGCCATTTTTGCTGTGGTGCCCGGGGAGCGATTGGGGGTTATGTTACAAATACAAATGCATTTACATATTGTGGCAAGCACTCGAGGCCGAGGGACCGTGAGAACAGGGTGAAGCCGGTGGCGTGATTGATAATGAGCGTCAGCTGCACGCTACACCGGTCTCGTGTCTCAAGGAGGAGCGACAACAGTGGGACGAGACAGGACCAGCCCTGGATTTTATGTTGTGCTTTGTTTACGTTTTATTATATGTGTGCGCGGCAGTCGTCCGTGAGGAGGCATTTTGTGTTTAGTTTGGATTAAAGTGTTTAAACGTTCGCCGGTTCCCGCCTCCTCCTTCCCATAAAAACACACCTTGCTACACATATTTATTATTTAATATAAATACCCTGCAGCTGTACTTATTTATACTAAAAGTCAGCTAAATTTGAACAACATAAGCCGTGTTTCCACCGGAACATTCCCCAGAAACTAGGGACAAATAATATATTTGCTGTCGTCTCCCATTCACATTTAACCAACTATGATGACTTCCCCTTCAGAGAACGCCAGAAATGTGAAAAGGGTCCATTCTATTAGTATCACACGGAAACCGTTTCACTCTGTCTGTTTCTGCCGGATTTATAGTAGTTCTCACAGTGAGCATCAATGGCGGAGGAGCAAACCCACTGTCATTTTACAAATACTACTGTTATTGTTTATCCGATTGTGCATGTGCTCGGCCATAGAAACCCATTCCATGAAGCTCTCTACACACTGTTCTTGAGCTAATCTGAAGACCACACTAAGTTTGGAAGTCTGTAGCTATTGACTCTGCAGAAAGTTGGCGACTTCTGCGCACTGTGCGCCTCTGCATCCGCTCTGTGATTTTACGTGGCCTACCACTTCGTGGCTGAGTTGCTGTTGTTCCCAATTGCACTTCCACTCTGTTAAAGTAACTCTGTTACTAACAGTTGACTGTGGAATATTTAGTAGTGAGGAAATTTCACAAATGGACTTATTTCACAGGTGACAACCTATCACGGTACCACGCTTGAATTCACTGAGCTTCTGAGAGCGACCCATTCATTCACAAATGTTTGTAGAGGCGTCTGCATGCCTAGTGCTTGATTTATACACCTGTGGCCATGGAAGTGATTGGAACACCTGAATTCAATGATTTGGAGGGGTGTCCCAATACTTTTGGCAATATAGTGTATACAAGCTCAAACATAAAAGCAAAAATAAAAATATTAAATATATTTTTTATATTTAAAAAAAATATTATGTGGATGTGGTATAACAACTTATAACCACAATAAAAGTGAAGCCACAAGTCTGCTCATGCTTCATTTCAAATCTGAGGATTATATCTCTATAAGCTAATAAAATATGTTATTTCCCTGTAAACACCTACTTGCAGTCTATTGTCTAATGTTTGGGAGGTGAACTGCTCCATTCACGTTTCTATTGTTCTCACTCAACGAACCTTTCACACCTCTGCCAGTATGAGACTTAATCTTCATAAATCTTTTACCATTATTCTTTTGTTTGAATTCAGCCATAATTAGCCTTTATTGTGGCATTATGGCTTGCCCATCTACACCACTTTTATCCCACCATACATTAATCCACCTATTATCTGAAGTCTTTCTAGGAAAAAAAACAAAAAAAGTATTCTTGTGACCTTACGTGAATTCTGTCAACAAATCAGTTTATGCAATAGAATTGCTGCTGGTGCAACAGATGCATTAGAGCTACAATTAGCATTAAGCTACATAACAATTAAAAAGATTAATATTACAGTTTTACTCAAAACGCACTTTCAACCACCACTGAATATTTGTATTAACTTCCGATCGTGATTTAATGTGGATTTTAGTCATATAATTATATTGAAATGTGTTATATTTAGCATCTAATCGCTACACCTGCTTAGCACGTATAATGTAAACATTCTTTATTCATATGAATATACCCCAAATCGCATGAAAATCACACACAAACCATATACTATCGTAATCATGTGTTTATTTGTTTCTTGTTTCACGTGTTTCTTTGGGTTTGATTTCACGGAGCTCAGAATGAGGAAGTGTACAGGACAGCGTCATGCAGAGAAGCTGGAGTTATGCTAGTAAGATGATTGACAGCTGTAGAAGTCATAACTGACGCAAACCCGGAAAAGGAGAGACAGAGCTCGCTCTGAACACTCTTTCAGCTCTTCAGATCGTATAATTCAGTGGGAAATGAATAGAAATAGTATTCTTTATGACAAAATATTTAGCAAACGTGATAATAAATCAATATTTCTCCAAATATAGCGCTGTCTATGTGAACACAAAAAAATGGAGCAGATGTGACTGAATTCATATGTGTGTTGATATTCTATTCAAAATATAAAAAAATGACTGATTATTTTGCACTCCTAAGATAAATTAAGAAATTGTTGTCACTGCAATCTAGTTTTATCATGAACAGTGGTCAAATATTGAAGCTGGAGTCTTTAATCTAATGAATTTGTCCCGAACAAGTAAGAGTGTGATGTTTTAATGTGCAGTGAATGTTGAACAACAATAATCTGGGGCAGTCAGCGATCTTTGTACGTAAAGGGGTTAATCTACTACTTATTCCAGAGCTAATCAATTTGAGAGCAAATCTTTTTTATTAACTTAAATCCTGTACAAACTAGAACGCTGCTTTTGTACTTTTGACTGAATTTGCCGGAGAGCAGTGATTGCATTGAGCTGAGCATGTCTTAACTCAGCATTCATTAGAAGCTGCTGACTCTGAACTTCGGAATGTTGCTTCCCAAAGAATCTCAGTGTAATTCAGCCCAAACAGATGGCAAATGCAGATTCTGCCCTATTCTGCACATCAATTACATGCATTGATATTGTGACTATTGGCCTGAATTCCTTTGCACACACACACACACACATTATTATTTAATTTGTCTTAAATTTTTTTTGATAGTTTTTGGTCATGAACATTAACATCACAATGTCATCATCTCAAATTATGTTTCATTGTGCTTGAAATTACATTAAACATTTTTGTGATAAAATGGTTGACTCCTTTGTTTATGTTTATGTTTATTCCTTTGCAATACGGCTAGCATTTCATGCATCCCACATACACCCATTTAAATCATATTTTCACAATTTGTAGATATAATTCGACAACATGATAGCTTTAAAATGGTAATAATAGCCATAGCAGGTTTGGTTGATGTGATATTTAATTTTGTTTTTCTTTTCAGTTTTTCTGATATTTATGCTGCTTTCACATGCTATCTGAATTATTGTAATTACTAGTTTCCTATAGTTTAAAAAAATGAACATGAACGCCCTCTCAAGTGGGATGAGCTCGTAATCACAACTTCAGAAGTGGGAAGTAGGACATTTCTGATAGCACGTGAAGGCGGCATTAATCTCAAATATGCTCTATAACACTGTCGTCTCCCTAATAACCAAGTACATTCACTTTTAATAAAACTTAATCTAGACCCCATAACTAAGGGTCGCAGTTTGCATTAAAAAAAGTATCACATTAAATGATCAGCATTTATAAAATGTATCATTTTTGATGGATTTTTATATTTTATGGATATGTCTGGGTCTGAGAGAAGGGGAACAAATATAATCTATACATAAAAGGAACTTGAATGTTTGCAAAGGTAAAGGATGAAAGCATATCCCTTCTCATGTTTTCAAATATATTTGTATTCATCAAAAGCATGTCAGAATGCTGTATTGATTTATGTCAGATACTGTAGATGTGATAGTTGACTCTTGCCTCTGACGTGGGTGTACTCACCTTACGTAATGTGGAGAGAGAAGGTGTGGGCTGCTTAGGGTGTTTGCGCAACACCTGAAAACACATGAATACAAGAGAGAAAAAAAAGAGTACTCTAACACAGCTGTCTTCCTCTTTTCCACTCAGGTAGGCTATATACGCCTAACATTAATGGTTAAAAAGATTAGAACTATTAATTAAATGTGATATTTTCTAATGGCAGGTTGTAGTTACAAATAACAGTTTCAATTAATTTACGCTTTATGACTCATAATGAGCTTTACATGATCTTGTCAGTCTGGCTGATGGGTTAGTCATGATGAGACAGAAGAAAAAGTTTGTGGAAATATGATAAAAAAAATAATAAATAAACGTTTCACCTTGATATAAGTTTGCACGTCTTGTTGATAAGTTCTTATTAGGATATTTTTATTTATGTATTTATTTATGTATTATTTTATTTATATGGCACCTTTCAAAACAAAGTTACGACGTTAAGACGATACAAAACTTAAGATATACAATGATAGAATCATTTTAAGAATTACAACAAATACCATCAGATTAAGAAAAACCATATGCTAAAAGTGAGTCTTAAGATATCAGTACTAGTATATTAGTAATATTAATATTAGTATATTAGTAATATACTAGTAATATTAATTACTACTACTACTAATAATAATAATACTAAATATGCAGTACAATATAAATATAATTAATATTCATATAATGTTTTACTTTATTTACATCAGTGAAAAACAGTGACATCAATATTTTACATGCTGTACTGCATCTGAAAATATTTGAAAAAAAAAAAATGATATATTAAAAATTTTAATTATACAGGTCTACTACATAATGGGTAGTTTTCATGAATGTCAGGTTAGGGCATATTATAACATGGGTTTTACATGTTTAAAACAATGTTTTATAAATTTACACAATTTACTAATTACAATATTTTTCGCCAAAACAATGTTTTTATTTATTTGTTTATTTAAATAGTGATACAACGTGCCCCACTATTGTTGAAATTATTGGAGATTCCATATAGGCTACTAAATCCATGTCCAAAATATACAGGGTTTCAAACGAGTGAAACTTCTCTCGTATAGTGTAACAACATGCCCCGCTGTAGGGCAATGTGAGCTGAATGAACTGTATCGTTTTCCTTGGGCAGTTTTTTTTTTTTTTTTAAACTTCAAAACTTGAAACGATGTAGAAATTAAAGTTTAACAATAAACCTCACTGCAGTAAAACGTGCGAAAACTTCCCTAAATTACTCATAAGGTAACATAACTAATGGCCGAGTTTACTCAGACCTTTACACTCCTGCAGAAGTCCTGCCCGCTCTGCGCAAGGATGCGTTCAGGTCTCCCCTCTCTCTCTCTGTTCTCTCCATATGGAGTCACGATAGCCCCTTTGACTGTACGGAGGGAGGAGCTCTAGCGAAGTGAAGCTCCAGCACGAGCTCATTCACTGGGCAGATCGAGAGGCTGGAGAATCTGTGCCTCCATCATACCTTCTATAGGAAACCGCGGGGGTCAGGCGCTCTCAATTTTAATCGCGGACTTTTACTTTCAATCACTGGACTATCTGTGTGCTGAACACTGAACGAAGCCCCACCAAAAAAATGCGGTCGCAAAAGATTTGAAAATCGCTACTGGACACATGAATACATAATACAACAAATCATCGTTGCGCGATGGAGAGCTGAGGCCAAGTTGGACCTGGACTTGTTCCATGCGTCTTTTTGCGCGGTGGGCTCTTCCGTGCCAAGGAAGCCTTTTGAGAAGTCCAGGCGTCCTGTTTGTGCTGAAAAACTGGGTGGTTTTGTTTGATCCACAAAGCACAAATAACTTGGCCAAGTGGAGCTACAAAGACTCCTGCGCTGCGTAATTTGGGTAAGAGTGGCTTACTAATGGCACTATCCAAGTCAAAGCAAGCAAATGTGATTATTCCATGCACTTCTGTCTCTTTTTCTATAGGACTGAAAGTGTTTAGAATGAATTCTAGGTAGTAATACAACAGATGCGATGGATTTTGCATCATTTAACGCTCTTGAACATTTGCTAAAGATATACAGGTTGGCACAAAGCCTAGATTGCAAGATGCACAACACTTGTTTGTCCTTTGAGCAGTTATGGGGCATGCTAGTTTCTAATGCACCTCCTCTTACAGTACACTATGTTTTAATTTTAATATGAAAGCATTTCAAAAGTGCAGTAGGCAGTGCTAATATAACACTGTCTCCTGTGATCTCAAGGACACCTTATAAGGTTTATTTTACTTATTCATTCCCTGCTAATCCAATCCCTCCCTGTAAATGGAACTCAGGTGACTTCATTGTGATGTAGCCGTCTGCAGCACAGATGCTCGCCTTCAAAGTCACATTTACACAAAGGCATAGACACACACGCACTCAGCCAGACATACCTACACACAAAGACAACGCAAAGTCTTAATTTAATGTCTGGAGAGGCAGAGTTTGCAGCACTCTCCCTAGATGCTCAAGAGAGATTGATATGTAGAGTCCACATTAAATCTAGCATGGTGCTTAGAGAGGTTTAAACTAGTCTGAATGTATTTATGATTTATGATTAGTATGTTAAAGATTTTTGTGCACATCTAAACTTTTATTGTTATTATTTTTCTTTTCTTTTTTTTTTAAAGTTAATGCAACATACAGGATAAGTACATAGCCATATGTACAGGTATTAGTGTTAATGTGTAGGATTAATGTGTCTGAAGCCTGGACCTTTTGTTATTATTATTTTGTTATTTAAATACTTAACATTGATGTATCATGTTTAGTGGCTTTACATAGCGACACAGAGGTTATGTGTTTGATTCTCATGAAACATGCAAACTGATTAAATGTAAATCACTTTGCATAAAAGCATCTGATCATTGCATACATGTGGGCAGCAGGCTGATATTGAATGACTTTTCCCTTAAAAGCACTGATTATGAACATGCATATTTCTATTCGAGGTATTGGAGAACCCAATTATTTAACATGAACAGATGCAATGCATTTTCACATGTTGACATTTTCCGACACACTCTATAGTACCTGCCAATTAGGATTTGTTTTATTGCTTTTATAATATTACAGTATGCTTTGTAGCGATGTCTTGCAATAGAACCACCATTTTTGTTTCCACAAAGAACCATTCAGTGAACAGTTCCTAAAAGAAGCATTTTTTTCTTAGTATATTTTGATAATCTGAAAACCATTTTTCACTATAAAGAATTGTACTTTTACAAATAGTAAAGGCTATTGAGTGGGTGAGTTTATTAGCTTCCCCGGACTGTGGGCCTTCTCCTGTTCTTATATGTGGGTGTTTTGGCGTCTCCCTGGGGCGAGCACATCATTTCCTCCATAGTGCCACAGACACAATGAAGGGGCCATCTGCGCTAGCCTACTGATTTGCGCAGGGTAAAATGGAGCATCACTGATTCGCTCATCCCTTTGCCCCAAGCCCAGTATCCACTCTTTCTCTTCATCTCTCCATCCCTCATTCTCCTGCGCTGGATGTTAAGGTCCCCCCAGTGACATGCTGCGGATGGCAACCTGCAACAATCTGTTCTAGGTTACTTTACTTCCCTTTATGGAGAGCTATGTGCTTACATGCTCAACAATGACACAAACATCACCGGTGTGTCAAAACAAGCGCACTGGATCTCGATACCTGACTAGATCTTATTCAAATTGGCAAAATTATGTGTGCATTTTACAAAGTATTGAGACAGCACTTGATTAAAATGATATACTTGGTTAAAATAACTAGATTTTTATGGTGCTCGTCTGTTCAAATGCTTCAAAGTGTTAAAGGTGTTTGCATGGGCATTGCTTTAGTTGCTAAGGAGTTCCGAGTTATTTTTTAGTGCATTGCTGTATGGTTGCTAGGTGGTTGCTTACTGGCCCAAGTTAAAAGAGTCCACCCCCATGTCTCTAGAAATGACTAAAGTCCTTCTTTCAATGTCAGTCTGGGGATTTTTTTTTGCCTGTTTTATCGACCACCTGGCTAAAAGCATACGTCTAATTGCTTCGAAAAGAAACTGGAGTCCTTCATGTCTGTAGCAAAAATGACGCTGGATGAGTTATATGCCAAATGTTAGTACTTTAAACAAACCCCTAATCCAACAGTAATAGTGATGCTTTCCATGCTACTAACAACTATTCTCAACTTTGTTGGGAAAAAATGCACCTGTAGTATCAAAGGCTCTTTGCTCTTTTTTTAAGACAGTGTCTGTTGATGAAAACGACACTGAGAAAATTAAATCATCGATCTTCTTTCTCTGCATTGAGATAATGGTTGCCCTTGTAAATACATGATTGTCTAGAGGATTCACATTGTGCAGTTAGAGGAGTTAGATTTATTGAGTCTGGGTATCATTTAAATCTTTTTTCTTGGCCAAATTGAAGGAAAACACTGGGGAAGAGCACTAAAAACAAACAATAAAAAGTTGTATTTTTGTCAACTAACATTAACAAATATTAAAGTCCCCCTGTAGTCAATAATTGTATCACTTAAAACTCAGCTTTGATCACCAAAATGACAAATTTAAATGTTTTTTTCCTGTAAAAATAAATGTCTTTATTCCTTAAAGTATGAATGTAACTCAACACCCTTGCTTTATTTAGTATATGCAGGTTCATGATTATGCATATTAGCCCCGCCTCCACTCAATCACAGCAGCTCAGATTACCTGATCCACCCGCTCAACTGTAGTGAATGTTACACAATGGCAAGAGGAAATATTAGTTTAATTCAGCCATATATGTTTGAACCAGAAACTGATTTAGAAGAAGACGAGGAAGAGCGAGTTATACAGGTTCATCTAAAATTCGATGTATCAGAATGGCGATGTGTTTCATGTATCGGTCTCTACAACGTCGGACACATAACAGAAATTGATTGACTACGTTATCAAACAGCTAATAATGTGTTGCTTATGTTACACAAATCATGTTCCCGTCATATCTCATAGTCAGACAGATGTCTTCTAAAAATCAACATCCTTAGAAACACTCTGAACATCATAGAAAGTCAGTGGGAAAAAAGCATATAGTTCGTCATAACATCGTAGTATACAGGTGCTGGTCATATAATTAGAATATCATCAAAAAGTTGATTTATTTCACTAATTCCATTCAAAAAGTGAAACTTGTATATTATATTCATTCATTACACACAGACGGATATATTTCAAATGTTTATTTCTTTTAATTTTGATGATTATAACTGACAACTATGGAAAATCCCAAATTCAGTATCTCAGAAAATTAGAATATTACTTAAGACCAATACAAAGAAAGGATTTTTAGAAATCTTGGCCAACTGAAAAGTATGAACATGAAAAGTATGAGCATGTGCAGCACTCAATACTTAGTTGGGGCTCCTTTTGCCTGAATTACTGCAGCAATGCGGCGTGGCATGGAGTCGATCAGTCTGTGGCACTGCTCAGGTGTTATGAGAGCCCAGGTTGCTCTGATATAGGCCTTCAGCTGTTCTGCATTGTTGGGTCTGGCATATCGCATCTTCCTCTTCACAATACCCCATAGATTTTCTATCGGGTTAAGGTCAGGTGAGTTTGCTGGTCTTTAAACCAGGTACTGGTTGCTTTAGCACTGTGTGCAGGTGCCAAGTCCTGTTGGAAAATGCAATCTGCATCTCCATAAAGTTGGTCAGCAGCAGGAAGCATGAAGTGCTCTAAAACTTCCTGGTATACGGCTGCGTTGACCTTGGACCTCAGAAAACACAGTGGACCAACACCAGCAGATGACATGGTACCCCAAACCATCACTGACTGTGGAAACTTTACACTGGACCTCAAGCAACGTGGATTGTGTGCCTGTCCTCTCTTCCTCCAGACTCTGGGACCCTGATTTCCAAAGGAAATGCAAAATTTACTTTCATCAGAGAACATAACTTTGGACCACTCAGCAGCAGTCCAGTCCTTTATGTCTTTAGCCCAGACGAGACGCTTCTGACACTGTCTGTTGTTCAAGAGTGGCTTGACACAAGGAATGCGACCGCTGAAACCCATGTCTTGCATACGTCTGTGCGTAGTGGTTCTTGAAGCACTGACTCCAGATGCAGTCCACTCTTTGTGAATCTCCCCCACATTTTTTAATGGGTTTTGTTTCACAATCCTCTCCAGGGTGCGGTTATCCCTATTGCTTGTACACTTTTTTCTACCACATCTTTTCCTTCCCTTCGCCTCTCTATTAATGTGCTTGGACACAGAGCTCTGTGAACAGCCAGCCTCTTTTGCAATGACCTTTTGTGTCTTGCCCTCCTTGTGCAAGGTGTCAATGGTCGTCTTTTGGACAACTGTCAAGTCAGCAGTCTTCCCCATGATTGTGTAGCCTACAGAACTAGACTGAGAGACCATTTAAAGGCCTTTGCGGGTGTTTTGAGTTAATTAGCTGATTAGAGTGTGGCGCCAGGTGTCTCCTCCGCTCCCTCTCGGACGGCAGCCTCCCCACCTTGACCTAGGGGCACGGCAGCGAGCTCTCCGTCCCAACGGATCTTCACTCGCTCCAGCACCACCGCCTCGGGCAGCTGCCCGACCTCCTCAGCACCGCGATCCCCCTCAGCAGCGAGGGCTCTTTGACAGCATGTCCCTCCTTCCTCCCGGGCTTCGGCACCAATGTAATATAGTTTGTATGTTCAGGGAAGAAGGAGGCGGGAACCGGCGAACATTTAAAGACTTTAATAAAAATAAATAAACAAAACGAAAGTAAACCGCGGGCAGCCCCTCACGGACGACTGCCACGCACACACATACAAAAACGTAAACAAAAACACAACGTAAATCCAGGCCTGGTCCTCTCTCGTCTTGCACTGTCGTCGCTCCTCCTTTTATGCTCCCGTCACTCCTCCGTGAGACGAGACCGGTGTGGCGCGCAGCTGGAGCTCATTATCACTCGCCACCGGCCCGCTCTCACGGTCCCTCGCCTCACTGCTTGCCACAATGATATTCTAATTATATGACCAGCACCTGTACATCAAATACATAATTAACCCGCTATATTGCTAAATCTTCCAGATTTTTCATATTAACAGAAAAATATACCGGACTAACTTGGCTTCTCTTGAGACTCCCCTGCTTCGCAGGACAGTTAATGATATGCTAAAGCTCCGCCCACACGTTGACGGGATTGGTTACATGTTTGTGACGTAGAGAACAAGGGTGATTTCAAACCATGGTTTTGAGACTGTATTTGGTTCACTGCAGTTTTAAGGAGAATCAGCAATGGTGTTGACTGATGAATTTGCTCATGGTTTGTCTTAAAGCATATTAAACACACCACATAGGCATATAAACAACATTTAAAAACGTGATTTTAACCACAGGGGGTCTTTAACTTTTTCCCCGCCAGTGTTTTTGAAAAAAGTTGCCAGCCACCGCCAGCATTTTTTATCATTTTCACAAAAGTTTCATGGCCCCCAGAATATTTAGTTGTATGAATATCTGAACATGCAATCTATCAAAAGAAAGAACAGACCCTCTGCTTTAAAAAAAAACAAAAAAATACTTTTTTATCAACACTTGTATATGGGTAAATTTCTTTAAAAAAAGCAACATTTTGAGCAAAAAGCTGAGAAAAAGTGTTTTTGTCAAAGACTACATCCAGATTGGCTTCAGAAAGATGATCAAAACACAGATGGAGTAGATCGAGTCCATCAACACCCCAAAGCTTTACAGTCCTGTAGCTCGTCCCGGGTCAACATTTCATTAACATTAGGCAGTTTTGATTGATATGCTGTTTAACGTTGATGATCGTGTTATTTTACATATGCATCTGCTTAAATATGCTATCGCTTATTTCTGCTTCTTCTTCGCATGTGTTTTGATCAGGAGATTCTGTACTCTTTCAGAAGATGTGTAATAGCACCCCCTACCGTATAATACGGTGGCCCAGTAGTGCACAACACAACAAAATTTAAAAATAAATTCACAACACAACGAAATCAAGCCACAACACAACGGAAATGCTCCCGACCACTAGGGGGCTCTCGGAGCGCAGTAAAGTTAATTTTCCTTGCCACTGTTCTATAGATTCGGCAGTCTTACAAATATATCAATACTACGATCAGTTTAAGTGTATGTAACCATTGTATATCGACATGAAATATTAATTCGAATCACCTACATGCATTATAGCTGCATATTTATACTTGAGAATGCTTTGACCAGCTACCACGGCGCATGATGCCTAAGGGAATGTCTGCCAATGCCACCAACTGGTTGAAATAATTTGTGTTGTGTTATGGCTTTTTCGTTGTGTTGTGGCTTGATTTCGTTGTGTTGTGAATTTATTTTAAAATTTTGTTGTGTTGTGCACTACTGGGCCACCGTATTATAACAGTGAAGACACGGAAAGTCGGAAATTTCTGTCAATGCCGGGGAAAGAGTTAATAAAAACTGTAACAAATGTATTGCTCATTGTTAGTTAAAGTTAATGAATGCCTTCACTAATGTTAACTAATGGGAACTTATTGTAAAGTTTTACCGAATAAATCTAGCTTTAAGTGCAGTAAAAGGAAAACAGTTGAAAAGCTGTTAAAAGTGATGGCTATTTTATTAAATGATTACATCTCTGTAATATCTTCTGCGGTTGTCTCATTAGCTGCAGTCTTTTTCATAAGCTTCAGGCAAAACTGAATTCACAGAGCTGAACGACGTGAACACTCAAATGATTCATCTAGAAATACAGCACTATATAATTTTAAGATGTCAGCTCTGTGTCAGACCCACCGCTGTCATTCTTCCACCTCATTTGCTTCGGTGACCAAAGAAATTATATAAAGTTTTGAACAAGCTGTTCACTATTTATATATTTTTCTTGTACACATGTAAGCTAACACCATATTAGACAGACTGAGATTTAGTTGTTTTTCATTTTCTTGAGAAAATATGAATGGTGCTTGTCAATCCAAAATGTTAGGGTGTTGTGGATAGTTACTAGGGCGTTGCTATGCAGTTGCTAAGGTGAATGGAGGGTTGTTTACCAGTGCAAGTCATACAATGTTAACTGGTCCAAGTCTGCTCGTCAATGTCATCCTAGAGGTCGGCCAGACAAAAATCAATAAATCACTGCGAAAATAGTACCCTTCTCAATTTGAGGGACAATTTATGGCCATTGCACAAGTGGGAGGAGTTTTGCACCAAAGTTTAATACTTTGGGTTAGGGGTTAGTTCAAATAAATACAGTGATGCTTGATTTACTGTAGCATGTACCAATAAAATGGGATCACAGAAGCGTGGTCTATTAGAATAAACTGCAGTGAAGGGGAAAATCAAATGGAGAGCAGAAAAATGAGGACAACTTCCTGTTGTGAAGTTGATTTGCAGGGAGAGGTACATCTGTTACATGCAGATGTTTGATTCTGTGAACATCTTTGGTTTAATCCGGTAGATCTAACTGCTGATTCCTGAAAAATAATTACGGCACATTTGTTTAGAAACACATTTGGAAGAAAGCGCACAGCATTTCTTCCCCTCCTGGCTATGATAAATTCATTCATGTCATATGAGAAATGACAAATTTAATGATCTATTGGCTCAGAAACCTACATGGGCATCAAAGGCACACTCACAAAATCACTAAAGCTGTTCCAAAATATAGGCAGCAACATTATGTTCACTCTTCACTCTTGAAAATAAAGGTTCTTTATGGTTCCATACAACATTTCCATTGCACATAATGTTATTTATAGTGGAAACAGGGTCTTTAGACTTTAAAAAGGACTGTGTTTTTGTTGTGTATCGTGGGTTTTGTGATAACAGAGATGGAATGTAGACATATACTATAAGTTATGCGATTGAAAGAGCAAAAAGGAGGGCTAAGAGACGAAATCCCCTACAACAACTTGCAGTGCTACATATCATCGAGGCTGAGAAAGAACACAACGCCGCAGACAAAGTCGACAGGTAAATGCCGTTAACATTAGCTTTCCGTATGTTTATGTCTTATGTCCGTGGAGTAAGTATATAAGCTGTGTTTACACAGCTTTTTAAAAATAGTTTCGTATGCACTGTAAACCCTAATGCTCAAAATAATTAATTGGTTTGAGTAGGATAAACTTAAATTAAACAAATTAGTTAAATTAAATTAACTTGTATGAGTATATATATATATATATGTATATATATACACTCACCTAAAGGATTATTAGGAACACCTGTTCAATTTCTCATTAATGCAATTATCTAATCAACCAATCACATGGCAGTTGCTTCAATGCATTTAGGAGTGTGGTCCTGGTCAAGACAATCTCCTGAACTCCAAACTGAATGTCAGAATGGGAAAGAAAGGTGATTTAAGCAATTTTGAGCGTGGCATGGTTGTTGGTGCCAGACGGGCCGGTCTGAGTATTTCACAATCTGCTCAGTTACTGGGATTTTCACGCACAACCATTTCTAGAGTTTACAAAGAATGGTGTGAAAAGGGAAAAACATCCAGTATGCGGCAGTCCTGTGGGCGAAAATGCCTTGTTGATGCTAGAGGTCAGAGGAGAATGGGCCGACTGATTCAAGCTGATAGAAGAGCAACTTTGACTGAAATAACCACTCGTTACAACCGAGGTATGCAGCAAAGCATTTGTGAAGCCACAACACGCACAACCTTGAGGCGGATGGGCTACAACAGCAGAAGACCCCACCGGGTACCACTCATCTCCACTACAAATAGGAAATAGAGGCTACAATTTGCACGAGCTCACCAAAATTGGACAGTTGAAGACTGAAAAAATGTTGCCTGGTCTGATGAGTCTCGATTTCTGTTGAGACATTCAGATGGTAGAGTCAGAATTTGGCGTAAACAGAACGAGAACATGGATCCATCATGCCTTGTTACCACTGTGCAGGCTGGTGGTGCTGGTGTAATGGTGTGGGGGATGTTTTCTTGGTACACTTTAGGCCCCTTAGTGCCAATTGGGCATCGTTTAAATGCCACGGCCTACCTGAGCATTGTTTCTGACCATGTCCATCCCTTTATGACCACCATGTACCCATCCTCTGATGGCTACTTCCAGCAGGATAATGCACCATGTCACAAAGCTTGAATCATTTCAAATTGGTTTCTTGAACATGACAATGAGTTCACTGTACTAAAATGGCCCCCACAGTCACCAGATCTCAACCCAATAGAGCATCTTTGGGATGTGGTGGAACGGGAGCTTCGTGCCCTGGATGTGCATCCCACAAATCTCCATCAACTGCAAGATGCTATCCTATCAATATGGGCCAACATTTCTAAAGAATGCTTTCAGCACCTTGTTGAATCAATGCCACGTAGAATTAAGGCAGTTCGGAAGGCGAAAGGGGGTCAAACACAGTATTAGTATGGTGTTCCTAATAATCCTTTAGGTGAGTGTATGTATAAAATATATGACACATTTAAAGTAATTGTTGTTTCATTGTTTTGAACTTGTTTCTTTTAATTTAGACTAACTTAAATTTAACCGAAACTGGGCCGTGATTTCTTTTTCCCAGCATGCTTTGACATGGTACTCGAAAGTGAGAGTAAATGCTAAAATTAAATGTTAAATAATATTTTTAGTTTTTTTTACATTTAGCTATGCTAATTTAGTTAAAAGCAATTCAAATAGTCAAAGTCAAAAAAAAATAAAACCTGCCAGTTTTGCTTACTTAAACTTTGAGGCCTGGTTTCACAGACAGGGCTTAGATTAAGCCAGGATTACACCTTAGTTTAATTAGGACATTTAAGTAGCTTTTATAAGTGTGCCTTAGAAAAAAAAACATTACTGGTGTGCATCTTGAGACAAAAAAATGGCACTGACATATTTTAAGATACATTCAGTGCAAGTTGCTTTCAGTTAAAACGGCTCAAACATGCATTTTAGTCTGGGACTAGGATTAAGCTCACCGGGGGAGAATTTTTTAATTTATTAAGAAATAATAATTTCTTGTAACTGATTACCTCAATTTTTTTCTATGTACACTTACGTCACTGGTAGTTCCTATTGTGCTAGGTTAGACCTTACCAAAAGGCATTCTTATTACTAAAATCATTCCCAGTTCCTGCGGTGTGAACACGCCAAAAAACGGGTACTTCCGCCAATAGTTATAGGAACTATGAAAATGCGAAAGCACCTGTGAAAGCCCTTGAAACAGAGCCATTTATGCATTTAAACTTTGATCCCAATTATGCAGTTACCTTTAAAAACACCTTGGGTGTGTATATTAAATGGTCTGATGGCATACTTGTATAATGGAAGCATACTAGACCTAAATTATTCTACCTGGGATGAGGTTGCAACCCCTAATCGTATTGTCTCATAAATATGTCACGTTTGTCATGTTTAAAGCCGGAGGACTGAATTGGTTTGACACCAGTTCCACAGCAGACATGATCGATAAGACAATATGTGCAAAGGCCTGAGAAAATTAAAGTTGTACCTGTCCTTTAAATAGCATATGGCAAGCAGATTATGCAAATGATGGGATGGCTTTGTGGTTTGGTTTAAGCAGTTGATTTGCTCCTGTTTGACAGGACCACAGCCATTGATTGCCATGCTTCATTGGTCAACCTTGTTCTGTTGGTGTTTCATTACTGATCAGATAAATAATGAATGACCAACCCTTAGAATTGTGTCTAAGACAGCAGCCATTCTCCCAACCTGCTCAAGCAAGACAATGCCTGCTGTCTACAAACAATACTTCTCCTGGGGCTGGATCACATATAATTTCCCTTTCAAACACTTTTACATTTAGTTGCAAACTAGCTTGGTCTAGATGTGTTCTACTGGGCAGCTGGTTAAAACACAAACGATGCTTGTGTTGCTGTAGGCTTGCAAGCGATTGGAATTCAGCATTGCAGGTAAACAGCACAAATGGGACCATACAAAAAATGTATTGCCTCAAAACAAGACACTGAATTGTGATGCCAAGATAAGATAGTGGAAATGTGGAGCACACAATATATTTCCTCTGTCATGGATATATGAAGTGCTCAGCCACAAACAAGTTCACTAGAGCCATTGAGGGTTAGCCTTGAGGGTTATTTTTCTTTGCTTTAATTTATTTGAACATTTCACGGTACATATAACATGTTATGTCATCAAACAAACATTCACGATGCACTGCTGTGATGGATTCTTCAGTTGTGAATATTTGCATTCTGGTCTAATGTTCAGTGGAACTGGCAACTTTGCAAATCTATACATACATATGTGTACAAAAAGTCCCATGAAATGGCATGGTGTGGGGTAGATACAGTATATCTCTATTGATCTCTTTCATTCTCACTGGGCCAGTTCAGCTGGAACAAACAAGTTACCATGACATGCATTTGTCTTCTATGAAATTCAGAATTTCAGAAATCACAAATGAAATCTCTTTAATATCTCAATTGATTATCTTAGTCTTATTCCGGGTGCACACTGTGCGTTTTATAATAGTCCTTTACGATTGTTCCTTGTCAGACATTACGAACATGATCCTCGCTGTGAGCCATGTCACACAGTAAGATCTCAGTTGACATTAATGTCAGACTGTACGATAGTCAAGGCACGTTAGAAACGGACGCATGCAAGAAAACTCGTCCAGGGTTTTATATCATCAATCATTGACAGTTCATTGACAGCGAGCTGCATTACACGCAGGATTGAAATGGTGGCTACAAAGAAATCTCTAGCGCTCATTTTGGTCATGGTTTGTCTTGAAAAACGAAGGCAATTTGACGGCCGTCGTAGGAGAAGTCACACAGCAGGACTGTGCACCAAATCTTCTGACACTAACGATCAAGGACTTCAGATTTTCGCCTAGGATCAAAGGAATCTTTTAGGATTTGTCTCAGACGGCCAAATCTTGGCCAAAATCGCAGTGTTCATCCGGCTTTAGTGAGAATACCTTAACATATATCGTATTGAATATTCCAACAAGGCATCATCCTCAGAATTCATTTGAATTAAACAAAAGTGCATTGTTCATAATAAAGAATTAAGGTGGCCATATGAGAGAACTCCAAAAGAGCAAAAAGTTCAAATGGAAAGCAAATGGAGATTTGCTGAGGTTTCCTATTTTTTTTTTTTTTTTTTTCTACTGGTAAAAAGAACCAAAGTAATTTTATATCCATTTTCAAAAGAGATCTCAACAGTGTCTCAAAACTGCTCAGGTTTGAAAAGACACTAAGTCTGCAATTAAAAGTTAGAGATTTCAACATAAAATCAAACATTACATTACAATACTATCCACACTCATTTTACAACTCTATAATCCTTCTGTACACTTTTAAAAATAAAGGTTCTTAAAAATAAAAAAAAATAAAAAATTAAAGCAAAGAAAAATAACCCTCAAGGCTATTTTGTATGACTCTAGTGAACTTGTTTGTGGCTGAGCACTTCATATAGCCATGACAGAGGAAATATATTGTGTGCTCCTCATTTCCACTATCTTATCTTGGCATCACAATTCTGTGTCTTGTTTTGAGGCAATACATTTTTTGTATGGTCCCATTTGTGCTGTTTACCTGCAATGCTGAATTCCAATCGCTTGCAAGCCTACAGCAACACAAGCATCATTTTAACCAGCTGCCCAGTAGAACACATCTAGACCCAGCTAGTTTGCAATTAACTGCAAATTGCATAAATTGCATAGCAAAAGTGTTTGGGTTATTTATTTATTGATATTTTTTTTTTATATATTTGAATCTCATTTGCATCTTAGAATCTGGCATCTATCTTAAAGAACCATGGAACCTTTTCATTGCACAAATATATACTTTATAGTGGAATCATCGAATCATCCAACCTCTGAGCAATGAAATTGCAGACTTTGATATTTTGGCTGCATCCTAAATCGCATACTTCCCTACTTTATAGTAGGCTAAAAACAGTATGTGACAAGAGTAGTATATCTGAATTCACAGTACTCATAAAAGAGTAGACAAAAAGTACCCGGATCATATACTACTTACGGCAAGATTCTGACGTGTGCATCCGATGGACACTTTACTATCCCATGAGGCCACGGGAGAAGATTTGTGAATGGCAGTGAAGCGACAGCAACTGACGCTGGTAGGTCACATGATAATGACAGTATGGTGACTGTATATGTCCCTATTACATTCATACTATATAGAATGTACTATTTTAGTGGCCGTAAACTAATTACTTATTTAAAATAAGTACCTACTCAAGAGAGTATGTGATTTCGGATGCAGCCAATCAGAGCATGACATTGTTGAGATTTCTTCTAAAACTAGTGGATGTGCGTTTATAGGGTCTATTTCCCAGTATAGAAAAAAAAATCTCCTCATTAGGAGTAACAATTGAAAGATCAAAAAGCTCTCATTCGTGACTTCTCCTTTCTATGGGATGGCCTTTGCTTTGGGTAAACATGCGAGAGAAAAACAGGAAAATTAGCTGTATCAGGACAGATATTCCCATTCCCCTCCAAGGGTGTGTGGAGCGGGTTAGAAAGGCATGGTGGGTGGAGACCTGAGGGATGAGGACTCACGGGTCGAGCTATATGTACGTATGTGTGTATATAGATAGATAGTTAAGTAGATGGATATTAGGCTCTGCTTAAATGCATGAGAGCACAATATGTAGGCTTCACTGGCTCTTAATGGACCACAAATTCTCTCCTCACTGTCAACCACACACTGCTTGCTAAAAATAGGAATGGGACTGTTTTTTCCCCTTCTTTGTCCTGTCATCTAGCATGACATGCAAGCATTCATTTTCTCCACAGTTTTTGTAATCTTTTAATCTAATTTTATTTATGCCCCCGCCCCTTCCACTGCCGTTCTACCTGCATCCTCAAGAGAGACGACGAAAACCATCTTTGTTGTCTTCACACGCTGTGTTTGCTCGGAGCTGTCAGCGCACGCAGCCTGTCGGTGTCATGTGGCAATGCCGGACCACTCAATGTTTGATTTCATGTCAATACAATTGGGAAGTCTTTCATTCCTTGAAGATTCACTGTTTCAGTTAATTTGCATAGAACTGTGACTTATGTCACTTTAAATAACATTACAACGAAGAATAAGCGTGTGGTTATTTTCCTTCAGTGGAAATGTGTGAAGAAGAGGTTGGATTTATTTTTCATTTAAATATCAACTGTGTCTAAAAATGAAACAATTGTTGACATGAATGTGGATAGCAGATAAGATCATTTGGTCTTGGAAGAATTTACTTTTGAGTTCATATAGAGTTCTCTTACTTTTGATTGTAGACATGAATATACAGTATTGTTGAAAGACATTGGAGATGCTCTTCATCAGTCAGATATTTCTCCTGAAATCCCTTTGAACAAATAAAAATAGACACAAATTAGTCATAGGAATTATATTCATTTAATGATTCTGGTACTGATTCCTCTTAACAAGCCTCTTAGGAAGTTTTTGAGTAAATTTGAGGAATACATTTAGAAAAAGCATTTTTTTTAATTTTTTTTTTATCATGAGATAAGTTTAATAATTAATAAAAGAACCCAGTTATAAGAGTCTTGGCTCCTAACCCCATGTTCTTGCAAGAATGTTCACGCTGAGATCCCTGACTTGTGCAATGTTTATGGACAACGCACTTCAGTTGAATTCTGAGGTATAACTGTTGGCATAATGAGAGAATTATAGGACACATCTTAAAGCACACTCATCCAGATGTTAGAGGTAACAGGGTCAGGAAAACCTAATTATGCAAAGAAAAGTCTCACAGGGTGTCTGCTGCTGAGGATTGATGTAAAGTAAATTGAGCATCATTCAGTTTGTCATGGTAAAATATAGGCTATGCATGCATACAAATTATTTGCCTTTGTTGTGAAAAAAATGGTGAAATCATTTGTGCAGTTGTTTGATTTACAAATTATGAGGCATATGAGCATAAGTCTGTTTCTTGATTGGAATTTAATTATCCCCGTAATTTGAAATACTTAATTATTTCCCTAATGTGATATAATCACCACTATTATCATCACCATCAATGTGATCAAATGATTCATTTAGGGCTATTACAGTGTTAGTTATAAAGAGTTCTGGAGTTCCACTCACTGCTTGTATGTAATAATAAAATACAATATGTTAGCAATGCTTTTAATAGCTTTTGCAACTTGTGAATATCAGTTCATTAGTTTCAGCAGTGTGAACTCCTTGCAATAATTCCTATAATTCAGTGTTCTGTACATTTTATGATTTTGCTAACTTCTCCTTCTCTCCCCTGTGTTGTCTTTTTAGATACACGGAAGAAGACAAAAAAATGCTGGCCAGGATTATTTTCGTTTGCTTCTTCTTTGCTGGTACTAGTTGTGGAGATACTGAACCCAAGGTGTTGTACGATGGAGCTTGCAATTCTTTGTCGTTGTGCACCTGTGAAGAGAAAGATGGACAGTTGTACATAAACTGTGAGGAGAGAAACATAAGCAAAATGTCAGACGTTGAAGTACCGTCAGATAAACCTTTTCATCTAAATCTATACAAAAATGACTTAGTGGAGTTACGTGCAGAGGACATGAATGCTTTCAAGAATGCCGTCACCTTACATCTCGGTGCAAACAGCATACAGGAGCTTGAACCTGGCGTGTTCAGTGCGCTGGGATCCCTGAAAAAGTTGCACATAAACAGCAATTTCCTGGTCATGCTGAAGGAGGACACATTTCACGGCTTGGTAAATTTGGAATACCTTCAGGCTGACACCAACTTCATCCGGGTCGTGGAGCCTGGGGCCTTCAGCAAGCTTGTCCGTCTTAAAGTTCTGATCCTCAATGACAACTCCATCGAGTTCCTTCCGAGCAACATTTTCCGCTTTGTGCCTCTGACACATTTGGATCTGCGTGGGAACAAGCTGCAGACACTGCCATACGTGGGTTTCCTGGAGCATATTGGTCGTATCATGGAGCTCCTGTTGGAGGACAACGACTGGGTGTGTAACTGTGAAATCTTACATTTAAAGGTCTGGATTGAGAACATGCGAGCGCAGTCATCCATCGGCGAGGTGGTTTGCAACAGGCCTGCAGATCTTAGAGGCACCCCTTTGGCTAGGGTCAAAAGGGATTTGCTTTGCCCCTCTCATGCTGACATCAACCTCGAAGAGCCATCAAAGTCTCTAGACATGGTTGTCACCCCATCCACTAAGGTTGTTCAGATACCGAATGCCAAAGATGATGCAAAGATACCAACACCTGCAAATGGCCTAGGGAAATTTTGCACGTCACTGTGCTCTTGTGACAGTACAGGTTTTTTAATGCACTGTGAGGACCAAGGCATTCAAAGGATATCTGATATAGGCATTCTTGAACAAAGCCCAACTATGCTGGTTTTAACAGGGAATATGATACAAAGGCTTTTCAAATATGATTTTGTGACATACGACAGTTTGGAGTTGCTTAATTTGGCAAACAACCAAATAGACTACATTGACAATGAAACTTTTCTAAGTTTGAGCAATTTGAAAAAGCTGTACCTGAATGGAAACAGGATCGAGAAAATCTCTGCAACAATGTTTCTTGGCCTTCACAACCTGGAATATTTGTTCTTGGAGTATAATGTCATTAAAGAGATTGAGGCTGGATCGTTCAACCCTTTGACAAATCTAAAGCTCCTGTTCCTAAACAACAACCGACTCAACACTCTCCCTGCCCAAATATTTCGTAATGTGCCCTTGGTCAAATTGAGCCTAAGGAAAAATGTCTTTATGCACTTACCAGTGAGTAATGTGTTGGACCAACTCAATTATTTAGAGCAAATTTATCTTGAGGACAATCCTTGGGACTGCACTTGTGATTTGGTCAGCCTCAAACAGTGGGTGGAAAAGCTTAGCAAGGACACTGTGGTGGGTGCCATCTTATGCCACACTCCTCAAAAACTGACTACTGCTGAGGTTAGAAACCTCAAGCATGATGTTCTCTGCCCTGGCTTGGTAACCTATAAGTCCTTACCTGGAGGCACCGAGGATGGTATCCCAGTCACACCTGCACCGGAGGGCGGCACCAGCGGCTTCTTCCAGTCCCTTACAAATGCTGTGCCATTATCAGTGCTCATCCTCTGCCTTCTCATCCTCTTCCTGACCATCATTTTCTGCGCTGCTGGGATTGTTGTGTTTATGCTACACCGTCGGCGGAGACAGGTCAAAAAGAAACAGGCTGAGGAGCAACCTCGCGAGAGCAGTCCCATCCACCTGCACTACAGCATGTATGGCCAGAAAACCACCCACCACGTAACTGAAAGGCAAGGACCCAGCATGTACGACGAACCTCCCCATAGCCCCATCATTCAGGTCTGCAGGAACCCCAGTTACTGCTCTCAGCACAAAGAATACGAGTTAGATGACTACAATAGCGATAAACCTAAGCATATCTGCCATAGCATCCTTGACAAGGACAACGAATCCCTCCCTAATGTGAAATTCAGGGCTGTCACTGACTACCCCGCTGAGTTTGTGAGTTTGGGAGACGCGAGCTCCTTGTACAAGAACATCTTAGAAAGGGAACGGGAGCTCCAACAGCTCAGCCTCACAGAATACCTCAGGAAAAACATATCACAGCTACAACCAGCTGTGGACATGCAAGTCCCCAACCACCACAAAGAGCTGAAGCTAATGGAGACTCTCGTTTATACAAGGCCGAGGAAGGTCATGGTGGAACAGACTAAAAATGAGTACTTTGAGCTCAAAGCCAACTTACATGCCGAGCCAGACTATTTAGAAGTCTTAGAGCATCAAACGACTTTCAACTGAGATAAGTACACTGTATACTTTGATTTGACAAATGATACTCCAAGTGCCTTGACAGTCCATTCTGAGTTCTGATTTAGCCCAAGAGATATAATACAACAACGTCAGAGTAGAGGCAATTCTCATGATACAATCATTTGACGCTGACACAATGTCTAATTTCAGGTGGACCTTTAGCGTTAGCATGCTATTGGACATTGCAGATGATGGATTATACATTCTAACAAAATTCCAATCACACAGAAAGAGTCACAGAGTTGGACAAGATTGGCTTTGATACCAGAACATTTGTTTTGCATCGTGGGTAATGCATTCTCTTTATGTTTGCTACTTGGTAGGGGAGACTAGCATAGAGTCACTTCACATTTCTATCTGTGTATCTCTTATTATGTATGTGACAGATCTTTAAGCTCTGTTTATCTGTAGCAATGGAAGAAAACATGTTTTCCTTCTTTTTTTTTCTGTCAGACAGAACATTTATGGCTAGTTGAAACATTCCCTGATTTGCTAAGCTTTGAATTAAACATGCCCAACATAATTTTTGTTCATTAAATATTAAATAATGGTGGTACTTAGATCTCACATTTATTAATAAATAAGGTGTCATCAACAGCAAGTAGCTTGCCAAGTGGCTATTGTTTTGACCCAGAGGTCAGACTTTATGACTGGGCTCATTTATCGTGCCTGAAATTGGCGTCTCACCTGGAATTGTCAACATGCCTGGAGTGTTTGCTCAGAAATGATGTCATACAGACCCACTTGCTCATTACCTCCACTGCTTCTGATATGGACAAAAACTCTGCTGGGCATCATTGGAGAAATGAAAAGAAAAGAATTGCACTACTTAAAATACTATTTAAAGGTGGTTGATGACAATCACGTTGTGGGGCCGCACAGTCTATTCCCATAGGACAACCGAGTAGTGTAGCGTCTGGTTTGTAAAATAATGTTGTTTAAAGTTCCTTTCGACACAAATCATATCTGACTATTTTCTTTCAGCATGACAATTATGCAGGGTGTTTTATCTTCATTATGTGGCTGGAGAAGAAAAGAAAATATATCTATATATGTATATGTATAGAGAAAATATGCACACAAATTATTGTGTTGAGCCTTGACATGTTTTACTGTATGGAAGAGCACCATAGCTTTATTTTGTACAAGTGTGGATGAGAGTTATTTATTCTGTATATTTGTACATAATTTAACATTTATATGTTTGTGTGCCTTTAATGTGGTACCAATTAAGCTGTAAATAAAAGATAAATAAATAAATAAATCGAGAACATTGCAATATTATGGTCAGTAACATGAATAGCATGGTACAAGTAAATAAGAAAAAAAAAAAAAAAAAAAACTATGGGAAAAATAGAAAAATCATATTATTGTATGCCAGTGGTTCTCATGGGTTGATGACAATGATAGCATCTCAGATGGTAGGGGGGAAATACTAATTGCAAAAAATTAAATGAATTAAGCATTCAATTGTGCAGTTAGGAGGATAACACAATAAATTGTTTTTTTTATCAGCTTTTAAAAGAGCTGAAAGAGATTTCCAATTAGTATTTTGGTGCAAATGCATCTGTCACTTGGTAGAAGCTGAACAATTAGACAGATGACAACAACGAGAGATCGCTTGATGTGTCCTCATATTCAAACCGAGCGCAAATTTATTCAAAGCAAACATAAATATGACCAAGACCACATTAAGTATGGGTTACACTGAAGCAAATCAAGTGAACCACTGATCTATGATTTATACTTTTTCTGGTTTGTGAACTAATAGTAATAAAGTCATTTTTATGAGAATAAACATGTTTTAAAGTTGTGAAATATCAAAAATAGCATCAAGATTATTTCATGCCTAATAACAGTGAAGTAGTTAATCACAAAAGTCGCACATGTCAACACAGAGTATGTGAACTTGACAGTTTGCCATTGCGAAACATGATTCTGTCAGACCCTCGTTTCTCAAAAGAGCCTTTTATGAGTGTGCAAGCAGCATGCAACATTCAGTTGCTCAGAACATTGAAGGCTTCTTTTCATCCTCTCCACACTTTCATCTTCCTCCTCTCCTCGCTTAAGTGGCTTTCCAATATTTTCCATTAACCATCAAATAGAATCATTCACATCAACCTGAGTAGAATTTCTGCACTACCTTGAGAAAAAGGTAGTCACCTTAGCAGGAAAGACTAAGAGCATTTAAGCTAAATGGATGATTTCAAAAATGATTTCAAAAATTTCGACCAATGACTTTTGACAAGTCGGTTGTTGCATATTCCAGTAAAGTGCAAAACAGTGTTCACTTTCAGGACTGGTTTTCTTTATTTTCAAGGATGTCAATTATTGTGGTGTGAATATTTCAGCAAGGGAAACAAAGCCAGCGGCACCTTCACATTGCTGGAAATGAGTATTGCAAACTTCCACTTGATAGATTTTAATGCAGTTTTTTTTTTCTTTGCATGCAAGGGTACACCAGAACAGGCACTAAGAGCTTGATATCTACCATTTATTCTTTATTATGCCCTCTAAACACTAGTTTTAGGCCGAGTCCTCTGCGCTTCAGTGCACATACCTGATTTTTTTTATCCTGAACTCACCTCACATAACAGCAAATCCTCTACAGAGTATGTGTAGAACGGTTGTGTAGTAGATGATATTAACAGTGAGGTTTTTCACGAACCTTTTCGCAATTTTGCAAGTATTTCACATCCAGATTTTAACTCTCAAGGGCTTTAAAAAGTCTTCTCTTACCTACAAGTTATATTATACTTCACAGCAGTGCCATTCGAACATGGTATATATAGACATTTATAGTATGTCAAATCGTCGGAGGCTCTATGACTTAACGGTTCTCTATATAAGCACAGGAGGGTATGTGTAAATGTCTGACAGAACTAAATGGTTTCCATTAGAGTCATATGCAACTAGTGGGCTCTGTATGTAATTCAGCAAACATGCATAGCAATATCTCCTTCTCTGGGGAGATTTTGAGTAATGAACTCGGCATGTCTAACCTCACGGTCTGTAGATAAATCATTCCTGTTGTCTGTTGCCAACAAATCCATGTAACCTCTAATGCACATCAATGCATCTTTGATAGCATATATCTAAACTAAAACATGCTTGAAATGATTAGTAGTGGCAGGTCTGTTTTAGCATATAATGTACTTTAAACCTGCTGTTTAAACATGCCAATGTCTGGACCATCCAGTGCTGCAATAAACAGTATATATATATAAAATATCTGTATCTAGTCTGGTCAAACATACAAATTAATAGCCATAAAATTAAGCATATTATTCCTGAAGATTTTACAGACATAGTTGAAGAAAATATGTTTGACCATTCGAATACACAGAATATTTCAATCCACACACACACACAAAAATTAAATAAAATAAAAAATAAAAAACTTATCAAGTGCAGATTATATCAAATGCATTTATAACTAACTAAAGCAAAATATGGCAAAAAATGCATTTACATCTTTTTGCTGTGTGCATCTTCAAATTTAATAGAAAATAACTTTATTTTTGATGCAATTTTAAAATTGATATCAAGATTATTATACAAATGGCTGTAAAACAATTAAGTACTAAAGGAACATGCAGTCAAACAAATGGAAATGATCTTTTTAAAAAAAAGTAATTTTTTTGTGTGCATTTTCAAATTAATAAAAATATGTTGTTGTATTGTTAAAATCATGTATTGTTAATACTGATATTAAAATCATAATAATAAAATATAATACTTAAAAAAATACTGTAAAAATAATGTCAAATATATTATTTAATAATATATAGTATTAATTAAGTAATATTCTGCAACAAGTATTTACACCTGCTTTGTGCATTTTCAAATTAATAGACATATTAACATTGTGTTGTATTGTTCATATATTTGTAATATTGATATTACTGTTATAATAAAATACAATACTTGTTAAAAGTACTGGAAAATTAATGAAGTACCAAAGGAACATAGAGACAAAAAATGACATTATTTATAAAAAAATAATAATAATAATAATAAAAAAGTAATACTCTGCAAATAGGACATAACGAATTCACATCAGTTTAGATGTGTGTATCCTCAAATTAATAAAACATATTTTCATTTGTATACATATATAATTAATAGCCTGTTGATATTACAATTTTGTAAAATCTACTGTAAAATTAATGAAGTACTGAATGAGAATGTAGTCAAATTAAACAGAAACAAATTAATGTATCTTAATATTGTTCTAACATGAATTAATAAAGCTCTAACATGAATTGTGTTGAAAAACATTCTATATTTGTAATTCTGTTTGTATGAGTACATATTCCAGTTATAATTTCAGCTAGCCTAATTTACTAAAATATTGAAGAGCATACAGTACCAATGGATAGCATACATTCTTACATGTATATTAACAACCCCAGAGTGAAGGCTAGTTTGCTAGTATTGACCCATATAACTATAGCCCTTATTTGACTCCTTCATAATAACAATACTTAGTCAAATATCTGTCCAGAGATGCTGTGTGGCTCAAGTCATCAAATATTTTTTTTTTCTTGCCAACATATCACTTCTGCTCTTCTTCTCAATAACTGCATTCAGAGGTTGAGTCACGCAATGCCATGTTGCGACTGGTTCAGTGCATACTTTTAGAGATTATATGACAATCAAAGAATCTTTTGGCAAAAAGCTGTTGTATGCGGCTATGTGGTGGATAAAAAACAAGCCTTGAAGTCTATTTTCCATCCCATTGGTGATAAATTGGCGTCCATTGAGTTCATCTCCTGAGGCAAATCTACAAAAAAAAAAGAAGAACAAGACAACTGTTTCTTGTAACATGGTGGATCTTCTGTCAGATGTCTGTAAGACTTTGTTCCACAGTACTTATTACTCATGGCTAATTTGCTTGCTGTTTTTAGTCCCTGACAAAGTGGCAAACTAGTTTGACGGCGTAAGGGGCAAGTCATCACAAATGCCTGCTCTCATTTTCCTTCCTGTCAGTTGCAACAGAGTTACTTTGGGCTACCCCTCAAGTGTTTGACAGATTTCTCACCAGATCTTCATATCTTCCCAAGCCAAATGAGAAGCTCTTTGCTCCAAAATGTCAGAGTCCTTACCCTTGACCTCTCCAGACAGGAGTTTGTCAAGCGACATCTGCTAATGTGCGGCTTCCGAAAAAACCTGAACACGTCGAGCAAGCTTTCCATCAAAACGACTGTCCTTAAATGTTGTCCAAAATTCAGATTTTCCTAATATTATCTTCAGACAATGCTAGTAAACCACAGAATACCACAGTAATCATGAGAACATTTTTTTTTTGTAATATTAGTTAAATTAGCTAATTTGACAGAAATATATCACTTTATTATACTATATTTGATATGCCAATGCTATGCAGTGTTGTTATTGTTAACTAAAACTATTGCAAATCACTTTCGGTAATTAAAATAAAACTAAATTAAACAATATTAGATTAAGAAATTAGATTAAGAAGAGCTAACGTTACTAAAAAATGAAATAAAAATGAATTAAAGTTGTAAAGAAATATTAAACATGACAAAAGAAAATAATTACAGAAATTAAATTAAAAATATAAAAATAAAAGCTAATTCAAATATTTAGTACTAGTACTAGTACTAGTATTATTAATTATTAACAGTATTAATTAGTATAATACTAAAAATAACACTGATGCAATGGTATTTTGTGTATACTGTGTATTTTGGTGGTTGTTCTTGTGATTTCAAGGGTATTTCTGGGGATTTGTCTGTATTTAGGGATCTAGGGTTTTTATTAGGGCTGGTTAATATATATTTCTCGATTTTAATTGATTCTCATTTTTATGAACATCAAGAAGGAATGTTTAAAGATACAGTACAACTTACTGAAATCCGTATCCTGTCTCATGTATTCGCTCAGTAGCCAGGTTTCCATTACAGATTTGTGCAAAACTTTTGCGATATTTTCTAAATGTCGATAAAAAAACGATTGCGAAATGACGGCATTTCCATTAACCGATGTTATGCAAGTAAAACGTAATTTTTTCCTCTTTTGCGATAAGTTATTCAAAAAATCATGGCGACAGATGTTGTTAGGTTTATGCATATCGCAGTCACCGCACTAGCCATTATTTTTAATCGAATGAGACGTATGCGTGTTATCCAAACATTAATGGCAAGGTCCTTATACTTGCGAGTGGCCATGCATGAGGTGTTTCTTCCTCATATCTGCTTCAAGGTCTTGATAAATTGTGGCATTTCTTTGTTGTTTAATCCGGTATTAATCACCTGGGAGTATAAAAGCTTGGTGTGTTTAACTGTCAATTGTCTGACGAAGACATAGTTGAATGTTACCATCTGTGTGGGAGTCTACTATTCAAATTTTTTTTTTAAATTTTGAGCCGTGGTATGACGACTTTTTTTCTGCTTTTTAATCCAGTATTCCCATAGTTTAATAAGGAACTTTGTCTCATCTTCTGTCCAAACATAAAACGCCATTTTTATAGAATGATTGACTTTTATGTACGCCAGGTCACTTGTAAATGCCAAAAAAAACTATTTCCATTGCGGTTTTGCGAGATATTCCTTATTTTGTTTGCCTGAAAAACCACATCATTAAAGCGCAAAAACTTTTTTGCAACATATGGGAGTTTTTGCGAAATTGACAATTCCATTGGCTGTATTTTTATTTATTTTTTTAACTGCGCAAATACATCAATATAATGTAATGTTATATTTACCTCAGAAAAGCCATTCAGTGACCATAAACTCGTTAGTGAAGTAAAAAAAAAAAAGAACTCTAGAAAGGAGCATTTTGCTAAATATGCATCATATTACACATTCATGTTCTTCAGTATTTAGTGTATGTTTGAATAAATCCATCAAGTTTTTATGATAATGTTTATAGGCCTATTTGTTTATACAGTGGTGGTCAGAATTATTGGCACCCCTGGTAAATATGATCAAATATGGGTGTAAAAAACAAATCTGCATTGTTTATCCTTTTGATCTTTTATTTTAAAAAATCACAAAAATGTAACCTTTCATTGAAGTAAAAGAATTGAAAGTGGGGGGTAAATCACATTATGAAATAAATGCTTTTCTCCAAAACACGCTGGCCACAATTATTGCCACCCTTTTATTAAATACTTTTTACAACCTTTTTGCCAAGATAACAGCTCTGAGTCTTCTCCTATAATGCCTGATGAGTTTGGGGAACACCTGACAAGAGATCAGAGACCATTCCTCCATACAGAATCTCTCCAGATCCTTCAGATTCCCAGATCCATGCTGGTGCTTCTTCTCTTCAGTTCAGCCACTCATTTTCTATAGGGTTCAGGTCAGGGGACTGGGATGGTCATGGCAGAAGCTTCATTTTGTGCTCAGTGACACATTTGTGTGTTGATTTTGATGTTTGTTTTGAATCGTTGTCCTGATGGAAGATCCAACCACGGCCCATTATAAGATTTCCAGCAGAGGCCGTCAGGTTTTGATTTTTTTATCTGTTGGTATTTGCTAGAATCCATGATACCATGTATCTGAACAAGATGTCCAGGACCTCCAGCAAAGAAAATAGGCCCAAAACATTAAAGATCCAGCTGTATTTTTAACCGTGCACATGGGGTACTTTTTATCCCTGTTTGCACCAAACCCATCTGGGGCATTTGCTGCCAAAAAGCTCTTTTTATAATTTCATCTAAACACAGAACCAGGTCCCTTATGAATTTCCAGTCGTGTCTGATCTGAATATGCTGGAGTTTGTTTCTGGATGAGCAGGGAGGATTTTTCTTGAATCCCTCCCAAACGACATGTGGTGATGTAGGGGTTGTTTGATTTTTTTTTTTTTTTTTAGGCTTTCTGAACCTAAGACTCAACTAATCTCTGCGATTCTCCATCTGTGATCCTTGGAGAGTCTTTGGCCACTCAAACTTTCCTCCTTGCCGTGCATTAGGACGATATAGACACACGTCCTCTTCCAGGCAGATTCGTAACATCTTTAGTTGATTGGAACTTCTTAATTATTGCCCTGATGGTGGAAATGGGAATTTGCAATGCTTTAGCTATTTTCCTACAGTCACTTTCTATTTTGTGAAGCTCAACAATCTTTTGCTGCACATCAGAACTATATTCTTTGGTTTTACTCATTGTGATGATGAATGATTAAGGGAATTTGGCCTTTGGCCTTTCCTCCTATTTATACTCCTGTGGAACAAGACATCATAGTTGGACAATTGCATGTTCCTAGTCACCCTGGTGTGCAAAAGAAAAAAAAGTAAAATATTAATATACTTCAGAGGTATTTTACTCATAAAAAATTCTAGGGGTGCCAATAATTGTGGACAACGTGTTTTGGAGAAAATCATTTATTTCATAATGTGATTTTCCCCCAACTTTCCATTCTTTTACTTCAATGAAAGGTTAGATTTTTGCGAATATTTTGAATGATAGATCAAAAGGATAAACAATGCAGATTTATTTTTTACAGCCATCTTTTATCATATTTACCAGGGGTTCCAATAATTATGACCACCACAAAAAACAAGTTGGAGTATAACATAATGATGTCATTATAATAACTTTAATAATCTATAATCTTCATTGTGTGTAATTTAAGTGTTTGTATACAAATCAGTTAATATTAACCTTCAATATTTTTCTTGAGAAAATTTGCCTATATATGCCTAAATTTGCTTATATATCCAAATTATTCAATATTGAATCGAAATTGAATCGCAAGCTTGTGAATCGAAATCGAATCGAACCGTGAAATTTGTTTCTTAATTAGTTTTTTGGAATATTTCTATGTGAATGATATAGTATTCTTTGTTGTTTATCTGTGGTTGCTAGGGTGTTGTGTATGATTATCAGGGTGTTGCTGTATGGTTGCTAAGTTTTTGCTTGTTGATATAATGATATAGTATTCTGCATGGTTGCGCAGGGATTTTGGTGGTTACTAGGGTGTTCTTGTGGTTACTAGGGTGTTTGCTTGAGCAACATTGTGTTGCCATATGGTTGCTAAGGTTTTGTTTTAGAATGTTGCTATGTGATTTATATAGTGTGTTTTCTAAGTGGTTGATTGGGTTCTGTGTATGGTAGGTTTTCAGCATGTTGCAGTGCAAATGCTATGGTATTATTTGTGATTGCTAAAGAATTTTGGTGTTTATTACACTTGTTTCACACTTGTTTCAACCCATGTTTGGGTCAAATATGGACAAACCCATCTGTTGGTATAAATTAATTATTAACTAAATTAACTCTCCATATTTGACCGAAACATGGGTTGAAACAACTCAGCATTTTTTTTACACTACATGATGTTCTTGTGGTTACTAGGGTGTTGCTAGGAGCTTGCTAGAGCATTGTAAGTGTTGCTATATGGTTGCTGGTTGCTTTTTTTATTTAGAATGTTGCTATGTGATTGATATGGTTTTCTGTGTGCTTGGACTGAAAAATTATTGTGAGTGTTGCTATACAGTTGCTAAGGTTTTAGAATGTTGCGATGTGTGTGGTTTCTAGGGGGTTGCTAGGGTGTCGTGTCCATCTGAAAACTAATAACAAAGCCCTCCTTAAGGAAACCACTAATCACACTGTCTGAATCCTGGCCTATAGACTTTATGTAGTTCCGCCTCTTTTTCAGCGCTACGCTCGTGGTGTTCTGTCTTCCAGTTTGTGTTTCCACAGAATGAAGGTAAGATCTTATGGATTTATGAATGCACCGGTCATTTTAAAATCTTCCCGGTCAGCTGATATTTGTTATGACATCTGCTTCAAACATTACAATGTTCATGATAACTTAAGTAAATACACTTCACCAGCGAATTACTCTTTAACAGCGATGCCATAGAAATATACAGAGCTACTGGAAGTTTAAAGACAAAATTCTAAAGATGGCTGTGCGCTTGTTCCTCTGGTGCATAAGGTTTATAACTTCATCTTTTTCTCTTGCTCTCTGCGTTAGATACATTAGTATTCAAGGTCATATGTAACTAACAGATTGTATCTCATTCCCCCGAGACAGCTGATGAGTTCCCACTCTAGATGTGCCGCCTTATGAATGTAATGGATGCAGTCCTCTTTCTAGGAGCATGTGTTAACATTAGCTTGACATGTTACCTGTCCAGTGCTTTTCTTGTTTGCCGTGGGGAGACACGCATTATGGCATGTATTTTATACCTTGTCAGCTGGCAGCTCATTTAGGAATTCAATGCCCACCTTGACCCATGAACCACTGCTGCCATGCGCTTTTTGCTATATAGTATGTTGACAGATGATGAGAACTGTTCTTGCATATGAATCACAAATGCAAATAGTGCTTATCCATGCAAAACTTGTTGCCATGATGCAAGGCTGTTGTGGTATATCATTATTATCCAACTTTAACCTGTTAACTGTCACCCCCCCTTTTTTCATATAGACATGAAAATGCACTATCCAAACTTAATACCGTTCAGCTGCAATACATCTCACAAACAGGGATGAGAAATTCAGATGGGAAGATAATAAGAGCATAACCATTAAAAGAAAACTGTTGAGATGAGATTTAGTGACATCTATGGTCAAGGCGAAAAGTAAAAGGAGCGGGCGACATCTTACCCCAGAGGCCTTAGCAAACTAAAAGAGTAAAGTGGAAAACAATGCATAAAATAAAGTAGCTCACTCAGTCAGGTTTGACAGAGTAACGAGGCCGCTCACAAAACCAAAGGGTCAGCAATAAATCCCAACGACCTTTAACCTCCGTTTCACTGCAGAATTCCCCAGATTTAAAGGGCAAGTGGGCACAAGCTTAAGCCACCTCTTGTGAACTCTGTGCTGTCACCCACTTCGTCTGGAGTTTTTCTGGTAGACTGGTCTGTCAGTCTCAGTTTGAGATCAGCACTGGACACCAATGTCAGTCGCAAAGCTTCTCTTTGCTTCACTACTGAGTCTGGCCCTCTCACAACGCCTGCCTGACCAACCCTGCGGCTATTTTTAGCTGCTTCACTGCACCTCCAAAATGAGCACCAGCCTTTCCTTTTTAGATTAGATGGCCTGATGCAGCCTCTCTTTTGATAGTTTAGAAAAGGGGAATGATCAATTCCTCTTGCATATTACGCAGTCACCCAATGCACTTGAACCAACTTTGTGGTCTCACGACTTCGCTTCTCACGTCACATATAATTTCCTCTAACCCTATCTTGATTCATTGCCTTGGCTTTGGTTCTTTTTATATATTTTTTTCCCCTTCCCTAGCTGGACTTTTTTTTTGTCCTGCTCAGCAATAATTCCTAAAACTTCCATTTCTCCAGGTACTTGACAGGGATAATCTCAGGATTAAGGCTTAAAGTGTCAGTGATCTCAACTGTCCAAATTCTCCTGTATTTACAAGTGTAAACGTATGATTACCTTTCGTCTGAGTTACCAGTGTAAACACAAAGGAATTATGAAAGCCAGATGGAGGTGGGACTGCATGACAAGACGAATGTGATTTTTCTTGCAGGGGTGTGTCCTTTGTCGAGTTCTCGCTACAGGGTGAATGTATCAGTCTCTTGTTTATTCGAAAAGTTTGGCGGTATGCATCTGGACAGTGTCCAAAAGTAGGTGCATCCTTTAGTGTGTGTTCTTGAAAGATTAATGCATATTGTGATTTAAATAAATCAAACAGGAAGATCAGGTGCTTTCAAACGGTCATATGATGCAAATGCCACAAGTTTGAATCATTGCTACATTTCCCTCCACCATCCTGTCATCCTGCTATGAATAACAAAGGAAAAAAGAAACACATACATTATACATATATAAATTATGAATTGATCAATGAAATAGATCAAAACTGACAGTAACAACTTTAACTTTGTTACATTTGTTGTTACATTGCTGTCATTTTGAACTTGCTATGCATCAAAGAATCCTGAAGAAAAACTGTGTTCAACATTGATAATAATCAGAAATGTTTGTTAAGCAGCAAATCATCATATTAGAAAGAATTCTGAAGGATCGTGTGACACTGAAGACTGGAGTAATGATGCTGAAAAATCAGCTTTGGCATCAAGGGAACAAGTTCCATTTTAAAATATTCTAAAATAGAAAAGCCTTGGTGATCATAAAAAACTTATTTCAACAACAATTAAGATCTTACCTACCCCAACCTTTCGAACAGTATACTTAAAACCTGTCTAAGTGAAACTTGCAATGTGTTTCAGACGCGTCTAATCAAATTTCACCCTCCGGGTTCACACCACACAATATTTTAGTCTTTTATGATAGTCATTGTCAGATGATGTGATTTTGACTCATGGACAAGAAACATATCAGACTACACATTGATTCCCGACCAGTCATCGCTAATCCTATAAAGGATTAGTTCACTTCAGACTGAAAATTTCCTGATAATTTACTTACCCCCATGTCATCCAAGATGTTAATGTCTTTCTTTCTTCAGTCGAAAAGAAATTACATTTTTTAAGGAAAATTCCAGGATTTTTATGTAATCTTATCTAGTGAAATGATCGGTCATTTTCTAAAAATGTATATACTTTTTAACCACAAATACTTGTCTTGCACTAGCTCTGCGATGCACATTATGTAATCACATTGGAAAGGTCACATGACGTAGGTGGAAGTACTGACCCAGTGCTGAAAAACTCCATCTCATTTTCTCCTCCAACTTTAAAATCGTCCGACATCGTTGTTTTAACTTTTTTTGCACGTTTCTTTGCACGTTCGCTTTGTAAACACTGGATCGGTACTTCTGCCCAGGGCTGTAACCACCATAGACATTGAGGGGGACAAGTCACCCCCAATAATTAGAAATTCAAATTTAACAGCGGATCTATGTATTTATTCACTAACGGGAAGACTCTCGAGCCTAACAATCTCGAGCCTGTTGCAAATTAATGCAAATTTTATTTTCAAATAGTCCCAAAACGATTAATTCCTAACTAGCATTAGACCTAGAATTTCATTCACTGTTCAGTTTTTTTATGCTTTATAAAAATAAAAAAAATGTTTCCCCCCAATGTTCAAGACATGGTTACAGCCTTGCTTTCCAACATGATTACGTAATGCGCATCGCAGAGCAATGAAATGTTCACCCAAAAATGAAAAAGTCATCCTAGGTGTATATGACATTCTAAAATCGGAGTTATATTTAAAAAGTCCTGGCTAATCCAAGCTTTATAATGGCAGTGACTGTTGCTCTGTTTTTGAAGTCCATAAAAATGCATCTCTCCGTCATATAACTGCTCCACACGGCTCCAGGGGGTTCAAAATGCTTACGCTAAGCATTTTGAATGGCGAGAGGCGCTACTCTTTTTCCGTAAGTTGAAAACGAAATGCGATCGGCCAGAAGCTAGATAATTTACTTCATAAAGTTTTAAATATGCTTATTTTTCTTACACAAACGCATCAATTCGCTTCAGAAGGCCTTTATTAACCCCCCGGAGCCAGGTGGAGCAGTTATATGTCGGACAGATGCACTTTTATGAAACAGAGCAACAGTCACTGCCATTATAAAGCTTGGATTATCCTGGACTTTTTTAATATAACTCTGATTTTATTCGTCTGAAAGAAGAATGTCATATACACCTAGAATGACTTGAGAGTGAGTAAATCATGGGCTAATTTTCATTTTTGGGTGAACTAACACTTTAAAAAGTATATACACTTGTATTTTTTTTTTTAAATGACCAATCGTTTCGCTAGATAAGACCCTTATTCCTCGGCTGGGATCATGTAGAGCCCTTTGAAGCTGCACTGAAACTGCGATTTGGAAGACATGAAAGACATGAAACAGAAAGACATGAACCTCTTGGATGACATGGGGGAGAGTAAATTATCAGGAAATGCTCGGTCATGCAGGTTTGCGCTGCACAACCTAAGGAAGATCAGACTGTTCCTTACAGAGCATGCAACACAGCTTCTTGTCCAAGCCCTGGTCATTTCTAGGCTTGACTACTGCAATGCGCTTCTGGCTGGACTTCCATTGTGTGCAATCAAAAGACTTCAAATGATTCAGAACGCAGCGGCACGTCTTGTCTTCAACGAGCCCAAAAGGGCCCATGTCAGACCTCTCTTCATCTCTCTGCACTGGCTACCACTCGCTGCCCGCATTAAGTTCAAGGCTTTGACGCTTGCTTACAGATCCACCACAAGCTCAGCACCCGCATACTTCGACTCGATCCTACGAGTCTACAGCCCCACCAGAAGCCTCCGCTTAGCTAAGGAGCGGCGGCTTGTGTTATCATCACAGAGAGGCATGAAATCCCTCTCCAGAACTTTTTCATTCACTGTTCCCGGCTGGTGGAACGATCTTCCCACCTCCATCCGGATGGCAGAATCACTGACATCATTCAAAAGACAGCTAAAAGCCCATCTCTTCCGTGAGCATTTAATTTTATCATAAAAAAAAAAAAAAAAAAAAAAAAAAAAAAAAATCTAATTTCTTTTTCCTCTATCCTTCTCTACACCCCCCTATTCTAGCTACTCTAAGCAATGTCCAAAACTTATTATTTAAGGCACTTTTTCTTCATAACGGATCGCTTCCTGTACTCCTCAGTTGTAAGTCGCTTTGGATAAAAGCGTCTGCTGAATGCATAAATGTAAATGTAATGTAAATGAAATGTTCAAAGTGAACTAATCCTTTAACATTGTACATGATTTCTTCGAGAAGGTGGAACTAGTGACTGACTTACGTAAACAAGAGCGTAAACAAACAATGGCATGTTAGCTTAATGCTAATTCCAGCACTCACCGGGTTGCTGAAGCGCCTCCGCTATCGTTCGCCAGCATTTGTTTTTTACTCTGTTGTGGTATTCCCTTGAAGAAACATCCTAAAGAAAGGAGTATTGTTGCCAAACCTTTCCTTCATTGCATAATTCCACTTAGTAGCACCAATAACATTGTCTCTTTTTTGTTTCGCCATGTTTGAAAGCTGTGTACAGAAGAGCTTCTGTGCTCTTATTGGTCAACGTCACAGATGTGATGGAACCCATCGTGGACGACCGTACTAGTCTTCTGTCGGGATGTTGTGAAGCGCTGCAGACACAGCGTCAGTTTGTCATCCATTATGGCACATAAACGTTTTAAATCGCTTTATCTTGTAAAACGATTGATTCTTGTGCCCTGACACCCAATGTCGTTTAGGAATCACCACGACACCCAAAATCGGGCTGATATTGTGTAGTCTGAACCTGGAATTACACATGATGTTCCAAAATATTATGCAAGTGACATATCAGTAGAGGATTTCAGTACAAGTTGCATTTCATCCACCTCTATCCAAAGCACACAAAGAGAAAAGTTTACAGTGGGCGTAGAAATACATTTTCAAATGGTTTTGTTGCTGTGGTGTTTTTTGCAGCTTGGGATATCCTGAATGAAAATCATTTTATTTCAGAAGGCACTATCCTTCTTGTTATACCATAGCAGAAAATGGTCAGTTATAAACTCGAAATATCATGCAGAAGTCATTTTGACACCCTCAGAGACCTTAAAGGGACCTTCCATCTCACTTCCTAATAGTCCAGCCCAAACCCGCATCATCACCCGCTAGCTCCTTGCTGACCTCGCAGTTTTGTTGGAGGGTGGTGGCCACCCACCAACCATATAGAAATCCATCCATCTAGACCATCCATTATAGTATGGCATTCGACAGTGAATAAAACTGTTTAAAAAAATTATCCATGTATTTCTACATCCATGGTTAGAGATGGCTGAAATGCAACTTTACACACAACTGCCAGCCTGCATGGAGAAGTTCTTGAGACTCCAGATACACCAGCAGCTTCAAATACCAGTTTGCTGCTCAACAGTGGCTTTTTATAGCTGTCGTTTTAATACAATTATTTTTTTGACAGAAACTTTCCTTAACAAGCTTGTTCTCTTGTGCTGTAAATTATTCACAAATCTTATGAGACTTTGATAATCTCCATTCAGTTTTCACACAATATTAGTTGTTTTCATGCCTTTTGCATAACATTGCACCATTTCATGCTTTTCATCTTCTGAAAGATCTTTCTTCCTCCCCATATTGCATGAGAACTGTGAATTACCTAATAATGTGGAACAACCTCTTAAGGTAGGGTTTAAAAAGATATCTAAAAAGATATGGACAAATAAAACAACACTTTCTTTGAATATCTAAAATGTGAATGTTTATTGTACTGAAATCTTACTGATATGTTACTTGCATAGTAATTTGGAACACACTGTATTTCACCCCATTTGGTCAAGGCTTCAACTATATATATATATATATATATATATAAATCAATTATATTAATGATAATGATTTTTTTTCTTACATACAGTATAATGTATACTTCAAAAAATATATACAAAAAATATATACTGCATACAAAAAAATTAAAAATAGGGCTGTATTAATTTGACAGAATTTAATTTTTACAGGTATTTTGAATTTTGAACTTCATTGCATTGTGTTTTAGGGTTAACGGAAATGTCCCTAAAATTACTGGATAATGTCCTGGTAATTATCTGCCATTATATTTTTACGGATTTTTTTTTTTTTTTTTTGCAGTGTATTGCCTGGACATGTTTCTATGATATTCAGCCATACTTAAAATCTAATACTAGTCATCTTTTGAACATTAGCTTTAATCGGCATGCCCCCATAGCCAGAGCACAGAGCATGTATTAAACTGTGGAGGGAGACGTCTATCTGTCTGTGACCCGTACAGGGCATTATGTTACACAGGTGTGTGACCAGAAGAGCTGCTGGCAGATGTCTGTTAATGCAAAACAAAAGGCATGAGCCCTCAGGGGTTCCACACACCAAACCACAGGCAAACCAAAATGTTAGATGAGCTCAGAACGACATTCCTGATGTCACGTGACACTGACTGCGTAGGATTGCACATCAAACAAAATGACACATTCCGCCCTGAAAAGGTAAGAGCTGTGATAAGTGCTGATAATGTGATGAAAATGATCAGCGCACATGTGTGTGCATGCCATGTCAAATCCAGGTCAATGATTACTTTGATGTGAAAGAACAAAGTGAAGCACATAACTATACATTAGTGCAACACCCTTTTTTTCAATAGGCTTTGGGTCGGCACAGATTATTTAGTTTTTTAATCCTTATAAATGGCATTATGTGATTCAGTCAATAAAGCTTTTACGGGAAAAAAGGAGTGCCATAGAACTGCCATTGACATACCACAGGATTATTATTACAGGATTTAAAAATAATAATTTTCTCAATGAACTCACTCCACAGAAGCTTTTGAACAGCTTAATGCTTATATACAATGGCAAATGATGCATGGAAGCATTGAAAATGCATTGTTGAGTGGTTGATGTGGTTTGGTTCGTGTACACTATTGCTATCTTTCTTCTAAAAACAGTATAGGTATAGTGAGATGTGAAGGCCAAGTAAAGGCCAAGTTTGGTAACCCATACTTGGAATTTGTCCACTGCATTTAACCCATCAAGTCAAGTCACCTTTATTTATATAGCGCTTTTTACAATGCCGATTGTTTCAAAGCAGCTTCACAGTGTTAAACAGGAAAATAATGCAACAGAATTTGATTCGGCTGTACAGCCGCTCTGGAGAAAACTGGTCAGTCATCTAGCTCATTTCAATTATCATATAGTGTCAATATGGGCAGATCAGTAATTTAGTTGATATAGTTTATTTAGTTTAGTAATTACATTTATTTGGATATTTAGTTGAAAATGTAGTGTCCCCAACTGAGCAAGCCAAGCCAAAGGCGACAGTGGCAAGGAACCAAAACTCAATCAGGTGTTAGTGCATCCAATTTAGTGCACACACATTAGTAGTGAGTAGTGAACACACACACTGCAAACCATGGACGCACACACTCGGAGCAGTGGGCAGCCTTTTATTTTTTTTGCTGTGGCGCCCTGGAAGAGATTGGGGGATAGGGCACTTCAGTCACTTCCTACTGGTATTCAGAATCAAACCCACAACCTTTGGATTACCAGGTTTACTTTGGATTACATTGTCAGGTTTGGGTGAAATTTACAATTTAAGAATTCACAAGTTGGAGTTTGATTTGAATTTGAATTCCAGGATTTTGAATTACAATTCTGAAAAATTCAACAGGTAATGGCATTCTGGGAACTGAAGTGCTCCACATTGGTCCAAAATTTATAAATGGCATTCAAATCTAGTTTTGCCTATCTGTCTGTAAGATCTATAAAATATTCAGCAAGTAAAAAGCATTCTTAATCTGTTTTTTTTTTTTTTTACAGAATGGATAGATGGATGGGTAGGTGGGTGAGTGGATGGATGGATGGATGTGTAACAGAGTCAAGCTAGCAAGAGCTGTGCTAGTAAACCTCAGTCCCCTGGTCTCAAAACGTGCGTTGGCTACTGATGCTTGAGACTGAAGTCTTTAGTGTCCTTATTAGCGCCCGCCTCCCACACCAAAGACACCGCAAATCCCGCTCGGAGCAGGTCAAGTAGGACTGGTTACAGATGGATGGATGGATAATTCACTTATGTATCGAAATTTAACGTAACTTTTTTTTTACTTAAATTACATTTGTATATTACCTAAAGAAAATGTAGCATGTTTCCTATGCTGACATAATTGCCAAGGTTTTGCTATGTGATTGCTAAAATGTTCTGAGTGTTTCTTTTTTTTTGTGATGCTATGCGGTTGCTGAGGTCTTATGGGTGACTGCTTACGGGCCTGAGTCAACAGTATCCACCTCTACGAAATTCAAGTCAATGCAGTGTCTGGTGGAATACTTTGCTATTTACTGTCTACTAGGCAAAAAGTCCCATTACTTCGAAAAGTAACAGCACATCTTTCCTCAACAAGACACTTGATTTGAGGCATTCATGTCTGTAGTGCACAGTGTTAGGTAAGTTACACAGCCAAGTCTAATACTTAAGGTCAATGTCTTCGAAAAACCCCTAACCCTATGTGATCGTGATATTAATCGTAATGCTTGCCTCAGCAAACGGCACTAATGGCATTATCCTTCAAGAACTAAGGACTGCTGACTACATCTAAGGATTTTTTTTCTGGAAAAACCTTCTGGGCTGAGATTCGGCCATGTAGCTTATAAGTATCTTTGATTCAAAAGGACACAATAAAAATAGATTTTTAACATTATTATTGAATCAACAGCCAGTTCTCCGCTACATTTGAACAGCGTTTCGACTGAGCGTTAATAAAGAGAATTTCCCATTGACTTTTCATAATTACTTCATCCATTATGTTCCCCAGAATGTGATGAGCAGAGAAATAATCCGAAAAGACAGAGAGAAATGTTCTAACAAGCAATGTGGAAATTACAAGGTTTTAGCACTCATGTGTCGGAGTGAACGGCTGACTATTAGAGCGATCAGTCATGTGGAAAAGTCAAATTTGTGGCGTGGCTGCACTGGAATACAGTGAAATAGAAAAAAGCTCACAAGGTTTATGGGTTGATATGTATGTATATGTGAGTGTGTGCTCCAGTCGTAAGGTCTCTCATGCGAATCTAACTATATCCCTTCTAAAAACCGAGTGGACAGTCAATGTCACAATTCATGTCTCTCTTGCAGATTCATTTGGCTGCTGTGTCAAGTCCTCGACTCCCTTAAAGTTGCCTACGCGCTGCTTTATTTGCTGGCGGGATGGGGGTGATGAAGCAAGCAGCTGTACATTTAGACATCTACAGTTGGAAATGAGCATCAGATGCCCGTTGATAAGCCACAGATATAAGCAAGATATAAGATTCCCATCCGAAAGGTCATTCTTACAGTTTCACGGATTGGTGTTTGAAATGGCACTCTGGTCAACCGTGTCCCGATCTGCCAAAAGCCATCGTCTTCCACTGATGGCAGGTCAAAATATCAACAGGCCATCAGATATGGGACAAGAACTTTTTTTCTTTTTGAGGTTTGTAATGATTGTGATCAGTACAGTGGCAAAATTTCATCTTAGTACTCAAGTATTTCATCATATCTTGAGGTTAAATGGAGTATTATTTTGACTATAGTCTCCACATTCTCATTACTACAGTTCTTGGGTGCTGTTTAGCATGATGCAAAGCAAAGCAAAATAATTAACCATGGTAATGGTCTCTGTACTGCACTGCCTCAAGATTCTTTATTGCTTTTACAAAGCAGAAGGAACAGCAAATATAAAAAAAGAGAGAACAACTTTAGGGTTAAGGTTCAATATTAATCACAATAAGCAATTTTTCTGCCAATTAATATAGCTAATGAAGTTGATATTATAGACTTGGCTCAGCAATATAGAATTAATTTGACATGCACTTCCAGCTGTGCATAGCTTGCCTGCTTCAAATGTGACTCATCCAATCATTACAGAGCCAGAACTATCTGGGTAATTCTCACGAAACCTGTCCAGAAATGTACAGGGGGAAAAAAAATCATACAGAAAGAAAATGTAATTTGCATTAGAAAAATATAACTCGTACCCATAGAATGCTTTGCATTGTGACATTAATTAATAATTAAATAATTCTCATTCTCATTACTGTAATATTTTTATCTGTCAGTATTGTTTTCTGTATTACAATATTTGGCATTATTTAAAGAATCAATACATTTTAAATAATTAAAGGCAGTACGACAACTCTGCTATTATGATGTATTAATGCTATATATTATAATACATATTTTAATGTTATAGGCAATGCAAGTAAAGAGACATGTCACAATGCAAGAAAAGGCTAAATTATTTATTTTTTTTAAATGACAAAGAAAATGTAATAGCACTCAGTATGTGCATTGTCTTGAAAATAGTTTTAATTTGTTAATATATTTTTTTATGTTATAGTAATGACGATGTCACAATGCAAAAAAAAAAAAAAAAACCCGACATAAATAAAAGTATAAGGAATGAGCATTATCCTAAAATATTTTCAAAAGTATATATTTAAATATTTTTATTTTATAGTAATGGGAATGCCACAATGCAAACAAACTAAATAAACAACATGTATCTGTGATAAATAATTAATATAATATAATATAATATAATATAATTACTATAATATAATATAATAATAAAAAAGAAGAAGAAGGAGTCTTAATTGGGATTCTAAAGGACTTATAGTTTAGCATTTATTTGTGTTTTCCTCTGGTCTTGGAGGCAAAATAAAATGTGAGAACCCCTTTGTGGGTTTTACCCATCACTTTTATTTTGTTAAAGTGTTGTTTCATTTGTAATACTCAATACATATGAAAAAAATTAGGTAGTAAAAGTACATTTATACACCCACAATAACGTTTGTAAGCTTCATCATGCAATGCGTCGTGACACAACGTATTTTAATGTGCTCTGGAACAAATGAGATTTGAGAGCTACGCCGGAGGGGAATATCATCTAAATTTCAGTCTGTGCTTCTTATATGAACCTTTTTAACGTTTGTGGAGCTCGACAGCCCTAGTAACCATTAGTTTTTATTATATGGAAAAGAGCAGACAGGAGATTCCTGCAAAATTTCTCCTTCTGTGTTTTACGGAAGAGAAAATAATCATAAAGGTTTGGCACAACAAGAGGGTGAATAAATACTTTAATCCAGCCTAAACTTCTTCATTAAGCTTTATCAAAAAAGGTACATAGCCATCAGTTTACCACAGGATGTTATACCTCTCAAGAGCCTCGTTTAACTCTCTCTCTCCATTGCACTCCTTCTTTCTCTCTCTTTTACCATCAAACTCTTTCTTTTTTTTTAAAAATACAAGAGCTCAATGTGTCAGAGTCACAGTTGTGATGGCCAGCTAACTTATACCCAGTTATCATTAGCCAGTGCCTGCTAATGACTTCAAGTGTTAGAGGCCTGTCACTGCCTATATTTTTAATGGCCTTCAGCGGATCCTCTCTACCTGTCACAGGGCTTCGTGACAGTGGTCTTCCTTCACTTTCCTGACAGAAACACACTCGCTCGGATAGCACTCGGCGTTCCTCCTCATCACCAAGCTCATTGCCTTTCAATATAAACGCTGTCACTATTTTAACAAACAACACTGCACATATGACATTCACATCAACTGCTCTCAAGTTACCCGATTTAGCGTTGGCTGTCACGGAAAACATCGTCAGCTTCTAAAACAAGATATAAAAAAGGTCATTTCCAGCTCAAGACTGGCTTAAAAGCATGTAACACGCCTCATTGAAAAGGTAAGATTCCCACCTGAGTGACAGAATTTCCCAAGGCAGAGTTTTAACATAAAACGCCCAACCTCAGGAACGAAACTATGATTCATTAAAGGAACAATATTACAAAAAGTACTCTTTTGATTGCAAAGGAGGGGTAAAGTGATGAACGATACCAAAAAAGCATGTGGTTGAGGTGTTTGTTTGGTCAGAGAGAATGAACGCAAACTGAAATCAATGTAAATATATTGTGCTAGTTGGTGTTTACTCACTAAATTCAGGGGACCTGTCACCACAACTTATATATGCATATATATTAAATAAATGCATTGTTGCATGATTCTAATTGTTTTACATTAAACATTTTAAGTTGTAAACATTATGTAGAGTTCTGTTGACATAATTTTGATGAACTTAATATCGTCTGTAATTTAAACTCAAATTTAGAAATTAATTATTGCATCTTTGAGGTTTCATTTCCAATTATAGTCTATGCGTTCCCACAAAAACCTTCTATTTAGCTTTTTTAAAGAAAAAGGTTAGATGAGGGTAGAATTCTCACTATTAACTAACTATTAACTATGGCTTTTGCCTTAATAAACTCATAATAACTGCTTATTAATAGTTAGTAAGGTAGTTCATGTTAAGTTTAGGTATTGGTTGGATTAAGGGATGTAGAATATGGTCATGCAGAATAAGGCATTAATATGTGCTTTATAAGTACTAATAAACAGCCAATATCATAATAATATGCATGTTAATAAGCAACTAGTGAGAATTGGACCCTAAAATAAAGTGTTACCAAGAAAAAAAAAAGCATAACAGGAGTTCATTTTGTTCCCTTTCAAAAGCTACAATCGATGCTGCGCTGCTTAGCGCATTGGGAACGTTTTTATCGTGACCAGCTGTTAATATAGTTTGTAACACGTCAATAGAATTGACCCGGAGGTATTATAGCCTCGGTTTGTGACATCATCAGCGCACACCCGCAACACAAGGCTATAAATAAATGAGCCACAGCTGCATCGTTAAATCTTTTGTCTTCAGAGACCATTCTGTGTTGGTGTGCGTCAAAAATCTCTCTCTCTTTATCTGACTACAGATCTTTGTTAGAAGTTAGATTTCAACTGGCAATGTGCAGATTTTCTCTTTCTCATCTCTGTCTCACAAGTGAAAAGAGTTAAATCAAAGAAAACCAAGCAGAAAAATGAGTCAACAACAAAGTAAGCGCTGTGTCCCTCCATGTTCTCGTCCCATGGCAGAACTGGATACACAAGATTACTGCTTTGTTTGTTTGGGGGAAGAGCACACGGCTGCTGAGTTGGAGCAGGGCGAGTGTGAGCATTGTGAGCTATTCACAGTTAAAATGCTTTGTGCTCATCTTGGCTACTTCTAGACTGCACCCAGATTACCATAGTGGGGCTCCGGCATGGATTTGGCTGACGAGCAAGACTGGTCCGTCCCTATAGCTGGCTCGCTCACCAGCCAGCCTCTGAGCGTTCCTCGCATGACAATAAATCTGTCGAGGAATTACTCAAGGTGGTTACTCGCGCGGTGGCCAGATTGCAAGAAGAGACAATCGCGAGCTGTCTCTCGCCTGGGTCTGCATCTTCGCTTAAGAGACCTACCCTCCCCACGAAGCCATGTAGAACAACTTCGGCTCTCATGGGAAAAGTACGATCGACGAGGAAGCATTTACGGAACTGCGTCAAGCCACAGACCTGTCTCTCCGCGCCACCAAGCAAACGGTCTAGTTAGCATGGAGAGGCACTTGTGGCTCAACTTCACGGGGATAAAAGATAAAGACCGTGTTTTTCTCTTTGATTCCCCGGTTTCTCCCTCTGGCCTGTTTGGTGACTCTGTAAATACAGTAGTCTCCAGGTTTAGAGAAGTTAAAAAGAATGAGGAAGCTTTTGTACAGTTCCTTCCTCGCCGAGGGGGGAGGGGCCATCGACCACCCAACCTCTTCCCAGACCTTGAAGAGAAAGGGAGGTGAAAAAGCAGAATGTGGCGAGTCACACTCCCCCTCGAAAAGACTGGGGACCGGCTCGTCGCACTCAATAACCTCCCCGGTGAATCTCAGGACTTTTATCAATAAAAAGAAGTCCTGATGGTCTTGTGCCCAGTCTGGTGGGGGTAGCCCCACGCGGGATGGGGCGTGTCAATTATCTGCTCGTCCCTTCCCGCTACCCTCACAAAACCACTCCATCCCCGTCGCCTCTGGGGGTTGCGTCCAACCTCAGATCTTCGAGGCTTAAACCATACAGTCAAAGCGCTCAAGTTCAAGATGTTAACCGTCAAGATGGTCATGTCGCAAATTCAAAATCATGACTGCTTCGTCACGATCGATTTGAAAGACGCATATTTTCAGATAGAAATATTGCCACAACACAGGAAGTTTCTGAGGTTTGCTTTCAAGGACGAAGCTTACCAATTTCAGGTTCCTTCATTTGGCCTAGCCATGTCACCCTTCACGTATACAAAATGCATGGATGCAGCACTGGCTCCATTATGACTCCGGGGCATTCGCATTTTGAATTACATAGACGATTGGTTAATACTGGCACAATCGCTTCAACACAGAGACATCGTGTTAGCTCATCTAGTTTCTCTAGGGTTGAGAGTCAACACCTGGAAAGTATTCTTTCTCCTGCCCAGAGAACGACTTATCTAGGGATTGTTTGGGATTCGGTCACGATGCGGGCACAACTGTCTCCTGCTCGAATGGAGACCATTCAGCATACCCGGAGCAAAGTCAGGCTAGGCCAAGATCTCACTGTTCGTCAGTACCAAAGAGTGTTAGGTCTCATGGCATCAGCATCCACGGTGATCCATCTGGGGTTGTTACACATGACACTGTTTCAGTTGTGGCTCAAAGCCAGAGGATTTCATAAAAGGGCCAATCCTCAAAGGCAAATAAAAGTGATGCTCCGTGGGCTTCGTACACTAACTATGTGGCTCAGACCCCGGTATCTTACCTTGGATCCCACTCTAGGGGTTAACGACAGACGCCTCCCTGACGGGCTGGGGTGCGGTCTTAAGTGGTCGTCCGGCTCAAGGGGAATGGGAGGGTCATCAGCTCGATTGGCACAATCAATTGCCACGAGTTGATGGCTGTATTTTTGACCCTGAAATACTTTCTCCCCCAGTTGAAGGTCTGTCATGTCCTAGTGCGGGTGGACAACACAGCGACAGTCTCTTACATAAATCACCAGGGAGGTCTGCGCTAAAGCAATCTGAACAGAATAGCGAGGCAGATTTTTCTCTGAGCCCAGGACAAGTTCCTGTCACTCAGGGCAGTGTACATTCCGGGGCAATTGAATGTGGGAGCGGATTTACTGTCCAGAGAGAAATTACAGATGGGGGAATGGAAACTCCACCCAGAAGTAGTGAAACAAGATCTGAACCAGATTTTACAAGGCGGAGGTGGACCTCTTCACCTCTTATCAGAGCGCAATGTCCCCTCCACTTCTCTCTCAGTCACCCAGCCCCCCTGGGTCTGGTCGCGATGACACATACATGGCCCAAAATGCGCCTGTATGCGTTTCCTCCAGTTTCTCTGCTCCTGGGAGTTCTAGCCAGAGTTCGCCAACAAGGGTCTTGCCTCTTACTGATAGCGCCACGTTGGCCACACAGAGTATGGTTCTCAGAGATAATATCTCTCCTCAACGGCTCGCTATGGCCGATTCAGGAGAGAAGGGACCTTCTGGTTTAGACAGAGGGCACAATATTCCATCCCAGGCCTGACCTGTGGAACCTGCATATTTGGCCCCTGATGGGTACCAAGTGAGGGACACTGGGCTTTTGCCTGACGTTATTGAAACCATTCTAAGTGCTAGGGCTCCCTCCACTAGAAAGAGTTATGGGGTGTCTTTGAAATGTGGTGTACGGCACATTATGCAGATTCAGTCAATTGTCAGATTGCTTCGGTTCTGGACTTCCTGCAGGAAAAAGTTGTCAACAGGCACATGCCCCACCACTCTCAGGGTTACTGCTCTTTCGGCCTGCCACGCCTTGGTTGAAGGGGTGCCATTCAGGAGACATCCTCTGCTTGCTCGCTTCATTTGGGGGGGGCAGACGACTGAGGCCTCCCGTAAGAACCAAGATCCCTTTGTGGGACTTATCTATAGTCCTCGAGGGTCTGGTTGAGACCCCCTTTGAACCTCTAGAGTCAGCGTCTGACCACCTTCTGACCCTAAAGATGGGTTTTCTTATGGCTATAACTTCTTTAAAAAGAATCAGGGACATGCAGGCTCTGTCGATATCGCTATCCTGCTTAGACTTTGCCCAAGGAATGGTGAAAGTGATTTTGCATCCTGACTACCTGCCTACGGTTCCTTTCTCGACTGTATATCCGGTCACTCTTGAGACCTTCTGCCCTCCTCCGTTCACAACACCGGATAAGGAGAAACTTCATAGACTGTGTCCAGTTCGTGCTCTTCAGGCCTACGTCCACTGCACTAGCCAGTGGCGTAAGTCAGAGCAACTGTTACTTTGTTATGGGGGCTGTAACAGAAGGGTGGCCGCCTCCAAACAGACCATGTCACATTGGGTCAGGGATGCTATTGCTCTCGCCTATGAGGCGCGTGGCCAAGGGCTCACTCCACCAGAGGGGTTGCCTCCTCTACTGCTTTGGCAAGGGGTACGCCCTTACAACTTTTTTGTGATGCGGCGGGATGGTCCTCTCCGCACACATTCATGAAGTTTTATAGTTTGGATGCTCATGCCACTCCGGGCTCTCACGTCCTTGAGTCGACATCACAAGCTAATGCCCGAGGCTTTCTTGCATTCTTGTTAGCACACGTACACAACCGTATGGGGTCCAGACATCTTCAAGCATGGTGGCGTGGATATTCTCATTCCCAATGCGCTGAGCAGCGCAGCATCGATTGTAGCTTTTGAAAGGGAGTGATCCGGGTTACTTGACTGTAACCCTGTTCCCTGAAAAAGCAGAATGAGATGCTACGCTACTTTGCCGTGCTGAAGATGTCCCAGGACTGCTCTTCAAACAAAATATCCTGACGATGCAGCTGTGGGTCATCTATTTATAGCCTTGTGTTGCGGGTGCGTACTGATGATGTCACCAACCGAGGCTATAATACCTCCGGGTCAATTCTATTAAAGTGTTACACACTATATTCACAGCTGGTCACGATAAAGACGTCCCCAATGCGCTAAGCAGCACAGCATCTCGTTCCGCTTTTTCAGGGAACAGGGTTACAGTCAAGTAACCCGGATTGTTCCATTTGAGTATCTCTGCACTGCAGCCATAATTAGTCATATACTAAAAACATTTTAGTGCAGGGAAAAGAAGGGAGTCCAAATCTGGCCTGCAGATGTATGAAACAGAGATTAGTTTTAGATTAAACATCTGGGCTTTTTTTGCCTTGCAGAAAGATCGAAAAGAAGGTTTGCAGCCCAATATGGTATTATTCATGTGAATTTGCATGTACATATACAAATACAAGATAATAAGAGAATGTGTACAAACAGGCCATTAACACAAAATAAACACAGACAGGGTTAGAGGAAGGTTTTGAATCACCCTGAAAGGGTTTATTTTGCAACTGTACAATATTCTGGTAATTATGTGGCTAATCGTCAAATAAATAAATAAATGGAAGGGAAACATTGATTTGAGTTTGAATTATTTTATAATGAGAAGAAAGAGATAAGGGTAAGTTTACACAACAATGTACTAAAAGAAATGTTTTTCCTTTGCACTTTACATACAAATGACAACGTTCAATGATCTCCGTTCACACCGGATCCATGAAAACAACGAAACACTACACGCCTATAGACCGAACACATAATACACATGCACATGATGGCACTGTTTTTTTACACAGAGACAAAAAAGGAATCGTTTTTTAAAAGCTTGCACTTTGAAACTCATTTTCAAGGAACCCGTTTGCATTTTCAGGCCCACAGAACACAGTTGTCACATAAATGGATGGCCAAAATGCAAAATAAGTTTTCCATTTTAGTTGCAAACGAGGTTGTGTAAACACCCCCTAAAAAAAAAAATCAGTTGCCTGAAACAATGCTCAACTGCACAATTTAATGATCATTATACAAAAAAAATGTACTACAGAACACTGCAAGTATTACAATAAATATAAACCTATATGTACATGAGCTTATGCAAATATGCATGGATAAATTTGTAGCGGTGCAATCATAGGTCTAAAATTAGATTCAAATCTATTATATTTTTATGAAAAGTATAAAAACACCATAAAAGTGGAGTACTTATTGTAAACGTAGTTTTCAGAAAAGGAAAAACTGTGGAATCACCCAAAATATAAATGCTGCTGATTTTTTAAAACCACAACCAGTTTAGCCATTTGGAAGGAAGCAAGCAAGAGCAAAGACGTTCAGAGGAAGACTGATATAAACAAATGGCAGATGTTTATTCTCGTCGTTCCCCCAGAGCTGTACACAGAGTCCGGCCCCATTAATGCCTCATGACGAAGACAGAGAAGAACACTATCATACAATATTAACACTAGCTCAGCCGTGTGGCTTGATGAGAAAAGACATGCCATTATTGCCTTCCTAAATAAGGATAAGGGCATCTGGGATTCACTTTTGGAAAAAAAAGTTAGGACGAATTCACCTGCACCCTCATATTTGTGTTTAACATCAAATTGTCGACGTTATACATGAGGATGTTTGAACAGATCGGATGCTGAATCTGTTGCCAAATGATGACTAGTGAAATCTCAGTCAAATAAAACGAATTAATGTTAATTTAAAAATGGAAATTTTGTTATTTCTACTCACCCTTATGTCGTTCCAAACCCATATGCTGTTATTTTTTTGTTATGAGAATAACACAGATGGGGATTTTCTGAGTAATCTTATTTGACATATTCAATGATGACAAATGGGGCAAAGCTTCAATGTCCTATTTTTTGAAGATCTTCAGTAAATAGCGATTTAATTTTTGTTCTACACACAAGCTAGCTGACTTCAGAAGACTTGGAGTATGTAGTATTTGTGTCTTATGTTGTTATTTTTTTATTTTTGGAGCTCCTTTTCTGAAGTGTATAAACTAATTATTCTATACACTAATACAAATAACACATTTATGTTTTGAACATTTTTAAAAAGCCTTGAAAGTGAACAAATGACGTATAAAAAAATAAATTATGCATGAAATGCACTTAAGCCCCCGCAGTGCTATTCTTATATCCATAAGCATAACGCTATGTATGTGCTCATGGATATTTAAGAGCTTTTATAACTCTCCAATCACATTCGATCCATAAACAGTGTGATGGAGCACACCATTAGGCTCAAAGAAACAATTATATTTAATTATGTAAATAGCTGAATCACCCAATAAAATCCAAAGAGGAATGAAAAAGGCAGCCAGGTCAGCAGATATTTTCCGAGGCGCTGGAATAGCTCACTCTTGCGAGTTGTAGCATCACAGCTTGATTTTTCACAGTCACAATCTCGAGAGTTAATTGAAGTCAATAACATTCAGCCCCTGGGGTGGAATTTAAATGGTTTGTTGCAGGTGAATACTTTAAAACCCTACGATACTTTGATTTATACTCTCTCGCTCTTGTGGAAGAAAAGTTCTATGGCACAAAGCAAATCGCACAAAGGACGGAGGTAATTGTGATCACAGCATTTTTGTACAACATTTCTATAGACACAGGGAAAATCAATATCAATTTGACAGAGTTCAAGGAAAGATGGGTTACCTTGCACTGTGCACAAATTGTGAAAAAACCACAAACAACATACATAACATTCATTCAGAAAAAGCATCATATACAAAACAAGCAATAATTAGTCACTAACATGATTAAACCCTGCTGAAAAGACCTGGATACGTTTTCAGGCTGCTATACATGAAATGACAATAAAGTATGAAGAAAAAAAGCTTTGGAGGTATTAGACTCAAACTGAAAGTGTCAAACTAAAAAACAAAACAACTTTTATCCAACACTCTTTTGTGCAGGAGTTTTCAAAAGAAAAATAAATGGTTTTACGGTCTCAGTAGGAAGCACCTTTGGGTGATGTGTGTTGGAGTCGAGGTGGCAAATCTACTGAAAACTTTACAACAGATCCAGACAGCCGTGAAAGCTACTTCTGCTGCTCAAATAGAAATATAGAGGTAATAGACGACCACAGAATAGGACTTTTTTATGGTCTCAAAGGCTGGAGTCTTACATTAGCTGTTTCCATCCACCTTTTTAATGCACATTTTGGGATATCGCATAAAAAAAATTTGATGGTAATGCCAAGATGTGCATAACTTCTAAAAATGCACATAAAAAACGTACTGTGTGCGCGCAAATTGAGACAGCTAGATTTTTTTTATCCGATAACAAGACATGCACACAAACTACAATGGAAACACATTCACTCCCAACTCGTCACATATTGACGCTTGGTCAGGACCCTTTGGCGTCACTTTTTAATGCACAAGGTACTCCTTTAGTCATTTTTCGACACAGAGGGTACTCCAACTGCTTTCAATGAGAAACCTTTGGCATCATTCACAGACGCGTTGGGCATGGCAATGTTATCGTCTTGATGAAATTGCGATTTTGCCTAGAGTTGGAGTGTGATTCTCAATTTAATCAGTCAGTATCATTTTATTTACATTTATTGTTTTATTTATTTATGCTATTTAGACACATTTGAACACGTAACCCAACCCCATCCCTAAAACTACCCATTTATACACAGGATAAAACAGGCAGATGCGACTGCAGGAACAATTTATTCAAAAAGTACAAATATTCCAAGTGTTCCGAGGCCAAACGATGAGGTCATCCGCCGTACATCCTGTGCACACATTCAAAGGCGCCTGAAGAAGCGATACATCGCTTGGATAGTGAAATTGCATTGGCTCTCGTGTGTCTCGTGACCAATTCCGTCATGCTAAAGAGTCGGGTGTATCTTTTGAATGAGATTGGACTGCGTGCATTCACGGAGCGGCTGTAATGTTTATTTGCTTGCTACATGTTTTATATTGTTGAGAAGTTGGTAGGTTTAGGGTAGGAGTGGGTTAGTTGCTCCAAAATATAAAAGTAGCCTATAAATATTTATAAAGTCATGTCTACTTTTACAAATGCAAAGATGCATCTTGATCTGACGCATTGGGCAAACAACTGAAATCAATGGAGTACCCTAGACGTTGAAAATGAATGCTAAAGTGGTACCCTGTGTGTTAAAAAGTGATGCTGAGGGGTCCTGACCAAATGACAATATGTGACGAGTTGAGAATGAGAGCGTGTCGCATTTACCAAATAAATCCCTCGATGCGCAAACCATTGGATAACTGGACAAACCAGCAGACCACATTGTACAGCATCTCAAATGTTGGTTTGGTCATTCTGAAATGCCTGAGCCAAAGTCTGTCATCAAAATGATTTGGTTTAATTCGCTCCCACAAGAGTCTCACGCGATCCCAAACACCAGGCATCAGAACACAAGATAACGTGACAGTGCTCACTGCGTTTCGTCTGCCGCTCTGAAGAGACAGTTTCTTCCCCAGATTGCAGCCATTTTTTGCACCAGTTTCCCAGGTAGTGACCATTTTGTTCTCTTGAACGCATGGGATGGAAACAGTGTTTTATTCGCAAATGTTTTTATGCAATATTCCAATTTGTGCATAAGTTAAATTCACAATTTTGGAGGGAAACATAGCTACTCACTAGGTTTCTTAAACTCACAGAAATCCCTCTACTGTCTTGTCATGAAAACATTTTAACAGGCCAAAGAAATGAAAAGATTTGTTAATGGAAATAACATTAGGTTAAGTGCATGTTTAATTTTAATGTACCAGTTATGTCTTTTCATCAAGATGAATTTGAACAACATGTCCTCTTTTTGAGGGATCGATCCAATGCTATTAAAAATTTATCTTCAACAGTAAATTAATTTTCAAGTAAAGGCCAAATTATATTTGCAGTCCCTCTCTGTTGAAAGCCTCCTATTATCATCATCATGTAGTTTTAATAAACAGTTGTGCCACAAACTGCACACACATATATACAGAAACATCTGCAGGGGTTTGTATACTTGCATAGTATGCTTTTTGTGTCTTTGGGTGAGTTTCCCACTTTGTTTTGGAGCAGATGGTTCCAGAAGCTAGCGGACTCATTCCATCCCAAGTGTTGCTTCTCTTCTGAATGGATAAACTCAAGTCAAAGAGTTTGTGCCATGAGTGAGTTTTACAATGATGAATGAGCGAGGAACCCAGTCCCCTGCAGACGAGACTGCTATAAACGCACCACTGACACCAGCCTACTTATCCCACAAGCTTCCATGGATATGGGACAAGGTCTTCCGTTTATTTTTAGACTTACAAGATCTTCTCAAACCTGAAGCTGTCACAGATTACACTCCCTAGTTTCCTATAAACACACAGACATTTTTAAAGGATCATGGGGAACGAATACATAGATGAGCATTGCCTGATGAGTTTAAAATAGCCCAGTTTTATATTCATACCGTTGCATCACTTACGGTTCCTCAAAATAACAAGTTTACAATGAAAACAATCATTAGAGAGCTCGACTACTGCTGGATTTTGTGTGGTGTGTCCAGCTGCTGATAAGTCATTTAAATAGTTCTGGTGACAAAAATAACAAGGATTTCAGGATTTTATTGTCACAAAGAAAAAAAAAAGATTTATAACTTCAACAGAGCTCAAAGGTTTGTAGGACACTAACTGTCAGACACCCAGATCTAAACTGAACTGGCAATAATGATTCATTGCATATTTGAAGTCATACTGTACAATATAATCAGAAGCACATGTCTGCAGAGTCCAGAACTGACAAAACCGGAAATATTCAATGATAACATGAGGGTTGGCACACAAAAACATAGCTGAGAAAGTAAAGCTAGGTTCTCCAAATAATTTTCTCCAAAATGTTTTAAATATATATTCGGTGAGAATTAAAAACTGTAAAATAAAATAAAATAACTAGTGCTATGAATATACAGCAGTTCAACCATATGTATGAACAGTTGGAAAATTAAAAGTTTAAGTTGGCCAGCAGTTGGCACTAACAGCAAATTACTCAGGAAACCTCAAGAAATGGTGGCAATGATATATTCTTATGAATATGTCTTTGAATATTGATGCCTATATTACGAAGATATGCTCACTTTGTCTTGGGCCACCATTGTTCACATTGGGATTGCAACAGTGTTGGAGTCGTTGTGAAAAAAAAAAGTCACATTTCAAGATGGCGGCCATTCTGTTTATCAACAATTGGAAACCAAGTGTTGGTTTCTTTAGTATTACCAGTGGAATCCAAATTAAAGTTTGAAGTGTCAAGGCCAAGAGTTATAAGCATATAAAAGTGATATTTCATCAGTTTGTGGCACAACAGAGCCTGAGAGGGATTGTTCCCCCACAGTGGATAAAAACATTCCTACTGTTTTATTGACTGTCAGAAGAATAATAATAAAATCAACAGACATTATAGGAGCTACACACCTTCAGTGGCCCCAAATATAACTCATTTTACTGGTACTGCAAATGAAACAATTTCAAACAGCATAAACCCACCAGCCCAGCGTATTATTCAGTTTAATGAGGCACTGTTTCAACCGGAATCGGTTACGTTTGGTGTAATACATACATGCTTTGTGTTTATCGTGTCTTGAGAATGTTTCCCAGTCACCCATGCAGTTAAACCTCATGCAGCACAGTACACAATCTGGCTCTAAAATTAGTATCAGATGCTCACATTTGCCCAAAAAGGTCATTGCATCTGGATGACTTCCAGACCCTTTCTCCTTTATAGTGCTTACTGATCATATATACATTCTTAGCCAGTGCGAACTGTAACTCAGGGCTAAAGTCTAAAACTAAAAACAGACCAGACTTGGCAGCTATGGAGTGCTGATGATCTACAGACCCACGCTAAACCTTAAACAAGCAGAGTTCAAGCCTGGATCGCCAAGAAAGCACACAAACCAGGCTGTTGGGCTGCTCTGGTTTCTTTTCTAGTGAGGTTTCTCCTCAAACTGATCTGAAATCAGTCCTTCAGCTTGGTTTACGATAGTGTTTATATCTCAGACAGGATGTGGTGGTACCAAAGCAGCTGAGAAACACTGGCTCCAACCCAGAGCTCCAGAGAAAACCAGAGTGTTATTTGAACAGCATGTGATGTGTTTGCATAATCATACTGTAACACAATATGGTAATTTGAACTAATGGGTAGATGCACATTAAGTGATGTTTAATAAGTAGGGCTTGCTATGGCAAGCGTCTCTATTACTATTGTTCATAATTGGGGTTAGGGACATGTAATTTGCCCTACACTGTTTGTGCTACGGACGTGTGCTATTAGTTTTCTTAAACCTTTGGCTTGGTGGACAAATAAACTGGCCAAAAAATCCTTTGATCTTGCATTAAAGGAAGGATTTGAGACCAGAAAAATCACAGAGGCCGGTGGTTGGATCTTTTAACCACTCAGAAAACCACAACATCAAACCAGAAAAACCTCAAACTCCCAATAACACCATATATATATATATATATATATATATATATATATATATATATATATAGAACACCCTGCCCACCTAGAATACCCTAGCAACACACTAACAACAACTTGTTAGCAACCACCCTGGCAACCACCCACAACACAAAACATGTAGCATCATCAAGGCCACTATTGCACAGGCAAACAATCATGTTATGTTTTCTTCAGAAATGTAAAAATCTTGTTCTGAATAATTGCATTATTTGGTCCAAACTTCATCTTTGTTTTGGAGTTTTAAATATTATATTAATATTAAAAATATTTAATATTATATTTAAAACAATGCATTTTAATGTTTTAATACATTAAAATATTATTATTTTTATTTTATTGCTGAAAATTACATTTTAAAATAAATTACAATAGAGATCAGTTATTTTAAAATTTCACAATATTGCTGTTTTTACTGTATTTCCGATCAAATATATGTAGCCTTGGTGAGTATAAGAGACTTCTTTCAAAAACATTGAAAAATCTTACAGAGCCCAATCTTTTGAACGCTAGTGACCTAATTAATTAAAAATGACTGAAAAGTTAAAACTGCAGATTTTCTAAATATTTTCTCTATGACTGATATGTACAGATCAAAGCAGGTGATTCTGAATTAAAGTCTTGTGCGAAACAAAGGACAACACTACTTTTCACAGCACATTTTTATCTCATTACTTGCATCCTATTTTTATCCTTCAATCGATGTGGTGACCAGTCCAATTGGAAAACTACAGTAAACACTGTCAGCGTCATGTCACATTTTTGGTAACCATGTCTAAGATCTTTTTGGTGCCATGCTGGCATTTCCTGTGAACAGAGCGCCCTATTCATGAGATATTCACTTTGAAAAATTCAAAAGGCTCATCTTGATGTCAGCTGGGTGATGTAAGTGGATCAGTCTTATCAGATCATTGCTTCACCCAGACAATGAACATGCCCTGTAATTCAAAATCAATGAGTCATTGAGGCTTGTAAATCTGATGTTGGTCCAAGACAGCCAAGGATGAGCACTGCCTAATAGACGAACTGCAAATGACTGTTGGATATTTATTAGTGCAGTACATTTAAAAAGAAAGTTTATATAGAATGAATTATGCACGTCATTCCGGCTTTCGGTGACCTTTTTCAAAGAATCCCAGGTGCTTATACGAGACGAAAAGTGTTGCATGACACGCAAAAGCCACGCTGTGACTACCTGAACTCGCTGACAGGGGTCAATTTTGGACGTTGGTGCTTCTACATGGGGGATAAACAGGTACGAGACCAGACAGTGGTAGCTAGATTTTTCTGTGTGTGTGTGTGTGCACTGTGCACAAGGCTTTGTTTTGACCTCTGTTGACACATAGATCCTTGCATGTTGTACCACTTCAAGGGCACTTTGATGCCAAAGTTTGACAGGGGCATATTTCTGCAACTTTTTGCATTAATTCCCCAGCCAGGATTTGAGTGACCATGGTTCGTTGTGAATATCAATGTCAAGCCTGTCAGATGAAGCAAAGACGAGCCAGTGGGATGACGGCTGATGCAACCTGGTGCCAATATAATTCACCGTCTAATTGATACCGCAAGTTCTGCTCGAATCAGGGAGCACCTCAGGGATATATTTATGCATTAATTTCACTGTTTAACATGGGAACATATTAAAGGGGACCTATTATGCCCCTTTTTACAAGATGTAAAATAAGTCTCTGATGTCCACAGTGTGTGTGTGTGTGTGCGTGCGTGTGAAGTTTTAGCTCAAAATACCCTACAGATCACTTTTTATAGCATGTTAAAACGCGCCGTTTTTGTGTGTGTCCCTTAAAATGCAAATGAGCTGGTGCTTCCGGCCCCCTTTCAAGAAGAGGGCAGAGCTTCAAGAGCTTGTTCTCCAGCATACCGGCATTAACAAGCCAATCTCACGCACTGAAAATGTCATAAACTGTAAGTAGATCAGAATTGTCATAATTCCCACTTCTGAAGTCATGATTACGAGCTCTTCGCATTCAAGTGGGCGACATCAAAGGGTGTTTGCGCAATTTTTAATTAGAAAACTCGTATTTACGATAATTCTGATTCTGATCAGTGAAAACAGGCAGAGATAATGGTAGCTTTAACAACATTAGCTGTACAAAATGCCCACAAGCTCTTTCAGAAAGGCAATTTGAAAGGACAACATATGACGTGTAACAGGGGAGAACGGGGCACAACCTAACGCTTTTTGACTTTCTCAGTTTGTGTAAATCCACTTAGGGTTCAGAGTATTTGTTTTTCCCTACATTAATTGCACACATTTCTAGTACAATTATGTGGTTTTATTTCATTATTACAGCATATACTTTTTTCTGGATTTACCCCGAAAGAATGGAAGTGAAATGTGACAACATGCCCCATAGGTGGGGTACATTGTAACATGACCAAATGACAGCTTAAAATGTTATCTGATACAATCAAAACAATATACAAGACAAACTAAAATATTTTGTCAATAAAATACAATTATTACGTTTTTGAATAAAAATAATGGCATTTTTTAATTATTAAAAATAAACCAATTTTTGAGTTTGACAACAAACACACCTCAGCATAGTTTAGCATTTGACAGCATAGTTAAAATAATAATTATTAAGCATTTCTGAACATTGACTCTCAGTCTTTATTCACATTTTTCTCATGGTTTCTCAATAGAATTCATAAAAGTATAGAATATAATAGCATATTTCTAATAGGGGCACAATGCAGTGAGACAACATGCCCCACCTGCGCAACTGGGATTTAAACCCGGCTCGTGTCTTCTGCTGGTTAGATCAGCATTAAAGAACTATCTCAATTGTTAAATAACAGATATAAGATTAAAATAATATCAGATCTGTCTTATTTTAAACAAACACAAAAAACAGAGATGAAAAATTAATGCAAGCAAGAAATTGACTTTTGCTATGGTTAAATAAATGTTCGGTGATATCTTCCAAAGATTTTTTTATTTTGATGCAATTTTTTCTCTATATAGTGTTGATATGGGAACTAGTAAATTCACTAAGTTTCATCATCCTGGCATGTGTGGAAAGTGTTAAACCATGTGTGTTACAACTAACCTCCGTTTTAGGTTGTGCTCCGCTCTCCCCTACTTACTTTGTCTGGATCTGAAGTTTGCGCACTAAGCGCCAATCTTTCAGAATCAAACTTTTTGAAAACCCAGCATTGAAAATCCCCTCATTTGTGATGAAGTATGGTGCAAAATGATTGGCGCAAACGTATAAGACTCCAGCGATTTTCTTCAAAAATGAAATTTAACCAAGATGACCTCAGTGACTCAGATGGCGGCAGTCTATGGAGACTCTTATGTGCATTGGTACATCCCAAAACGCAACACTTGTAATGCGTTTATGGTGCAGACATTGTACAACTCCAGCTGCTACAGCGAGGATATAAAACTGGCAGACTCTGTGCTTCTTACTCAGGGCTGTGTCTATGCTAATAGGGCAGATCGTCACTGGCTGTGGGTGGGGCTTCTCCCTACAATGGCGTCATTATAGGGGGGAATCTGAATCAGTGCGTTTGAAGAGAATGCTTTTAAATTATGGAATAAAAAAATGAGTGAGTGGATTTTTACCATTATTGGCTGGTTGTTCTCACACACTGCGGGCACGCATTAGTGTTCAAACACCTTATACAAATTAATTTTGCAAAATAGGTCCCCTTCAAAAGCAATACGGCCAAGTGAGACCATACGTTACAGTCATTTTAACATGCTTGAGGGGTGTACTATGCCAACTGGAAAATTCAAACCCAACTTTGAAAGGCTTTATGAGATGATAGCAACAGCAATATGACAAAACATGCTGAAGTAAACAATCCCCATGTATACCCAAATGATTAATCAGTAAACGCATCCCAAAATAATTAATCAGTCCTAAGCAAGCATGTGAATGCAAATGCTTCTGGCTATGCAAGTACGAACAATTTCAGAATGCATCACACGTATGCACTGCATTTTCAGAGGCATGGCAGTGGATTAGCATCTTTTTCCATGGTCAGCTCTGTCTTTTTGACAAATTCTGTCTTGGCAAAACAACAATTTGAAAAGAATCATTTTTGAGCATGTTCAGACTTTCTCAAATTGTTCTTTGTGTGTGTATTTTTCTTTTGGGATGGGAGGTGGGGGGGGTGGGGGTGGGGGGGGGGGGGTTATGGTGTATATATTTGAGCAGTATCTGCATAGCTGGCCTATAGCAATCAAGTCACTATGCTATAAAACCTAGAGTGAGCTAAGTTTTAAAAGTAACCAGTAAAGTCACTTCCTGTCCTCCAATAGCGGTCTGGGTTTTGGGAGTGGTCTTAAAAGAACAACCAATCCAGTTTGAGATGAAGGACCAATAGGGGATGGAAGGCAAAGGTGCACACAGGTGTGTGGCAACAAATGGCTGTAGCATGGAAGTATACGTCCACAACATACATCCGATTTGGTATAATTTCGGATGTATACAGATATATATGGACCCATTGAAAATTCAAACTATCCGGCCAGTATACTCCTGGATTCTTCTGAATTTCAGCAGTGTATACAGGAGTATATTGGTCCGGATACACCTCTTTTCATGCAGTGGTTGGTTGAGCAGCAAATCAGCATATTAGAATGATGTCTGAAGGATCTGACTTTTCTTTTGAACTTTCATCAAAGAATCCTGAAAAAAAGTATCATAGTTTCCACCGGAATATGAAGCAGCACAACGGGTTTCAACATTGATGATAATAAGAAATCAGCCTTTTAGAATGATTTCTGAAGGATCATGTGACACTAAAGACTGGAGTAATGATGCTGAAAAAAAGCTTTGCATCATAGGAATAAATTACATTTTAAAATATATTCAAATAGAAAACAGAACGGTAGTGTTCAATTCAACTGACGTGTGTGATTACGCTGGCTAATTAAATTGCTTTCAAATGAGGCTCATCCAATCAGATTATAAAGTTCAATTTATCTATTTAAACATGTTTACAGCATGCTGCTAAATGCATCTCATGCAACTATAATGACATATAGCAGTCAAGACCAAGACATACACTTCCAAATGTAACTTGCCTGTTCTGCTTCCTAATGCATTAATCTATCAGGTATACTCTACATTTGCCACATCTACTGAGGAAAGGTGTTGGGCTTTGGGTTACAATTACAGCTTTGTCTACTCTTACACCACCATTACATTCAATCATAACAGCGGAAAAGCAATTAGTTTAAGTGAAAACTCCTCGGTAGCCACAATTATTTTGCGTATTAAAAGCAAAAATTGAAAGGGGCCATTTCTTCTCCATCTGCTTTCTTTCACAAGTCGGCATCTTGAGGCTACACATGTGGTCATAATTGATTCACAGCACCTGGCAGCTTTGGTCAGGCTATCAACTCCACTTTAGAGACATCCTCAGGGGAAAGCACATTAGTGCAAGGTGTGCAAGCTTAATTGATGTTTCTTTCATTCTCAGATCAGTTTATGTCTGTCCGTCCAACCCGTCGCAAATTGTGAGCACATGCTATGTATTCTGTATATTTATATTCAAAGACGTCTACTCTATTATCCAGTGATTGATCTTGGTACTAATTAGCTGTGCATGAATGGAGTGAGTTACTGTGTATCTGCACCAAAGTGTGACAGCTATTATTTATGTAGGAAATGTTGAATCAAAGCCAATTACCTGCAGAATGAGGGCAGACTTATTAAAGCAGAAGTTTACCTCATGCATACAAAAGATCTAGAGATTTACACAGTTGCAAAGGTAAAATGAGTATGCGTGAGCTCTGCAAAATGAATCCTATTCAAGACTCCATTACTAATTGTTGATTCAAGACAGCTTGAAACAAATGAATTTATGCAAAGTAGAATTTTATTATTATAGTCTTTTACTACCTTTCTGGGCCTTGAAAGTGTTAATTAAATTGCTGTCTATGGAGTAATTAATGACAGAATTTTCATTTTTGGGTGAACTAACCCTTTAAGCTTTGTTGATCCACAGCTGTATAACAAAAAAATAAATGACACAAGAGAACCAATGGCCAATGGTTAATGACATCAAATTCCAATTTCCAAAATCTGATGTTGGCACAAATTAGTTTTCTATATGTTCCTCACACAAAGCTACCATACAAAGACTTGGAATATATTGCATGTGTCATATACGATCAGGCATAACATTATGACCTAATATTGTATTGGCCCCCCTTTTGCTGCCAAAACAGCCCTGACCCGTCGAGGCATGGACTCCACTAGACCCCTGAAGGTGTGCTGTGATATCTGGCACCAAGATGCTAGTAGCAGATCCTGTGAGTTGCGAGGTGGGGCATCCATGGATCGGACTTGTTTGTTCAGCACATCCCACAGATGCTCGCTTGGATTGAGATCTGGGGAATTTGGAGGCCAAGTCAACACCTCAAACTCATTGTTGTGCTCCTCAAACTATTCCTGATCCATTTTAAGCCATAGTCTGGAACAATGCTTAGGTAGGTAGTACGTGTCAAAGTGACATCCACATTGATGGCAGGACCCAAGGTTTCCCAGCAGAACATTGCCCAAAGCATCACACTGCCTCCGTCGGCTTGCATTCTTCCCATAGTGTATCCTGGTGCCATGTGTTCCCCAAGTAAGTGACGTACATGCACCAGGCCATCCACGTGATGTAAAAGAAAACGTGATTCATCAGACCAGGCCTTCTTCTTCCATTGCTCTGTGGTCCAGTTCTGATACTCACGTGCTCACTGTTGCCTCTTTTGGTGGTGGACAGGGATCAGCGGCTATGCAGTCCCATGCGCAACAAACTGCTATGCACTGTGTATTCTGACACCTTTCTTTCAGAACCAGCATTAACTTCTGAGCAATTTGAGCTACAGTAGCTTGTCTGTTTGATCGGACCACATGGGCTAGTCTTCGCTCCTCGCGTGCATCAAAAAACTTTGGCCGCCCATGACCCTGTCGCCGGTTCACCACTGTTCCTTCCTTGGACCACTTTTGATAGATACTGACCACTGCAGACCAGGAACACCCCACAAGAGCTGCAGTTTTGGAGTTGCTCTTACCCAGCCATCACAACATGGCCCTTGTCATACTTGCTCAAATCCTTATGCTTGCCCATTTGTCCTGCTTCTAACACATCAACTTTGAGGACACTAACAGGCCACCACCCACTAACAAGTGCCGTGATAAAGAGATAATCAGTGTTATTCACTTCACCTGTCAGTGGTCATAATGTTATGCCTGATCGGAGTATACCATATATGGTTTTTTGGTCATTGTTTAGAAGAGTTGGCTAATGATCCTTCAAAAATTTTTCCTTTTTGTGTTCCTCAGGAAACAGTATCCAGCATAGAGGGTGACTAAATAATGACATAATTTATTTCTTTGATAACCTATTCTTGTAAGTCAAGTCACCTTTATTAATATAGAACTTTATATAATACAGATTGTGTCAAGGCAGTTTTAAAGAAAACAAATGAAAGAAAAGTAATGATTTGATGATGCAAAAAGAGTTCAATACGTCTGTAAAGCAGCTCTAAAAAGAACATAGTGTCATTGTTCATCTGAGGTCAGTTCAGTGTCGATTCAGTTCTGTTCAATAAAGATCATCAAATGTGAAATGAGTTAAATTCATCTATAAAGCAGCTCTGTAGAAAATAGTGATGTCTCAACCAGTAGTCAGTACAGTCAAGTCAGTCAGCTGAACCAACATGGAGTCCACACAGACCTGCAGTAAAACATTTATTTATTTTTTGCATTACGCTGTTTTTGTTTTGAGATAAAGTGTATTGATATGTGGTGGTTAGCGGAAGGCAAACAGTGATAACGTTTAGTCATGCCACACTAATGTATGCTGCATACTAAACTCCAGTTTGCCAAGACAAAGCATGATAGAGTTCAAAAGTTGGTGTTTGAAATGAGATTTTGAGGCTGTTTTGTTGGTGTCAGGACTATGGAGCGGCGGTGGAGGGGGTGACTCATATTTTTGTGATGGATCCCACCGCTTCACAGTTGTAGAAGGGCTTGGCTTGCAAATACAAGCGACAGTGTGTTGAGTGAAAGAGACATGTTTATTGATGTTGAGCATCCTGAGAGGTGAGTGACAAAAGGATCTCAAGGGAGCAAATTGCTGAGTGTGTGTGTGTGCGGCGGTTTGCTGCAGTTGCCCTAAAAAAATCATGATTTCAAGGAAGGGAGACAACCGCCTTCATTGTATAGTTATTGCTTCACCCAGAAGCAATACACTAATGTCAAAAAAAAAAAAAAAGAAAGAAATAAAAGAAAGAAAATATTTTCTGTTCACTAAAAGGTAATGTTGCTGTGAAGGCATTACGGATACTTTTTCTCCCAGTTTTACTCTTGGATACTGCATCATTCAACACACAGCCCTATAGAGGTTTAGTGTAATCCAAACCCGGTCAATACTAATAACATCAAAGCTTTCAGTTTGATCACATGATCTTTATGTTTTGCCCAGTATTTATCTTGTTTTTCAGGTACAAGTGTAAATTATAGGCCATATACATCAAAGGGAACAGAGAGCAGCCATGTTCTTTAAAATCCCTTCATATAATGCATTTAACATTAGGCTACCACCATGGAGTTTTGTCAAGTTTGTTCTGAACTGTTGTTCTGAACTTTTGAACAGTTTGTTCTGAACTGTTGTTCTGAACTTTTGAACAGTTTGTTCTGAACTGTGATCTCTGACCAATGTTCTTTTTGTTTATAAATTCTATTTCATGGGTAAGATGTAGAAATAACCAGGATTATATCAATATTAAATAAAGTGAATATCCAATTTCACTCACATGTAAACTTAATATACAGCCTCCACTCAAACATTATTTTGTAGATAGCACATCTAAGATTCAATGTATCTTCTTTTTTATTATTATTTTAAGCAAGATTAAAGTTCGAAAATATCTGATTTTCAACATTAGTTAGATTTACATGTGCACACACACGCATGCCCTGAAAGCGTTGATACAATTCAATATATACAGTATCTATATATTTCTGTTTGCATACTGAGTAATTAGTCTTACTTGCATGTATTTACTGTATATATATATATGCCTACCATTTATAGCTGTCTGCATAACAGTCCTGCAGCCAATGGTAAACAAACTATTTCATGCAGCTTTTTATGTACAAAGACTCCAAGCCAGAATCTTCAACACTATTCATTTGCTGCCTTGCACTGCCATTTCCTTCAGGAAATGCAAATGTACTTGGCCATATCTTTGTTTTCTTAGAAAATATGGACCTTTGTCTTTCCTTGTGGTAACATAAACCACCCACAATATCTGTGCTGCTTGTGTTGGTGAGGTTTTGGGAACGGTGATTCACCGTGGTTATTAAAAAACCTAAAATAAAATAGCCTATATCATAACTGTCCCCGCAGAGTAAAGATAATAGTCATTCATAATAAAGGTAGCGTGAAATGTTAATATCCTTTCAGGCGATGCTATGCCATTTGCTGGAGCCCGTTTCGATTAACTTGTTAAACGCATATATTTAAAGCGAATAATTGTAATTTTTATATGTATTTTAGGAGGATGTATCAGACATTATATCTGATGTAACAACAGAAACAGCCATCTGCCTGGCGTGTATGGCTTAAGAACTGCAGTTTAATTGGGAATGCCTAGGGAATGCAAATCCTGCTAGAGGCTATTCCTCTCACGACGCCTGCTTCTCCCTTAAGCAAGTCACTTAATTCATGTCCGCTCCAGGAATGCTCCTGGCCCCTGTGCACTGACCGCCCTCCTTGTGCATAAAAAAAGGGAGAGAAAAAAATACTGCTTCTGCCAAATGCGGAACTAATGTTGACATCCGCTAAACCTGGAATATGTAAAAATGTGGAATACTTTTTCTCCTGTTTCCGCCGAAGTCTTCCATATCATCAGCCAATTCATTTAAAGTTTGGCTCGTCCGTCTTACAGCTGCAGGGGAAATGCAGGTTCTGTTATCAAAGACTCATAATATGCAAATGAATTCCCTCAATATCAGTGTCATTCTGTTCTTTCCCCTCTGTGAAGTCATTCCAATCACACTGACAGGCGAACGGCGCAGAACTCGCATTGTACTCACTTAACAATGCGGGGATCAAATCCCTCAAGGCGTGTTCTTTAACCGACTCTGCATAAAGTGAAAATGCCATGCATTCGTGACCATAGCAATGACATTACGCACACGACATGAAGCAACATGTTAGGGTATTTTGCTGAATTCAACTTATAGGCGATGATAGGAAAATAAACAACTGTGATGCTCAGGATGCGTTCTTGTATGGCTGCATTCCACTGTCACTGTGTTTCAGATCATATATAGACCTAAACTTTTCAATAATACAAGGGTTATCACATTTTATGAGGATCCTGTCAAAATGGGGCGAATAATGTGAATAATACAGTTAATAAAATGGGAATTCATATATAAATGAAGGATATGGCCTGTTTTGCACAGGCACTCTCATGGGTCACTCACACTGCCCATGTGAGCAGCATGAAGCTGTAAAAAAAAACATATGCTATAAACCTATTTTACAGTGCAACCTGGCAATGTCTGATACACAATGATGAAGTGACGTTTCACTCATAGTTACTGCAGGCAGAAAACAAAAGAATAGGAAGAATCACCAGCAAAACTTGAAATGGCTCAGCGATTTACTGCAGAGCAAGTACTGAACGCAATCACATATTACTGTCACTGTCACTTGATGGTGGATCTGGTGAAGAAGCTGTCAGCGATCAAAATATTGATTTGGAAGATGTTGAAAATGATAGTTTTAAGAATATGTTTGAGATGGTGAATATGAGCCAGATGCTGAATGTACTGTGAAATGAGCTCTGACGAGGACAATGATGATGGTATAAAACATCTGCTCAAACTGAACACGCAACAAAGGGGGTGAGGCCATGTTAGGATGCTTTAGAGAAAAGGAAGAGTTGTTGTAGTAGAGCACATTTAGGAGTCTGCTGAAGCTGTCGCATCCGTCTTTTCAAATTGATTGCAATACAGTACGTAACACAAATCCAATAGCATGTCATAAAATCAAGATGACAACATAAGTTATAACCGTAATTAAACTAAACTATACATATTCTATCTTCATGCAGCAGATATTCTCTGGCTCTGTGCATCTTACAACAGTTCCCACACGAGCGATTTATAGATTGTCATGACAGAATATGCTAATCGATGATTTGAAGATAGTTAACTCCACATCAGCTACATAAATTAATCAACTAACCATTCAGAAACTTCTTGTCTCATTCTACATGTTGTCACTTCTTCTTGAGTCTCTCCATCATTGTCCGGCTGAACAGTTTCTGTCATATTCAGTGCATGTCTGCGTGAGGTAATCGGAGCTGCTAACACAAGCTCTTGAAGCTCCGCCCTCTTCCTGAAAGGGGGCCAGGAGCAGCAGATCATTTTCATTTAAAGGGACACACACAAAAACGCAATGTTTTGCTCACCTTCAAAGAGTGAAAATTTTAACATGCAATAAATTATCTGGTGGGTATTTTGAGCAAAAACTTCACATACACACTCTGTGGACATCAGAGACTTATTTTACATCTTGTGAAAAGGGGCATAATAGGACCCCTTTAATTATTGGTGAAACATTCATGCATTTAAGGGTTAAAGTTTGGCATCAGTTCTGTGTAGGTTAATTAGCATTTGAATGTAAATGTGACACCCCTCCTCATGTAAAATAGATTTCATGATGATAAAGTCTGTAGTAGCTCTCAGTGACCCACTCCTGATAACCATTTTATAATGTATGGCCTTTATGAAAGGAAATACTCAATCAAGTCAAATGCACAAAAACTGCATGTAGGAACCAAGTAATTTGTCCTGGTGCTTTTTAACTTTTCAATGCATTTTGTGATTGTGAAACAACATTTACTTTTGATTCCCCTTCTCTTCTCTGCAGGAAGTTTTTCAGTAGCTTCTGCAGCCAAGTCTCTGCCAGATGGCAAAAACTATCATTTAACAGACTTCTTCCTGGAAACCACTATCTCTAAGACATATTTGTTTTTCTTTTTTAAACAGACCATCTGAATTTGGAAACGAGATGTGCATAATGTTTTTTAACATATCTTTTCTCTTCTGATAGCATCATCAGTGTTTTTCACTGACATTTAGCAACACCAGTGCGAATAGTTTCATCTTCATCAATAATTTCTTGGTCACTATAAAGTATTCTTCAACATGCTGCACTCTAGCAACTACTTAGAGCGCCCTAGTAATCACCTAACAATGGCACCACAAAGAACACCCAAGTAAACAACTAGCAATGCACTAGCAAATATCTAGAACCTCTTAGTGACCACCCAGAACAGCCTAGCAACCATCCAAAGCACCCTAGCATCAAAAAAGAAAACTCATAACATGTTAACAAATACTGGGAACGTTATCATGCCAACTCCTTAGCTAAAGCAACTTAGATACTAAAGAAATCTCTGTGATGTTTCTTTTCCTACAGACTTTTCCTCCTTTCCTCTTCAACCCAAGAGTGGTGTTTTTTTCTTTCTGACCTAAATCATGCCAAACAAAATGCCATTGTAGATGTGATGTATTTGCCTTGTTTATTCGACTCTTGTTTGCCCCCATAGTTTGTCTCTAAGCTTTGTGTATCTCTTTTTAATTCAGCTTGCCTTCTTGGCATTAGCATGTATTAAATTCTTCCTGTCATATTTTAGCCATCATTGACATGCTGCCGTCTAACTGTGACAGCACATCATCGGTCAAATGCACTGATCTGTCCTGAGGATACTGACCACAGTCCAGTGGTAGCATACTGACCACCAGTGGCAAAATGCAGCGCTTTAACTCTCCACAGTTGCTGACGGATGACCAGGATCGATAAGAAAAAAAGCCTCTGTGCATGTAGAACTGTTTCATAATTGCAGCCTTTGAAATGGACAGGAGTGTGAATACTGCAGTCGAAGAAGGGAGAAAGTATAATGGCATGTAATGGAAAAATTAATTGAAAACATTCTTAGGCTGGCAAACTGCAGCCAATTGCTTATGCGGTGGACAGATACTGTATCTGACAAGGAAAGACAATCCACTAAAATTCTTTCTCTGGGCATCATTATGACTCATGAGTTCACTGTTGAGTTAGTTAACAGTCCACTTGAGCTTGAACATCTTGTTACTTACATGCCATTTATCAGACACTTTTCATCCAAAGCGACGAATAGTGCACTAATTGCAAGGACAGTTCATCTAGATTTAAGTGTCTTCAGTGGTAATAGACCAGGACTGTTATATCAGTACGTCTTTAGTGTCTGAACAATTGCTGTTAAATGAATAAATGTAAAATGCCTTTTCTATTCTCTTTTTAATGATCTGATACAAAAATGTTTAGTTAAGTAGTTATTGAACCATAACTTTGGCAACATGAGAACAATGAATTTAGTATAATTGCTACTTTCCACAAATACAGTACACTTTAGTGTCCTATGACCTTTTTATAGCATTGCAGGCACACATCCAATGGTTCTTGTTATGTAAGTTAAGGTAACGCTTTATTTTACTGTTCTTGTTACAACATGCAACTAACCCTGACCCTATAATAAGAACATGTAGTTAATTATTATTTCTTAGAATTAAATGTATAAGTACACTGTAACATAGACACCCAAACCCACGTATAACCCACGTTAGTTTAGACAGTAGATAGATTTAAACACATTGAATGTCTGTATCCCCCTTTAAAATGGTGATTTTGAAACACAATGAAATATTAGTGCTGAAAAGGCATGGACAGTTTTTCCTCATTTGACCTCCTTAGATTGACAATCATAATTTTCTGAAGGTCTCCAATAGCTGGGGTAAAAAAAAACTAAATTCATCTTCTACTTCTTTTAATACCCTATTTTTGAAAATCATGAATTCTAAAGCAGAATAAGCTGCTCGGCGTCACAATTTAACTTTGATGTGTACACCTGGCAGCAACAACACATTTTACTGTACACGAGTATCTTGAACTATTATTTGCAAGAGTACAATAAGTTGGCCTTTAAAGATGGCACCATTTATCCCAAAGAAATGTGAGAATAGCAAGCATAAAAAAACATGCACAACCCTACTGCACTTGCCAAAAGCAAACTGAGTCTGTTTAATGAATTTTGGCTCAGTGTATGATTCATCTGTTTGAATGGGTGTTTGGCAAGATGATTTGGCTGAGTAGCAATATCATCTTGGATGTGTAAAATAATAATAGTTGCACAAAACAGGTCTGTAGGTCTGATCTGACATCTGTAGTGCTTCAGTGTGCTGCACAAAGTCTGGTGTCACGCAACCTGCTCTCGCATAGCCAGACGCTGGACTATTGGCATAAGTTGTTGCCCACATTTTCAGCATATTCAGGACAACAACCATGACAGGCCCAAAAATGTTTGCATTAAAAGAAAAAAAATATATATTTAAAGGTACATAGTTTTTTTTGTTTTTTTCCCAAAAATTAAATCTCATTAATCATCATCGATCATTCTTCCAAAACCTGTTTTTGTTTTACCCTGATTCACTAGGGTAAGCCTATTATAAGTGTTAAGTCTATTTTAGAACTGACGGGATGGTTTTCATGGGAAATTGTGTATATACACTCACCTAAAGGATTATTAGGAACACCTGTTCAATTTCTCATTAATGCAATTATCTAATCAACCAATCACATGGCAGTTGCTTCAATGCATTTAGGGGTGTGGTCCTGGTCAAGACAATCTCCTGAACTCCAAACTGAATGTCAGAATGGGAAAGAAAGGTGATTTAAGCAATTTTGAGCGTGGCATGGTTGTTGATGCCAGACGGGCCGGTCTGAGTATTTCACAATCTGCTCAGTTATTGGGATTTTCATGCACAACCATTTCTAGAGTTTACAAAGAATGGTGTGAAAAGGGAAAAACATCCAGTATGCGGCAGACCTGTGGGCGAAAATGCCTTGTTGATGCTAGAGGTCAGAGGAGAATGGGCCGACTGATTCAAGCTGATAGAAGAGCAACTTTGACTGAAATAACCACTCGTTACAACCGAGGTATGCAGCAAAGCATTTGTGAAGCCACAACACGCACAACCTTGAGGCGGATGGGCTACAACAGCAGAAGACCCCACCGGGTACCACTCATCTCCACTACAAATAGGAAAAAGAGGCTACAATTTGCACAAGCTCACCAAAATTGGACAGTTGAAGACTGGAAAAATGTTGCCTGGTCTGATGAGTCTAGATTTCTGTTGAGACATTCAGATGGTAGAGTCAGAATTTGGCGTAAACGGAATGAGAACATGGATCCATCATGCCTTGTTACCACTGTGCAGGCTGGTGGTGGTGGTGTAATGGTGTGGGGGATGTTTTCTTGGCACACTTTAGGCCCCTTAGTGCCAATTGGGCATCGTTTAAATGCCACGGCCTACCTGAGCATTGTTTCTGACCATGTCCATCCCTTTATGACCACCATGTACCTATCCTCTGATGGCTACTTCCAGCAGGATAATGCACCATGTCACAAAGCTCGAATCATTTCAAATTGGTTTCTTGAACATGACAATGAGTTCACTGTACTAAAATGGCCCCCACAGTCACCATATCTCAACCCAATAGAGCATCTTTGGGATGTGGTGGAACGGGAGCTTCGTGCCCTGGATGTGCATCCCACAAATCTCCATCAACTGCAAGATGCTATCCTATCAATATGGGTCAACATTTCTAAAGAATGCTTTCAGCACCTTGTTGAATCAATGCCACGTAGAATTAAGGCAGTTCTGAAGGCGAAAGGGGGTCAAACACAGTATTAGTATGGTGTTCCTAATAATCCTTTAGGTGAGTGTACGTCACTCGAGCATGTCTAGTCATATCCGTAAATAGAGTAAAGTTGCTCCGGCTACTTAGTGTCACAACGAGCGAGAAAGGTTGACATGGAGCAGCTGAATGTCCAACCTTCGGGGAATCACACGTTTTAAACAAGTGCAGAACAGAGGAGAGTCTGCTGGCAAAAAGAGAGCGAGACAGAGCTCGTAATAAAACAAGAATCAACATTGGCTTGCCATTTCGGAGATGGAGAGAAAGGAGGGATTTGAAATGTTATAAAAGCTACATGAAGTTGCAGTTGTTATTACTCAACAGGTGAGTAATGTATTTTATTGAACAGATAAATTGCCATATGTAGCTCTCTAACAGAGTTCTTTGTAAAGCATTATCTATTGTGAAGATCATTTCAGTATGGTTGTTGTAGCGCTGTGATGGAATTTATTTTCATAGATGCACCGTGTCAATTAATGGGTAAAACTACAGTAACATCTTCAGATAGTCAGCTTGAGATCCTTTCCATCTAAACTAGTTATATCTCTTACGCCTAGTATGTTTTATGAGCAGTAGAATAACCATATTCATCCGACAGTCACAAAGAGCCCAAGCTTCTGCAAAATGCATGCAGTTTTGTTTTTCAAGCACTAGAGGGTCAATGGATAAAGTGTTCCTATAGAAATTGTAACTCAATTTATAAAAATAATGAACAAACAAATAAAAAAACTGTGACAAATAAATTGCAATTAGAACTGAAATGTTTCTTCCTTTTAAAATATTTGTTCCTTTCTTTATTATTGACACTTTTATATGTAATTGGCACTAATAAAGATCTCATGCAAATCTCTAGAATACTATTCAAAAATATGATTAGACTGTGTCTTAAAAAGCCCACCAATTGGTTTAAACTCTTGCTATTTTGTAGTATGCAATATACTGTACATCTATGGTCCACAGTTTGAGATTGAGCAACTCAAAAGCCAAGGCTGGGTACATAACATGAACTATAATCTGCCTTATGTTTTACTACTACATTCCAATTTAATAAATGTATATTGCAATATAAATAATATATCTCTAATGCACTTGAAGCATAGACATTTTCTGCTTACACTTTATTTCGATAGTCCACTTTAGACATTCAACTAACAGGCCTATAATTTTCAACTAATTATCATTAATTTGCAACTACTTGTCAACTAACTGCCATTAGAGTATTAGTAGACTGCTTGTACTTGCAAATATACTTATAGTCAGAATGTCTTTTGGGAAGCATCAAAATAAAGTGTCAGTAGATATCAAGCAGATATCTCTGACTCAGATAATACTCTGACTGCTAGTTGACATTTAGTTGCAACGTTACTTATAAGTAGTAGAATGTTTAAAGTGGACTATTGAATGCCCATTTTCTTTGCTGTACATTGGTTACTTGTCAAGTGCATACAATGCAACTTCCCTTTACAACCTTTTAAGGTTATTTAATGACAACCACATGTGATGAGGCGTGAAAACGACATCAAACGTTCTGCTACATAAATCACACCATTGATGCTGGTCTTCTTAGAAACTATATACAAGTTCCGAAGGACAGCAGGTAGCACAAAACAAAAGACCGTGGGATCAAGGATTGCTTTGAAGGACAGAAATGCTTTTTGGGCTGAGATTTTATTTGAAATTCCTACCAGTGACATGAGATTCAGAGAATATCCCTCAAGCTTATGACCTCCCACACAGAGATATCCACAATTAGGGAATAACAAACCTTATATCCAACTGTCATGTGTGATTTAAAGTCTTCAAATGTTGTGTAAGATGTTCTGACCTTAAGAAATTCGATGGGTGGTCATGATAATGTCAAAATAAGCGAAGAACTATGAACTTATAGATAATTTATAGCACATGCAGTTCAATAGGAGTCCACAATACATAAACAATGTTTAAAATATCTGAATCAGTCTAACCTTGGAACATTCCTTTGATGCTAATTTCATTTCAGTTCATGTGCATAAGGCTCTCATTAGGAAACACCTCAATTGTTTTTCCTAGACAGCAATGAGATTAAATGGCTATATATAGAAACGTCTCACAAATATTTTTTCTACTCAATTAAATATAACTGAGACCTCCATTATATCTCCTGAGCTATGAAAGAGCAACCTTTGAGCAATAAAGTTTTCCTCTGGGTCTTGAGCTATATCCTGTCATAACACTGACTTTGTCCTCATTTCAAAAGTTATTGTTCTTAAATGTGTTAAGTCAGCATAAACATGGTCCAGTGCTTTACTTCAAGAAACCTATAGATTAAACGCTTGAAACAACACTGTCTTCAGCTTGATGCTTTGTGTATTAAACTCTCTGTAGAAAATATATTGTCCACAACAGTTCAAGCCTGGCTGCACATGATAAATGTCTCACCAGTGATTATATTTTGCTGACAATGCAATCATTTCAGCTGAGCTTTGTTATGACCTGATCAAGTCCATGTGTCCATGTCCCTGAATTATAGAGCTACACGCAGACCACAACACCTTGGGTTATTTTGCTAGGATAGTAGAAACCACTGCGGAGGACTCATTCATCTGCTGAAAATCACATTTTTGAAACCTTTCCCCCCCCCCCCCAAAATCCAAGGGTTCATTTATGATGATGCTTGGCATTATGACTGTATAAAATGGGGAATACAAATTGGGTCAATAAAGCAGTCTAACTCACAGTCAGAGACAGGGAAAACAAAGTGCCTAAAAAAATAAAAAATAAATAAAAAAAATGCTCCAAAATGAGAGTAGAAAAACAAATTGCATGATTATGTAGTCTCCTAAACAACAGGGCACCTTCATCAGTGGTGGAAATGTGTGATAACAGCATTATGAAATGCTTCAGTTTTTAAAGGGACACTTCACACAAAAATGAAAATTCTGTCATTACTTATTTACCCTCTTGTTGTTTCCAACCAGCATGAGCTTCCTTCATAAAACACAAACCAAAAAATGCTGAAAAGAATATCCACAAAGCACATTTCCAGACAACATTTGGGGGTAAAAGACAAGTGAAGTGAAGACACTTCACATCAGGGCTGACCAATAACCAATAACCTCCAGCAGTGGTTGGGGTTACAAGGTAAGCCTGTCTCAGGGGAGGTACACATGGAGACACAAACAAGTGTTAAAATGCTTGGCCGCAGCGATTGAGACCAAAAGAATAGCCACAAACATCCTGCCCTTCAGGACACCAAGCACAACCCATGCAGTGCCATTCATTCGGGAAGTTACAGGGAAAGGCTCCCTTTATCAACCAGGGCTGAACATCTCAAAGGTGACCGAGACAGAAAAATGTTGGCTGATGTGGGCAAACAACTAATAGTCTTGCCCGAATTTGTCAGTACTAGCCAAAGTCCAGACCTGGTATTGTGGTACAGCACCTTGCACACTGTGTAATTCATTGAATTGACAGTACACTGGGAGGATGCTACTGAGGAGGCAAATAAGAGGAAGAGGTTTCGGTATGAGGAGATGGCAAAAGGATGGAAAGCATTGGTCCGTCCAGTAGATATTGGCTGCAGGGACTTTGTGGCAACATCGACCACCAGGCTGTTGAAAGAGCCCCACACCAGAAAAAAATCAACTACTGCAAAACACTGCAGGCAGTGGCTTTGGATCAGGCGTAAAGACCCCAGTTGGACCAAGAATATCTCGGTTACGTATGTAACCCTCATTCCCTGAAGGAGGGAATGTAGATGTTATGTCAGTGACTGACGGAATGGGGGTTTTGCTTAGAAGCCCATGACCTTGGAGTTCTACAAATCGAGCCAATGGCAAAGCAATGCTCTCCGCCCACCAGCGTGGGTATATAAGGAGGCGCACATGCAATCTCGCATTATGTTACCTGCTGTGGAGCCGAGGCTGAGCACCCCGGCCATACCAGCAGTACAGTGGTTGTGGCACGGGGACGTAACATCTCTGTTCCCTCCTTCAGAGGAACGAGACATTCCCTTTCAGTCAGTCAGCGCAGCCGAACCCTCATCTCCGGACTCAGGCCCGCCTTGTGATGCGGCGATCGACATCATATCATCTGCCGGAGCCCCGAATGAAATGCTGGGTCCCTGGCGTGAGGGCTACCCCTTCTGCAGTGAGAACATGACTCTTCCACGAGCGCTGCCTCAGTGTGATTAAAGTCTAAACACGCTAGACAGCACTCGTGGCTGTCAGACAGATGAATGACACACACACTCTATTGCAGATCACTGCACAAAACAGCAGCAGGAATGCGGAACACACTGGACCGTGCCGTAACCCAGACACTGCTAAAGAGTCGCTCGTCTTACTTGTAGGGAAAAGCTCAGAGGCAAGTGATGCACTCAGCTTCGAAGCAGAAACATAATGGGAGATTGCATGCGCGGCTCCTCATAAACCCATGCTGGTGGGCGGAGTTCGCTATGCACATTCCGCAGACCCACGGAAATGCTTTGCCATTGGCTCGTTTTATAGAACTCCAAGGTGATAGGCTTCTAAGCGAAACCCCCATTCCGTCAGTCACTGACGTAACTCGGAGTGACTGACTCAAAGGGAACCATCCTGTCCTATGTGAAAAATAACAACAACAACAACAAAAAATTGCTGAATTATCAGCATCATTACTCCAGTCTTCAGTGTCACACGATACTTCGGAAATCATTCAAATATATTTAATTTGGAGAAAATAATAACAATGTCTTATTTATGCTAAAAACATTTGTGCTGCTTAATATTTTTGTGGATATTCAGATTTTTTTTTTTTAATTCTTTGATTAAAAGAAAGTTTAAAAGAACAGCACTTATTTGAAATAGAATTTTTAATAATAAATGCTTTACTGCCATCAATGTAATGCCTTCTTGCTCAATAAAAGTATTACTTTCTTTGAAAAAAAAAAAAAAAACATTTCAATAAAACATTCAATAATATTATTAATTCAATAAAGGTTATATTAAAAATTCATTTCACTCAAGCATGACATATGGAGTCATATGGACTACTTTTATGCCATCATATGCTTAACAGGGAAACAGCATGGATATTCTTTCAATTTTCCCTTCCATGGAAAGTCATACAGGCTTTAAACGACATGAGGATGAGAAAAAAATTACAGCATTTTCATTTTAGGGTCAATAATTCCTTAAACAGGTGATACATCTGTGGGCAGTATACCAAAGAACGTGTTGTACTGACTTTTTTTCTGTGCTAAGGACAATAAGTTGGTCAGAGTTTTTTTCTTTCTTTTTTTTTTTGCAAGCCTTGCACAAAAGTCCTCAGATTTGCCTTTTTTCCTTCTCAACAGAGTGTGACATTACCCAAGGCCTATGCTCATATTCCCAATGTAAACTAAAGTTGAAACTTTGCCTAATGACCTCGGGGATCACCGAGTGGCCTGATCTTCTTCAAAGCATTAATGTATCATGTCACTGTTGTTTTTCAACCTCTCCAGCCACCTTTACCTTCACTTTCTACACAGCCTGACTAGCAAGCACATCCTATCCTGCTTTATATAATGCTTAAAGGAAATGAAACACATTTGTATGACTATTAGAACTTTTTGCATTGTGATGTTATTTTCATGATAACTAAGTACATATTTCCCCCAAATTCTATTTGTTTTTACGCTTAAATGTGACCATCATATTTTGTGAGATTCACCAGCATCAGAATGCAATAAATAATTTACACTCAACTCAATTCTTCAGAGTAGAACTGTGTGCTTCTGTTTACCCACTCACACTAGAGCATCTATAACATATGCACATGTATGTGCAATATGAAGATCACAACAATATGTCTAGACAGTAATAGGATGGACATGCAGCATCTATTTTCATCAACAAATTGCCACTACAGTGAAAAATGGTTCTTTGATTCAATGATAAAGTCTATCACATGTCTCCGGAAAAATTCCAGCTCAGCTAAATGTCACTTATAATAAGAAGTGGTAGCATACGGTTTATGTAGAGGTGGGGGACATCCCACAACAACCAGCCATGAGATATTACTACAGTCAAAAATCACATGTTCATCATATTGATATGGTGCAATTTGTTTTACATGGAACTTCCCTGAATAACAAACCCACACTTGGAAAGGAGCAGGAATATCTTATATGACTGTACATTGTGATTTCATATGTCACAGGTGTATGGCTTAAAGACCTAGCTGTGCAAGTGAAGTGAGAGTGAACATAACTAGGCCAGACTGCAATGTACACAATTTCAAATGCAACATATAATAGTAGAAATGTTAGCAAAATGTAGTATTATTTTAATTGTGAAAATGTCAGTATCTTTGACATACACTGAAAAAAGAAAGAAGTGAAATTATTAGAATTTTATTCTGTTTACATAAAATACATGCCACTAATTACTAAATAAATAAAATATCTGTATTTTGAAATGTATGTATAAGAAATGTATACTTTTAGGACACATTAAATTGACACACACACACGCACACACAAACATAAACTTTCTATTCATCAAAGAACCCTGAAAATAATCACAACAAATCATCATATTAGAATGATTTCTGAAGGATCATGTGACATTGAAGACTAGAGTAATGATACTGAAAATTCAGCTTTGTTATCACAGGAATAAATTGCATATTTAATATTTTAAATTTAGAAAAGAAAATAGTTATTTTAAATTGTAATATTATTTTGATCAAAAAATGCAGCCTTGGTGAGCATAATAGGGTTTACCAGGACCACACACACACACACATACTGTACTGTACTGTACATTTGTAGTTTTGATGAGTTTCATGTTTGAAAAAAAAAATCAGATGGCAATGTCACTGTAGAATGACCCAAATACATATATGTTTACAGATAGCAAATTAGTTCAACTTCAAGAGCTGCACATAAGATCAAAGTCTACCGCTCTGGGGGTATTTTATTAGGTGTGTGTTACACCCTTTTTATGTGTTACAATATGTACCGCAGTATAACAGTGGGGCTAGATTCATTATTGCACGTTTTATTTGTCCACACCATTGAGCACAAACAGTCTGCCTCATAAAAAGAATAGATCTGGTCGGAGAGAAGGTGATGCAATGTACGGCTGGAATAGAAAGTGAAGCAGGGCTATTTTGGTTCAAGCCTTGAGGGCTCGCTTGTAATGTAATACAACTCAATTCTTTAATTCTAAATCAAGACGAGACTCTAAAACTGTTCTTTTAATACCCCAAAGATAAAGTAAACCAATAAAATGTTTTGTACATTCAGAGAAGAATTTATTTGATTTTTATTTCTTGATTAAATGAAATTATCAGCTATGGCCAAATTAAACAAGCTGCATTTTTTAAAGAGGTTTTATTCGAGCATTTATATTTAATAAGTTAACATTAATATTTAAATTCCTTTTATAAAAGAAAAAAAGTGTTTTGTCTTTAGAAGAAAAAATAATAGAGTAGGCTTACTTCTTCCTTATTTAATAATTCAAGCAATCGATCTCCCATGAGCAAAAGTGCCCAAAAGCACAGCTAGAACTGTCAAAATCTGCACAAGAATAAAGTCTTTTAAACATCCAAATGATTTGAAGACCTAGATTTTAAAAAGTGATGTATTTGTTATGTTTATTTGCCTTCCTCCACACACTACACGCAGTAAGCAAAACTGAACACTTAATACTTTAACAGTATTCAGTAATCTCTTGGTTCCCCTTTTCAGCACTGTGAAACTTTGAATACAATTAGCATGAAATAACGACTCTAAAGGGCTTAGGGTGCACATAGTCTGTTATTTTGAAGATACAAATCAAAGAAATAACCCCCTGCCTGATTGGGCCCAAAAAAACAAAACAGCATTTGAATGGTTGTTGCAAATTACTTCATATTCTGCAGTGCTGCATGCCAGAAAAATATAATGCAGGTTCAATGTGTATTAAGCTGCATTTCAATGCAAAGTGAATTAAATCAATTGAATGCATAACCAATATGTTAAGAGAACTGCTGGGTGCACCATTAACAGCACAAACAACACAGTCAAGGATACTATTGAAAATTGTGTCTCAGAATACATTACAAAACTAGATTTTTACATATTCTAAAGGATGGCTGCCATTGAAAACCCATTGACATGATTATACAGTGTTGCTATGGTATTTTGAGTGATGTTTAACACATTTCTAGGATGTTCTGAGGGGTTTATATTATACTGTACCAAATGAAAAAAGCCCACTTCTGATATTCTAGTCCTTGCTTCAGTGTATACAATGGTTAAAAAAAAAAGAAAGAAAAAAGTTAAAAAAGCCCAGCCAACAAAAATATGTTCTTAGTAGGTTTTGCTAATGTTCCCATTAAGTTATGAAAATGTTATGTTCAAAATGTCCACTTTTTTAAATGTTAACTCTTTCCCCACCATTTTTTTTTTAAGTTGAATATCTAAACGTACAAAAGACCAGGGGTCCGTTCTTCGTACCTCGCCTAATACATCTGAGATGATTTAACAGATCCCAGATCTTCTAATCATGATAACTGATCTCTGGCTAATTTGGTTCTTCAAACGAATTTGCGGATTGGATTAAAATATCTGGATTAAGTTGTCTAAGATAACTGCGCATTCCTGTGTTCCCTGAAGAGGGCAGATGTATCGATACTCGAAACCACGATCAGCAATGCAGCGATTGGCTGGCGGCAAGACAGCAACGTAATGACATCATATAATTAAAAAAGCCACCTGGCAAAAAACTTAACACATTAAAAAAAGAAAACCACGAATTTCTGGACCTTTATAAGGAAACAACCAAGCGACCAAACCAACATAAAAGTTATAATAGATAAATAAAATGTGCACTTTTTTTTTTTAAACATGATTCCCAATTATTTATATTCATGATTTTATAGTATTAGTACACCCTTTAAATTATTTCAATGTTGTAATTAGCAATTCATTTGATTTTTAATGAAATTTGAAGCTGATTTGTTACGTGACAGAATTAAAGTTTCTTAAGGGTCAAGATCCAGTTATCTGCTTCTCCTGTGCCGCATCAAGCCATCCCATAATATCTGTCATCACTCAAATTAATGCACGGCTCAGGTTAATGTTACAGCATGTGTGTAAGACTCCAATAAAATGATAAAGTAATTATTCCATCACAAATAAATCTCTCAATCAAGTGGCTTTTTCTATAGTATTATACACAACATTATAATATTATTTTCAAATACATTTTTATATTATTATTATTATTGTTATTATTTAAAAAATATTATTGCCCCTGGTGTTTGTTCCCCTCTTGTTTCATGTAGTTACAGGGTAAGTGTGAATCTACGGGCTGTAAATTAAAGTGGTGTTTGTTCCCCTCTTGTTTTATGTAGTTACAGGGTAAGTATGTATCTACGGGCTGTAAATTAAAGTGGTGTTTGTTCCCCTCTTGTTTCATGTAGTTACAGTGTAAGTATGTATCTACGGGCTGTAAATTAAAGTGGTGTTTGTTCCCCTCTTGTTTCATGTAGTTACAGGGTACAAGTACAATAAAAAACATGTATAAATGTACTTCAATTGCAACCAACGGGTTAAAGGTCTAAATCAATGCCGTGTTAAAGGGCTTCGAAAGGGCTTCAGAGGCTCTGCACGATCCCAAATGAGGAATAGGGTCTAGTGAAACCATCTGTCATTTTCAAGAAAAAATTCAATTGCTCATCTTGCGCTGCTCTGCGACGTGCCACGGATTGCGCAATCAGGTCGGAAAGGTCATGCAAGATGAGCAATTTAGGTTAAAAAGTATATAATTTTTTTAGAAAATGACCTATGGTTTCACTACATAAGAACCTATTCCTCAGTTAGGATCGTGCAAAGCCTCTGAAGCCCTTCGAAGGACTTTGAAACTGCATTGATTTGGACCTTCAACGTTTTGGTTGCCATGGGGGAAGAGTAAATTATCAGGAAATTTTCATTTTGAAGTGAACTAATCCTTTAAGACACTTTAGTGCAGGTTGGCATTCAGAAATATTAGATGCCTCAGCTTGGATAAGCTGATGCAATTTCTCCTCTTTGTGATTATTTGTCTTGTTTTTGAGAGGAGTCTCTCTGAGGGGACCGATGTTGCAACGATCTTCCTACTCTTTGTTCATCCATGGACAGAAGATTTCTGAGAATGGAGTACAACACTGTGCTTTCCGAAACCACTGCACTGGACCCACGGTTTAAAAAGATCCTAGTCTGTCCTCCCATGTGATTGGCCGCATGGTGTGCCCATCCAAATAAAGTCCCGCCCCTGCCTGCGGCTGAAAATTCGGCTGTCCCCGACGGGAGTCTGCTCTTCTCGTTTGCCACAAAGAATCAGCTCTTAGAGCCGGCTCATTCACGAGCGAAACATCACTATAATTAATTAAAATGAAACACTCGCCCTGCTCTGCAACGTTATGAATGCCCGAGCGGCCGTGCACATTTTACTTTAGGTTTAGAATTAGCGATTTAAAAGCCCCCGCCGGTGATACCGGTATTACCGGTGTTGTCACATTTTAGTTTTTGCTCTTCTGATGGTTTTCAGTTTTCTCTTTCTGCAAATTGTATAGTTGTATAATAAACTTCAAAAAGTTTCCAACGCAGCCTCCATTCTTCACAAAAGATGGATAAAAAAAGCGCACAGGAAGCAAAAACCTTAAAAAAGATATACGACCAAGCCAAATCCTGGCCAAATCACAGAGATGCCGATTCGCACGGGACTAATATTATCACAGGACCTTGGTGTTCGGCAAAATATGGTAGGGCATTTGTGAGGGAATTATTACTTACAAATTACAGACATGGACGATTCACACGGGATTAAGATCACAGACAACATCCACAATTATTACAAATGATTAGAGGTCACCAGGTAATACTAATCCTGTGTGAATAGGGCTTAAGAGTAAGTAAGCGGATAACCTCAACTTGCGGTTCCAAAAACAGAGGTAACTTTCAGGGTGTGTAAGTAGCCATAGCAACTCACTCTCTGAACATAACCTGCTCCAGAGCAGCTTCTCTTCCAGGGTTTGTTTGCTTAAGAGGTATTCAGATGCGTGTTATATAATTCATAGTTATATTAATATAACTAAATGTGTTATATAGTTACAGTTATATAATATACAATATTATATATTAATTCTAAAGCACTATTATAACAAGGTGATGTTTAAATGAATTCAATTCAAATATATTTATTATTTATTTTATTGTCATCTCACACATGGATCTGCATTCAATTAATTAGCATCAAACAAACAATATAATCCTTATTCTCAGTGAATAAAGATTACTTATTAAACGAAAAGATTGAAAAAATTATTGCACAACCACCAAATAGGTGGCAATGTGCACTAAGTATGTTATGTAAATCACCATTAAACAATAGAAGAAGAAGATAGTAAAATGGCATGCTTTTTCTTAGCATCTGTTTCCATGGTGTCATTGATTCATTGCTCTGTTGAGAATGTCTTGTGTGTCCAGTTGTACACTCGTTATTGCAGTGCATTGTGGGATTGAATAGGTGCACTCGATAACATCCACTATGGTTTTAGACACCGCTCTTAAATAGTGCCCTATTTAAGGATATAGGTTCCAGACACAGATCAATGCTGAATCCAAAATCGCCCCCTATTCCCTCAAAACTTGGTATTTTAACCCTCCTGTTACCCTCAAATCTGGTAAAAAAAATTTACCAACTGGGGTCAATTTGTCTCAGGTCATTTATGGCTGACAGCATATCTGTTGGCCCTGGAACCATTTTGATGATATTAGCAGCACTATGTCTACCCTGTCGTTCAAGTGGGGAGCGGGACCATAATAACGTGAACTACTAGTGGTTCTCGCAATACTACAGGTATGGGTAGGTTAGGTTAGAGCCCTAAAACTGAGGGAAGCTGTTTGAATATTACATTGAATATATAAAATGTATAGCATGTTATAGTGACCTCAGCAAAACAACCAAAACAAATGAGTGTAAAATTTTTATATTTCTTATGTTTTATACAGCTAAAAGCACCTGGGGTCAAATTGACCCAAAAGAACACAGATGCTACAAAATGTGCACAGGACATTGGCAAGATATCATCCTGTTAATTTCATGTTTACAGAGTTGTCTCCATTAAATAAGGAAAAGCCATTCAATCTGAAGCAAAAAAAAAAAAAAAAATGATGTTTTTACAGACATTGAATGGGGACCCCAAAGATAGTAAGGGTTAAGTAATATTAAGTTATGAAAACTTGATTTCTTTATTAATGACAACATTTGGGTTTACAGTGTTGAGCATGCAAATCAGCATATTAGAATGATTTATGAAGGATCATGTGACACTGAAGACTGGAATAATAATCCTGAAAATTCAGCTTTTTATCGTGCAACGTAAAAAATGCACTTTTAATAAGAATAACTCTCCTAAACGACGCGCATGATTTGAAGCATCATTCATGTCCGCAGCACAAACGGTGCGGTACGAGCTACAGTCCGCACTAATTTAATACTTAGGGTTAGGGGTTTTCTACAAACACCCTAATAAAAGACAATTGCAGAGTACAGCTCAACCTGCGGCCCATCAGGAAGGGCACTAGGTATGGATACAATATGCTGTCAGGATTGATTTATTCATCTAGTACAGAAAAATGACTCCAGAGTTATTGCTTCATTTAAGATCTGTGCGTTTTCCAGTACATACTTTTGGAGGGCACTCAAAAATATATAAGAATATATACTCCTACATTTTACTTAGGACCCATAAAAATCTCCTGGCCTAAGACCATCGGGTTTGACCTCATTAAGTAAACATGAAGGTCACCGCTGGTTCTCGGTTTTTGTTATTTCAAGCAGCACAATGAATACATCATCATTTATCTTATGGTTACATTGCTTATCATTCTCAATAGATTTTCACAAGCTGATTTACTGCGCCTCTAGCCTGGCGCCGTCATACTCAGATTCTAGTCAGAATATGAGTCTGATACTGCTCCATTGAGCTGTGATTATGGGGTGTGTTTCAACCGAACTAGGAAAGAAAATGCCTCTGCACTCAACTGGATAGACCTACAACCAATCAGAGCAACGGAGTAAGTGACATATGTTGAGCGAAGCATAGTTGTCAACAGAACTCATCTGCACGCACACTGGAAGAAGTAGAAGAAGAAGATGAGTGTAAACGATATTTGCCGGTCTTGTAAAAAGAATTTCAGAATACACAGAGTACTTACCAACACGATCATCATTTTTGAGAGAATTAGTAAAGGTGAATGCATATACGAAGAAGTTCTCCGTTTAGGATTAGAACAAATTCAACCCAAGCGCTCTTTGGTGACGTTGGTGATTACGTTACTGTTGATCATCTGTCCATCATCGTGTAAAGCCCGCCCTGACAATTTGATTGGTCCGAACAGCTTTGGTTCGAGCATAGTTGCTCCACAACGGATCAAGTCCAGACCGAACTTCCCGACCTCAAATGTTGCGGGCAGGGCTAAGTTCGGCTGGCATCCAGGCTACTGCGCCTCCATATTAAGCGGTTTTGTATTTAGCAGTGTTTATGCTGTTGTTGGGAACAGTGCTGACCATGTGCACTCTTTAGATGTCTAAATGACTTGTTTTCCTCTCTTTTAAAAGCTTAGAGATAATCTGGATGCAAATGCTTTGATGCCGGTGCGCTCCATGTGGACAAAACCTTACCACCCACGGCAGAACCCTGAGCTAGGCAGATTCATTGGATGGCTCAAGCACAATTCACTGCGAGGAGATTAGTTTGAATGTTTCGCCAAACATATTCTTCCAGAATGTTATTTTATGTGTGAATGTGGCTGAGAATCTGAAGACTTCAACAGAAGCCTCAGGGTGTCAGCCCACAATGTGAGGAAAACTTTGACTGACATGATGTTGAGGAAAAATATCCTGCTGTCTGTTTTCTTCAAAGTGTTGCTGAACAGTAGAATTAATTAACTTCAACATCCAAAAATCATTACAATGTGAAGAATAACTAATTATAAATGCATTTTATTCATTTTAGAACATGATGTGATTATCATATCAAATCATATCATGCCTCCATGAATCCAATGCATTTATAATATGATATTCTTCAGAATATGAGGACCTTTGAACAAATAAACAGACAGGCCGACAGACTGTGCTTGCTGAGAAGATGCTATTGATGTGGTTTAACTTGTGGTTAAACAGTATACAATTGTGCATTATGGACAAAAACACAGCCTGCAGTGCTTTATAAACATTTACTATGTTGTAGAATAACAGTTTTTATCTGTATCAAAGCGTCTAACAATACGAGTGCTCGCCTAGCATCTGGCTTAGCTTCATGCGATGATGACAAACCCCACATCCTGCTTAGATATAGTGATCCAGACACTGATCTTTGATTACTGATTAGATGCTATGGAAAATGTTGGAACAAACATTCTTTAATTATTCATGCATTAGATCTACAATTAGCCACAGCCTGCTCTTTATCTGGAGAAATAAAGGTTGTTTGATATGACGCTAACAAGAGCCCATCAACATTGTGTTCCTGTAAGTAAACAATTCCATGTCATGTAAAACAGTCCACTGCTTTAAAAGGTGGTTTGTGGACATGCTGTAAGTGAAATATGGGCTGCGATCAGCAACAGAACTCAACACTTAATTAGTGACATGCAGACCACCAGGCATGACCACCACTTCAACCAGCATGTTTATATCAGCTTTGCTCCATATCAAAAGTGTCTAAACAGTCTGTCCAGGACAATAAAGTCTTCCACACAACCTCAAACAGTCAAACAGAGCTTATAGAGAACTGCTACACAAACAACAAACTGCAAATAGACACAAAACATGTATAGAAAATATGTACTTAGATTTCACCATAAAAGGAATGGAAATGACTTCGCGGTTGCTAAAAGTACAGGTAACACTTTATTTTGATGGTCCCCTTTAGACATTCTGTTGACTATAAGTAATGTTGCACCTATATGTGACCCTGGACCACAAAACCAGTCATACCGGTATTTTTTTTTAAATTGAGATTTATACATCAGCTTTATACATCATCTGAGGGTGCAAAAGAATCTAAATTTTGAGAAAATTGCTCAGATGAAGTCCTTCAAAGTCCTGCAATGCATATTAATACTAATAATACATTTTTGATATATTTACAGCAGGAAATTTACAAAATATCTTCATGGAACATGATCTTTATTTAATATCCTAATGATTTTTGGCATAACATTTTTTTTTTTTATTATTTTTTTTTTTCATAACATTGACTATTGCCACAAATATACTCGTGTGACTTGTGACTGGTTTTGTGGTCCAGGGTCACATATGTCAACTACCAGTCATTAAAATATTAATAGACTAAACATTAATACTTTTAAAGTATTAAAGTATTAATGTTTAATATCTGCTAAGACTTAATTTTACATACATTCTACTGACTATAAGTAACTTTACAAGTACAGTTTAAATTATTTTACTAACCATAACCCTAACCTAACAGTCGACTAGTACTCTAATGAGAGTTAGTTGATATGTAGGTGCAACATTGTTTATAGTCAACAGAATATTTGGTAACACTTTATTTTAAGGGTCCAGAATAATGCATTAGTTAAGCATTAATTAATGATTAACTTGTTCACAATTAAGCATTAGTTAAGCACAAACACACTAGTAATTAATGATTAACTTTACATTTTAAGGGTCTGGAATTATTCATTAGTTAAACTAGTAATTAATGATTTGCTTGTTCACAGTTATGCATTAGTTAAGCATGGACACAATAGTAATTAATGATTAACTTAACATTGTAGTAAGGGCATATTAGCCATTATTTACAACTTAATAAGCCATATATTATTTTTGTGTAGTGATGTAATTATATTTCTGTGCCATTCTGTTAAGTTAACTGAACAATAAGCTAGTAATTATGTTTAATTACTGCTGATTTTTCCATTATAAATTGCTAAAATAGTGTAATAAAGATAATTTGACCCTCTATTCTAAAGTGAAAGTTTTATCCTCATTAATTATGGCACTTATTGAGTGATATTTAAGTTTATTACCAGAATAAGCCAATACTTAAGACTAAACTGCCACTAATTCAGTACAAATAAAGATAATTTGACCCCCTATTCTAAAGATATGTTCTTATTTACACTATTGGTTTGTTTAGCAGTTATTCTGCAACGTGATCTCACGAGATTGTGTATTTTTATGTAAAGTGTGGTTCTACATTCACCTAACACGTACAACATCCACATCTTTAGAATAAATACGAGGGACTTCTTTATCCAGCGATCTTCATCTTTATTTTCAACAGCGACCGTAAACAAATCCTGCGCTCGTTATGAATTCCAAACCTGCGTTTTACGGCAGTGATCTTCAACGCTCATTGGCTCTCGCCTGCTTCGTCACAGATTGCGACATGCGTGTTGTATGTCGCGTTCCAGGCAACCCGTAACCTGTGTTTTTCCAACCTTCTACCCGTGAAAGTGCACTGGAATGGCAGTCAAACCCGTGACTTCCCACCCGTGAACTCGTACTAGATCGATGTACTCCCAGTTACGAGCTCTGACGTCACATAGCCCGCAAAAACAACAGTGGCAGCCCCTATGGATGCTGTGTTTATGAAAGTCGTACATTAAAATCTAAATTGTTTATTAAAATAAGGTATTGCTCTTACGTTATTTATCCGCAAATGTTGTGCATTATCAACAGCTTTTATAGCGTTACCTAGTTTTCAGTCCATTGAGTGCAAGAATAAGTTAATACCGAATACATTTCCAAATATACAAATAACGTAAAATAAAAAGTATAACTTCTCTTGCCTTATGCTCTGTTTTTCCTCCTCCATTTCCCTCAAATAAGCAAGGAGTAAGCACCTTTGGCGATAGAAATGATTGTAAATGAGCATAAGCCCCGTATGGTTCGCCATGCTTTGTTTACATCTCTACCACAATTCCTTGCGCTCAGGCAGTTTGGCGTGACTTTGCCTGGAACGCTACAAAGTCGTGAGTCATGGTTTGAAGTTGTAACTTACAGGCTCAAAAACCTGCCTGGAACGCAGCATTAGTGTTTAAATGAGAAACGCGCGCCTTCAAATAGTGGAGTGAAGCGTAAATTAAATAACTTAAATTCTGCTCTGTACCTCATACAAAACTATATCGCCATAGAGGACTGCGACTGCAACACATCGTCATTCAGACTACTATTTGTACCGCTTTTGACATTTTCACAATAAAGAAATGATTGTGATTACACTTTTGTTAGTTATGTTTTTCTTTATAACCCTACATATTTTTAAGAAATGGTTATGTGTAGGTTTAGAGGTTTGGGTGAGATTAGTGGCTCAAAATATCATTTTAATGCTATATTGTTAAAAAAAATATATTTTTCCAAACATTTCTGCCCATTAAGTTGTATTGTCATTTTTTATTCTCTGTAAAATGGTTATGTTTGGGTTTGGAATATAACATGTATCTATAAAATGGTAAAATTTGTAATTTTTTTTTATTTTTATATAAAATATATTTTACGTTTTCTGCTTTAAAAGCATAATACATTTGTTTAAATGTTGCCAATACATTCATGTACCTTTCACCATGTATCCAAATATACAAAAAAGTATGTTTTGAGTCTGTAAAAGCTGCTTATTAACTTATATAACTGCCATTACTGAGGATATAACTTTCACTTTAGAATAGGGGGTCAAATTGCCTTTATTAGTACTGTATTAATGGTAGTTAGGCTTAATTATTGGCTTATTCTGGTTAATAAACTTAAATATCACTCAATAAGTGCTATAATTAATAAGGATAAAACTTTAGGACCCACTTTATATTAAGTGGCCTTAACTACTATGTACTAACATTTAAATTAATCATTTGATACAATGCACTTATTGTGTACATACATGTTTTTACATTGTACTTACATTTTTAAAAATTACCTGCATGTAATTACATCTGTAGTTACATTTATAATTACACTGTTGACACTTACACCTTACACCTTACACCTTAACCTACCCTTAAACTTACCCATACCACCGCACCTGTCCCTAACTTTACTCGTATCCCACCTCAATATCAGCAAAAGTGTTTTGCAATACAATATGAACACAATAAGTACATTGTACTTATTGTTTTGATGTAAGTACATAGTAGTTAAGGCCACCTAATATAAAGTGGGACCAAACTTTCTGGTCCGAACCAACAGAAGGTCAACTGTGGCACAAGTGATGATTTATGGGAGGAATGTGTCACAACACCCAGTGCATTGCACTCAGCTGCGTTTGGGGCTGTGTAGCCACAGACCAATCAGAGTGCCTATGATGACCCCTGTCCACCATTGGAAGCCCCTACAATGGGCACACGAGTGTCCAAACTGGACTTGAAGCAGTGGAAGAAGGTCACCTGGTCCTATGAGTACCATTTTCTGTTTTGGCAGCATGCAGAGGACCAACAACATATTAGACAGGTGGTCATAGTGTTTTGGCTCATCAGTGGATGGATGGATGGATGGATGGATGGATGGATGACCAATACCACTTCAAACCATCACAATAAGGCCAGTATTTGAATGCACAAACATGCATTCAGTCAAACATAACAAAAGGAAGTTGTGTCAGCCTGCCAGGTTTCTTGCACTGGTCATTGGCAGAGCTTCACACATACTAAATGTGTGGCTCAGATTGCAGTCAAACATTTTGCTAAAAGAGCTGCCGACCCACTTAGGGATGTTGTTTGAGCACAAATGCATTGCAGAAAAAGGATACCTCAAGAATTGTGTACAGATGCAGCCAACCAATTGTTAGCTATAGTCACTCCAAACTAATCATGCACTTGAAAATGTTCCACGGTAACTGAGGTTGCCGGCCCATTCACGTTTCTTGTTAAATTAATGCACTTTGTTTTTCAAAATAACATGTTCTACACAGGCATACAGTTGGGTTGTAAATGAAGTTGTTTACATAATGTCCTTGTTCCAAGCCATTTGTGTCCTTTAATGATTGCGACAGATGCACCGCCTCTTAATTTTAATTTTGGGGTTTAGGCAAAGAATCAATCAAAAAATTAATACCCTTAACATAATGCCTATAGACAGAGAAATATGTCTTGGATTTTTAGTGGTAAAGCAGATTACCCGATCCCAAATGCATCCTATCATATTTTAATCCATGACCTCTTTACAACATCTGGTTGGATGTTTACTTTTTGCTGCTACTGTAAATATGGGCAGCTTTTCCATCCAAATTTCCATGACAGCTGTCACAATTGTAAAGCAATTCTGCTGTCAGATAAGCACCAAACACAACCTCTTGCATCCTCACATGCTGTTGAACCTGACACCCCACAAGCATTATGTACTTCATTATTTCTTGTATTCTCTGGGGGGGGGGAAATGGATATTTGAGGTTAAAATGAGGTAAATGTTCGCCCTCAGACAGAAGCTCACAAGATGTCGAGAGGTCCGTAACAGATTCTCATTACTCTAAACTTTCACTGTTTTATGCCTCTCTTGCCCAATCTGTGAAAGTATCATTCCCACCTGCATATAACAACCTGGCACACATTAGCTCAACGCTATTATCACTCTCTGAATTGTGAGCTGTAATTTTGGCTGAGAGGAATGGAAATTTGTCATTTCTATGCACATCTCCCTTGATGATGAATGATATTTTTTTTCTGTCTTTCTGCTTTTCCTCAATTGAGATTAGATAAGAGCTATATTATCAACAATAGGCCTTATACACAACTAATACTGAAATATTGGCCACAATGTTTTATCTCGGAGCTCAAAAGTGATATGAAATCGACAATGAAAATCTAGACTTCTGAAGAAAATGAGAGCTGTGAGTTGTGCAAAACTGGCAGACACAATAGCCGCATTTCCACTGCCGGGCCAAAAGCAAGCGTGCTTATGCGTGCCACAGCCAGTCGCATTTCCACTGTCACTTCCGGGGCTTGATTGGGCCTCATCTGGGCTTCCTCGGGACCAACGGGCAGGGATTTTTGGTCCGCCTAATAACTTGGTCCAACTGGGGCTTGAGGAGTGGCCATGAACAGAGGCAGAGTCAGGAGACGGTCAACACTGCTGCTCATTTCCCATGTTATTATATCAGGCTTCTAGCTAACTTCAACTTTTAAGACATTTTAAACAATTTTCAGCTCAAAACTCACTTTCAGACACCCGCGAATGTTTGAAATTACTTCCTTGCGACCCGGGACAGGAGAGATCGCAAGCTGGGACTGAGATCTTGTGTCTTGCACATGTTGCCCAGTTGGGTCCCACCTAGTGGCAAGTGCCATCCTATATAAAATCCATCTGGGCAATTAAAATGTGGTCATTATGGAACCCGTGGACAATCCTAATGGGGCCCATTTTTTTGTCCATTTAATACCCATATGGGCCCCACATACAAATGTTGGCTAGATCAAACCTCCTCAGGAGACATAATTTTGTGGAAAATTAATAGAAACACTTAGCCTGGATGCCAGCCCAGTCCACAACATTTGAGGTCGGGAAGTTCGGTCTGAACTTGATCCGTTGTGGAGCAACTATGCTCAAACCAAAGCTGTTTGGACCAATCAAATTGTCAGGGCGGCCTTTATACGATAATGGACAGATGATCAACAGTAACGTAATCATCCACGTCACCAAAGAGCGCTTGGGTTGAAACACGCCCCATAATCACAGCCCAATGGAGCAGTATCAGACTCATATTCTGACTAGAATCTGAGTATGACGATGCCAGGCTAAGAAACACTCTTTCTTTCTAAAGAAATATGACTGCTAGTTTTCAGTCAGCTGGTGAAATGTGGGTTGTGTGACGTCGTTCTATAGAGGTGTGTTAAGGGTGGGTTTAGGGTATTCTGGGCTGTTATTACTCTATGTGATTGATTACTAGCACAAATCAAAAGGGTTCATCTCTAAGTGTCTATGATATTATCGTCATCTATAGATGTGGTTTTTATTGTTTGAAAAATGTAGCATACTTTAGCATACTTTTAATACTTAAAAGAAAAAGGTTTTCAAAACTCAATTATTCAAAATAATAATAGAGGTTCTTGCTTTAGCAAAGAACACTAAAAATAACTTCTGTAATTGCACACACAGTGTTTACTCTGGTGGTGCTTTAAAACACATGCCAACAATCCCTTTGTTTTAAAAGCTATGGATCAGCAGACAATTGATTCGCACATGATTAAAGAGCCTCAAAACAGGCTTTTGGCTTGTACCAATTTAGTCTTAGAAAACTTCAGTACGTTGCAACTCTCAGAAGCAGAACCACACACATTTGTTCACAGAGCCTATTGTCTGAACCAGGCGTGACTGGCTCGTTCGGCCATTTCCATATCTTTTTTTATAGATCCCTGGAGTCAATTAATTATGCTTCTATTGAAGATGTCTTTTAATTAAGGCTATAGGGCTCTATTAATATAAAAAATAACCCCCCCCCCACACACACACACACAAAATAAATGTTTATTTTAATAGAATAGTTCACTCCTCAAAAATGTTTTCACATCCTTAAAAGATAAAAGTAGGCACTTTTGAGTCTGTCCTTCCATAAAATTATGATAGTGACCATATCTGTCAAGCTCCAAAAAGGACAAAAACACCATGAAAGCAAAAGCAGACTATTGAAAAGAAACCAGGCTTTTACCAGATGCTACAAATGTGTTCTGGGTCAGTGCCTGAATCATCTGCGATGCACTGACCACAGTTTTAACCCGTACAGATAGATGGACAGACAGACATTGCTGGCTATGTAGCATTTTCCAAATTAGTCACTTATGTGGTCCTGTTTCAGTTTGGATGCTTCCTTTCAAGGCTGATCTAGTAGGCCGTAGACAGTATGTCAGCTAACTAGGTTTTTAAACAGTGCTTGTTTTTGAAACAGAACAAACTGCACAAATTGCATCTTCAACGACACTTCACAGCTCAGATTATTGGGAGGGTTTGAAAGGAGACTGTATTACTATTTCACATGCTCTGCGAATTAGGTTAATCTCCCCCCTATTCCCGCATGCGGGACTCCAAGTTTCTTTCATTTCTCTTCAACCCTGTCTCAGATTCACAATGGGAGGGCTGAGCTTCAGCTGCTAAGGGAAACCATGGCAGATGTGTTGGAGGGGGTGGGAGCGGAGAAGAACCAAGGTTGGGATTACAAAGCATGTCATCTGGAGCTGATAACAAGATATACCCATGTCTACCTCGGCTGGCTCTACACATACACTTACATATACATTCAGAGACACAAGGAACTGTTTTACGATTCACTTTAATGACTCCTGAGTGCAGTCCTGAGTGCTTTGCAGGTCTAAATAAAACTTAGCTAGATTTATCCGATATGAACAATGTCTGAAGCAGATGAACTCAGTGCTGAAGTTGAGAGGAAAAAATAAAAAATAAAAAAAAATAAAACTTTGGACAGCTATACATTTGTATCCCTATGATGAAAACTCACCAAACGGTGCATGCATGAAGGGTGACTAATTGCATTTTATGTAATTATGGGTTGGATTGGATGGGATGCATGGTTGCCTAGACACTAGAGATTATATTTGAGATATTAAAAATCAGTCAGCTCTACTACCTCATTTGAGATTTAACAGAAGAAATGTCTTCAGGAGGAACACATTTGCCTCAAGCACTCATAAGTTCTATCATGAAAACAGTTACAGTATTTTATATAAAAACTTTTATAAATTGTATTTTTTATGAACCACTCATCCATAACATTTTATTTAATTTTTGTTGCGTTTTAGTGGATCTACAAATTAAAATTAGTGCAACTCAATAGACTGAATTCAATACTTATGCAAACAGCTGTTACAATGAACCACTGTTACAAAAAAAACAAAAAAAACAACAAAAAAGTAGAACGCCTACACTTGCACGCTTCATTTTGTGCAATTTTCAGAAAATAATAAAGATGGCATTTGTCATTGCAGAGGTAAAACTATTGTGCTTTGATACACATACGCTAAATCTAGCAATATTTCTTGGAGCAGTAGGCTAAGTAATATGTGAAATGAAAGGTATCAATGTTGAGCTCTAATATTTCAGAAGAAGGTCAACCACATGGTGAGCAATAATTTTTCAATCATTATCATAGAAGTCTATGTTATCCTCTACCCACTGGATTATGATAATTGCTACCTAAAGTTTGCTGAAAAGCCATTCAATTTTCTATAATATATGGGTTCCCGTTGTGACAACTTACCCCATATAGAGTGACAACATGCCTTGACAGAGGCATTAAGCTTTTTTGAAGACTTTAATTTAAGCCTACACAGAAGATGACATGTGAAAAACATGTGGAGGCACGAAAGTTATATTCATGATCGAAAACATTAAATGCCTGGCAAAAGACCAAACTGTTTTCATATCATAACAATGGAACTATAGCACTTTCAATTGAACCCCCCCTGTTTGTCATGATTTGTAATTGCATATTCTTTTTCGGCGAAAAACTCGACACAATAGAACTGAGATAAAGTATCCAGACCTTCATGAAATCTTCCCTCCCGAAACACATGAATTAGCATAATAAAGCGAGCAGGTGTGCCACCAGTTACAAAACAAGCCTGGTTACAATCTTGTGCACAGTGATGCTGTTGACATTGGTAAAGCTTTCCATTAAAAAGTTCAAGTCAGCACTAGCTGTGGAGGTAAACACGAAAGCTAATTACAGCAATTAAGCAGTTTTGCCGCACTGCGGAATGCACCAAAATATTTTCCCCAGGCAATTTTGTCCCGTAACAAAATTTTGTGGGTGTGTGAAGGAAACGGACAATGTGGGTCCCCAGTGACGTGTGGTAACTCAGTCCAAATTGATCTTTGTCCCGGAGGTCGAAAAGAAACCTGCTTTTAAGCACCTACTACAAATCTAGTGTTCTGGGTCAGTGCTTGAATCTTCAGCGATGCACTGACCACAGCTTTGGCCCCTACAGATAACATTCTGCAGATCTGAACTTTAGGCTGGAGGAGGTTTCTGAAAAAAATATCCTCTTTGTTTAAAAAGAACAGGCTGAAACTAAGCTAGCCACATATATGTTTACAATCTCTCTATCTCTCTCTCTCTCTCTCTCTCTCTCTCTTGCTTGCTCTAAGGCATGAATCACTTTTTTTACAACAGAAAAACAGAAGAAAAAAAATCACAAGATTTGATGCTAGACTCTTGATGCGCATCAGTGAGCATTTACATTTTTTAATTACATATAATAAAAAAATAATTGTATTCACTAAGGATGCATTAAATTGATCAAATGTGACTGAAAAAAGTAATAATCAGAAATTCATCTTGAAAATCAAATCATCATATTAGAAAAAATCTGTGACACTGAAGACTGCAGTTAGCTTTGCATCACAGGATTAAATTACATTTTGAAATATATTTACATAGAAAACTGTTATTTTAAATTGCAATAATATTTAACAATATAATTTTTTTGTGTATTTTTGATCACATAAATGCAGCCTTGTTGAGCTAGCCTGACGTCGTCATACTCAATTCTAGTCAGAATATGAGTCTGATACTGCTCCATTGAGCTGTGATTATGGGGTGTGTTTCAACCGAACCAGGAAAGAAAATGCCTCTGCACTCAACTGGATAGACCTACAACCAATCAGAGCAATGGAGTAAGTGGCGTATGTTGAGCGACGCATAGTAGTAGTGGGAAGTTCGGATCATTTTACGGACTCTGATCTTTGAATCTCGTTCAGCAAAATGAACAAATCTTTTTTCCAGTCATTTTGTTCATTTCAGCAGAATATAATTAAAATGTCACATGTTAAATTCCCAGAGTCATATTCCCCGAGTCATATTAAGGATTCGTTCATGAATGACGCATAGTTGTCAACAGAACTCATCTGCACGCACGCTGGAAGAAGTAGAAGAAAAAGATACGTGTAAATGATCTTTGCTGGTGTTGTAAAAAGAATTTAAGGATACACGGAGTACTTTGAGAGAAATAGTAAAGGTGAATGCATATACGAACAAGTTCTCCGTTTAGGATTAGAACCAATTCAACCCAAGCGCTCTGTGGTGACGTGACTGCTTACGTTACTGTTTATCATATGTCCATTTTGTATAAAGCCCGGCCTAGACAATTTGATTGGTCCGAACAGCTTCTGTTCGGGCATAGTTGCTCCACAATGGATCAAGTCCAGATCGAACTGCCCGACCTCAAATTTTGTGGGCGGGGCTAAGTTCGGCTGGCATCCAGGCTATTGTTGAGCATAAGAGACTTATTTTAAACTTTCAAAACTCAAACTTTTGAATGTAAAATATAAAGCTTAGGTTAATAAATGCTGTAAAATAAAAAATTTTCATTAATTTAGTCTGTTAGTTCACCTCACTTCCGAATCCGAGTCGTTCTTTCTTTTGTCACTTCACATTTATCACGTCTGTTCCCTGGAAAGATTAGTACCACCTCTCGTGTCTTCGGTTTCGTGTCAGTTCTGTCATTAGTGTCTGATCTGGGCTGTGACAGCCCCATATGCAATGGGTGCAGTCCCGAAAACAGAATTGATTAGTTCACCTCTCAAGTCTTCAGGTTCGAGTCATTCGTTCACCAGCTCACAGCCCCATAGGCTGAATGCAGAAGACCCTGTACAGAACCGATGGCATGTAGCGCATGCACGGTCAACACAAAATGAACGAATCGCTTTCTGAGACAACTCGTTGTTCCCGAGTCATATTAAAGATTCGTTCATGAATGACGCATAGTTGTCAACAGAACTCATCTGCACGCACGCTGGAAGAAGTAGAAGAAAAAGATACGTGTAAATGATCTTTGCTGGTGTTGTAAAAAGAATTTAAGGATACACGGAGTACTTTGAGAGAAATAGTAAAGGTGAATGCATATACGAACAAGTTCTCCGTTTAGGATTAGAACCAATTCAACCCAAGCGCTCTGTGGTAACGTGACTGCTTACGTTACTGTTTATCATATGTCCATTTTGTATAAAGCCCGCCCTGACAATTTGATTGGTCCGAACAGCTTCTGTTCGGGCATAGTTGCTCCACAATGGATCAAGTCCAGATCGAACTGCCCGACCTCAAATTTTGTGGGCGGGGCTAAGTTCGGCTGGCATCCAGGCTATTGTTGAGCATAAGAGACTTATTTTAAACTTTCAAAACTCAAACTTTTGAATGTAAAATATAAAGCTTAGGTTAATAAATGCTGTAAAATAAAAAAATTTCATTAATTTAGTCTGTTAGTTCACCTCACTTCCGAATCCGAGTCGTTCTTTCTTTTGTCACTTCACATTTATCACGTCTGTTCCCTGGAAAGATTAGTACCACCTCTCGTGTCTTCGGTTTCGTGTCAGTTCTGTCATTAGTGTCTGATCTGGGCTGTGACAGCCCCATATGCAATGGGTGCAGTCCCGAAAACAGAATTGATTAGTTCACCTCTCAAGACTTCGGGTTCGAGTCATTCGTTCACCAACTCACAGCCCCACAGGCTGAATGCAGAAGACCCTGTACAGAACCGATGGCATGTAGCGCATGCACGGTCAACACAAAATGAACGAATCGCTTTCTGAGACAACTCGTTGTTCCCGAGTCATATTAAAGATTCGTTCATGAACGACGCATAGTTGTCAACAGAACTCATCTGCACGCACGCTGGAAGAAGTCGAAGAAAAAGATACGTGTAAATGATCTTTGCTGGTGTTGTAAAAAGAATTTTAGGATACACAGAGTACTTTGAGAGAAATAGTAAAGGTGAATGCATATACGAACAAGTTCTCAGTTTAGGATTAGAACCAATTCAACCCAAGCGCTCTTTGGAGATGTGACTGCTGACGTTACTGTTTATCATCTGTCCATCATCGTATAAAGCCCGCCCTGACAATTTGATTGGTCCGAACAGCTTCTGTTCAGACATAGTTGCTCCACAATGGATCAAGTCCAGATCGAACTGCCCGACCTCAAATTTTGTGGGCGGGGCTAAGTTCGGCTGGCATCCAGGCTATTGTTGAGCATAAGAGACTTATTTTAAACTTTCAAAACTCAAACTTTTGAATGTAAAATATAAAGCTTAGGTTAATAAATGCTGTAAAAGTAAACATTTTTCATTAATTTAAAAACAAGTCATATTGTTCTCATATTAGTTATTGCAATAACTAACACTAACTTATTGAACCTTATTTTCAAATTTTACCAAGCAACCACAAACCATTTAGAGCAGAAAGCAATGCCCTAGGCTAGCAATCATCTACAATATCCATAGCACCATAAATTCAGAAGAAGAAAAAATACATATAATTTTTCATACATTATCCATTAATCCTCATTTATGCACCCTCGTGGTCCCTAAAGTCTAAATATTGCAGCACATGTGAACTGAATTAACTTTGGGATATCGATTGGCTCAAGCCTCAACTGCAAAATGAAGCCGTGTCCGCAAGAATATGAACTTCCTTCACCGGTCTGAAAGCCGAGTACCAAGCGCACTTTCAACAATAATATTTCACCCACTTTGTGTTTCACTCCAGGTAATCAGATTCAATATGCTTTTGCAAAAGTTAGGACTTGAAGAAAAATGAGAAGAAAGAAAACTGTTCAGCAAGGGAAAAACTCATAATGAGCATAGAAACGTCCGTTTTCTCAACAGAAAAAAGCCATTTCTTTTGATGGCCACTGTACACAGTGAGGAGAAAATAATTAGGGGGCTGTTGTCACAGTAAAACACTGGAACTCTATCGGGACGCATCAAAAACCTCCATTCATTAATTTAATTGGCCGGTGATGAGATAGGCCCTGTTGTATGACTCTTATTATTAGGCATTCTTGTGGAGAATGAGAAAGAGATACGAAGGCCATTCATTTCGAGGGCCAGACACACAGCTGAGAAAAGCCTAATCGTTTTCTGCAATCTTTTCCCATCCCTACATGAATGTATAGAATTTTAGCCTGCTTTGCGTGGGAGGAAAAGGGACATAAGGGAGATGGTGAGAGGGATAGTTGAGTCTAGATGGACATATTCGCCCGTGAGTGTCAAGAGAGCAGGCGTTCAGGGAGAAGCCATTTCTTCCTCAAAAGCTACTGCAGACACAAAAGAGCTCAGTGTTGTGTGTTTGAGGGGGGGCTCACAGCTCATTTTTCCAGCGTAAGAGCTATCAGCAGTCTGCGTCTCGCCGCCAAACAATGCCCGCATCTGATCAAAGTGCACAGAGACGTGACATTCACATTCAAGTTTACGAGCTGCAGAATGTATTATGCCAGCGACAAAAGAAGAAGGAGAAAAAAACGCAAGCAAGACAAGGGGAAAGGGGAGTGATTGAGAGAGGGATCTTGAGAATGTGTAAACATTTTTGCAATTTTTTTTTCAGAGACAGTTCCCAGAGGAAATGTCCTCTTTCAGAGTTCTCAGTTTGTTTTATGTAAGCATCAACTTAAGATGATTCTCCTCAAGAGAAATAAAACTTATTGCTTGAAAAAATTATGCACATTAATTAATGTGATTAAATTGCATAATATTTGCAGATTAAAAATCCCCAAAGTATGATAATTAAAAAGTTAAATTATTGTGACGGATGAGCAAAGCACTGAATAGATATTGCAAAAAGTGTTTTTATAACACACACACACACACAATACAATGCGTAATTGAAAATACAGGTAAAAATTTATATGAAAAATTCCCTCATATTAACAGAGTACATCATGCCCTATTTTTATGGACCTTCCTTAGAGTTTGGGTTGTGGTCTGATGCGTACAATATATCCACCCTCCATGACCTCCCTCTCAATTATCCATCTATTCTTTCATTCCCCCTCTATTCTTGTCGGTAAGAGTCCCCCTTCTCCAATTTTAAAGGCCTGGCCCCCATTCCAGTGTAAGGTATCCTTCACTCTATCCATATTGTTGTCAGACCCTCCATTCACTCCCACAACAACAAAAGGGATCGAATGATCAACAAGGCGCCGCTTTTTAACCGGAAGCAATCACATGACCATCCAGTGCTGGAGGAACACACAAAAAGACAGACATTGTTAAATGCTGAAGAATGTTGCGGGGTGGAAATGAATGCAGCTAATCATAAAATTTCAATAGAAGTCACACAATGAAAGACAAAAATTGGTATCTGTGAACGGTATGTCACTACTAAAACGTTTCACACTTAAAGACTTCTTGTTGTATCAGTTGTATATATTCTGAAGAAAGTCTGAGTGATGTTTGCCCATATAAATGTCACAGTCACAATCCTAGGGTGTTGTAAGAGGTTGCTAGGATATTCTTGGTGACTGCAATGGCATTACTCTGTTCCAAGTGTCATCTGCATGTTGTTATGCAATAGCTAGGGTGTTTTGGGTGGTTGTTTACTGATCCAAATCAAATAATTCTGTTTTGGTCATTTTATCATCCACTGCAGGCAAAAGGCAAAAGTTGTGTCCAAAAGTACCATTGATAAATGCTATAAAACGTTTCGGTTACGTATATAACCCTTGTTACCTGAAGGAGGGAACGGAGACTTATGTCGGAACTGACCTACGAATTGGGGTTCGCTTTCAGAGATCAATCTACTTTGAGTGTAACTAAACGAGCCAATGAACATTAGCATTGGTGTCCGCGCATTACACGCTCCTCCCCGCAGCGCGGGTATAAACAGGAAGTGGATGCACCGCATCTTTGCTTTTCCTCTGAGGAGCCGAAATTAGTGACTCGGCCGTTCAGCGGAGGTACAGCAACTGTGGCAACGGGATATATTTTCATTCCCTCCTTCAGGGAACGAGGGTTACATACGTAACCGAGACGAATTAGGGATCTACCAACACACCACAGAAGCTGGCCCTTCCAGCGCTCTGCTTGAGCTCCCTGGACCACCCCCATTTGGAGCGGGAAGACAGGGCTCTAAGCAGAGAAGGTCAGTCACTGCTGTTCTGCAAGTGTGACTCAGTGTGACTACTGGATAACGCTGGGAAAGTGTGCCCGTCTTGGAAGAGGGAATGCTGCGGAAGCCATATCCTTCTAAGGGAAGAAGATGTGGCAGTTACACATATGGACTAGCCAAGCAGGGTAGTACAACATGTGACAGTCTCTGCGGTGGCTCCAACCTAGTTCTAGGGGAGAAGAACACCATCAGAGACGACAGAGCGAGCTCTGTCAAGTGAAAGACACGGGCTAGCCGAGTAGGGTAGCCGTACAGTGGAAGAATACACATATGGGGTCGTGGGGACCACTACATATGGACACCCAGCCTAACACACATTCCACCATGCATACGAGTGTAGGCCTGGCGTCAGACGCTCCGCAACGTCTGACTGCCGAGGGTGACGTAGGAACTCAACAGGGTTAGCCATTTCTGGGGAACTCTACTGGAGTCAAAAGAAGCACGTATCCGGTCCAGCAGGCGGGAGTGGCGTTGCAAGCCAACACTAGAATAGGTTCTTCGCACTACTGGACACTGGGGCGAGTACATGGGAACATACCGGCTCTTGACACAGCTGCATCGCCACAGACCGCTCCACTGGGGGGATCTCCACGTATCTCCATGTATGAGAACCAGCGCGGGCTGCCCCGAGAAAACAATCGTCTAGCCGCGAGGGTTCGGGACACGGTGGAGGGTTCCACTTGAGCCCGATACTCACGGCGGCCTGGGAAAGCATAGCTGTGAGCTCTGGATCAGACTTGGGCAATGCTACCACACCTGAAGGGGGTAACGCAGCCGAATCCTTATCTCCAGAGGACATTAGCTCGCTGCATCAATCAACATTCTGTTCTCGGCCGGAGCCCCAAAAGAAATGACTGGCCCCCCATGGGAAGGACCAGCGCGCTCTCTCGGAAGCTCCACCGCCGACGGTGTGGAGGAGTGAGGGGCCTGAGGGGGCTGGCTCATCGGGGAAGCCCTCACTGTGATCCTCAGGTCATCACCAAGGCTATCAACCCGAAGCAGGAGCCCTCTGAGTACTACTGAGTACTGAGGACTACTGGTCTACTGTATCTAGTCCAAATATATTTTATTTTCACTGACAGTTCTAGTCTTCTGAAAAGAAAGACTATTTTATAGGTAAGGGAAGAAAAACCAGATGGCATGTATAGATAAAGTGCTATAGCAGGCGTCTAATTTGGTGAAGCACTGCTCACTCCTCAGCACGTTTGCTTTCATCTCCCTGTATATAAATGCCCCATCGTCAGCTTTACGGGGTGCTACAATTCACCTCAAGACCCTCTAATACTTTCCCGTTGACCTTCTCAGCCATCTTAAACCCTTTGCATGTGGGAAGAAAGTGTTTGAGATACAAAGAAGACCAAGCTATAACAGGGAACTTTAGCTAGCATTCTGGTAAGATTCTTTCAAAGTTATAAACAAAACAGTAACATTAATTAAATGTTTGTTCAAAGTGATCTGGAATTTAATAATGTTCTCGTTAGCAATCTGAATTTGAACAATCTAAACATTAGCACAAAAATGTTAATTATACATCGGTCATAGATTGTTATTTTAATGAAATGTTTTAATTGAACTTTTTTCTGACATTTTTTTTTAAATGTTACTAGTTTTAGATTATTCACAAAACATTCAAAAGTAACTGTATCATGTCTGAAGAATGATACAATGGAATGTTTCCTTAATGTTCGAATAAGTAATTTAAAAAAAAGCATTTTTTAAACGCTTACAAAGTTAGAGAACATTCAGAAAAAAAATTTTTTCAGAAAAACTTAATTGGAAGTTTAGCAAAACGTTCTTAGAATATATTTTTGTTAGCTGGGGATACAATCTAAAAAAAAAAAATTCTTACGTTTGTATTTTTATCTTTTTTTCCAGTAAAAATATCTAAGCATTATTAAATCAAAATACATTTAGCGGAGATGCAAAATGGCATAATATTTAAAAAATGAATTAATCAATTAAAATGAAATTTATGTTTAAAAGAAGAATATATATATATATATATATATATATATATATATATATATATATATATATATATATATATATATATATATATAATTTTTTTTTTTTTTTTTTTCTTCTTTTAAACATACATTTCATTTTAATTGATTCATTAATTTTTGAAATCTTATGCCAATATGCCAATGAGATAAGAAAAAAAAATCTAACTTAATTCAAACTTAATTTTCTATTTTAGCAACAACAAACTAAATAATTTTATTTAGATTATTTTAAGATTTAATTTAATTTGGATGGGTGGATGGACGGACGGACGGACGGACGAATGGATGGATAGACAGATCGATAGATGGGTAGATGGATAGATGGACGGATGGATGGACAGTTGGACTGATCGATAGACGGATAGATGGATGGATGGACGGCTGGATGGATGGATGGTTGGATGGATGGATGGACGGATGGACGGATGGATGGACAGTTGGACAGATCGATAGATAGACGGATGGATGATAGATGGTTGGATGGATGGATGGATGGATAGACAGATAAATGGATGGACGGATATAAAGATGGATAGATGGACGGATGAAAGAGAGAGATAAATATATAAATATGTAGTATATAAATATATTTTATATAAAATACAAAATATATAGACTTAATATATTTTGTCATTTAGCATTTTAAGTACATATATTGTGATTTAAGAACGTTTAGATATGTGTACTGTAAAATGAGACAAAAATACAGGGTAGGAAGTGCAGTGAGTAAAAAAGGGCGAGTTACCCTGGGAACATGTGCGTGAATCCCAGACTGAGACTGAGGCTAAGCATGAAATTCTGTGCAGATGTTCAGCAGATCCTGAAGCTGCAGGAGGCAGTGGCAATGGCAGGACTACTGGGACGTGAAGAAGAGTGCAAGAGGAAGAATATAGATCCCTCACACCTCCAACTTGCCCTTCACAGCTGATTTCAGCAAGAACCGCTGCTTGGCATTCTGCTATCACTCAGGTTTCTTCTTACCCACCTCTACACACATCCTTCCGTTTTTTTTTCTTCACTCCCACATTTCATCCTCTCCCTGTAGATGTGTTCTGTGCAGTTGTACCAGAGCAGATTGACATCCATAATGGGCGATCTTGGCACAGCACTGGCTCGAGAGATCTGGGGAGGAAACGGATTAAATGTGGCGAAATGGTGAGTAAAATCTGGGATGCTCACATGTTAATCAAGGGATATTTTCTGAGAATGGATTAAGTATGAAATTGCATTCAATATTTATTTTGCACAGAGATTGTTCAGAAGGCTTTGTTTCAGGTGTTTCTCCTACAAGCCCTGAGGAGGAATAAAAATAGACTCAAATGAGTCAATAGATGACGTATACTGTAAGAGTACAAAGCATTACTGTGGATTGCAGCTCGGATAATTTGCTCTTGGAAGAATTTGATGAGTTTATATCTAAATCTACTAATTGCTGACTTGGCAAATATGAGCACAGTTTAAGATATTTTTCTTTCTAGGAGTTTTCAGAAGAGATGCCAACAATCTGAGAAATGTTCAACACTCTTTCCTAATGCATGTTCCTGCTCTGGATTCATTGCTGAACGATATTCCAAACAAATACAGGACATTATGGAAATCGAACACGATTTTAACATTTATCCTCATTAATGCCACTCTCTTAAGGTTAAGAGTGGTTCATTTAGGGTGTGTTTACACTTGTAGTTCAGTTTGCATGGTTTGTTTGATCCGGACCAAAAAAACCAAAAAATGGTTAGCTTAGTGTTCACATCAGCATTTTTAACATCAAACCTAAAGATACTGAACCTAAAAGGCATAGGGATATGTTCACAACCGGATTGGTCAGCTTTTATTATGTATATTTCACGATTGAACTTACCGAACATCCAAAACAATGCTGTGTTCTGGGCTAAATGTGCTCGTTGTATGTGCATAGCCTACATGATGGTATTTTGACCAGCTGAGAACTCATGTAGAGCTTATAAAATGAGCAAAGGAGTCAAAACAGCGGCAGGAATCCCTCTGTCACACACACAAAGCAAGATCAGCTGTGAGGAGACGCGGTTCTGAATATTGTCCCAAATTGTGAAGGGCAACATCGCCACTATGACGAGAAAAAAAACAGGTATGCTTAAGCATTCTGTCCTTTTTAGGGTCGCATCTTGTGACGTCATGTCCCATTTTTGGTTTGTTTACATGTCTTTGGTCCGTGTTGTGTTCATATTTAAGTCGAACTGCACCAGAGTTCGTTTGGAAGCGGACCCATCTTTTCAGCGATCTCAGTCTGCTTGTTTGGTGCACACCAGGGTTCAGATGGCAGCGTTCACACTTATTCAAATGTACTGCACTAACAGAGCAGTCACACCAGGGTTCGTTTTAATTGAACCAAACGTGCCAAGTGTGAACACACCATTAAAGCTTATTTATTGGCATTAATGGTTCCATAAAGAACATTTAACATCCATGGAACATTTCAATTGCAGAAAAAGGTTCTTTATAGTGGAAAATGGTTCTTTAGACGATTAAAATGATTCTTTTAAGAACGGTTCACTGAAAGGTTCCTTGGAGAGCCTAAACATTTTTTTTTCTATGGCATCACTGCAAAATAATCCTTTTGGAATATTTATTTCTAAGATTGCAGGTCGAAAACATTGATATATTAAATAAATCTCATTTGTGATTTTTTTCTTTGCTATAGCCTGAACTAGTGTTCAGAGTGGCCTGAAGCGCAGCATTTCCATGGAGCTGCTGTAGGTGAACATTACATGTGGCTGAGCAGACATCTGAAGACCAGTACCAGCATCAGAAGAGCAAGTTGACTCAGGAAATGGCAGTTTGTACATACATGTTTAAACTTCAGTTTTGGCTGCTTTACGTTTGCATACATGCCACTGTATACACTACCATTCAAAGGTTTGGGGTTAGTTTTTTTTTTTTTTTTGAAAGATATTAATGCTTGTGTTCATCAAGAATAAAAACAGCACAACTGTATTAAACATTGATAATAATCAGAAATGATAGATAGACGGATAGATGGACAGATGGACGGCTGGATGGATGGATGGACAGTTGAACAGATTGATGGATAGATGGATGGATGGACGGATAGATGGACTAATGGATGGATGGAGGGATGGATGGATAGACAGATGGATAGATGGATGGATGAAAGACAGAGATAAATATATAGTATATAAATATATTTTATATAAAATATATAAAATACAAAATATATAGACTTAAAATATTTTGTCATTTAACATTTTAAGTACATATATCTTGATTTAAGAACGTTTAGATATTTGTACTGTAAAATGTGGTATAAATAAATCATCACGCTACTGTACATACATGTTTAAGCTTCAGTTTTGGCTGATTTACGTTTGCATACATGCCACTGCATACACTACCATTCAAAGGTTTGGGGTTAGTTCGTTTTGTTTTTAGTTTTTTCTTAAAGATATTAATACTTTTGTTCATCAAAAATAAAAACAGCACAACTGTTTTAAACATTGATAATAATAATAAATGTTTATTGAGCAGCAAATCAGTATTAGAATGACTTCTGAAGGATCATGTGACACTGAAGACTGGAGTAATGATGCTGAAAATTAAATAAAATAAAACAGTTATTTAAATTGTAATAATATTAACAATATTCCTTGCCTGGCTATCGCCAGACCAAGCTCAATTTAAGACTGAACATTGGTCTGGGGAGTCTGCTATGTATTTTCTACTGCACAAGAGGCATGATAAACAAGCATAATTCAAATGACTCTATGCAATTGGATAGTCCTTCAACCAATCAGACCACAAGAGGCGTGATCAACGGGCAACGACCCATCGCTTCTCTATCCGTCATTGTGTTAAACCCGCCAATAGCGCGCCAGGTGGATAAGCCAGTCTGTGATTGGTTCCTGCAAAAGTGTAACAGAAGCAGTAGAAATGAATGTACAGGTTTCCAGACTGAGTTGCAGGGCGAAATCAAATCTACAATATTCCTGTACTTTCATTAAAAAGGCAGAATGTATTTTGATAAAAAAAAAAAAAACATTCTAACTGTAGTGTACATAACAGCAAATACTCAGCTTAGCAGATTGTCTTATGGACAATAGAGTTGGTATTTTTGTTTTTATGCTCACAAAATGTCAGTTTGCTTGACACACACAGGTTTCTTATTGACTACTGAAACAGGAAGATGCAGTATCAATATTGGATTATTTAGCCAAAAATCATATATAACAGTCAGAACCATGTCTGTGCTCATAATCTTACTTATTCATTACTAAACATTAGTGTACACATACTTACAATTATATGGAAAGAAAGAAAGAAAGAAAATACTACACATTTGTCATTCCATTGCTTGTGATTGATGTCCATTTATCTTGGAAATAATATTATTTAATATTAATAATAACAATAATAATGCAAGTAAATAAAATAAATATGCACAATATGCAATATATAATGCAGTAATAGTAAAAGTTTTGCTATTCCTAGACAATGATTTTAGGGGATGCACATTCTCATTCTAGACAGTGCTTTGTTCGACAAAAATGTGTATATACACCTACTTGTAAAAGATGCGGCATCAATATTTTTGCAAGAACAGATGATCAATTTTGTCTACATGTAGTACTGCACTGAAAAATAGATAACCTCGGTGTAAACAGACACAAAACTCCAGTTTTAATTTCATGGGGGTTTTTAGGGTGAAGAGAAACTCAGTTTGGAGCGCTGGGTAGAATTTTGCTTTTAAAGGTATAGTGGCTTATTCTAAAAGGTCACCTGCGTGTTATCAAAGTCAGGCGACATGTATAGGTAAACAAAGAACTCCAAAGTTTATACTCAAAAAGACCTACTTTACACCTACTTTTCAAAGAATTAGCATAGCAATTAAAATGTACCCCTCGCTCAAACATCCATAGCTTGAAAAATAATTGGGACCATGTCTATTAGCAGTTAGGACGCAATGTTCTTTGCATTTTGTCCGGTGGCGGTGCCCTTTTTGTGCCTCTAAATAAGCAATAGTCGAATATTCTAATTGGAGCCCAAAGGGTGAATGCCAGCCCATAAACAACACACTAGATCTGCTCTGCAATAAAATGTTCTGCACATATGCTATGGTCAGCATTTGCTCTTTGTAAAACAAAAAAAAACACAAAAAAAACACGGAAAAGTAAGCCTTTAGAAGCAGTAAGAGATTATGAGATGAGATAAATCTGTTTAATATGCTGTAGTCCAAGCACAAGACGCTTACAGTATGTTTCAATACATCACATTGAAAAGTTCTTCACACTTTCACGCATTATACAAAAAAGTTATCGGAATATGTTCACTTATTGTTACAGCGTATCCACTTATTGAAATCTTATGCACATCACACAATGCTCTCCCGTCGCTATAATGGACTTTATTCCCACTTTGAGCTTTTACTCCCACAGTCGTGCTTCTTACTGGTCCAGCGAGAATAAAATCTCCATACAGCTCGGTTGTTCAAGCACATATTAGTCTCAGTCTCAGACGTCACACCCACAGACCGCCCACAGTCCGGTCACTGACCGCTTCGTGCATATTGCACACAAAATTGAAAAGAACTTCAATTGGCTGGCTTTCTGTAACTTCTGAGAGTTAAATCACTTTTCTTTTTTCGCTTGAAAGTCGAGTTGTGTTTACAAGGTACCGGTTGATACAATGAGCACCTCTGAGGAAAAGCACAGGATTTGCAACAAATCTTGCAAATATATTCAAGTAAATCCGTGAAGATATCCACAAGGAGGACTGTATATTCTGCTTTATTTTAAGAGTTACGTCTGTGAAATAATCAATACACGGCATTTTCTGCTGTTTTTCTGTGTTTTGGTCAACAGTTTCTGATAAACCTGTACCTAAAATAGCACATTAAAACCAAACAGTGGTTAGATGGTGGTCATGTCGGTCAGATGGTCTCTTCCTGTGTAAGGCAGTGTTATTTTAGTATTATTTATATACTATTATAGTATTTATTAATATTTTGAATTAGTTTTTATTTTTAAAGTTTCAGTTTTCATTTTAGTTTAAGGTTTTTATTAATTTTGTTATGTGCTTTTGTCGATGTATTAGTTTTTCTGTTTCTAATTTGCTTTATTTTTATTTCAGATTTAGGGCTAGTAATTAGACAGAAATAAATAAATAAAATAAAGTAAAACAAAAATTTAAATTAAATAAAAATAATTTATTTTAGTTAATAACAGACATTTAGACGTTCGTTAAAGGGAATTAAGCATATATATATATATATATATATATACACCGATCAGCCATAACATTATGAAGTGAATAAAACTGATCTCCAAAACTACAGCTCTTGTGGGGTGTTCCTCTATCAAAAGTGCTCCAAGGAAGGAACAGTGGTGAACCGGCGACAGGGTAATGGGTGGCCAAGGCTCATTGATGCACGTGGGGAGCGAAGGCTGGCCCGTGTGGTCCGATCAAACAGACGAGCTACTGTAGCTCAAATTGCTCAAAAAGTTAATGCTGGTTCTGATAGAAAGGTGTCAGAATACACAGTGCATCACAGTTTGTTGCTTATGGGGCTGCATAACCACAGACCAGTCAGGGTGCCCATGCTGACCCCTGTCCACTGCTGAAAGTGCCAACAGTGGGCATGTGAAAATCAGAGCTGGACCACGGAGCAATGGAAGAAGGTGGCCTGGTCTGATGAATCACATTTTCTTTTACATCACGTGGATGGCTGGGTGTGTGTGCGTGGCTTACCCGGGGAACACATGACACCAGGATGCCCTATAGGAAGAAGGCAAGCTGGCGGAGGCAGTGTGATGCTTTGGTCAATGTTCTGCTGGGAAACCTTGGGTCCTGCCATCCATGTGGATGTTACTTTGACACGTACCACCTACCTAAGCGTTGTTGCAGATCATGTACACCCTTTCATGGAAACGGTATTCCCTGGTGGCTGTGGCATCTTTCAGCAGAATAATGTGCCCTGCCACAAAGCAAAAATGGTTCAGGAATGGTTTGAGGAGCACAACAACGAGTTTGAGTTGTTGACTTGGCCTCCAAATTTCCCAGATCCCAGATCAGATTCCACCGCCAAAAGCGCCAACAGTGGGCACGTAAGCATCAGAACTGGACTACGGAGCAATGGAAGAAGGTGGCCTGATCGGTGTATATATATATATATATATATATATATACTAAATTCCCTTTAAAGGTACAAAGGATTAAAGTATGGAAAAACCATTAGAACAATGTTATATATTTTGTTCTACTCTATTTCAAAAGTTTCCAACAATGTTTAAATCCAGAAAATTCTGCAATTTTAACCAGGTCACGGACCGTATCGTTGCGTCGCCTATCAATGACGTCATATCGGCATTACCCTCGACTTTGTAGAAACCGATCACCAAAGACACTTTAATACATTATGTGTTTTATTAGACAGGTGAGCAACTGTTTGGATACATTACTGTTTATTTTAAAATTAATTGCATGCCATTTAGCAACACAACTCATCCAGTTTTTATTAATATGATATTCTAATATCGATCTAGCTTACTGCAGTGTGCAACAAGTGTCTCATACCGAGTAGTATGTGTCGTACCGCACAGAGTAAAGTTATAACATAACTTTCAACACACTCAAATGTATTTAGTATGATTGTTTTAACCCCACATACGCACCGAAAAGAGCCGAAGCGGCCGACTGCAGCATAAGCATAGTAAAAGCTCAGCTGGACTCGAGAGTCGAGATCGGTGTGTATCGCAGGTGTCTCTCATTAGCATTCGCTCCAAGGCCTCGTTCCACTCTCCCACGGCTTCCGATCAGATTCCTTTCCATTGGCGGAGGTGAAGACGACAACTCTCACACATGCTCATTCACGGCCTCATCAAGTTTAGAATAAGCAACCTCTATTGGCGAAAAATTACATATTGCGTCTTTAACGAATATTATTTAAATAGTTTTAGTTTTAATTAACAATAGCAACACCGGTCTAAGTGGGAAATTCTAGGCCAGAATGAACCACAATATAGACTTTACGCTGTAGTCAAAAGTCTTGAGTCTTAAATATCTCCATGAAACATATAAAATATTCTGCTGGGAGGATCAGTCTAAAAATGTCTCCTCTTTCTTATGAGTTCAGAATATTCTTATAGCTGGTAGCTCATATTCTTCAGCTGAGATGGAGGAAATATCAAATGAACTCTCTGAGATGAATAGGTTGCTCAACGGTGAGACCTTTTCCTCACCACGAGAGGCTACGAGTATATTCGGGACTTTATGTATGTAATGCAAATGAAAAGCTGCTATATATATATATATATATATATATATCTTAGATCAGGGTCAGGCTGAAGATGGAGAACATATGAGCTGAACAATATACCCTAGAAGGTCAAACCGACCTCATTTTCTCATGAAAATTGAAGAGAAAAATAGGTGTGCCTGCCATACCTTCACGCTAAAGGCCGAGAAGGCTCATCAAAGTGCTCTCATATCTGAAAGGTTTGACTTGTTTGATCGTGTCCTTCTGTGAATGAGCATTCTAGACAGACCCATCAGTCAGTGCGTGTTTGTATTTATCCACCAGATGAGTAGATAAGAAAACAGAAAAATAAATACATCATTTTTAAATTCAGAGCTTTTTGAGGCAGAGGTAAGGAAAATGGGTGTTTGCAGCGTGACATTTGAAGACACTTTGAAGTTGAAGGTGATTACATAAACTAAAGCCAGGATTGTAGCTTCGTTCCCTCTTTTCTTCTCCCATTTTACAGAATGAGAAACACCTGTGAAAGAGTGTCAGAGGCCACAGAGAGCACCACTTCTTCCTGTCTATTCACTGGCAACTTTCTGCGTTACTGAACACACACACTAGCACTTCATTAAAACAACTGCAGTGTCATTTGTCTTCTGGAACGGTTGACAGTTTTTTTTTTTTTTTTTGTGTGTGTGTGTGGGTTTTTTTTTTAATAGGTAATCTTAGCAACAAGACTTATATTTTCTGAAAATAAAGTGCTTGCCGAAGGAAGGAAGGAATGAAGGAAGGAAGATAGATAGATAGATGATAGATAGATAGATAGATAGACAGATAGATAGACAGAATGATAGGCAACCAGATATAATGCAATATACAATTAAACACACACACAAATAAGTGGGTGGTATAAAGTAGTGGGTGTTGATAAGTAATAGTTCATTTAAAATGTGTGATGTTCTTGTGAAGGTGGGAGGTAGGACACTAAAACATCCAACTTAGTATCTTTCACAACAGGAGATTGTAGCTGACATCCCTGCGTGTGCCCCAGTGGAGTCCTCACAGTGCACTTCTCTTTGTCTGACACTGTCGCCCGGCAACAGAGGGGCACGTGGCTGTACCCCGGTGCTATCCTGGAGCAATTTGCGGCTGTCGCATCTGGACTAGGCCTCATTAGAACTGTGAAGAGACCTCTGTTTTATGAAACGCGCTGTTTATCACAAACATAATGAGAGCAGCAGACAGTTCATGCTACAGTTTAACTGGACAAAGTCTAGGTTATATTTTTTTATTTGCTGACACCTGTCAATAATAAATCATTTATCACAATTAATACCTTGTGTTTGGGCAATAAATGCAATTAAATGTCAAGTTTTAAAATGAACAAATATTTGCCTCCATTTATAAAACAAAAGTAAATGAATAAAAATAAATAACTAAATATAAAAAATGTGTATATGTATGTATGTATGTGTGTGTATATATATATATTAGTGCTTGGGAAAAATGAATCGTGATTAATCCAAAATAAAAGTTTGTGTTTACATAATATATGTGTGTGTACTGTGTATAATTATTATGTATATATAAATACACCTATGCACATGAAATATTTCCATGTATATACTGTATATATCATTTATCTATGGAAGCCCGTTTCCGCCACTAAATAAAAAAATAAAAAGAGTAATTGCGACTTTTTATCTCAGAATTCGTACTTATTTTTTCTCACAATTGCGAGTTATAAAGTCAGAATTCTGACTTTTTTTCTCACAATTCTGACTTTATAACTCGCAATTGTGAGAAAAAAAGTCAGAATTCTGAGATAAAAAGTCGCAATTACTCTTTTTCTTTTTTTATTTAGTGGCGGAAACGGCTTCCATATTTATCTTATATATAAATATATTTTTTTTATAAAAATATAACATATTTTTCTTAAATATATACATGCATGTGTGTGTATTTATATATACATACTAATTATACACAGTACACACACATTATATATATATATATATATATATATATACACACACACACATACATATATGTCTATATATATTATTATTATTATTATTATTATTTTTATTTTTTTTGTCAAAATATCTGAATGCATTACAAAATAAATGCACTACAAAGTCAATATGGAATCAAAACTGACCCTATTTACTACTAACACACCCCCCCCCCCTGATTTTACTGTGCATGACTCAGGTGTTATTCCTTGTTAAGCTTTAATGATAATTAAATTGCACCATACAATGACTTCAAATGTTTCATTTGGATTAGATGTATAAAGCCGTTTAGAAGCCTTTATAGAACAAAGCATGCTTAAGCCTTCTTTGAAGAATAATGCAGCCTTTAAATGTCAAATTAGGTAAATGTGTAAACACACTTAGCAGTGTTAACTTAATTAATCTCAAAAGTCAACACATTACCTTAAGTAGCCCTAGGTCTTTTTTTATGGGTTACCATGAGCTAATGCTAATAGATGGTGTTTCAACTTGATATATCTAAAGTGTGTACATGGCTACACAGTTGTATGATCCTATGTCGCACAAGGTTGTGCATTAATTATGTTAATGTAATTAATGTAATTTTTTTCTGCATCACAACCAGTCTGATATACAGCTGATGACCTAAGAGAAGAACACTAAAGTAAAGATTGCATGTAAAGGTAGGGTAGGAAATTTTATAATTGCCATAATAATGACAATTAAGTCATTATTATGGCAACCCATCTAGATACACTATATATCGACTACACTGCCTGAACAAACAGATCTGATTTCATTACTTGCACAAGTGCAGAAAGTCAGTCATAAAGGTCGCATCTGAAAATCAATCAAAATTGGGATCAGTGTGAACAAGGAATACTATCAAATATACTACCATTCAAAAGTTTGTGGTTAGTAAGAAAAATGTCTCTTATTCTCACCAAGGTTGCGTTTTTTTTAGGGCTGTCGATTTACCGCGTTAATTAGATTAATTAGTTACTGTAAAAAAGCATGCGTTAAAATTATTAACGCATTTAATGCACTTGCCCCGCCGCGGACCTACTTACGTCATCTTTCATTATATACAGTTGATTAATGAAGAATATGATGCAGGGCAACAACTCACTGTGTGATGAAGCCTATATAATGCAGTTAGAATGTCCCTAAAATTCAAGATATGAGGCAAAAATGCCCCTGTTTGAGTTTGTCTCAGGGCGTTTTTACACTGGACACGTTTGTTGTGGTCCGCGTCAGAGCGCGATTGTTCCCGCCAATGCTCGAATACACTGCAGGCACGCTTGTTGTATCCAAGGTAAATCAACTCTGTCATCACTTTTATCATGTGTTTTGTTGAACTAAATATTTCGTCATCTGATAAAACGCATGCCCAGGTTACTTTTCTTACGCACCTGAGTCCATGTTGCTGTCATGTGAATCGCGGCACAGTTGCGCAACCGATCTCAGACCACCTCCTTCAGGCTGTCTTGAATTCAGTACCCCTGAGGTCCGCATGACAGCTTTCACTTTATCAATTTTCCATGAGAACTGTGCCCCGTTTCGAATTAAACTGCCAGTGTGAAAACGCCCTTACATTTAGCCTACATCATGATATAGCCTACAGTATAAGCCATATCACACGAGTAACAAGTGCAATGAATATCACACAAGTTCTGTTTTTCTGTTCAGAATAGCACGAGTACAATTGCGACAGGCTACTGATCTTAACAGTTTAATAAAATAAATATGTTAATATTTAATTGTGGTGTTTTAGACAACATTGTGTTGTTTTTAGTCTGTTTTGCCAATGGAAATATAAAGACAAAGCAGAACTGTTAGTCCTTGACTCCAATCAATACACTGTGGCATATTTAATTTCTGAAACCGCGTTTTGAACGAATCGGGTGAACCAATGAATGACTCAATTAGACATTTACCGCAACCTACTGGCAGTTTATTTAGAGTATGATTTCATATTTACATATTATTAAAAACAAACATTAAAGGTATAGTTCACCCAAAAATATTTCTTTATGAAGCTACTTTTTAAAAAAATTATATATTTTTTATACACAATAATGACTTTAAATTATCTTTTGGGAATAATTTCTCAGCCAAATTTGATGTGTGATTGATTTGCGATTAATTAGATTAATTAATTGCCACATTGTGATTAAAAATTTCAATCACTTGACAGCCCTAATTTATTTATTTACTTTTTCAAAAATACTGAAAAACTGTATCTTCATCATCATTACTCCAGTCACATGGATGGATGGATGGACATGGATTGATGGATGGATAAACATGGATGGATGGATAGATGGATAATCATATGGATGGATGGATAAACATGGATGGATGGATGGATAGATGGATAAACATAGATAATGGATGGATGGTTGGATGGATGGATATATGGATAAACATATAGATGATAGAAGGATGGATGGATGAACATAGATGGAAGGATCTATAGATGGATGGCTGGATGGATGGATGGATGGATAAACATATGGATGGATGGATGGATGGATGGATGGATGGATGGATGGACGGGCAGACAGACAGATAAACATATATATGATGGATGGAAGGATGGATGGATGGATGATGGATGTACATATAGATGGATAGATACTGGGTGGATGGATGTATAAACATAGATGGATGGATGGATGGATGGATAAACATAGATGGATGGATAGCGGGATGAGTGGATGTATAAATGGACGGACGGACAGACGGACAGACAGATAGATAGATAGACAGATAGATAGATAGACAGATAGATAGATAGATAGATAGATAGACATATAGATAGAGACTCACACCTAAGACTACATTACCCAGAATCCCTCCTGCCTTCAAGAGCACTATAAGAGCACACACTTCTCACTTAATCATGGTCTGGTCTTCGTCAAGGACTACTAACCTGAATGCTTTTCTTCAACGATCTCCTGCCTCCTTCTTGTATCGCCGATTCCCCAACGATCCTCTTCTTTGCCAATAAGTATCTTTCCTTATCTGTATACCATCCCTGGAAGTGTGTGCTCTCCACCATCACTTGTCACGAACCCACAAGCTCCAACACCTCCTGTAACACAGTAAAGACTCTGGTAAACGATCCCATTCTCATTTTCCTCCTAAAGATAAAGTTTACTTACCTGCCTGTCCAGTATCTGCAACACTGCAAATAAAAGCTGTTATTCTCACCATATCGCTGTCCTCCAACCTGATGTTTCCTGACAGAGTATTTACTTATAAACACATGCCATTCAGATTACTCTGCTATTTTAAGCATTCTTGAAAACACATGCTAGCTTCTGTTGCTTTATTAATTTCTTTTCTGTAAAATCACATAATTATTTCCTCATTTCCTCAATTAATAAATCCACAATGTAGGTTAAACAGAGAATACAAATAACATGAGGTAATGCTCACAGTCTTTCATTCTTCTCTGAAACACAAAAAAAGTTTTGTTCATGCTTAAAAAAATAAATTAAAAAAAACAGCATACAATTTGTTCATATAATTCTTTTAAAGACCAATTTAAGTTTGTTACTCACTGAAAATCTTGACAGTTTTGGTCACCAATTCACCTTCATTATATAAAAAAAGGAACCTGGATCTTCACTTTTAGGACATTTGGGACCAAAATAATTCAAAGAGTGTGAGAAATCAGAGTGTATTCTTGGCTATTGGCCTGGAAGGCAGATGAAAGCAGCGCTTATTTCGACCGAGCAAACAATGAACGGATATGAGCCGCATATGTTTTAATCACTCCAAAGAGAGCGAGAGCGAGAGCAAGAAAGAGTTTGTCATCTGGCATGCATTTTCTGATTGCAAAGAAACAAAATGTAAAAATAACTACAAAGACACATTTATCAGAACACAAATGAGGAGTTATTTTTACATATCAAGTTTTGCAAGCTTTATTTGGCCTAAGATTGAGAAAATAACAGACTCACTCATTTAATCACCTATAATGGAATCAGCTTATTTGAACGATGGTGTAAAAACAGCCAAAAATACATGCACTGCCCTTGCTCTGTTCCTCTTAAAGGAATAGTGCACCCAAATGTTTCTTTCACCATGTCATTCCAAACATGTATGATTTCTTTGACTTTTGACTTTTTTTCTGTGAAACAATGAAACCATTTACAGGACAAAAAGCATCTCAAAGGAGTTCACATGACTTGTCACACGATACCTTTGCGTGACAAAAAGAATAGTCACTTGGCATCATGAGATTTCAGAGCTGCGTTTGACAACATGAGAGCGAGTAAATAATGACGATCATTTTTGCATGAACTATTTTTTTTTAACCCAGCAACTTCAAACATAAGGAAGTGATTGAATTCTCCACACTGATGGGTTTCAGTTAACATGATGGCATGTTCTGGGTATTTCACGGTATGAGAGAGGTCAGACGAGTGGTACCTAAACTGACAGAAAATAGATGGATCAGATAACCAAACTCCCTGGAGAGACTGTTCAAAAGATGTTTAGGCATTTGAGTGGCTCTTTAGGGTGAAACATGATGATGTGATTCATATGGTGATGATGAATATTAGGTGCAACTGACACTGAAGTGATCTGTTAGCACAGATATTGGCAAAGAATGGCAAAGTTACTCATGTCATTCCAAACCCATAAGACTTTCTTTTTTTCCCGTTGCAAAACACACACACGGTGCACTACTCCATAAAATAAAGACTGAAACAAATGCCATTTTTGCCTGTTATGCTCACCAATGCTCCATTTATTTGATCAAAAAATACAGTAAATTTGTATAATATTATTACAATTTAAAATAACTGTTTTCAATTTGAATATTAAAATGTAATTTATTATTGTGATGCAAAGCTGAATTTTCAGCATCATTACTCTGATTTGCTGTTGATTTATTATCAATTACTATTAGTATGCATAATTGATAATGGCTCTTATTATTATAAATATTGAAAACAGTTTTTTGCTGCTTAATATTGTAGGAATTGTGGGCGCATCAGACACAAATTAATCTTCCAGATGATTCGTTCAAACATAATTCCACATAAAGATAACGATTCAACACTCCAGACCCAAAATCAACCACCTATTACCGAAAAGACGTAGGCTTCATTCTGTCTGCAGCCAAGCCACAAAACCCCCAGCTAATTACTTTATTGCCTTGCAAACATTGATTCACAACAAGATAACGGCCAAAGTTTTTTGACTCTCAAGAAAAAGAGTCAAACCCAATCCCTGTTGTTTCAACGACCTTTAGATGAACTCTGAGTGACACGGTAAAATCAACAGGAAAATCCACAAACTGTTGTCACATATAAACTGCATCAAATCATTCAAAAGGATGATAGTCGGACTTGCATTCAAGCAGCTTTCGACTGCATAATTCTATATCATGTCTATAACAAATACACGTGACCATTATGCATATATATCACTCCCAGTTCATGTAATTGTATAAGTATTGAACGAGTGATTGAAAGTGTACCTTTCTTGGTATCTTTTTGTTTGTTTGTTTATAATCCAGAAGATGGTTTGAATGAAAGCTTTGTAGAATGTATCATGTTCTTATAATAAGAAATCAGGTCTAAATTTACTCGCTGCTTAGAGCAGGAAAGTAAGAGACCACAGATAACATAATTTAAGGTGAAGGGTGGGGACACAGTCACCCCTGAACCAAAATGATCCCTAATTGGCTAGAACCCATCCAGGAGGATGGGCAAATATTTGAGTATTAATCTAAGAACACGAACAAAGGTTCAAGAAACAGTTTAAGTCAAGAAGCATAAGATAACGAGACAGATGATCAGACGATCGTGGCAGACCAAGATCAGAGAAAATGGGTTATTTCATTCAAGCCATCTGAATACTCTCCTCTCACTTTCCTTTCTTTTACTTAAGTTTATTTTCTTTCCGTTGAGTCTCGTGTTCTAAGTTAAGTTTCACCGCAAAGTTTCTCTCGACGAATCTACAGCGAGCACGCTTCAGCCTCAAACAACACCCACGAGACTTTCCATCCAGCCGCCAACACGCCACTTGATTGGCTTCCCAAGACGTCGATCAAAGACACTACAAAACCGTCAGCGAATCAAAGAACCAGGGAAACCCCTGCAGCCAGGACCAAGGAAAAGGGAATCCCCATGCAAGTCTATACAAGCTATAAACGCAAGTAATACCTCCAGATTCTAACTGAACTGGTGCATTGATATCAAATTTAATAGCCCGCCTAAGAAACGATAAGAGGGTTAAATTAATGATTGATGGTTCATTCAGGTCATCTGTTATAAATGCATATATTGCTATTCATCATTTCACTCTCTTAAAACTCCTTCTTTCCTCACTTTCTTCCTTTCTGCAACACGTGTGAATGTGTGTGTGCGTGTGTTTGTGTTAGATATTAGTTTTATGTGTTAGAGCAATCAATAAAGTTCTGTTTGTATTTAAAGATAAGTGTTCTTGTGTTATGTGCTCACAAATTCAATGTCTTAAACTGCTGATCTATGTTACCTGGCTTTTAAATAGTGTTTCACTATTGTGTGGATATTAATATCCACTGCAGAGTTGATAGTTATGGCCTGTTCAAATGAATGCTGTTTCAAATTAATTCATAAATTCCTTTGAGCTAAATAGACCTGTTTCCCTTATACAGAGTCTCTTACAATATTTTTTGTTGAAACCTTTGATTAGCCTTTGATTAACAGAAAGTTATAAAAAACAGCAATTTAGTTAAACTTTTGAATGTCGGTCATAGTTTCCACAAAAATATGAAACAGCACAACTGTTTTCAACATTGATAATAATAATAGATGTTTCTTGAGCAGCATATTAGAATGATTTCTGAAGGATCATGTGATACTGAAGACTGGAGCGATGAGGAATCTGCAAAATATCTACTTTCTGACATTGATTGACACCACAAACTGATTGATTGACACCACATTTTACATTATCCAGATTGGTTGCTATGCAAACATACTGCTGAAACCAAATATGCCATACTTCTTTTTCCAAAACAACAGATGAACAACAACACGCCTGCTACAATTTACCCTTATGGCATGTCCTGAGGGTAGACATGTAAAATGCCATTTTAGCTCCAGTGAAATCGGTCTACAAAGCGAAAGAAATGAATGAATTAATTAATGAACCTCTTCAAACAGGAGCTTCCAGTTAGTGAGCTGAGAAAATTCCCAGAGGATATACTATGACAAGGAGAACTAATTCACTGCTGTCTCACACAGGATCTGACAAATAAGAGCTATGTTTGGAACAGCATACTAACATAATACTTGAAATTGGATTGATATTGTATGATTATTAAGCACATTATGCCAAAATTCTGTCTCACAGTGCAACACGTTCAATTTGACCTTACATTTCCAATGTGGAAATTGCACCAGATGTAATATGAACTCAACATAATGTTTATCCTTGAACATTGTTTCTGTTTTATTAATACTTTTATTCAGCAAGGGCACATTACATTGATCAAAAGTGGCATTATAAAGTTACAAAAGATTTCAAATAAATGCTGTTCTTTTGAATGTTGTATTCATCAAAGAATCCTTGAAAAATGTATTCCACAAAAATATGAAGCAGCACAACTGTTTTTAACATTGATAATAGTAAGATGTACTAAGACAATAACAAGCTTTCTTGAGCAGTAAATCGGGATATTAGAATGATTTCTGAAGGTTCATGTGACAAGATTTTGCATCAGCTTTGGATCACATATATAACAACAGAAAACAGTTACTTTAAATTGTAATAATATATTTTTTAAATCAAATACATTTAGTGAGAATAAGAGAAATCTTTCATTAACGAATGGTAGTATATATTTTGCAGCACAATCACAAACACAATCAAAGAAACTTTCTCATAAATACTGGATGGCACATTCACTGACAAAAAAATAAGAGCTGGGAGAAAAAGTATTGGGTGGAAAAAATGCAGCTCTTTCAGGTAGGATTCATTAGAGTAGTTGCAGATGGCATCGTCATGAATGGTACAACAGCAGAGAAGTGACAGCATACTGCTGAATCATGGGAAATGTCATAGTGGTTGCCTATAGCAATTTGCTTTAATAAATCTGCCTATAGCTTTTGGACAGAATTGGCTCATTGTCAGCTCAGAAGTGCCTGATTTGGTGGATATGAAGTAATAAGCTGTTACAGTAATTTTACCATAGTTCAAGGGATGTTATAGCTATGATGTCCACCATATTTATATAGTTCATTAGCTATTTATGATTGCCAAACAATGTGGGGTTTGTGCTGTGTTGAAAACCCTGTAAACCCTGTTTTGTGTTCCCAGTCAAAAATGATCAGCCTTTTAAAACTCGTAAATCACTTGTTATAGTATCACCAAATATTGGATTCCATCTTTTTGTCAACTTGTTTTATTTCAATTAGGACAGGTTTTGTGTTTCTTTTTTGGAACTTATTGATAGGCCTCATAGATCTAAGCTTATGCACCTCAGTTTTTGAGTGAAAAAAGCATTATTTGTGAATACATTTGTCAATATTCAACAAAATGTGTGTGTGTGTGTGGGGGGGGGGGGGGGGGACACTGTTTTAATGTTTACCCAGGAAGTTGGTTTTGAAGTGCTTTTATTTTGTACAAAATGGCACAAAGTCACACAAAAAAATATCTCATAAATCTCGTTGTGCTATATTATCACCAAATATTGGATTATATATTGGATATTTTTTGATTGTAGGCTTCATTGATCTGAGGATAGTTCATCTCAGTGAAAAAGAAAGTTTGTGTATGTACACACTTTGTTTGTGTACATGAATGTGTGTGTGTGTGTGTGTACGGTAGCATGAGTGTGCATGTGTCCACACATGTACAGATCCGAGGCCATTATCTTTGCAAGTACACATGTAAATGTGAACATAAACATTATGAACATGCACCTTCATTTTTAATGGATGGTCATTTTTGACCCATATAAGATCAGATCAAAAGCCTACGATCAATCAGATCCCCCCAAAGATAAATAAATACAAAACCTGTGCCTGTACTAATAAACAGCCAATATCCTAGTAATATGCATGCTAATAAGCAACTAGTTAACAGTGAGAATTGGACCCTACACTAAAGTGTTACCCATTTTTGACCGGGAACACCAAAAGTGTAACAAGCTAGGGAAAGAAATTACAAAAATTCTCAAAAAAATTGGGGAAGTAGTTATACCCTGTGTGAGTAAAGTCAGTAAGTTTAGTCCAATGCGATAACGTTAACTAGCAAAATGACCCGAAAAAAACCTGTAAATCAACTGATGTGCATCACTGGCAATGCTATTTGTAATTTAAATACTATTACAGTATTGATTCATATTTTGAATTCTCTTGAATTCATTTAAAGTTATCAATTTTGTTATTTGCATTATTTTTTATTTTATTTTTTTTACATTTCTATTTAGCTATTATTTCTTTTTATTGCAGTTTTAGTTTTACTTTTTTTTTTCTTATGTTATTCTGTTTTGTTTTGTTTTATTTTTATTTCAATTATAATAATTTGGATTTAGTTTTAGTTAACAATAACAGCACTGGTCACAGGTTTGTGTATTTCAGAAATGTTATGCATACCATCAAACGTGGCACAATCAATCAGATTTTAAAGCCACAACTGCCAGTTTTACAAATATGCTTTTAATGTAATTGAATATAAACTTTATAGCATACAGTTTCAAAAATAATTACTGGGTTATGATGGATTTGAATAAACTCTATAGACTGCTGCATTGCAGACTCTTACAAAACAGACATCTATTAGTTTATTTTAGAGCATTCACCAAGGAATCTACAATGTTACGGTTTTAAAATTAGACCAAAGGAAACTTTCAGGTCTCCCTTTTGGGACACCTATTTGCGGGATAAAAGAAAATGTAACAGATAGTTCAGACTGATTGAATGAGGCACATTTGAAGCCACTGTAAAATAGCTGATGCTATGCACACCTGTGCTCGTACATCGGCTTAGATTAACATTACTTACCAACCCTAAAAAAAGCAGAAACTCTGCTTTGAGTTGTTTCCAATTTCAGGGCAAGTCCCGCTCTGGCAGACGGATGGGTTCATTTTAAAATAGCATGAAGCAATTCCTTCCACTATAGTATAATAATAAAGAGCTTCTGCAGACATCATTTTGACCTGCAGCAGAAGTCAGAGGTCAGAAGAGTGTTGTTGAATGTGTAGCTACTATGCATTGTTTTGTTGTTGTTGACTAAAAAACAACGACTAAAGGAAACACTCCCAACAACTATGGCCAAAACCGGCTGCATCGAAATCTGCTGTGACTAGTCTATCAGGTAAATTTTTATAGCAAAGTAAAATGCATACTAGTAGAGTGTTTGTGTTATGGCATGTGCAAAGCTACTTTTTTAATATAATATCAATATGAATTTATAACAGTTTGATATGCATGCATGCACACTATAACATTGATATGCATGCATGCACACTTGCATGAATAAACAGACAATTTGGAGCATCTTATCTTATCAGCAGATTTCAGAATCATGTAGGCAGGGTTCCTTGGCCAGATGGATGTTCAAAAAGATCTAAAATTGTACTGGGACTTATACTCACCCAGACATGACGGGTTGAAAATTGATGAGGCTCTTGGTAATTAGTGGAAGAACAGGGGATACTGGAGTTTCTGACACAGACTTATGGTCCCAGATCGCCTGGGGTACTTTTTGAATATTATACACATTGTACATCCAAAATTAGCACAGCAGACTTCCAGAGGACTTCTGTATAGACAGATATGTTGTATAAAACAGGAAGAACAGGTTAGAGGGTAATGGCTGCTTCATTTTGCATCGGTTGAATGCTAATGGATTGAATGGGGATTACAATTTAGCTCTCAGCTGTGTGTCACCACACACACACAAACACTTTTACCCAAGTAGCAAATGTACCATTTACGTATTATAAGTACCAAAAAGCAATTAAGTGCTCTTTTTGAAAGACTGCCTTATCTGATACACAACATGTGCCAAACAATGCCGGCCAACATTAAATTCTATGTTTAATGCTATTCCCATTTTAGTTCCAAATGAAGCAGGATATTCACTGAGAAAAAAAATGTGCAACAGCTTGTGTGCAATGCGCAATATTTTTAGCATTGGGGATTTATTGGATTTTTCAAAGTGAAGGTATTGAAAATGCACACATCCCAAAAAAAAACAAAAAAAACTTTTGTTTAATCAAATAAAGCACTTCACTATAGAGTAAACAAAAGTAGGCAGACTGCAACTAATGCTTCCAAAAATGTATTAAAATGTGCAACGTTTCGACCTGAAGGTCTTCATCTGACAAACAACAGTACACGGCAACTCAGCAAGGTACAATTTTTATAAACATGATCCATTACACCTGATCGAATAATTTGACTCATTAACTCAATTATCCGATACAAAATAATAATAAAAAACACAATAACCAGAAAAATCCAAGTCACCAATATATAAAAAATAAGTAAAAGAAAGAGAGAAAAACAATAACCATACTTTAATGAAAAAAAAAGAAGAAAAAAGAATGAGAAAAAAAAAATCAAAGAATCCTTGAAAAATGTATTCCACAAAAATATGAAGCAGCACAACTGTTTTTAACATTGATAATAGTAAGATGTACTAAGACAATAACAAGCTTTCTTGAGCAGTAAATCGGCATATTAGAATGATTTCTGAAGGTTCATGTGACAAGATTTTGCATCAGCTTTGGATCACATATATAACAACAGAAAACAGTTACTTTAAATTGTAATAATATATTTTTTAAATCAAATACATTTAGTGAGAATAAGAGAAATCTTTCATTAACGAATGGTAGTATATATTTTGCAGCACAATCACAAACACAATCAAAGAAACTTTCTCATAAATACTGGATGGCACATTCACTGACAAAAAAATAAGAGCTGGGAGAAAAAGTATTGGGTGGAAAAAATGCAGCTCTTTCAGGTAGGATTCATTAGAATAGTTGCAGATGGCATCGTCATGAATGGTACAACAGCAGAGAAGTGACAGCATACTGCTGAATCATGGGAAATGTCATAGTGGTTGCCTATAGCAATTTGCTTTAATAAATCTGCCTATAGCTTTTGGACAGAATTGGCTCATTGTCAGCTCAGAAGTGCCTGATTTGGTGGATATGAAGTAATAAGCTGTTACAGTAATTTTACCATAGTTCAAGGGATGTTATAGCTATGATGTCCACCATATTTATATAGTTCATTAGCTATTTATGATTGCCAAACAATGTGGGGTTTGTGCTGTGTTGAAAACCCAGTAAACCCTGTTTTGTGTTCCCGGTCAAAAATGATCAGCCTTTTAAAACTCGTAAATCACTTGTTATAGTATCACCAAATATTGGATTCCATCTTTTTGTCAACTTGTTTTTGTCACTTCACTATAGAGTAAACAAAAGTAGGCAGACTGCAACTAATGCAAGTCACCAATATATAAAAAATAAGTAAAAGAAAGAGAAAAAAAAAAAGCATGCTTAAGATAAAAAAATTTTTTGCTGCCAGTAAATGCATCAGTTGTTGCTTACAGTGCATCCGGAAAGTATTCACAGCGCTTCACTTTTTCCACATTTTGTTTAGGTTAGAGCTTTATTCCAAAATTGATTAAATTAATTATTTTCCTTAAAATTCTACAAACAATACCCCATAATGACAACATGAAAGAAGTTTGTTTGAAATCTTTGCAAATGTATTAAAAATAAAAAACAAAAAAATCACATGTAAGTATTCATAGCCTTTGCCATGACACCAAAATTGAGCTCAGGTGCATCCTGTTTCCTCTGATCATCCTTGAGATGTTTCTACAGCTTGATTTGAGTCCACCTGTGGTAAATTCAGTTGATTGGACATGATTTGGAAAGGCACATATCTGTCTATATAAGGTCCCACAGTTAACAGTGCATAACAGTGCACAAACCAAGCCATGAAGCCCAAGGAATTGTCTGTAGACCTCCGAGACAGGATTGTATCGAGGCACAGATCTGGGGAAGGGTACAGAAACATTTCTGCAGCATTGAAGGTCCCAATGAGTACAGTGGCCTCCATCATCTGTTAATGGAAGAAGCTTGGAACCACCAGGACTCTTCCTAGAGCTGGCCGTCCGGGAGGTGACCAAGAACCTGATAGTTACTCTGACAGAGCTCCAGCGTCTCTCTGTGGAGAGAGGAGAAACTTCCAGAAGAACAACCATCTCTGCAGCACTCCACCAATCAGGCATGTATGGTTGAGTGGCCAGACGGAAGCCACTCCTCAGTAAAAGGCACATGACAGCCCACCTGGAGTTTGCCAAAAGGCACCTGAAGGATTTTCAGACAATGAGAAACTAAATTTTCTGGTCTGATGAAACAAAGATTGAACTCTTTGGCCTGAATGGCAAGCGTCATGTCTGGAGGAAACCAGGCACCGCTCATCACCTGGCCAATACCATCCCTACAGTGAAGCATGGTGGTGGCAGCATCATGCTGTGGGGATGTTCTTCAGTGGCAGGAACTGGGAGACTAGTCAGAATCTAGGGAAAGATGAATGCAGCAATGTACAGAGACATCCTTGAAGAAAACCTGCTCTAGACCTCAGACTGGGGCGAAGGTTCATCTTCCAACAGGACAACAACCCTAAGCACACAGCCAAGATAACAAAGGAGTGGCTACGGGACAACTTTGTGAATGTCCTTGAGTGGCCCAGCCAGAGTCCAGACTTTAACCCGATTGAACTTCTCTGGAGAGATCTGAAAATGGCTGTGCACCAACGCTCCCCATTCAACCTGATGGAGCTTGAGAGGTCCTGCAAAGAATGGGAGAAATTGCCCAAAAATAGGTGTGCCAAGCTTGTAGCATCATACTCCAAAAAGACCTGAGGCTGTAACTGGTGCCAAAGGTGCTTCAACAAGTATCAAACAAAGGCTGTGAATACTTATGTACATGTGAATTTTTGTTTTATTTTTTATTTTTTTTATAAATTTGCAAAGATTTCAAACAAACTTCTTTCATGTTGTCATTATTTGTCATTATAGTATTGTTTGTAGAATTGAGAGAAAAACATAATACATTTAATCAATTTTGGAATAAGGCTGTAACAACAAAATGTGGAAAAAGTGAAGCGCTGTGAATACTTTCCGGATGCACTTTATGTCAGTAAAATAGGTGTCTAACGTACACACAAAAAACTTGCCTCGTTTTTTTTAAGTCAGTTTTTTTTTTTTAAACAGTAGTTTACTGAACAAACTATGTCTGTCAAACCGGCAACAGTTTATGGTGCTGTTATAATTGGTGGAAGATGGTGGTGGAAGACCCTTTTGGATGCAAAATATTTTAGAATAAGGCTAGAATTATTGTGCTCCCATTCAAACATACAACTGTAAGATGCAAGTTGTGAGCTGAGGAAAATGTCTCAGGTTATGTATGTAACCATGGTTCCCTGAGAGGGAACGAGACGCTGCGTCAAAGCGCTGCGGGAACTCCTCTGTGTGATTGCGTCGTGAAGCACTAGTGAAATCAGTGCAATGGCGTGACTTGACGTCATTGACCAGGAAGCTATAAAGCACCCCTGAACCAAAAGGTGACAGCTTCTAATATGCCTTTCAAGGGAACTCGCGCTGCGTCAAAGCGCTGCGGGAACTTAATACTCGCACCACCATAATACCAAATGCCTGTCTGTGTGAAATTGCAGCGCACACTAAACCATAAGCACTCGAGACCCTGGAGTCAACGCCACATCCAGATTATAGAATCTCACAAAGGTGTGCGGTGAGGACCACCCCACCGCATCACAAACTTCCTGAAGGGATACTCCCGAAAGCAAATCTGTAGAAGCAGCCATACTCCTAGTTGAATGGGCTCGGACCCTTAGAGGTGAAGGTTGACTGGCTGACTCATAAGCAACTGATATAGCCTCAACTATACACTTGCTTAATGTCTGCTTAGATGCAGGATTCCCCTTACTAGGGGACCCAAAACACACAAAGAGTTGAGCTGATTTACGCCACAGGGCAGCTCTGTGGACATAAGCATCTAATGCCCTCACTGGGCAGAGCAGATTTAGTTTCTCCTGGTCTGGGTTTTGAAACGGAGGCGGAGAAAAAGCCTGCAGCATTATAGGGCCCCCCACACTGGTGGGGACCTTAGGCACATATCCTTCTTTAGGAAACAAGAACGCTTTCACCGTACCTGGTGCAAATTCAAGACAAGAGGGAAAAACCGACAGTGCTTGAAAATCTCCCACTCTTTTGAGAGATGAGATAGCCAATAGGAACAACGTTTTGAGAGTAAGAAACTTCTCTGGTACCTCTTCAATAGGCTCAAAGGGAGCCAAAGCTAGGCCTTCCAAAACTACGGCCAGATCCCATGTCGGCACCCTCGAGCATGCCACAGGCCTTAGCTTCAGTGTACCACAGAGGAATCGAGTTACCCACGGGTGTCTTCCCACAGATGCACCCTCTAAAGGAGTGTGGTAGGCAGAAATGGCTGCCACGTACACCTTCAGGGTGGAAGGGGATAACCCTGAAGAGAATCTGTCTTGCAAAAACTCCAGTACTGAACCGACCGGGCAGCTGGCTGGGTTCAACATACGGCTCATACACCATGAGACGAAATGTATCCATTTAAGGGCATAAAGCTTCCTCATAGAAGGAGCTCTGGAGTGAAGTATAGTTTCTACTACCTCAGTAGAGAGACCAGAATCTACGGGCTGGGCCCCCTCAGAGGCCAAGCCCACAGTTTCCACAACTCTAGGTGTGGGTGAAACATTTACCCCATCCCTTGGGAAAGAAGGTCCCTCCTGACAGGAATCTCCCACGGAGGGCCGACGAGGAGAGAAACTATGTCCGATAGCCATACTCGGCCCGGCCAAAACGGGGCTATTAGTAACAGACAAACCCCGTCCCAGTGTACTCTCTCCAGAACCCCTGGGAGCAGTGTCGGCCACGTTTGTACCATGGCATCAAACCCCAGAGGGGCTGGATAAGTGAGGGAGTAAAACAGTGAACAGTGAGTCGTCTCATGAGACACAAACAGATCCACCTGAGCTCGCCCGAAGCGCTCCCAAAGTGCCACCTCAGGAAATCTGCCCCCTGATTCAGACGCCCTGGAATGTATACTGCTCTGACTGACAGCAATTTCCCCAGGGCCCACAAGAGGATCCGGTGTGCCAATTTGCATAATGGGCACGAGTGCAGACCCCCTTGGTGGTTTATATACGAGACCACCGCTGTGTTGTCCGTGCAGACCAACACGTGGTGGCCCCTCAGGTCTAGGAGAAAGTGTCTACAAGGAGCCCCCAACACCGGTCCATGGGACAGAAACCAAGGATTCTTCGACATAACCAAGGCACGAAGGCACCGCCGTATGACCTTGATCATGCAAAACGTATTTCCCCTCGGGGAGAACCCCTTGGTTTTGAGCCACCACTGCAAGGGTGTTTTATTTACAGCAGGCTGAAAGATATCACGTTGGACGCTGCTGCCATCAGACCTAACAGTCCCTGAAACTGTTTCACAGTAAGTGACTGGCCTAACTTTACTTTGTTTACGGCTATGAGAATCGCCTTTACCCGAGCGGGCGCTAGATGAGCCCTCATGGTCTTTGAATCCCAAACTACGCCTAGAAATGTGGTACTCTGTAGTGGAGATAAAACACTTTTCTTGGCATTTAGCCTCAACCACAACACACACTCATGTAAGCGAGAACAGCATCTCGATGCCGAACCGCTAGATGTTTTGACTGTGCCAGAATGAGCCAATCGTCTATATAGTTCAACACGCGGATGCCCTGGAGTCGCAATGGAGCCAGAGCTGCATCCACGCATTTCGTGAACGTGCGGGGAGATAATGCTAGGCCGAACGGAAGTACCCAATATTGGTATGCTTCGCCCCCGAAAGCAAACCTGAGGAACTTCCTGTGCTGAGGAAGGATGGAGACATAGAAGTATGCGTCCTTTAAATCTATGGTGACACACCAGTCCTCTGACCTGACCTGACACACGATCTGTGTTAGGGTGAGCATTTTGAACTTTAGCCTTTTGACAGCGCAATTTAGTTGGCGCAGATCTAGAATAGGACGCAGCCCTCCATCCTTCTTCAGAACTATGAAGTGCTGGCTGTAAAACCTAGACGCTCTGCTGTGGGGAGGGACCCTTTCTATATCCTCTTTTCATAAGAGAGTCTATACCTCTTGTTCCATGACCAGAGCCTGCTCGGGGTTGACCACTGTGGGCACCACCCCGTTTAACCTGGGCGGGTGACCCAAATTGAATTCTGTACCCATTTTCTACTGTCTGCAGGACCCAACGAGATATGTTTGGCAGAAGTTTCCATGCTGCCAGAAAATCTACTAAGGGAACCATCCTCTTGAGGCTGGCCTCTGGTATTTGTCTAACGGTCACCTTGGTGCCCTGCAACGGTGAACCGGCAGGAAGCAACCAAACTGACCTCTTTAGAGCCCTCCTTGGAGGGAGCGAACTTCCCTGCGCTGCTACGTTTCCGGGCGAACATGGAGACGTGTTCGTTGAGGACCGATGCGCCCTGAAGCACGGCCCCTTGATTGGCACCGAAGGGAGACAGGGACCGTTTAATGCGATGAACACCGACTCACTCTGGATGGGACTGCCATCAGAAGTCTGTCCCTTCTGGCGTCAGGACTTCATCGCCGAGGCCTTCCTAGAAATAATTACCATTCTCAAATCCGGTTTATTCTGGAAGGACCTCGGCTGCGAGCGCTGCCCCGACCCCCAGTCTTTTTGTGGGGGTCACACTCGCTTTCTGCTGTGCTCTGTATGAGGAGGACACACTCGGCTGGTGCACCTGCTGCTGAGTACGCCCTACCCACTAAAGCTAATGTTGCTCTGACTGGTTTAGTGGGTAGCTGCGGGGCTTTCAGCGACGATGCAGACTCAGGAGAGAGATAGCTCGCAAGCAACTCTTCAGCCTGAGGCATCGCCGCATAACCATGCTGTTTCAGTCCGAAAACTCTATATTATGCCGGTCTTTTCCATGATCTCACAACCTCAGTGTGGAGATCAGGAAAGAACGGCAAGCCCCGCTTTGGAGGTTGTGATCTTGAAGGCAGAAACAATTCTTCTAATTTACTGCCCTGACGAACCTCCTGTTTCTCGGCTGGCCAATCTATATTTAACCTAGCTACAGCACGAGTCATAACCTCCATAAGCCCCTCGTGAGCGTGTGTATAAGGTGGCGAATCCTCATCAATGTCTAGACTCACAACATCCAGTTCCTCGGAACTGGAATGCTGTTGCACCTGCGCTTCAGCGCGAGCAGAAGAAACTGCAGATTGTGCTTCTGGCTCGCGATTTGAAGCGCTGGATCTAGCAGGTAAAGGCAGAGAAAGGGCTTCGCCTGTCTCTAACCCCGCTACTAGATCCATTTGCGAACCCCAAGACGCAAGCCTTTGCTGTGCTTTGGCAGAAGTGGGACCCGAGCCCCGGGGAACGCGAGCCGAAGCGCCCTCCTCAAAGAGCGCCCAGCGGGACTGGAGCGTTTTCATTGACAGTCTCTCGCAATGCTCACAACAAGCCCCATTGAGGGCTGCCTGAGCATGCTCCGGTCCTAAACAGACAACTCAAAGCAAATGTGTGTCCCCACCCTTAAGGAAACCAGGGCAAGGAGACACACACTGCTTGAACTGTTGCTATTTCTACATTTTTTACAAACACACACACTTTTTGGACAAACAATTTCAACAGAGAGCGCTTGCTGAAGACACAGAAGCTGTCCCCGTTTGGTTCAGGGGTGCTTTATAGCTTCCTGGTCAATGACGTCACCCGCCTATGATGATTTCACTAGTGCTTTACGACGCAATCATGCAGAGGCGTTCCCGCAGCGCTTTGACGCAGCACGAGTTCCCTTGAAAGGGAACAAATTGTTATATAGCTCTGTTAGTCTTATCGTTTGAATTGCTTGTTTTCTTGATTTACTACGAGTAACGTTTTTATCATGCCTCAGAGACAAGTGGCTAACATGGCATAATCAGAGAGAGCTTTCTCCATCATACAATATTAAAATTAATTGCATGTCATTTAGCAACACAAGTCATCCATTAATATGATATTCTAATATCGATCTAGATTACTGCAAAGTGCAACAAGTGTCTCATACCAGCCACCAAGCAAACATACAGAGTAACGTTATAACTTAACATTCAACACACTCAAATGTATTTAGTACGATTGTTATAACCATTTAAAAGAGTGTTGCGTTACCCCACATACACAACGAAAAGAGCGGAAGTGGTCGACTGCAGCATAAGCATAGTAAAAGCTCAGCTGGACTCATGTATCGCAGGTCTCTCTCATTAGCATTTGCTCCAGCGGCCTCGGCCCACCCTGCTTCATACCACAGTAACGTTAATAAAACTTTAATACATTTGCTCATTCATGAACTTGATTTCTGCCCAAGCCCGTCGGATTCCTTTCCATTGGCTGTGGAGGTGAAGACATCAACTCCCATGATTCCATGCTCATTCACAGCGTCATCAAGTAATGCCTTTGTTTTGAGCAAGCGACCTCTAGCGGCTAAAATTGCATATTGTGCCGTTAATATAAAGCACATCTCATGTTTAAGACAATTTGAACTGTGCACTTATCTAACAGCAGCTTACTTAGTGTCCTTCATTATTTTTCATATGTGTTTGTAACATCAAAAATATATATCGCACATGCAGTGATTAAAACAATACTGTATTAGTTCGGTGCACATGCGTACCGAACCGAAAGACCCGTACTGAAAATTCTCGGTATGAACACGTGTATAGTTACACACCCCTAGTAAAATGACTTTGACCTCATAACCTAATCCATCATTACTTTTGACGACTCTTCGCCACAGTGCTAAAAGATTAGCTGGAGTTATTATACAACCTAATTAGTTTAAATCAAAGCAGATTACCACACGGCAAACCTCTCATCTCCAACCCCCACTGTCTCATCAGAAAGATCAAACACTTCTCATGTACTAGATTTTGCTGATGACCCAAAGGTGAGCCACATCTGAGAGGGGCTATGGTCTCATTTTCATGCCAGTATGCATTACCACACACACACACACACTCTCTCTTGCCATCTTCCACCCTTTAATGAAAGCAACGCATTGACTCTTGGGAAATGCCATCTGTCGCTGTTCACCTGCAAATTTGTTGTATCATCTGTGTATGTAAACAATTCTGTGTAGTAAACATAAGGCTGGTAGGTAAACATACTAAAAATGTGTCACATTTTGCATTAGTGTTCAAGTAACTCATAATTGAACACTATTATTGTTTTCGCTGCTGTAATCATATTAACTCTATGACATTGACGCTGTAATGTCAGACTCAAGCAGGACCTAATTTCTGAATAAAATGTTAAAATAAAACACCTTTCACTGAATTTGCTGCCTAAAGAACCGTCCCACCAAGGGAGAAACAGTTTTACGGGCTGTGACTCTGCAACATGACTGGTTAACCTGCGAGTAATTTTTGCTAAAAATCAATGTTGCTGTTATAATGACTTTTCTCTTTGCAGTCAAGCATTAAATGAGAAGGATTAATTTAATTTAAAAATAATGGTCTTGATGGGATTTTTAGTCCTTCGAGAGCTGGAGAGTGTATGTATGTGTCTCAAAAATTTCCATACAATGTCTTTTAAAATTCATGGATAAAATTATGGAAATCATGGCTGGCTTAACTACTGTAGTCAAGTCATCTTTATTTATATAGCGCTTTATACAATACAGATTGTTTCAAATCAGCTTTACATTGCTAAACAGGGCAACAATGATCAATGACGCCAACCGAATTAAATTGTTGTAAAACAGCTGTATACAAAAATAACCTTTTTTTTGTGTGTAGTTCTTTGTAAAATGTATGCACTGAAAAAAAATGTTTAATTAACTGTATACTGCAATTATGTGCATACTTTAGTTTTACTGTAGATAATTCTTATAAAGAATTTATACTGTATAATGAAGCCTGAAATTCCATCTTATCATCGGACACAAACCACATATGCACACAGCATATCCAGTCCCTGATTATGGTATTTTATAGCCTAAAACTGTTCCCATAAAGAAGAGGCCAATCACAACTGAAAATGGAGACCAGGCTTTGCACAGCACGTGGCTCTATCTGAATGCTCAAATATGGATTTTCTTCCCACGTTTGACGCACTTGCATTCAGTTTTTCAATGTGCCCCAAGTTATTGCACTAAGAGGCATCATGTAGCAAAATTACACTCTAAAAGCATCGGATTTTCCATAAGATTCACAACTGCCAAGCTTAAAAATGACAAAAAGCACAATACAATATACAGTATTTATATAGTGCATATCAATGAATTTTCTATTTCTTTCCTAAACATGTTAAACTTAAAAAAGTGGGGGGAGCAGAAAAAGTAAATAAATACATAAAGTAGAAAGACTAAATTATTTCATTTTCTAAGCTTGACGTATTTCCTTTATTCCAGAAAATTTACTCTTTTGTGAGCATCACAGACTGCAAATATGGCATAATTTGTTTGACAAGGCAAACAATGTCTTGTAACACCAGGATAATTTTTCTCTTGTGTCACAGAACAGTTGTCACATTAACAAGAATGGGTGCTCATTGGTGTGGATATTTCCTACAATTAAATTCATTTATTCAGCCATAGGCCTGGAGGTACAGACTACGCTACTTCAAGAATGAATGAACGAACAAATGAATGAACAAATCTTTTTGTCCATAGCCTCAAGTGTTCAATGGGAATACATTTTCTTAAATGAATTTTAAAAAATTATAATTTTAAACATATTTTAATAAGACAATATTATTTTGAATAGATTAGTGGTAAGTCAAGTATCACTGTTCAGTGTTGCTGTAAAAACTAGCCAGAACACCTTAGCATTCACATAGCAACACCTTGGTAACCCCAACACATCATAGCAACTGCATAGCAACACTCTAAATTGAGTCACAACCTTAGCATTCACATAGAAACGTCACAGCAACCCCCAAAGCATAAGAGCAACTGCATAGCAACTCTCTAAAAACTATTCAGAACACCTTAACATTTGCATATCAACACCTTGGTAACCCCAAAACCTCATAGCAACTGCATAGCAACACTCTAAAAACTATTCAGAACACCTTAATATTTGCATTGCAACACCTTGGCATACCCCATAACATCATAGCGACTGCATATTAACACTCTAAAAACTAGTCAGCACACTTTGACATTCACATAGCAATGCCTTGGCAACCCCAAAACATCATAGCAACTGCATAGCAACACTCTAAAAACTATTCAGAACACCTTAATATTTGCATAACAACCCTTGGCAATCCCCATAACATCATAGCGACTGCAAATTAACACTCTAAAAACTAGTCAGCACACTTTGGCATTCACATAGCAACACCTTGGTAACCCTAAAAAATCATAGCAACTGCATAGCAACACTCTAAAAACTATTCAGAACACCTTAGTATTTGCATAGCAACACCTTTACAATCCCCATAACATCATAGCAACTGCATATCAACACTGTAAAAACTAGTCAGCACGCTTTGGCATTCACATAGCAACATCTTGGTAACCCCAAAAGCATCATAGCAACTGCATAGCAACACTCTAAAAACTATTCAGAACACCTTAGCATTTACATAGCAACACCTTGGCAACCCCAAAACAGCATAGCAACTGCATAGCAACACTATAAAAACAAGTCAAACAATTTACAATTTGCATAGCAACACACTGGCAATCCATGTAACATCATATCAACTGCATAACACATAAAAATAACCAGAACACCTTAGCATTCACATAAGCAATTCCTTGGCAACCCCTAAAATGCAAAGGCAAACGTATATATATATATATATATATATATATATATATATATATAGAATGCACTATTTACCTCCCCTTTGCTGTAGCAGTATAATGTTTTCACTGCAATGTGGTTAAACATGCATTCTGATAGACAATTCATGGTGTTAATAATATAGGCCCTTTTATCATCTATGGAATACCTCCCTTGAATTATTTAAAATACAGAACGTGTCCAATTTATTCCAATTTTATCTCCAAGGACTCTTAATATTTAATACACTACATTCACCAGTGCCAAAATCCCACCACTGTGATGTACTTTCTGTCGACTCGAAGCAGAGCGGCATGCAGATGAAACTTCTCAGTCTGATAGTGATACCCAGCGTTCAGTAATACTTAATGCCATATTCGCCTTTTTATTCCCAGTTATATTAATAACACTGATACAATAATATTGCAGTGGTAGTCTGGATCGCAGACAAGTTTTTGATAGGCTTTTGATTTACTAAGCACTAAGTACTACTCATTACATCTCTAAGGACAACGTGATCTTCTTTTGTGAACACTCCACTAATGGCCCTGATCCAATGTAAATCAATGTCAAGTCATCACAAGGAAAGTTGCACGGCTGTGCCCTACTAAGGCAAAGTTTATAGCAGCTCCCCATAAATAAACTAAGAGCACAAACAGTTTATTTGGAAAATAAGCAACCTACTTCTTTTATTCCTATTCAGATTTTCAAATTTGTGAAGGCTTAAGGCTATGGAAGGACATGGGCAAACATGACGTCCTATTGCCAGCTTTGAAATAACCTCAATTTGACACAGTGAACAATGAATCAGGGCAAAACCCATCAGGAGGACGGGGTCTGTTGTGCAGCCAAAGTCAAGGCTCTAAAATTACTCGTATTCTTTCAATTAGCTCAAGGCCAGACATCATGTCAGCGTGTTAACACGGGTCAACTCACATTTGAGATGGTAATCCCAAAATACTTAACTTACCGTTATCTTCTTAAAAACTCTCACTGCATTTAGGCAGCATCACTGAAGAACATTGCAGGTCTGTTCTAAAACCTAGTTAGCTGCCTACCAAGACAGCATTTAAAGGCAACATTGGCCCACTCTCAAAGTAAAGACTTTTCTCAATTGTTTACACACAAATACTGGTACTTGAGACACAATGACCACAACATGTAACTCATGCACCAACCCCCTGAACCAATTCTGCTAAACTACAAGCACAATTCCTGCTTTACACTCAAATTGCAGTTCTAAAACACACTTTTTTTTTAAAACACTACACACAATTCTCTGCATTTGGCACAATTTTCATGCAGAAAATCTCTTGTTTTCACAAGGAACACACTGCCATTCAAATATGCACACTGACTCATCACATGGGCAAACACCTGTCACACAGTTTTACAATTAGCAAACAGAGCTTTAGCATAAAAGGGCAACAGGTGAGCTCTTTTTTTTTTTTACTGTAACTGTATACAGTAAATTCTTCTGTTGTTTTGTATGCAGACCACTGTATGTGCAACTTTGTGTTGGTTGGGATGTACACTGTTTACATTGTATTTGTGGGAAAAATAAAATATATTTGTTACCGTGTATTTGTATGTTCTGAGTATATTCTCAAATATTTTACAACACACTTATGTATGTACTGTCTGTAGTAAGTATAACACTGAACCAAAAAAAGACCTAAGTCATTTTGATGAATGGAGAAGAAGTGTTTTCCATTCATCATAGTGTTTTACATTGAGCACATCAGTGTTCAACTCGTTCTTATAAATGTCTATTCATACGATGGTTTGTGTGTGTCATTTGAAAACAAAATACCATTTTGAGAAGAAATAACATTGTTTTGAATGTAAAGTTTCATTTTGCAGGAGAATTGAGGGGTTTTGCCCATTGTGTGTGTGTTTTTTGATTTGTGTGTAGAGTTCTGAAAGTATGAGGCATGCTTTCAGAAAATGTGTGTAAACAATCGAGAAAAACTGTAAATAAACAAGCTTATGTATGTATGTGCATGTTGGTTGGTTAGTGTTGGTGTGTGTTGGTCGGTTGTTGTTGGTTGGTTAATGTGTGTTGGCTGGTTGGTGTTGGTTGGTTGGTGTGTGTTGGTTGGTGTTGGTGTGTGTTGGTTGGTTGATTTGTGTTGGTGTGTGTTGGTGTGGGTTGGTTGATGTGTGTTGGTTGGTTGTTTGGTGTGTGTTAGTGTGGGTTGGTTGGTATTGGTGTGGGTTGATTGGTGTTGGTGTGTGTTGATTGCTTGGTGTGAGTTGGTTGATGTGTGTTGGTTGGTTGTCTGGTGTGTGTTGGTGCAGGTTGGTTAGTATTGGTGGTTGGTATGTGTTGGTAGGTTGATTTGTGTTGGTGTGCGTTAGTGTGGGTTGGTTGGTTGGTTGGTTGGTTGTTTGGTGTGTGTTGGTTGGTTGATTTGTGTTGGTGTGTGTTGGTTGGTTGGAAATGTGTGTGATTTACAATAAACACTGTCCAAATTTTAAGGCAGCATTGCATATACTTCCAGAATAAGTCATTCCCAGACTGCAATGCATGAGAGAAATATTTATTATAAATATGCCCATTTACTGCACATTCAATTAAAAAGTGAAAAGTATTGATAAAAATAATGTAATGCAATTAATAAGTGACAAATTTACCCAATACTGATGAGTGTTCATGCTACTGGACTTAGCAGCAGCATTCCAAATCAGTCCATTATGAGCTACCATTTCAGTAAGGATGCTGTGTTGGCATCTGTCTGGACTAGAAACATCTAAACGTGCTAGACGGACATTTTCAATGGGTGCAATGCATCCTGCTGTCTTTTTTTTCAACATTTTCAAGGCAGCTTGTCAAGCCAATCAATTCAAGTTTTAATAATGCATGTGAGACACCTGTGCTTTGTTCCATTCCATTGCACTCTGTCTAGCTTTTTTTAAACTCAAGAACGTGAAAGGCCCCTTAGAAGGGAGCTGCCTAGCTTTTTGGAACAGAACTTCCGCCTGCATAATGGATATCTGAGACACTAATGTATCTCTCAGCAATGTGGCTGTGTCTGCTATGATTATGAGAGACCTGTAGAAACTTTCTTCTCCAAATTTTTATTATGTAGTTGCTTTACAAGTGGGTGTAATTAATGCAGATTAGAAGGCTACATATGGCGGTGCCAGCATGAGACTATGAGAGCACAGCTGGGGTGCTATGCAGTCTGATTTACAGACAATTGTCACACGCATGTGTCCACTTGAACAGAGAGAGAGAGAGAGAGAGAGAGAGAGAGAGCCCCTTCATTAAACTAATCAAAGAGTTTAAGAGATGTCTGAAGGCTGGACTCAAGGGAACAGCAGCATCATGAGATGGCAAGAGAATAGAAACTATATATGGAAGCAAAGACGTTACAATGGATGACAGTTTAAAAAAATAAAATAATAATAATAATAAAATGGGATCTATGTAGTCAGTAATTCAGCAGGATTGATAGAGGGAAAATGTACAGTTTAGTGGTTAAACAATATGGTGAGTGGTCGATGCTGATATAAAGCTGATTAGAATGCAAGTCCAACTGTCATATAAGTATATATAAATATGCACATAATACAATTAATTATTATAATTAATACAATTATAAATACATATTTTAATAATAATAATAATAATAATAATAATACAAAGCATTTGTTAAAATATCTATTTATTTATTGGACGTTTTGGTTCCTCTTATTATTTTTATTATATTTTAAATATTAAATAATCATTTACAATAAATATAATACATACATAATCCATTAAAATAAATATAATTAAATGTTTATTAAGAATAATCATCCATTCAAATGTGTAATTATTTATTTATTTAAATGAAATAATTGCAATAAATGCACCATTTATTGGTTGTTGTTTACTGTAATTCACGCAAATGTAAAATACATAAATATTTGTTTCTTTCTTTCTTTATGTGTTCCTTTGTTGAAAATGTGAACCATTTTGAAAATCAACCTTTTTAAAAAATATAGTTAGCTGATGCTAACTGGCTGGCTAACTAGCTAGCTGATGATAATGTGAGTAATTTTTAAATATAAAGTCCAAATATTTTTATTCAACCACCTAGTTAGATTACATTTGATGGAAAAACAAAGAATGTGATGTTAAGGAGGACATAATAACTATAGTATTTATGATAGTGGGAAGCAATGCCCCTGGGGACGTTTTACCCCACAGACTATGTTTGAAAAAAAAAGTCATGTCATTCTGAAAATATTATTATATTTTCCTTAAATAGCAAGTACTCACTAACTACAAGCCTTGCTCTTCTCGTATCATATATAACTGTGATGTTCTGCAAAACAACAAGCTTTAGAACACTTTTTTTTCTTATTTAACGTGAAATGCGTTTTCTCTCAGGTACATCACCAGTGTAAGTTTCACAGTGAAAGCTAATGCATCACTCTGGTCAACGTAGTCCATAGCAACAAAAAAAACTTATCTTGATTTTATCTAGTGGTTATTTTGGGAAAACAGTATATAGGGCGGGGCATTTTACCCCGTGGGCCGTTTTCCCCCACTATACCCTATACCCATTATATACTGTAAGTCTTCTACATAGTCAAAACTCCAATGACTGATAGAAATACAATGTGTTTCAATCATCTCAATCTCTCTACTGTAAATACCATCAACTGCTTAGGGGAAAAACTTTAGATGGGGTGGAGGCAAGAAAACTCCTGATGAAGGCAGGAGTACTTAAACTTCACAGGTCATTAGAGCATTGTAGAAGAAACAGCAGTCACAACACACACCAAGAACAGAATTAGGATTTTAGGTTTATATAAAATAAATGTGTTCAAATCTATATAATTAGAGTGTGTTGTATAAATCAGCTGTACATAGTAAATTAAGTTTAGTTTACTGCTGTTAAAGAAATGGAGTATAATTGGAGTAAAGCCTGCAGAAAATCTAAAACAGTTGTTTCAGCTTATGTTTTTAAGTTAAAACAACAATTATACTTGTTCACTTAACTTTCAGTCTAGTTGAGGACAAGAAAACTTAAAGGAACACGCCAACTTTTTGGGACTTTAGCTTATTCACCGTATCCCCCAGAGTTAGATAAGTTTATATATACCATTTTTATCTCTGTGCATGCCATAACTCTGTCTGACACACCTACCGCTAGCCTAGCTTAGCACAAAGACTGGAGGTAAACAGCTCCAGCTAGCCTACTGCTCAATAAGTGACAAAATAACGCTTAATAACATTTTCCTGTTTACATGTTGTGATGTGTATAGTTACATCGTGTACTAATTTTCTAGACCGATATGGCTAGGAACTATACTCTCATTCCTGTGTAATAATCCAGGAACTTTGCTGGCATACCATGGTGTATAACATTATCTCTACTGAAAAATTTTTTGTTGAAATAACTAAATCGCATATTTTTTACAGTGTACAGAATGCTGCAAATGACCAGTCAGAATCAAGGATTCCAGAGAGCCATGCAATAATATTACAGAATTCCGAATGCAACAGCAGGACAAAAGGATGTGCAGATTTGCTTATGGCATAGCACACATCTTCTGCTGTGTCCACTGACTGATGGATCACTGACTGAGCATGTTTCAAAGAAATCTTTGGCATGCTTCAACAGAACACCCACTAGGCTGCTTGAAGGGTGTTAAATCAGGGCTTATTTCTCTGGGTTAAGATCTGTAAAATTAAAAGCCATGAAGTCAGTAGAGGCAAAAACAAGATATGGGTAACACACATTTCCTCCACCCGAATATGTGACGAGACATTAACGCCTTCAGGTGTCAAGCGGCACACAAGGTCACGTCAGTTATGTCTAGTATCAACACTAAGACTGGGCAAGTTATCATCATATAATATAATTACATCAGACACACAGATGACCTGAATCCAACTATCTAAATATAGCCCTTCATACATACCGTATTACATTGCCATTCAATATCAGTTTGAAGCACCATTCAACCTTACATAAAATGTAATTTAGCTCTATAAATATGTATATAGACATGTTCTCACATGAACAATTTGCTTATGCTAATGAACTGGTCAGCAAGTGTCATGACAGATGAATTTTAAAAGGAAAATAGAACTGCCGTTTGATAACCCGACTGCATTAATGGTGCACTCATTATAGACCTTATGTTTAACAAGTTTCACTTCATTTCACACCACATAATAAGACAATAAAATATGGAAGCTGCTAGCACTTTCCCAGTTCTACCCTACAAGACCACAGCCAACTTCTTACATTAATATCAGAGTTGATTATTATTATGATTATGATGATTATGATGATGATTATTATTATTTAAACAAACAAAAACAATTCAAATTGCAATTGTGATTGTAACCCAATTTTTTTAAATAAAATAAAATAAATATATGTTTATAGTTGAATTATATAAAAAATAAAATAGTAACACTTTACAATAAGGTTGTATTTGTTAACATCATTAATGCATTGTGAGCTAACATGAACGAACAATGAATATTTTAACAAATATTAACAGAATGTCAATATTTAAATGCAATTAAATAGCTAATTAAATGTAAATACAACAACAATAATAATAATAATAATAATACAGATATTTATTTAGATAATTAAATATAAATATACTAATAATAATAATAATAATAATAATAATAATAATACATTATTATTATTATTAATATCTGTAACACACTTCGTATGTTCCGGGAAGAAGGAGGCGGGAAACCGGCGAACATTTAAAACTTTAATGAAATAAATAAACAAAATGAAAGTCGCCGCGGCAGCCCCTCACGGACGACTGCCGCGCACACACACAAAATAAAACGTAACCAAAAACACAACATAAGTCCAGGCCTGGTCCTCTCTCGTCTTGCACTGTCGTCGCTCCTCCTTTTATGCTCCCGTCACTCCTCCGTGAGACGAGACCGGTGTGGCGCGCAGCTGGAGCTCATTATCGCTCGTCACCGGCCCGTTCTCACGGTCCCTCACCTCACCGCTCGCCACAATATCATATAATATAATAATATTTTTTTTTAAATACTTAAACTACTTTGATCAAATATAATATAATATAATATAATATAATATAATATAATATAATATAATAATAACAATTTTTAGACCGTATTATAACATTAAAATGCGAACAGATGGGGCTTGAAAATACTTTGATCAAACTTTGCGTTTATCTAAAGTGTAAGGTTACATTGCAAAATCTGGTATTTATAACCCAAATTAAATATGGAATTAAGCCATGTTTTAGATCTGAAAGTTATGATGTGCATGCAGCAAATAAATATAATTCAGGTTCTCCACTATTTCTAGATAAGTAATCAAATAAGAAAACTTGTAAAATTGATCATGTGAACTCAAAGGTCAGATTCCCTGCTTCCACTGACACACAAGATGCTCTTTGGAAGCTTCTGCAGCTCAAGAACTGCCGTCAACCAGTTTTTTACTCAAACTGTCGCGCTGACAGTATAATTGGCGACAAAGAAATGTGTATTAAAATTAGATAAACAGAAGCCTTGTCACTCATGGTCTCAAACTTTTGGATTTCCATAATTGTTTTCCTCCATCTTTAAAATCAATCAGTTTTAAAGCTGTTTTCCTTGTTAATTCCACAAGTGCATTGTTGTGCTCTTCGTAGTGGAGGAAGCTTACCCAGAATGACTTCTCGTGCTCATAAATAACCTCACTGTAATTGGCCTGTTTAAAAAAATTCACGCCAAAATTGCATCACAGTCCCCCGGTGATGTGATACAGCATCGGATGGTCTTGATTATGCCACACACATCGGTGCAGAGATAGACAGCTCCCTTAATCAATTATAGTAGCGCTTATGCATGAGACGAGGCTGACAGCTTGTCTCAGCAAAGGCCCGCGACTCACAGAGACAAAGTGGCTTACGCAAAGGAAAGTGGGAAGATTGAGATGAAAGGAGATGTGTCGCCTGCTTGCCTGGCTGTTTTAAGATTATGCGCAGAAAGCATGAGCCCAGCGAAAGGAAGCACAATGTTGCTTTTAGCACAATCAGCCCCCATTTAGAGCGACGCCCTCGCATAAAGACTGTTCCAGTTTCCAGCGGAGCACGCTCAATATGAGAAACATAAGAAGGAGATCTGACATTGCCCAAAATGATGAAAAGGTTTAAATGCACACCTGAATAGATGAAACACCACTTACGGCTTAAACCTTTTTCGGGCCAAGGACCCTGGGGTGGATAGAGAGACAAGGCAGAAACCCACTGGTGAGAAACACACTGTATAAAACATTTTAAGCCTGGTCTAGTATAACAACATGGAATGATTGCAAGAGCATTAAAGTATCATTATTAATACAGGTTAGAAATATCAGCAGCTCAATGCACTTTCAAGACCTTGAGCGTGTAAAAAACTCAATCCTGCTACCAATGAGGTTTGTTCTCACGGGTAAAGTCAGTACGGTTGAGCTTCTGTTTATGTCCATTGATCAATGTTTAAAAGCCTATAGCGATCAATGAATGAAAGTCTAAATTCTGTTCATCTGTTCATCATTTAAAGCGATTGTGTCTCTTCTGAAAATTTGGACTAAACCACTCAGTTCATATGGATCTAAGTGGATTTGGAATGACATGAGGAAGAGTAAAAAATTTTTGTGTGATCTAAAATAGATTAGATTTTTGCCATAACATACATAACATAACATAACATATAGCATAACATATTACAACATATAACATACCATATAACACATAACACAATAACACAACATAACATGACATAACATAACATAACATAAAACATAACATATAACACATAACATGACATGACTTATAACATATAACAACACAACATATAACAACATATAACATAACAAACATAACATAACAATAACACATAACATATAGCATATAACATACAATTACATACCATATAATATAGCATAACAAATAACAAAATATAAAATAATGGCATGACATGACATAATAACATAACATATAACACATGACATAACATATAACACATGACATAACTTATAACATATAACATATAACTACACAACATATAGCATAACATATAACAACATATAACATAACAAACATAAAACATATAACAACACAGCACATAACATATAGCATAACATATAACAACATATAACATAACAAAAATAAAACATAACAATAACACATAGCATAACATAACATGACATGACGATATAACATAATATATAACAATATATAACATAACATATAGCATATAACATACCATTACACACCATAACATATAGCATAACATAACATAACATATAACATATAGCATAACATAACATATAGCATAACATATAACAAAATATAACATTATGGCATGACATAATAACATAACATATAACACATAACACAACATATAACACATGACGTGACATATAACACATAACATATAGAATAACATATAACAACATATAACATATAGAATAACATAACACATAACACACAACACATAACATAACATATAGCATAACATATTACAATATATAACATAGCATAACATAACATATCATATAACACATAACATATAACACGACATAACTTATAACATATAACAACACAACACATAACATATAGCATAACATATAACATACCATATAACACATAACCAATAACATAACTTATTACACGGCTCTGGGGAATACTTGATTCTGATTGGTCAATTGCGCATTTCAACAGTATGTTATTCCCAGATAACAACCGCCAAAGTGAATAACACACCGCTCATCCGGGTACTACGAGTTATCTTGACCGGTACTACTTATATGCTTAAAAGTGTCACTCCGCTGTCGTTGACTGATGGAAGACTTCAAGGTTTAGTTCACCCAAAAATGAAAATTAGCCCATAATTTTCTCACCCTCAAGTCATACTAGGTGTATATGACATTCTCCTTTCAGACAAATACAATCGGAGTTATAATAAAAAAAGTCCTGGATAATCCAAGCTTTATAATGGCAGCGACTGTTGTTCTGTTAAAAATGCCATAAAAATGCATCTGTCCGTCAAAGAACGTGCTCCACGCGGCTCTGGGGGGTTAATAAAGGCTTTCTGAAGCAAATCGATGAGTTTGTGTAAGAAAAATATCCATATTTAAAACTTTATAAAGTAAAGTTTCAGCTGATCGCCTTCCGTATTCAATTTATGGGAAAAGTGTTGAAAGTGCCTCTGCAGTTCAAATGCTTTCGCAGTTACGGTCGTCAGACGTAGCGTACGCATTTTTAATTGCGAGAGGCACTTTCAACACTTTTTCCACTTTTTTTTTATATATGGATATTTTTCTTACACAAATGCATCGCTTCGCTTCAGAAGGCCTTTATTAACCACCCAGAGCCGTGTGGAGTACGTTATTTGAAGGAAAGGTGCATTTTTTATGGACTTTAAAAACAGAGCTACAGCTATTATAAAGCTTGGATTATCCAGGACTTTTTTAATATAACTCCGATTTTATTTGTCTGAAAGAAGAATGTCATATACACCTAGGATGACTTGAGAGTGAGTAAATAAAATCTTTTCAGCAATAGATAAAGGCTTAAAGCAGTTTGGAACTGTTTTTCTTCGCGGAAGCTTTAAGTAAGAGCTAATAAAATATTTAAACTCAAGACAATATTCCGTGTCTAATTTACTTGAGACAAGTAGCCGTGTAATAAGCGGGATAATTTACATCCAGCCGGTTGTTATCGCAGAATAAACCCCTTCAGAGTTACGCAAGACCCCTCCGCTTTGCGCCGGGGTCCTGATCGATCTGTCAGGGTTTATTCTGCGATAACAACCGGCTGGCTGTACATTATCCCTTACATAACAACATAACATAACATAACATATAACACATAACATAACATAACATAACATAACATAACACATAGCATAACATATAACACATAACCTATAACATAACATAGCATAACATAACATAGCATAACATATAACAAAATATAACATAATGGCATGACATGCCATAATAACATGACATGACATGACATGACAAGACATGACACGTAACACATAACACATAACATATAGCATAACATAAAACATATAGCATAGCATAACATATAACATAACACATAACATATAGCATAACATATAACATTACATATAACATAACATATAACATAGCATAGCATGTTAAATTGTCAATTAATTTTTATATTTTTTGTTAACAAGAGCTGCATAATAAATTGACATATTAAACACAGACACGCAAGCACTAGAGCACTTTCATCACCTTGATATGACAATTGCATATTCGAGTCAGCACTTTTGACAAATTATAATCAGCTTCCGGTGTGTTTTGAAAAATCACACAAGCAGCATTTTTAAAAAGCACACCGTCTGATTGGATATATAAGTTATGCCACTAGTGTGAGACGAATTATCTATAATGCACAGGGATAAACTGCTCAATTAAAACAACCCAGCTCTTTAATTATGCCTTGGCTTGGATGCTTCCCTCCTTTTAAATGTTAGAGAAATTGTTCCATGCCCTAGAGCAGCTAATAATATAATTCTCATTTGCATCACTGGAAAAATTGGCCTTTTAAAAATAGAATTTTGTACTCAGATAAAGTCACAGGTATTCAGTATTTCTTTTCACATTTTGCACGCATACGTAGTTAACCTTACTACAAAATAAACTTTGTCTGACTTGGTAATTGCTTTTTGAAGAAGCTAACCTCAAAAACACAAAACCCCGTCAAGTGCGGGGCACCAGCCCATGAAAGGGTATTAGATGGATAAATGGGTTGCACTATTTCTCTTTCACCATCTGTGTACAAATTCACTTATTCGACTCACAAAGCACCTATTTAGGGATTGAGGTCATTACAAGCTCAAGTGCTTTCGTTTCAGAGTATGCCAAGCCTGATCTTCTTCTAGAGACCTTTAGAGACTCCATTCCCCTAAAAATAAGACACAGATATACATTGAATACGAAGCTGAAGGAAACAATGCCCATATGAATTATAATCTCCTTGTTAAGCCTGACAGTGACCTCAGTTCAACCTTGTTTTACGGATAATTATAGCACTTACCATACATTAAGATTAAAACTGACCGACTGCAAACAAAGCCTTAATAATGTGGGAGGAAAGTTCCCATAATGCACAGAGGGGCTGCTGTATAATTATATTCTGATGTATGTGGTATTGCTTTAAAACAAAAAGCAAGGCTTGCGGGGTTCCCAAGTGCCACAATCATCAGGAAAAAAAAAAACAGCGAGAAAGCAAGTACTGTGAGAATACTGATATTTGTGTTTCACTGAAAAAAATCTCCCTAAAAATCTCGTGCTTGAAAGTGTCATGAGAACTGAGCTAATCAGACTGTAAGTGTAAAAGCGTGGGCGCTGAAATATGTAATAGGGTTTCAATGGGAACTAAATACTTTCTTGTTTTTAGTATCATTTATTTGGGTTTTTGATTCATGCCAAATAAGATTAATGTTTTTGAAAGAAGTATTTTTATGCTCACCAAGGCTGCATTTATTTGGTCAAAAATACAATAAAAAACTGTAATATTGTGAAATAGTATTACTAATTAATATAACTGTTTTCTAGTTGAGTATATCTTAAAATATAATTTATTCCGATCTTACTCCATTACTCCAATCTTCAGTGATCCTTCAGAAATCATTCTAAAATGCTGATTTGCTGCTCAAAAGATTTCTTATTATTATCAACAGTTGTGATGCTTCATATTTTTGTAGAAACCATGATAAAAAAAATTCAGGATTTTTGATGAATAGAAAGTTAAAATTAACAGCAAGAAAGTTTATTTATTTTAAATAAAAATATTTTGTACACTATAAAAACAAGCTGCTGCAGCTTGGATGTTTATGTCATTTCAATTAAAATTACATTAAACTGGTTTTAAAAAATTAGTTGGATCTTGTATAACTTTTAAAAAAGTTGAAAATTGCTTCACTTATTTTAATGAGTTAAAGCAATGTAAAAACATATGTTGTCATAACATTGATCATATTTTTTATTTTATATTTTAAAGTGGAACATTATAAATGTCTTGACTGTCACTTTTGACCAGTTTAATGTATTCTCGTTGAATACAAGTATTAATTTATTTAAAAAAAAAAACATGCTGACACCAAACTCTTGAACAAAAGTGTATGAACACAAACATTTTTAAATAATTGAAATAAATGACTTAAACTATAAATAAATAATTATTTTAAACAAACAAACAAACAAAAAGGGTATTTCATTCTCTTTCATTCAAAAAAATTAAAATAAATTGTTGTTTTCTCATATATTAAAAACAACAAAGTGCATTTTGTGCAGGATTCAGTATCATACTCCCAGCGCAGATATGATCATGCAGAGTCATTTTATTCCAGAACGGTTCACAGCCTGAGGTTCTCAAGCATGACTGGCTGCAGCATGGGAACAGACAGCTGATTTTTGGTAGGATGAGAAGACCCAGATTTATGTTCAGTGAGAAAGCAAGAGATCATGGCCAGTATAAAAGCATCAAACATGATGGAATCCCATTATGTCTGACTATGTCTCAGCTTGTTAGTTGTGTTGTTGTGTTACAGCAGTTTTCCAATAATGCCCTTCTGCTGTACAATGTGATAATTGTATCTCTGCGGAGTTGTTTGGTCATCCCTGACCGTGAGGGTGTACATGTTTAACAGATATAATTATAAGTAATGATAGTATTTTAGGTGACTTGAAAGGGCGTAATTGGCCGTTTCTCACAATTTTGTTGTTATTGTGCCTGCTATATGAATTCTTCTCAGCATTTCCCATCAGCTGGTAGACGTCTTGGAGTCCTGATTGTCCTCAAACAAACTGTCACACATGGCATTCATTTGTCACGCAATATCATCCTCATCCTGTCAGTCCAGTTCTGCTGCCTTTGATGCTCTAATATTGTCACTTTGAACAATATGAAGCCGAATAAATTAAAATTGCAGTTGTTTTCTTACGTTCACATCATGTCACATTCAGCTCAAGTAGCACCTTTCTAGTTGCACATGACATTAACAGTATATTATAACCAAAATAAGCTATTCAGACAGTGCAGAATATGCTAAGATGGATCCGATAAAAGTGTATGGCTTCTATTGCATGATTTATTGTCCATCCGACTAAAGTCATAGCCAGTGTTGCAGGCAAGACATTACAAGTAACGCAAGTTACGTAATCAGATTACTTTTTTAAGTAACTAGTAAAGTAACGCATTACTTTTACATTTACAACTAAATATCGGAGTTATTTTTTCAAATAGGTAACACAAGTTACTTTGTTTATTGACTGACAGCTCTCCTGTCCCCATGTTGAGAGAAATCGGGAGTAGTGTGTGTAAACATGATGGTTATTATAGTTCTATATTGTTCATAGACTGTATAAAACAATGGATGCAGTGTCTGTGACATCACCCGTAGGTTTCGAAAGAGCATTTTTGAAGCCCAAAGTGGGCGGAGCCGGTCGCCGCCATCTTGGCTGTGCGTCACTCCCAGATAATCAAAAATGGGCAAAGAGGCGGGACTATGCAACTGACACTTTGATGCTTCAAAAAGTTCATGAAGAGATTGTAAAACTAACCCATATGAATTGAGCGGTTTAGAGACACTATGACTTTATATGATGAACAGATTGAATTTAGGCTTTTAAATCACATAGTGGGTGAACTATCCCTTTAAACATCAAGTGTTTCATTTGTTTGTTTTTATTACTGAAGTAAGGTCCTGTCCACACAAGCATGGGTATTTTCAAAACCGCAGATTTCTATGTGATTTGGCCGTTCGTGTAAACATAGTATCAGGTCACTGAAACCAAACCTTTTGCCAGGTTGAAGATTTTCAGAAACTGATTGCGGTATTGTCGTGTAGCCAGTGAAACTGGAGATTTTGGCTTGTGATGCCGGACTGCGTGGACAAGGTTTTTTTTTTTTTAAACGAAGGAGGAAAAATACTTGTGTACGTGTGGACTAGGCCTAGAGTGTTGAACTCCCTGCAATCTAGAATGGCAGCACAGCTTTTATGAATTGCGCCCTCTACTGTACAGGCGTAAATTTTAATTTACTAATTTCTTTTTTGGTGTGAAAGAGCCTTTACATTTGCCAAAAATATACTTTTTTTTTTATTATTAAAAAAACCAACAAGCAAGCCTAGGCCAGATGAGAAAAAGTAATGCAAAAGTAGTGTAACTAAAAAGTTACTTTTTTAAGGGAGTAACTCAATATTATAATGCATTACTTTTAAAAGTAACTTTCCACTGATCGTAACTCTGAACACTTATAAAAGTATAATTCATGGCGTAGCACAACAATGTGGGGTGTGTTTCAAACCTCCCAACCGCAAATGTGAGCAATAAGTGATGCTTGCCTTAGCAAACACCATTAAATAATGCTGTAGGTGTGCAATTTATGTTTTGCAACCAAACACAAAATATGTGCACGCATACCTACAAGGCCTGAGCATGTGCCAGCTGGCATTTTAAAATTCAGTATTTTATTTGCATCTTAAACATTATCTCAGAAATCAGAGCTCAGCAGCACAGCATTCGTTGCAAACTACCAGTATGCTAATGTTGCTCATGGATTGTTTACAAATAATTCCAAATTATGTGATCGTGCTCAATTCAGCCATTTTCTCATAAAGAAGGGAATGAGGTGGATGACTTGATATGGTATTTCAATATCAATAATGTGAACAATAGAGGCACAGAGAAACAACTACCAAAAAGGACGTATAGTCTGTTATGTTTAGCCATAGAAATGTACTACATTTAATTGGGGGAAAATCTTTTGGAATATTTTCTTCTTGTTGCATTGAAACATTTTGCCTGCTAATTAAGCATATTTCCAGGATCACAGTATAAAAAAAAAAAAAAGTACTACCATGGTGATTAAATAATTGCCAATTTTAAAAAAAAGGCAACAAAACGATAATAATAATCATAATCATTATTTGAAGTGACAAGTATTTATACATCATACATTGTGTACACATTTTCATTTTAACTAAACATTATATTTGCCTATATGAATATTTGACAAAACACCTTTTTACCAATTACATCAAATTACTATTTGGAATGACAATTTATGTGATTTATGTCACAATGCAAATGTTCCTAAAATAGGCTTAATTTTCTATTAGCAAAATACAATTTTCGTTAGAATTTTTTTTTTTTTTTTTTTTTTTTTGAATAATGACAAGGGTATGTTCTTGTTCTTGAGATTCACCAAAACATGTTCATAAAATAGCGAATCATAAATATGGATATGACATGGTTTATGAGAATATATTGTTCATTGTGCTTATGTCAAGTACCAACACTTTGAACAAGAGCAGGTTTTATTTTAAATATGACTAAAACTAACTGACACAACAGCTTGAACGCCCCATGCCGCATGGCACAGACAATGCACTGCAAGTAAATCAACCTGTGAGTATCTTGTCTTTCTGACTGTAGCATCTGTTCTGCTGCAAAGTCTCAAATGTGTAGTTATTTACCACCAGCTGGATGCCACATTTACTATAAACATTCCCACAATAATTCCATTGGCTTGCTTTGACTTCACAGGATTCTGTGTAATCACTGCAATATGGCCATAATGCAGCGTATTTTTCACTTGACATTCATTTCCGGAGATGATTCAGGTTAATTACCTGAGATAATTAGTGTAATGGCACCTAAAATTTTTCAGAGACGTGCTGTTTTTTTTGTGTTTTTTTTTTCAGGTTTAAAGAAAGAACACAATAAAGGATGCAAGGACTTTAAAAAATGAGTTCACTCAAATATGATTACTCTCAAAAATTATTATTTGTGCTGGTCAGTGAAGACTGAGGCTTTCAAGTAAAAAGGACACATAGGCAACATACTGTATATGCATATTCTGAAATCAGTTGTTAATCACCGAAAATAGTTGGTGCATTCATGAGAGAAGTAGCAACATCTGATTTTGCAATGAATCATTTGATTCAGTTCACAAAACTGGTCTGAATGACTTGTTAATGAATCAGACTCAACCAATTCTCAAGTTCAATTCGTCAACTCAATTACCCAGACGTTAACAGTTCATTTGAAGTTAAGATAATCAATAAACTTAGTAAATGCCAGTCTGTTCCTCACATAAACCTAAAGCTATTATATCAATTCAGAATAATAGAAATAGGACAAGAACCATATGAACTATATATTATCATTTCTTTGGTGCTTTGAAAGCTTGAGCGCCCCAGTCTCCATGGAAACAAATAGCAAGAAAAGCAACCCGCTCAACTGTTAAAAATTTCTCCTTTTAAAGAGTAAAAAAAAGTCTTTGGATTTGGATAGAAAGTGAGTAAATCAAGAAGAAGTTAAATTTTTAAGTGAACTATTCCTTTAACATCAATATGTGATGCACATTCTCATGTGAGCGGTAGTTGTGGTATTGGCAAAAGCAAACCGACAGAGCTCATGTGACTACTCCATTTAGTGCTTTTCTCATTAAGAAGGGAATGTGGTGGTGGTTTTGATGTGGTGTTTGCAACTTATTCAATACGATGAGATTTGGCTACTTTCCAGAGGCACACTAACAACTTATAGCAGAGACCAGAGCAGTTTAGAGAAAAGCATGATGTTTGGAGAAGTCACGGGTAGTTTGTTCAGGGGATTGTGGGTACTTATATTATTTACAGAAATAAATGTGCAGTGATGTGATTGTAAGGTCTTTTGCCAGAGTTCATTGTATTACTTATGTGTGTTGTTTATAATGAGAGGCAATGGCCTCCCTTGCAAAGGTCACTAATGCTTTTATATTGCATAGTTAAACATGCAAATCCTTAGCCTGACAAGCCAGACCCAAATCAATATGTTGGGTCTGGGAACACACCGTTGGCAGGGCTCAATCCGAAGGGCGGGATAAATGGTTGTCTTTCAAATTCCCTCTGCATGCAATAGGATAAAGCTACAACCAACCAGAGCAACGGAGAAGGTTAAGCTAGCTTAAGGAGCTAGCTGATAGCTTAAACTTTTACCGTATCCAGTCGGCAAAACTCCGAACACATCTTCCTTTTTTAAGAATGACTTCAGTGGCGTTCTTTGCTCAAAGAAAGCTTAACTCCAAGTCTTCCAGAGTCGTGGCCAAAGCCGATTCGAAAGACCGCTGTTTGCCAGCTTCTTTGTTTTCAAGTAGCACGCGGAACCGTCGCAACTCTGCTGTCATTATGTTAAGCCCGTCCGCCGACTCTATACACGATGTGATTGGCCTGACTAGAGTTTGGTTTTTCAAGCTCGCAAGCCAACGGAGAGTTGCTAGACGACCCTGGCTGCAAATTACATTTGCTGCCGCTAGTGTGCGTCTAGATTTCTAGGCTAGCAAATCCTAAATGACACTGTCACTTTTAAACACATTGTCATTGCAGAGTTCTAAATTGAACTGTGGACTACTATGGTTTATAGTGAACCGCAAATATACTTGCAAAGCACCTCAAAAATACACAAAGCATGAATCTGAACACAGCTCTTTTAGAGTGTATCATTTATTTATTACTTTTCATTATTATTCATTAAGTGTATTGCCATCAAAGGTTGTATTCATGAAAATAAACAAACAAACAAGTAAATAAATAAATACAATTATTATTATTATTATTATTATTATTATTATTGCCACATCAGCATAAAAATATATATTTGTGAAGAAAAATAAATAAATAAACAAACAAACTAACTTTAGTTATTTATTGTGTATTGTCTTATCAGCATTAATGGCTATATTAATGGTAATAAACAAGCAAACAAACAGACAAACAAACAAACAAACAAATAAATAAATAAATAAATAAATAAATAAAAACTCTTTAGAGTAGTTAATTATTACATTTGTATTGTATTGCCATATCAGAATAAAAAGATAAATTCATGACAATGAATGAATGAATGAATGAATGAATGAATGGCATCACATCGCATCAATCGCATAAGTAGACAAAAATGTCCTTAAGATCAAATATTGAAATATAGTAATATTACCATAAACTGCACTTTGTCTTCTAAATGTCTTTTGAATTCTGTTGGTTTCATGCTCTCGGCAACCAATAACTCACCACACAAAACAAATTGTGCTCTGCACAAACCTTATTTTATGGCTTTATATCTACTTGAAAATAACTCAGATTGATTCGGCACATTAATCTTAGGTTTATCGCATCACATATTGCCACAAGTTTATCGCATGTCTCATTTTTCCTCCATATCATGCAGCCCCATCGACCTAATCTGAGCTTCTACCAAATTCTGATTCGATTAGATTGTCCGGCCAGTGACAATAACAACAAAGACATGTACAGTGTTTTGTCTTTCCTTTTAGTAAGTGATAAGCAATCTTAACTACACACAATGAGTTGCACACCTTATTATTTGCATCAAACAATTATTTCTCCTTGCTGTCGGGGACCCCATCAGGACAGAGCGCTTGAGAACCACTGCTTTAGACTGTCCTTGACAGATACAAGAAGCATGTGATGCTTCTGTACACAAGAATGATGTGATCATAATGCAATATCCCATGATACTCCCTGTGGTCTCATTCTGTTTAAAGAAGACTCTGCAGGAGAGAGGCATTCCTCGGGCTATATTTAAAACCAAAAAGCTGACCTGGGAATTGACTTTGGAGGGCAAACATCTCATCAAAGATACACAAAATAAATGTCTCAGTCTTGTGGTAATCACAAAGCAGGCTCGATTCCAGCAGAAGGTTTGCCTCTGGATGTGAGCTTTCATTTACAGTCGTATAGGGAAGCTCAGCTTGACCTGGGTAAAGCCCCAGGCGATTCAACCACAAAGCTAATTGCGTGTAGTAGGGAGATTGAGTGCCTTTGACCACCCAACCCTATGAACTAGAGCTGAGAACCGACTTCTGCTACAGATATACGCTGGAAAGCAGGATTCAGGGGGGGATTCGCTATAAAGTCAAGCTACTTTGGCGATATTTTAATGCAAAAACCTGAAACCAGTACACTAACCACCTGCAATGCAGTTGAACCAAGCACTAAATGCAATGAAACACAACATGTGTCTTTAAATTGAGTTAAGAGAAAACAGCATGCCTTATTCACAAAACTGTTGCAATTAATGTTCTATTTGAGTACATTTTACAAATACTATTTCAGTCTTTCCATTTCAAAATTTCATGTTTAATTCAATGTGTTACTTGCCATTTCATTGTAACTGTTTGTTATTTACTAGCAATTTTTATTTTATTTTACAGTGTCTTTCTTACACGGTGCATGTACTTACTGTAGTAATAACATAAAATTATGCATTATTACATGCAACTAACCCTAAACAAAAACCCTAACCCTTTAGTAAGTACATGTTGTTATTATTTAGTACTTAAATGTCTAATTACACTAACAAGGACACCTTAAAATAAAGTTCAACACAATAAAAAAATATGTATTTGTGCATTTCTAAGTAGTTATTGATCAAATGATAGTGAAGAGCATTACAACCTAGAATATTCATACATTGTCAAACAGACTTCCTCTATTTGATTTCTTCATCTTTAGTGAACCAAGTATTACAAAAACTCAGATAGTGCATAAGTGAATTCCCCCCTCAGTTTTAGTTGTGCTTCGTTTAACAAATGACATCTCCCGTGAAAAGCGCTAGCATGATTTTTTAATGCCCTAAATAAAATGGCCCCTTGTGTGAAATGAATGTTGGCTGAACATGGGTTAAATGTTAGACCACCAACGCACGGTGAACAAAAACGGGTACACTTTGGTTGAACTGTGTGGAATTGTAAAAGGCCATTCTTTGACTTCAGGATGTCATCGCACACTGAAAGGAATGATGCTTGCAAGGTTGCTGTCCAGTGTTACTGTAGGTTTATTTCAAATTGCTTAAGGGTCTGTTGTCAGAGAAACCATGTGTGTTTATATACACTTCTTATTATTATTTCACTATGCTGTCAGTCCCAAAAAAAAAAAAAAAATCACCCTTTATGCTAAACATCCACCAACCTCGCCAACCTAAGATTCTGACCACCTTTACAAAAAAAGTACCATAGTAATATGCGTTTTGTACAATTTGATGGTAACAACATAGTATTTATTTGAAATACCTTAGAATTACCAAATACCATGTATATGAACATGATAATATTGAGATTTTACTACTATATTTACAAGTTAAGCATGTTTGCTTTACACTATTCATAGAGTGACAGTAATATAATAATACAGAGCAGGACGTGTCCCAAACAAGTCACAACAGGGAAAGGGTGTAAAAGGGTATATTTAAAGCCAAATGTGAAGCAGAGTTACATTGTTTAAGGTTCTCAAGGAGTGTCCCAACTTGCCACATAATTAACCTGCTGGCAATTTTCTAAAATGTAGCTAAATTTAGACACTAAAGTATCAGTTGTATCAATAAAGTATCAATGATAGTTTTACTATTTTGTGGCCATCAATTTTCAAATAAAATAAAATAATCGAATGAGATACATTCTATTTGTGAATTACCGAATTCACTAGATAATCCAAATTGTTTGACCAAAAACAGTAAAAACAGTCATATTGTGAAATGTTATTACAATTTAACAGAACTGTTTTTTATTTGTATACATTTTAAAATATAATTTATTCCTGTAATTAAAGCTGAATTTTCAGCATAGTTCCTCCAGTCTTCAGTGTCACACGATCCTTCAGAAATCATTCTAATATGATGATTTGCTGATTAAGAAACATTTATTGTTATTATTATTATTTTTTTTTTTTTTGTATTAATTATTTTTTTACACAAGACGATCAATTGTGGTTAAAAGTATATAAATATATATATTTTTTTAGAACATGGCTGATCGTTTCGCTAGATAAGACCCTATTCCTCAGCTGGGATCGTGCAGTACCATTTGAAGCACTTAGAAGCACTTTGAAACTGCGTTGATGTGGACGTTCAACATATTAGTTGCAATTGAAGTCCATTGTGTGGAGAAAAATCCTGAAATGTTTTCCTCGAAAATTGTAATTTCTTTTCCACTGAAGAAAGAAAGACATGGACATCTTGGATGGCATTGGGGTGAGTAAATTATCAGGACATTTTCATTTTGAGGTGAACTAATCCTTTAAACATAGTAGAAGGAAAGCTCTTGGGAAATGAGACCATGTGGATTCTTGCAAACGTGCATTGGAAATCCTTTCAATCTCTAAACAATGCATCATTATTGTTCACTCTGTGCAAATCAATGACTCTCGTAAAATCGTTCAGTTTGCTACTTCCTAATCAAGGGTCAAGATAAAGATAAAGATAAATAACAAGGCAACATTCTCAGACAGCAGAACTTGCATATGATAAATGATGTATAACTTGGCATTAAATAGATTCCCTGCGTTAACCCTGATACAAAGGTAAGTAGCAGAATCCTGACCTGGGAAAGAGTAACTGCTTCAATTGAACAGCTACATTTTCTTGCCATAGGCTAATACTTGACCTTGCTGGATTGCAGGACAATTGCCACCAATAAAGAATAGTTTGAAGGCAGTTATTTTCACACAGTCTGAATGATGGCTTTAGAGAAAATGATTAATTCATTGCCACTAAGATCAGCCCTTGCCCTCAGCTCATATACAAACAGAGAATTAACACTATCTGTTTGCGCAGGAGACATCTGCAACATCTTATAGCCATTTAAAAAAATAAATAAATAAGAGGATCCACACAAACCTTGCAGCATATGAAACTCAGTTTGTGTGTAAATTAGCTTGGCAAAGCAAGAAAAGTCAATTGTAATAGATGTTAAAGCATGTATCATTGACTATATGTGATTTGAACAGACAGCACCGGACATCCTGCTGGACTAAAAACACACGCCAGAGTCGACAGACCGGAGCAGCTTCATCCATGAGTGTGAACTTTCTCGCAGCTTCTGTCTTAATAAAACAGCATTCGTGAAGTGAATGATGTGCCAGCAGCAACACCACGCAGCTCATTGTGTGTTCGGGGAGGGCAGGAGAATGAAGTGATTAAGAAAATCGCATGAGCAAAAGGAACCGGAAAAGGAACTTTTTTCCCCCAGGAATTGTTGATGAATAGAAAAGTCAAAAGAACAGCATCCATCCACCAGCTGGAGTGTCCATGATTGCCACCAGAGGGCACTCCTCCTGTCTCCCTTGCTTTACCAACATTCCCATAACCCATTGCCTAGACTCATTATTTTTTGATCACTTCCACCTGTGTCATTACCTCGTTAACTCTACCTATTTAAGCGTAGTGTTTTCTGTCATTCTTTGCAAAGTTGTTTGTTGTCACACTGCAATTTTGAGCACTATTCTGATTTCCCGGTGTTTATGGTTTTGACTTTTTTGCCTGTTTTTTTTGGATTACCATGTCTGCCAGTGTTTCCAGTAGTGACAGGCAGACAGAGGCTTCGTGAAACACTGAAACAGTTGAAGCCAATGTGCCGTATTGTGTCAAAGCTTTGAATCAATCTGACACCCGTCTCCACGACGACCCCTGCTAGACAGAACAGTGTAAATACAACAAAAACCCATGCCAAACATGCATAAAAACACCTTTTATAAATCTATTGCAAACGATTTATTGAAAATAAAATCTTTCAAATGCAAGTAACTAATCATCTAATAAAATTAAATATTAAGTGTCTATATGTTCTTTCATCAATTGTCAGGGCTTGTTTTGTTTGTTCCATGGATGGCTCAGATAAACCAATACGAGACTATGGTACAGAGCTTGGTCCACCACGGTTTCCAGCACATCCAGGGCTGATTGTCGCTAGTCCAGTGCTCTCAACGCTTTCCAGTCCGGTGTACCCAAGACCAGAGCCTCTTCGCGACAATGGCCGCCACTCCAGAGCCTCTTCACATCATGGCCACCACGCCAGGTTCTCCATTCGCCATGGCTGCCACGCCAGAGTCTCCAACTTTTTATAACTACAGCACATGAGGTGAGAGCAGAAGTTTGCTAGTCCTTAATTTAATGAAATGTAAAATGCATTCAACAAGTTTGTCATGACTGCAACTGTGTTCCTGATTGTGATACATGTAGCCAAATTTTCATTTGACCAATAATGAAAAACAACTCAGTTTGTTTCTACAAATCATACTGTTGGTCCCCAGTGCTTTTCTGGTCTTTTAATATATGGATTCCCTCCCCAAATAGTTATGAATGCAATAGTTTTTATTTATTATTGTAGAATGAGCCAGAGCGGTAAATTAACTTGTCTAAACGCGACGTCAAGAATCCTGTATCCACATGCGTTTAATGACGCAAACCATTCCAAGGCAGACGGAAGGTGAGAATTCAATCATAGCAACACTGTAGGGAGTTACTTCGCACAGCGTGGTGTGCTTCTGTCACTTTTAATGTATAATTACCATTAAAGACACAGACACGGCACACCGCTCACAGCATGCGTGTGTGTTTGTGTTAACTGCTATAAAGCAATAGCTATTTATGCAAGGGAGCCACTTTTTGCCACCATTGTAATTAAGGTGGTCTTTGTCACAGCAAGTGTGCAGATATTCTGAGGAAAAATGTTTTTCACTTTGAAAAAAAAAAAACAATTGTCTCTGACCAGCACCTTCAGTGGCACTATACATAACAAATTCACTGGTTATTCCCTTGAAATATGCATGCGGCACTGCTACACTGAAAAGAAACATGGAGGCATTAAAAATGCATGGCAGTCCCTGTACTGTCTTTGTGGCTCTTCCGTTTTGGAGGTAATAAACCAGGGAATTCAGGATGTGGTGACTCAGTTTTGCTTAGCGCAGCCTCGCCTAGAGTTGAGGAAGGGAAAGTGACTTTGAAAGTGTGGGGGTGCAACCAAAGCTATCTTTCAAGTTTGGTAAACAAAAAAAATAATATTTTGAGTGTAGAAAAAAAAAGTTACGAAAAAAAATCTCATCTCTAGTTCCATCTCTAACCTCTACAATGTAAAAAATGAAGGGATCAATAAGTTATGACAACATATGTTTTTAAGTTAATTTAACTCATCAAAATAAGTTAAGCAATTTCCACTTTTTAATTTAAGTTATACAAGATTCAACTTAAAATTGTAAGTCAGTTTAATGTAATCTAAATTGAAATGACTTGTACTTTTAAGTTGCTTAAAAATGTAAGGCAGCAACTGAACTTACGTTGAAATAGGATGACATTTTTTACAGTGTAAGGTACAGTGAAATTGGACCTCATAAATTAATAAAAAAAAAGTCTCAAACTCAATCTACAATCAGTCCTTGTAAAATATGTCATTAGTATGTTGCCAAGAATATAAATCCACAAAGTATACAGCAACTGTTTTCAACGTAATAATAATAATAATAATAATAATAATAGTATATTGAGCAGCAAATCATCATATTAGAATGATTTCTGAATGATCATGTCACTGAAGACTGAAGTAATGATGCTGAAAATTCAGCTTTGATCACAGGAATAAGTTACATTTTAAAATATATTCAAAGAGAAACAGTAATAATAATATTTCCCAATAATACTGTTCTTTTTTGGTTAAATAAATGCATCTTTAGTTTCAAAAACATTTTTTAAAATCCTACCGGACAAACTTTTAAATGGGTGTACATTAAAGTGCACATGGATGCTCTGCTTATGTACTCATTTATCAAATGGTATTAAAACAAAAGGCTCTATGCAAATTCAATTCTCATTGCATCTGATGTTTTATGTGTCTGCTTATGAAATATGACACATTGTAACAGGGTTTGTAACAAAACAGCTTCACTAAGCACAACAGAAGCATCCGTCACATTGAACGTTGTATCTGGCATTATATGTAGGCTTCAGAAATACTAGTGAATATTATTCAGCACAATAGAACCTAGAGAACTATCCCGAATGGATAATAGCACAAATTGAAGCAGGTTTATGGAAAATTTGCATTCAGGGAACTTACATTTCTGACTAAGAGGTCATTTTTTGCACGGCAGGTTATGTGCTGTTATTAACTAGAAATATTTTAGTGCCAGTATTAATTTCCTTAATGTACTTGAAAAGCAGCGTGAAAAGATGGCGCTAGTGCGACGCTAATTAGTTTCTCTCTTCTTTAACAGTGTGATATCGTTAAATTATGCAAAACATTAGTATGATGGATCTGCATTATAATTTGAATGAACTTTGAAATGGACCTTTGTGGTCACAACAGATGAAGTCGATAACCAAAGGTCACCTGGAGAAAAGTTAACACAGGATTTGAAAATGTAGTATTGTATATTCCTATACTTTAATAAGAGCGCTCCAATTAAAAGATAAAATATATTTATCAGAGTAAACTATACTGTTTTTCTGAGAAATCTAATCATGTCTCTAACTGTCAACATGGGCTCTTTGGAAAAACATGCCTCTTTTGCAAAACTCCAAAAACATACAATGCATTGCAGTTTCCAGCCGAAATGAACAGTAGTGTCAGCAAAACACCAAAAACTTTTATTTATTTTCACATAAATTGTGATCACAACAGCATATTATACACTCACCTAAAGGATTATTAGGAACACCATACTAATACTGTGTTTGACCCCCTTTCGCCTTCAGAACTGCCTTAATTCTACGTGGCATTGATTCAACAAGGTGCTGAAAGCATTCTTTAGAAATGTTGGCCCATATTGATAGAATAGCATCTTGCAGTTGATGGAGATTTGTGGGATGCACATCCAGGGCATGAAGCTCCCGTTCCACCACATCCCAAAGATGCTCTATTGGGTTGAGATCTGGTGACTGTGGGGCCATTTTAGTACAGTGAACTCATTGTCATGTTCAAGAAACCAATTTGAAATGATTCGAGTTTTGTGACATGGTGCATTATCCTGGAAGTAGCCATCAGAGGATGGGTACATGGTGGTCATAAAGGGATGGACATGGTCAGAAACAATGCTCAGGTAGGCCGTGGCATTTAAACGATGCCCAATTGGCACTAAGGGGCCTAAAGTGTGCCAAGAAAACATCCCCCACACCATTACACCACCACCACCAGCCTGCACAGTGGTAACAAGGCATGATGGATCCATGTTCTCATTCTGTTTACGCCAAATTCTGACTCTACCATCTGAATGTCTCAACAGAAATCGAGACTCATCAGACCAGGCAACATTTTTCCAGTCTTCAACTGTCCAATTTTGGTGAGCTTGTGCAAATTGTAGCCTCTTTTTCCTATTTGTAGTGGAGATGAGTGGTACCCGGTGGGGTCTTCTGCTGTTGTAGCCCATCCGCCTCAAGGTTGTGCGTGTTGTGGCTTCACAAATGCTTTGCTGCATACCTCGGTTGTAACGAGTGGTTATTTCAGTCAAAGTTGCTCTTCTATCAGCTTGAATCAGTCGGCCCATTCTCCTCTGACCTCTAGCTTCAACAAGGCATTTTCGCCCACAGGACTGCCGCATACTGGATGTTTTTCCCTTTTCACACCATTCTTTGTAAACTCTAGAAATGGTTGTGCGTGAAAATCCCAGTAACTGAGCAGATTGTGAAATACTCAGACCGGCCCGTCTGGCACCAACAACCATGCCACGCTCAAAATTGCTTAAATCACCTTTCTTTCCCATTCTGACATTCAGTTTGGAGTTCAGGAGATTGTCTTGACCAGGACCCCACCCCTAAATGCATTGAAGGAGCTGCCATGTGATTGGTTGATTAGATAATTGCATTAATGAGAAATTGAACAGGTGTTCCTAATAATCCTTTAGGTGAGTGTACATTAACAGACTTATTTTCTTGAGCTTCTTTGCACATGTGTTAATTTATAACCTCAAAACACTTTTAAAATAGTACTTTACCAATAACGATAACTAGGTTGGGCCGCACTTGCCGATAACCGATTAATCAACCGATAGTTTTTAAAATGGATACTGGATAAAAAACAAACATAACACTCCAAGTAAAACAGTACTGAACAATAAAAATGTGCTAAATTAATTAAATATAAATAGATTAAAAATGAGAAATTCTAATGAAAATAATTTAAACATTCAAATATTACAAGTCAAATGTGTGTTTCTTTAGCTATAACTAGAGACATGTATGTAAATTTCATAGGTAAGACTTTGCAAGTCCCATTTGTTAACACGGATGTATTGGCTAGCTTACATGAGCTATATACATTATGCAATATACATTTTTACAGCATGTATTAATAAAGCAATAGAATTGTACCTTGATCATTCATGATTGTCAATAGTGCATTAACTAAGGTTAACAGATTAAATAAAAATTAAAACCCAATTTAATGTATTCGTAAATGCTGAAATTAACAAACTAACAATGAACAACACTTCTACAGTATTTATTAACCTTAGTAAATGTTACAAATGGAATCTTATTGTAAAGTGTTATCATTTCATGTAAATCTAAACAGTCTTTAAATAGCTACGCAAAGGCCAGAACATTGAAATGACATAAATGTATATTATATGTATAGTCTCACACTTTATTTGCTGATGATGATCTAATCAAAACAACAAAATGTGTGTTACGGTGGCGATTAAAAAAAAAGAACTGAAATACGTTTCTGGTTTGTTTATATGTTTCTGTTGGCTGCATGAATATATCAATTTGATTTCTCACGTCAATAGCTTTAAATATGCAACTTTACCAATGAATGCATAAAAGTGACCAGCTGGATATAAAGTAATGGAAATAGATGATAACAATTGTGACATTAAACATTTGGGTCGGACTTGCGTGTCACATTGTTTTAACCGCTTGAGGTACTACTAATGTTAGCGTCCTCAGCCTCGAGTCAACAAATGAATTACTTTATAATGATATGGCAACATGTACTGTAGTGTTTTAAATGCGCATCTGATGTGTCCGCGCTCTCTGTGCAGTGCGTAGCCTCACGTGTCAAAACAAACTCCATGAGGCGTCAGTGATAGTTTTTATTTCGCCTCTAGAGGCCGCTCTCGTACTGTGAAATGACAGACCCTTCTCAGCGCTCTCGTACTGTGTAATGACAGCAGCCGCTCCAGCAACGGACCCAACCCATCAGTATGGGTTTTTAGCCAATAACCGATTGTTCCAGCAATCAGCGCCGATTAATCTGCAAAACCGATTAATCAGACGACCTCTATTTTGATGTTTGCATCACATAATCAGCTCAATATGTATGCAGTTTCTGTAGTAAAATTGCTTGGTAGCTCAATTGGTACAGCATTGCACTTGTGATGCAGAATGAGTCACGACACTCGATAAAAGAGCTTAAAGATTTGTATAATCGAGCTAAAATTTCATGGTTGTTTCAAAACATGCAATGTCTCATATTATGGTTTAGTGTAGGTGGTACTTTTTTTAAGCGTGATAGAGCTTAACCTTTTAGCACCAATTTTATTTTCAAACTGCCACAATACATACAACAACCAATTTTATAAAAAATGCTGTTCATCTGTTTTGGATAAAACTGATCTTGCTTTTAGTGCAACTTCCCAGACATTTCACTGCAAGAAGCAATAATATCAATTTGCAGAAATGTCGCCACAGGCACGTTTTTCCCAATGAGCTCGGGTTGCTAATTGCAGTGCTGCGAATATTTCAAATTTGTTTTGACCCTTGGCAAACACCGTAACTAAAGCTAAATGTGTTGTCACACTTCTTGTTGCACCTTCATTATGAATTTTATTCCATCCAACTTTTGCCATGGATGAAATAACAGTTGGTGTTTCAAGGACTGCTGACATCCCATCTGACTTAATAAATCCAGAGCACATGACCTTCCACAACACCACACATACAGACAACAGGGATCCCAATCCCATCCAAATCACTACATGAAAGAACACATGCCACGTTAATAACTGCAACTCAAACTTCTAGCGAAGCAAATCCCTTCTGCATAGTGCTGAAGATGTGAATGAGGTTGCACGAGTATGCAACGCTTGACAATGTAGCACAAAAAACAAGTTTTGCAGGATTTTTTTTTACAATTTCTTGATAAAAACAGGCATAATTCACTTCCTACAGCCACAAACTCACAATTGTGCAAAACTGTCACTGTGTGTTTTTATCAGTCGAGTACTAGCTCAAAGGGATATGGAATATGAAGGGCGCAGATATGAAATTCAGGGTCTATTAATTCACTGGCCGCTTTTTTTTCAAAGTGTCGAAAAGGATCTTGAGGCTGCCCATTCAACGAGCGTGGAATTCAAGCATACAAAAGATGCAAGCAGAATATATCCGAAAGTCTATCCTCAAAAGAAGATTTCATCCTCTTCGAGACATAAAAACAACTCTCTAGTATGCGGTGCACCACTCAGCATGTTATCAAAGTCTTATGGCACTTGCGCACACACAGCGGCCCAATTTTACACCAGGCTGACGCGTCTTCCCGTCTTTCTCCCAAATGACGCGGAACATCTGTCACCAAAAGGACTGGATAAGTCGAGCACCAGCGGAGAGGAAATATGGCATTATGGCCTGCTTGCCAGAGCACCACTATAACAGAGCCCTCCATTTTTCATGGCTTATCTCCAAACCGGTGACATCCCCACACTGTTGATTTCCACTTTGGAGGGAGAAGAGGGTAATATTGTTTACAAAAGCATCTGCCTCGCCTCGCTCCCTGGTGCGGCTCCCCTCGGATGCTAAAGTGCTTAATCCACCGTCTTAAAGAAAAACTGCATGCGCTACTTCAACAGAATTAGCATTGTGGGATTAATCGCTCTGAAAGCGGTCAAAATACCTGCATCCACTGCTCCAGAAAATAATCAGCCGGGGGAATTTGAGATGATGACGAATTAAGATATCTGTAAAACGGCACTTAAAACAATGTATAATGTAGCACTTTAAAGTGTTAGCAGAAGACAAAGCATCACTATTGATGGTTCTTCACAACCCTAACTTTCAGCATGCAACAATTCCTGCAAAATGTGTGATGCATGTGATACTTTAAATTGTGCAGTTTATTGAGGAGAGGTGCTATTATTTTTCCAAAGCAATCAGGCTTGATTTTCACCTGGTGGGCGATAAAACAGGTGAACAAATATAGACTTACATTGAAGGAAGGACTCAGGGGGAAAAGATTTCTTAGATGTGTTTGAGTGGGCTCTATTTACTGCAGTAAGCAATGGCCTATATAGGAACCATTCACAACACCTTAGCAACTGCACAGCGACACCCTAGCAACGCTGCTGAAACCACTGATAAAACCTTAGAAAATACTGGGAAAGTTTAGAATCTTAGTCTTGAGTTTTGGACAAGCATCCACAACTTATAGTTCCAAAAAAAAAAATGTAAACAAAGAAAATAAAATTAATTTTGCAATTAGTATGCTCCATTTTTAATATTACTGTATTACTGTACTCAATGTCATCCCGCACTTAGTCTTATGATAAAATGCTGAAACAAACAAACAAATAAATAAATAAATACATGCATAAAGTGGTAAGTTTTGCTTGTAACAAACATCACCAGATTTTTTTCCCATATTGCATATAATTGTTGGCAAGAACCACTATTAATACTATGCATACTAAGTTATTAAATTATGGAACGTACACTACAGATTAAAATATTTTTAACTTAAAATTACGTTTTTTTATTAAGTATTTAAGTAAATTAAGTATTTTATACTCACCAAGGCTGCATTTATTTATGCAAAACTGCATTATTATTATTATTTATTCTTTAAATATATATTTATTATGTAATTCAAATGTGCATACAACTGATTTAAAATGTAATTTATTACATTAAGAACAACATTTATTTGAAATAGAATCCTTTTGTAACATCATAAATTATTGAGCAAATTGAATGCATCTTTGCTAAATAAAAGTATTTATTTATTTAAAATTAATTACACTATCATTTTGAACGGTAGAGTAACTCACACTAGTACGGACAAAAATGACATCTCAAATCATGAAGTTTGTATGAAGCCTATACTTTCCAAAAATGCACCTTAACAACCAGTTTGATCTCCCAAAAAAACACATAATACACTAAAAAACACTCACAGCACCCTATTACCAGTGCCCAAGAAACACCCAAACATGGTCGTGCCGAGGTTTGAACAGGCAAACACCACTCACATTTACTTCAAAATGAGCTTAAAAATTAATAGGTCCTTTCACAATGACATGCACAGGCATATGTGACGTATACAGGCAAAACATCCATGAGAACGTCTCGTATCATATATCCACACCTCTCTGCTCTCATAACAAGCAGAACTCCTTCAGGCAGAGAGACCTTCAGGTACATTTAGACATGTATGAACAAAGACTCTCTGTAGACGCCTACATACATACATGTGACGACTACACAGAGGAGCTGTGTGAAAGGCTGGCTGTCTCCAGTGACACACACCACTGCACAGATGGGCTAGAGTCCTTATTTCAATGGTTCGAGAGTCAAAGACGGCACAGGAGGTATTTTGTTTCATGTACCGAGGCATGCAGAGATATGGGGAAGAAATTTGGTGCTTTTGTTGCCCCTAAATGGAATTTGGGCACTTAAGTTTAACTTTTAAAAAACAGCCTTTAAATAAGTAAAAAAAATATCATCAAATTAATTACATATAAATACACAGATGATAGACAGACAGATAGATAGAATGAACAATAGAACAAACAATAGAACATGTGACAGAATGATAGAACAAACAGTAGGATGATATTTAGAATGATAGCACAAACGATAGAAAGAATGATAGAGTGATAGAACAAACTATAAACAAACGATAGAATGATAGACAGAATGATAGAACAAATGATAAAACAATAGAACAAATGATAGAATGACAGATAGAACAATAGATAGAACGAACGTTAGTATAAATGATAGGACGATAGATAGAATGATAGAACAAACAATAGAACGATAGAACAAACTATAAACAAATGATAGATAGAATGATAAAACAAATTATAAAACAATAGATAGAACAATAGAACGAAAGATAGATAAAACGATAGAACAAACAATAGAACAACAGAATAAACAATAGGACTATAAATAGAACAATAGATCAAATGATATAACGAGAGATATAATGATAGAACAAAAGATTAACAAACGATAGAACAAAATATAGAACAAACGATAGAACAAATGATAGAACAAAGGATAGAACAATAGATATAACAGAGATGGAACGATAGAACAAGCGATAGAACAGTAGAACAAACGATAGAACAATAGAATAAACAATAGGACGATAGATGGAATGATAGAATAAACGACAGATAGAACGATAGAACAAAAGATAGAACGACAGATATAATAAAGGATAGAACAAACAATGGAACGATAGAATAAATGATAGGACGATAAATAGAAAAATAGAACAAATTATATAATGAGAAATAGAACAAAAGATAGAACAAACGAGAGAACAATAGAATAAACAATAGGACGATAGATAGAATGATAGAATAAATGACAGATAGAACGATAGAACAAACGATAGAACGATAGAACAAACAATAGAACAATAGAACAAACGATATAATGAGAGATGGAACGATAGAACAAAAGATAGAACAAACGATAGAACAAATGATAGAACGAGAGATAGAATGATAGAACAAATGATAGAAGGATAGATAGAAGGATAGGACAAATGATAGAATGACAGAACAGTAGAACAAACAATAGAACGAGAGATAGAAGGATGGAACAAACGATAGAACAATAGAACAAACGATAGAACAATAGAATAAACAATAGAACGAGAGATAGAAGGATGGAACAAACGATAGAACAATAGAACAAACGATAGAACAATAGAATAAACAATAGGACGATAGATAGAATGATAGAATAAATGACAGATAGAACGATATAACAAACGATAGAACGATAGAACAAACAATAGAACAAACAAAATAACGAGAGATGGAACGATAGAACAAAAGATAGAACAAATGATAGAACGATAAAACAATAGATAGAACAGTAGAACAAACGATAGAACAAACGATAGAACGAGAGATAGAAAGATAGAACAAAAGATAGACCAAACGATAGAACAAAGGATAGAACGAGAGATAGAAGGATGGAACAAACGATAGAACAATAGAATAAACAATAGGACGATAGATAGAATGATAGAATAAATGACAGATAGAACGATATAACAAACGATAGAACGATAGAACAAACAATAGAACAATAGAACAAACGATATAACGAGAGATGGAACGATAGAACAAATGATAGAACGATAAAACAATAGATAGAACAGTAGAACAAACGATAGAACAAACAATAGAACGAGAGATAGAAAGATAGAACAAAAGATAGAACAAACGATAGAACAAATGATAGAACGATAGAACAGTAGAACAAACGATAGAACAAAAGATAGAACGAGAGATAGAACGATAGAACAAATGATAGAAGGATAGATAGAAGGATAGGACAAATGATAGAATGACAGATAGGTAAAACAAACAATAGAACGAGAGATAGAAGGATGGAACAAACGATAGAACAATAGAACAAATGATAGAACAATAGAATAAACAATAGAACGATAGATAGAATGATAGAATAAATGACAGATAGAACGATATAACAAACGATAGAACGATAGAACAAACGATATAACGAGAGATGGAACGATAGAACAAAAGATAGAACAAACGATAGAACAAATGATAGAACGAGAGATAGAAAGATAGAACAAAAGATAGAACGATAGAATAAATGATAGGACGATAAATAAAACAATAGAACAAACGATATAACGAGAAATAGAACGATAGAACAAAAGATAGAACAAACGATAGAACAAATGATAGAACGATATAACAATAGATAGAACAGTAGAACGAGAGATAGAAGGATAGGACAAATGATAGAATGACAGAACAGTAGAACAAACAATAGAACGAGAGATAGAAGGATGGAACAAACAATAGAACAATATAACAAACGATAGAACAATAGAATAAACAATAGGACGATAGATAGAATGATAGAATAAATGACAGATAGAACGATAGAACAAACGATAGAACGATAGAACAAACAATAGAACAAACAAAATAACGAGAGATGGAACGATAGAACAAAAGATAGAACAAACGATAGAACAAATGATAGAACGATAAACCAATAGATAGAACAGTAGAACAAACGATAGTACAAACAATAGAACGAGAGATAGAAAGATAGAACAAAAGATAGAACAAACGATAGAACAAATGATAGAACGATAGAACAGTAGAACAAACGATAGAACAAAAGATAGAACGAGAGATAGAACGATAGAACAAATGATAGAAGGATAGATAGAAGGATAGGACAAATGATAGAATGACAGAACAGTAAAACAAACAATAGAACGAGAGATAGAAGGATGGAACAAACGATAGAACAATAGAACAAACGACAGAACAATAGAATAAACAATAGAACGATAGATAGAATGATAGAATAAATGACAGATAGAACGATATAACAAACGATAGAACGATAGAACAAACGATATAACGAGAGATGGAACGATAGAACAAACGATAGAACAAATGATAGAACGAGAGATAGAAAGATAGAACAAAAGATAGAACGATAGAATAAATGATAGGACGATAAATAAAACAATAGATCAAACGATATAACGAGAAATAGAACGATAGAACAAAAGATAGAACAAACGATAGAACAAATGATAGAACGATATAACAATATATAGAACAGTAGAACGAGAGATAGAAGGATAGGACAAATGATAGAATGACAGAACAGTAGAACAAACAATAGAACGAGAGATAGAAGGATGGAACAAACGATAGAACAATATAACAAACGATAGAACAATAGAATAAACAATAGGACGATAGATAGAATGATAGAATAAATGACAGATAGAACGATAGAACAAACGATAGAACGATAGAACAAACAATAGAACAAACAAAATAACGAGAGATGGAACGATAGAACAAAAGATAGAACAAACGATAGAACAAATGATAGAACGATACAACAATAGATAGAACAGTAGAACAAACGATAGAACAAACAATAGAACGAGAGATAGAAAGATAGAACAAAAGATAGAACAAGAGATAGAACGATAGAACAAATGATAGAAGGATAGATAGAAGGATAGAACAAATGATAGAACGATAGAACAGTAGAACAAACAATAGAACAAAAGATAGAACGAGAGATAGAACGATAGAACAAATGATAGAAGGATAGATAGAAGGATAGGACAAATGATAGAATGACAGAACAGTAAAACAAACAATAGAACGAGAGATAGAAGGATGGAACAAACGATAGAACAATAGAACAAACGATAGAACAATAGAATAAACAATAGAACGATAGATAGAATGATAGAATAAATGACAGATAGAACGATATAACAAACGATAGAACGATAGAACAAACGATATAACGAGAGATGGAACGATAGAACAAAAGATAGAACAAACGATAGAACAAATGATAGAACGAGAGATAGAAAGATAGAACAAAAGATAGAACGATAGAATAAATGATAGGACGATAAATAAAACAATAGAACAAACGATATAACGAGAAATAGAACGATAGAACAAAAGATAGAACAAACGATAGAACAAATGATAGAACGATATAACAATAGATAGAACAGTAGAACGAGAGATAGAAGGATAGAACAAATGATAGAAGGATAGATAGAAGGATAGGACAAATGATAGAATGACAGAACAGTAGAACAAACAATAGAACGAGAGATAGAAGGAGGGAACAAACAATAGAACAATATAACAAACGATAGAACAATAGAATAAACAATAGGACGATAGATAGAATGATAGAATAAATGACAGATAGAACGATAGAACAAACGATAGAACGAGAGATAGAACACATGATAGAACAAATGATAGAACGATAGGACAATAGATAGAACAGTAGAACAAACGATAGAACAAACAATAGAACGAGAGATAGAAGGATAGAACAAATAACATTTTTAAAATATATTCAAATGGAAAACAGTTATTTTAAATTGTAATAATATTACTGTATTTTTGATCAAATAAATGAAGCACTGGTGAGCATAAGAGACTTTCAAAAACTGAATAAAATGACCCTGTTGGTAGATTAACCATTAATGCATATTTGCAGAGGATAGCATCATTTGTTCTGCAAAAATACTACATTTATTTTAAAAGACAAAATCCATAAAGGCTTCCTTCATTTTTCTGCTTATTTAGGGAAGTTGTGTGTGGCATGTCTCGAGACCTTTGCAATATGTCTCAAGTGAAAAGGCAGATATTAGATAAGGGACACAATATGAAGTCTGAGGTCTCTAAACAGCAGAGATTTGATCAATCAGGGCAGGTAAAATGCCACAGACTCAAACAGCAGAACGTGTCAGATAATACTGCGTACCAGTATTCTTCAAGGAAAATACCCTGCGTGCTATCAAAGTTTTCTCCTCAGGGGAGGACGATACCAAGCCAGTCAGGCGTGTGCCTGGGCGTGTGTAGCAGGGAGCGTTTTAATGACGCATGCCAGTGTGTGGGTGGGTTTGATGGGCTGAACATATTTTTAACGGCTGAACATTCACATTAGCCTAATTAATTTCATGTCAACATGTAAACCAGGTGTAATTGCTCACTAAAGGCATCAGCAAAAAAAACAAACAAAAAAAAACAAACAAACAAACAAACAAACAAAAAACCTCAGAGTTTCTGAAGGCAAGTGGTGTTTGTGGGTGGTTTGTCAGGGTGTTCTGGATGGTTGCTAGGCGTTTGCTTACTGGTCCAAGTCAAAATAGAACATACTGTATGCAACCTCAAGTAAGCCTGTACGCTTTTTAGGTGCATTTTGTACAGTTGGGATGGGAATATTAAAACAGTAATATTGTTCTAATTTAATGTAATTATATGTAATTAAACATATTACAACGTTATCGTCCATTCATGAAATGCTATGGAAGCTTGTTTCCACCACAGAATAAAACTATTTAATAGATTTTTAAAAAATTTATCTCACAATTGTGAATTTACATCTCGCAATTCTGACTTTTTTTCCCAGAATTATGAGAAAAAGTCAGAATTGTGAGATATAAAGTCAGAATTGTGTGATATAAAGTCAGAATTGTGAGATATAAAGTCAGAATTGTGTGATATAAAGTCAGAATTGTGTGATATAAAGTCAGAATTGTGTGATATAAAGTCAGAATTGTGTGATATAAAGTCAGAATTGAGAGATATAAAGTCAGAATTGTGTGATATAAAGTCAGAATTGTGTGATATAAAGTCAGAATTGTGAGATATAAAGTCAGAATTGTGTGATATAAAGTCAGAATTGTGTGATATAAAGTCAGAATTGTGAGATATAAAGTCAGAATTGTGTGATATAAAGTCAGAATTGTGAGATATAAAGTCAGAATTGTGTGATATAAAGTCAGAATTGTGTGATATAAAGTCAGAATTGTAAGATATAAAGTCAGAATTGTGTGATATAAAGTCAGAATTGTGTGATATAAAGTCAGAATTGTGAGATATAAAGTCAGAATTGTGTGATATAAAGTCAGAATTGTGAGATATAAAGTCAGAATTGTAAGATATAAAGTCAGAATTGTGTGATATAAAGTCAGAATTGTGAGATATAAAGTCAGAATTGTGAGATATAAAGTCAGAATTGTGTGATATAAAGTCAGAATTGTGAGATATAAAGTCAGAATTGTAAGATATAAAGTCAGAATTGTGTGATATAAAGTCAGAATTGTGAGATATAAAGTCAGAATTGTGAGATATAAAGTCAGAATTGTGAGATATAAAGTCAGAATTGTGTGATATAAAGTCAGAATTGTAAGATATAAAGTCAGAATTGTGAGATATAAAGTCAGAATTGTGAGATATAAAGTCAGAATTGTGAGATATAAAGTCAGAATTGTGAGATATAAAGTCAGAATTGTGTGATATAAAGTCAGAATTGTGAGATATAAAGTCAGAATTGTAAGATATAAAGTCAGAATTGTGTGATATAAAGTCAGAATTGTGAGATATAAAGTCAGAATTGTGAGATATAAAGTCAGAATTGTGAGATATAAAGTCAGAATTGTGAGATATAAAGTCAGAATTGTGTGATATAAAGTCAGAATTGTGTGATATAAAGTCAGAATTGTGTGATATAAAGTCAGAATTGTGAGATATAAAGTCAGAATTGTGTGATATAAAGTCAGAATTGTGAGATATAAAGTCAGAATTGTGTGATATAAAGTCAGAATTGTGAGATATAAAGTCAGAATTGTAAGATATAAAGTCAGAATTGTGTGATATAAAGTCAGAATTGTGTGATATAAAGTCAGAATTGTGAGATATAAAGTCAGAATTGTGTGATATAAAGTCAGAATTGTGAGATATAAAGTCAGAATTGTGAGATATAAAGTCAGAATTGTGTGATATAAAGTCAGAATTGTGAGATATAAAGTCAGAATTGTAAGATATAAAGTCAGAATTGTGTGATATAAAGTCAGAATTGTGAGATATAAAGTCAGAATTGTGTGATATAAAGTCAGAATTGTGAGATATAAAGTCAGAATTGTAAGATATAAAGTCAGAATTGTGTGATATAAAGTCAGAATTGTGAGATATAAAGTCAGAATTGTAAGATATAAAGTCAGAATTGTGTGATATAAAGTCAGAATTGTGAGATATAAAGTCAGAATTGTGAGATATAAAGTCAGAATTGTGAGATATAAAGTCAGAATTGTGTGATATAAAGTCAGAATTGTGTGATATAAAGTCAGAATTGTGAGATATAAAGTCAGAATTGTGAGATATAAAGTCAGAATTGTGAGATATAAAGTCAGAATTGTGTGATATAAAGTCAGAATTGTAAGATATAAAGTCAGAATTGTGAGATATAAAGTCAGAATTGTGAGATATAAAGTCAGAATTGTGAGATATAAAGTCAGAATTGTGAGATATAAAGTCAGAATTGTGTGATATAAAGTCAGAATTGTGAGATATAAAGTCAGAATTGTAAGATATAAAGTCAGAATTGTGTGATATAAAGTCAGAATTGTGAGATATAAAGTCAGAATTGTGAGATATAAAGTCAGAATTGTGAGATATAAAGTCAGAATTGTGAGATATAAAGTCAGAATTGTGTGATATAAAGTCAGAATTGTGTGATATAAAGTCAGAATTGTGTGATATAAAGTCAGAATTGTGAGATATAAAGTCAGAATTGTGTGATATAAAGTCAGAATTGTGAGATATAAAGTCAGAATTGTGTGATATAAAGTCAGAATTGTGAGATATAAAGTCAGAATTGTAAGATATAAAGTCAGAATTGTGTGATATAAAGTCAGAATTGTGTGATATAAAGTCAGAATTGTGAGATATAAAGTCAGAATTGTGTGATATAAAGTCAGAATTGTGAGATATAAAGTCAGAATTGTGAGATATAAAGTCAGAATTGTGTGATATAAAGTCAGAATTGTGAGATATAAAGTCAGAATTGTAAGATATAAAGTCAGAATTGTGTGATATAAAGTCAGAATTGTGAGATATAAAGTCAGAATTGTGTGATATAAAGTCAGAATTGTGAGATATAAAGTCAGAATTGTAAGATATAAAGTCAGAATTGTGTGATATAAAGTCAGAATTGTGAGATATAAAGTCAGAATTGTGTGATATAAAGTCAGAATTGTGAGATATAAAGTCAGAATTGTAAGATATAAAGTCAGAATTGTGTGATATAAAGTCAGAATTGTGAGATATAAAGTCAGAATTGTAAGATATAAAGTCAGAATTGTGTGATATAAAGTCAGAATTGTGAGATATAAAGTCAGAATTGTGAGATATAAAGTCAGAATTGTGAGATATAAAGTCAGAATTGTGTGATATAAAGTCAGAATTGTGTGATATAAAGTCAGAATTGTGTGATATAAAGTCAGAATTGTGAGATATAAAGTCAGAATTGTGTGATATAAAGTCAGAATTGTGAGATATAAAGTCAGAATTGTGTGATATAAAGTCAGAATTGTGAGATATAAAGTCAGAATTGTAAGATATAAAGTCAGAATTGTGTGATATAAAGTCAGAATTGTGAGATATAAAGTCAGAATTGTAAGATATAAAGTCAGAATTGTGTGATATAAAGTCAGAATTGTGAGATATAAAGTCAGAATTGTAAGATATAAAGTCAGAATTGTGTGATATAAAGTCAGAATTGTGAGATATAAAGTCAGAATTGTGAGATATAAAGTCAGAATTGTGAGATATAAAGTCAGAATTGTGAGATATAAAGTCAGAATTGTGTGATATAAAGTCAGAATTGTGTGATATAAAGTCAGAATTGTGAGATATAAAGTCAGAATTGTGAGATATAAAGTCAGAATTGTAAGATATAAAGTCAGAATTGTGAGATATAAAGTCAGAATTGTAAGATATAAAGTCAGAATTGAGTGATATAAAGTCAGAATTGTGTGATATAAAGTCAGAATTGTGTGATATAAAGTCAGAATTGTGAGATATAAAGTCAGAATTGTGTGATATAAAGTCAGAATTGTGTGATATAAAGTCAGAATTGTGAGATATAAAGTCAGAATTGTGTGATGTCAAACAACATTGGACCCCACTGACTTGCTTTGTATGGACAAGAAAAAAAATAATCAAAATATATTTTTGTTTTCTTATCCTAAGAAGTCATACAGGTTTGGAGCGACATGAGGGTGAGTAAATGATGACAGGCTTTTCATTTTTTAACTTGTTCTTTAAGTAGAATAAATAATAAATAGCAAAGGGAAAGAAAATGACTGCCAGTTTGAAATGCCCAACATCCCAGGCAATCCCTTCCTAGTTTTAATTCACTTCAGCCCAAGAATGATCTGCCAATAGTGGCTCCTGAAGGGCAACAGTCAGTTAGAAATGAATCGGATAATCTTTTATTTTTTAATTTTTTTTATGAAAGTCGGTCTCCCTGAAACTATACCCATCTAACATCCCGCTCAACCCCTGAGAAAATGAGTGGGAGAACTTCCGCTATAAATGCCAGAGCTGCTCTCCTCAGACAAGAGATTACTCTTCGAGACATTTTATGCATTTCAGTCCTTCTCGTCACAGCTCCTTCCAAATAGCACACTGCTTTCAGTTGGAAAATCCCTGATTATTTTTAAAGTCTCCTCACTCCCTGACAGTATAAATGGACGCCTCTTGGGTGTTATTCTGAGCAGATTATACCAGAAACAGTGTCTGCAGTCTGTCTGCTATTTGTGAAGCTCACACACCAGTCAATATTCTTATCACAGGTCTGTTCTGATAAAGTCACAAACAGCAAAACTAAATCACATCATTAACGCATGGCACAAGCTGATTGGCCTCTGCTGATCCCACAGCCAATGACATTGTTTATTCAACATTTAAATAGTCTGGTTCAGTGTTTGCTGTAGGCTAGTCCCTCTGAAACCTGAATAGATCTGCTAAGGGATTTATGTATGTCTATTCATGCAGCAGCATATCTTAAATGCTCACAGCATTATGTCTGTGTATCTATTAGCAGTAGCAAGTCCATACTTACTCTGCAGCAGCAACAGTAATAATCAACAGCAGCAGCAGTGTAACAGATCTAGTCTGCCAAGACCAAATACATTAACATTAGGGGCTTTCGCACCGGAGGAACCTTTTCATAGTTCCTAGAACTATTGGCGGAAGTACCCGGGTTTTTGGCGTGTTCACACCGCAGGAACTAGGAATGATTTTAGCTCTAGGAACTCCTTTTGGGGGAACTAATTTAGCTCCTACAGAGTAGGGTCTAATCCAGCACAATAGGAACTACCAGTGACGTAAGTGTACGCTGATTGGCCGAACACATGCAAAACACCAGCACCCACTTTTTTTTTTAAAAAGCCATCTACACACACAGATTATAGTCTATATATTTACTGCAGAAACTAACTTTACGAACATGGAAAACAGTGATAGATGAACCTCTCAACCTTTACGCTAAAGCGAAAATACAATGCGACTTTGAGGGGACCAAGTGAAACATGATTATGTATGTCTCCTAAGCTAGCGACACTAGACATCAACCACACGGCAAACGCTAATACTTGTTCATATACTGTCTACTTTATTTGTATAACAGTTCTATCTAATAATGGCTCTGGCGTTCTCAGCGCCATCAAAATAAAGGTCCGCCGCACCACATAAATAAAATTTAGAACAAGTCAGGCTTACGTCACTTCAGAGTTCCTACTGGTGGTGCGAATGCAACCAGGAAAATGTTCCTAGGGGAACTTTTAGTTATCAGGGAACCACCCTGGTGATTAGTTCCTAGAACTAAGTACCTATAGTACCCGGAGTGAAAGCCCCTAAAGCCATACTCAATAACATGCTAAAACTATTCAGAGAGTTGTCATGATTGAAATTTTCTTGTATATATATATATATATATATACACTCACCTAAAGGATTATTAGGAACACCTGTTCAATTTCTCATTAATGCAATTATCTAATCAACCAATCACATGGCAGTTGCTTCAATGCATTTAGGGGTGTGGTCCTGGTCAAGACAATCTCCTGAACTCCAAACTGAATGTCAGAATGGGAAAGAAAGGTGATTTAAGCAATTTTGAGCGTGGCATGGTTGTTGGTGCCAGACGGGCCGGTCTGAGTATTTCACAATCTGCTCAGTTACTGGGATTTTCACGCACAACCATTTCTAGAGTTTACAAAGAATGGTGTGAAAAGGGAAAAACATCCAGTATGCGGCAGTCCTGTGGGCGAAAATGCCTTGTTGATGCTAGAGGTCAGAGGAGAATGGGCCGACTGATTCAAGCTGATAGAAGAGCAACTTTGACTGAAATAACCACTCGTTACAACCAAGGTATGCAGCAAAGCATTTGTGAAGCCACAACACGCACAACCTTGAGGCGGATGGGCTACAACAGCAGAAGACCCCACCGGGTACCACTCATCTCCACTACAAATAGGAAAAAGAGGCTACAATTTGAACGAGCTCACCAAAATTGGACAGTTGAAGACTGGAAAAATGTTGCCTGGTCTGATGAGTCTAGATTTCTGTTGAGACATTCAGATGGTAGAGTCAGAATTTGGCGTAAACAGAATGAGAACATGGATCCATCATGCCTTGTTACCACTGTGCAGGCTGGTGGTGGTGGTGTAATGGTGTGGGGGATGTTTTCTTGGCACACTTTAGGCCCCTTAGTGCCAATTGGGCATCGTTTGAATGCCACGGCCTACCTGAGCATTGTTTCTGACCATGTCCATCCCTTTATGACCACCATGTACCCATCCTCTGATGGTTACTTCCAGCAGGATAATGCACCATGTCACAAAGCTCGAATCATTTCAAATTGGTTTCTTGAACATGACAATGAGTTCACTGTACTAAAAAGGCCCCCACAGTCACCAGATCTCAACCCAATAGAGCATCTTTGGGATGTGGTGGAACGGGAGCTTCGTGCCCTGGATGTGCATCCCACAAATCTCCATCAACTGCAAGATGCTATCCTATCAATATGGGCCAACATTTCTAAAGAATGCTTTCAGCACCTTGTTGAATCAATGCCACGTAGAATTAAGGCAGTTCTGAAGGCGAAAGGGGGTCAAACACAGTATTAGTATGGTGTTCCTAATAATCCTTTAGGTGAGTGTATATATATAAACAATTATATCAACAATTATCAACTAAACAAACTGTTCAATTCATGGTTAAATTAATTCAAGTGTAGAAATTATATAAATTTAAAACTTACATTTTAAATGTACAAACATTAGAAAGCAATATTTGTGCAGTGTTGGGACGCCATTAATCTAAACCAGTTGTGAACCTCTACTTTGTAGTAATTATCTACGTGAACGCTTTTTATTATCTTGGTGGTCTTTTTTGAAATTCTATTTGTTGGCAACTTTCTAGGTCACTGCAAAGAAACGTCAAGTCACATTCCTCAGCATTTAACCTTTTTCACACAACGTCACAAGCCTACAAATGTCTTAAATCAATAAACAAGTCTAGATGCTTCTGATGGAAATTTTACATGACTTTTGCAGTGACCTGGATGAGTGAGAACCTTTATAGACACTGCAATGTAACATTCCCTCTGAGAGACACTGATCTGAAATCAGTAGAAATACCCAGCCAAAGTGCATTGCATTTAAAATTATTAATAATGGATCCTGAACCTTCCACACTGAACAATGTACTTCAAATGACATGTCCAGTAATTACAGAATAAGTATTTTATAAAGAATTATAAATTGATCTAATTTTGTTTAAAGCTTTTTTGGATTAAAGAGGAAATTATGATGTTTTAAAGAAGACCTATTATGCTTTTTTACATGCTCATCTTTCTTATAACATTGCTGTTTGAGCATGACAAATGTTTACAAAGTTACAAATCACAAAGTCTCTCCAGCAGGAGTTATTCTCTATATCAGTACGCACTGTTTCTGAACTCCCTGAAACGCCTCCATTGAAGTCTTGAGTTTTCTTCTGGGAACGAACACATCACAATATTCCTTGTTTGAATAATTCCTGCCCAATGCCTAAGCAAAGGCCTGATTAAGTTAGTTAGTAGTGTTGAAACTTGCGGTTATGGTAAGGGGTGTGACAAACACACTCAAAGCTGTTGTCCAATCACAACACACTAATCCAGCCGACCAATCAGAGCACATTGCACTTTTCGGAAGGAGGGGCTACAATAGCGCCCCCTATTGGGCAGTTGTGGCCGAATGGTTAGAGAGTCGGAATCGAATCGAAGGTCATGGGTTCGAGTCTCACAACTGAGGTGCCCTTGAGTAAGGCATCAAAAATGGCTGCCCACTGCTCCAGGTGTGTGTTCAATACTCACTGCTGTGTGTGTGTGCATTTGGATGGTTTACATACAGCGCACAAATTCCGGGTATGGGACACCTTTCATAGACACAGGAACTAAACAGAGAGTTACTGACAGACTGGGAAGAGAGGTGCTGCAACAATGTCAAATATGTGAAAAAAACTAAACAAAACAAAAAAACATAAAATATATATATATTTTTTTAGATTCAAGCATGAAAACATATTCTAGTAGACCCTTAAAAAATAAGGAGAATAAAAAAAAAATATGTATTACATATATAATGCTATATTCACATGGATTTTCCATGGCGGGAAAACGGATTTTAAAATCTATTTTGTAAATACAATGCTTCCATTTGTCATAATGCAATGTGTTTTAGTTAGCATTATTTTGACTCTTTTCTGTGAACAAAACTGTACATATACAGAATAGAACATGTAATGAATGTGATCATGTGTGTCAGTGCTGCATGTAATGTATTTCTATAATAAAGAATTCTTTTGTCAGAGGACTCAACAGTCTCAGCACTGGATCGCACAGTGTTTCAAACATGAATCAATGCCTCCACCATGTGGCCACTGTTTGTTAAAACCTGTACATGGACTGATCATGTGGACAACACTTTCAGATAATAATTCAGATAATGTGATCCATATTACAAATAAGTGCTGCAGTTCTGCTGCAAACCAGATTAAAAATATATTTTTACAAAAACCTGATTTCATTTAATAAGAAACAAACAAAATAAACTAAATGTTTCCCTATAAATTATATTTGCTCCATCCACCATCATACACTGTACATGATGGATGGATGGACATTGGATAGATGGATGGATGGATGGATGGATGACTGCTAGAAATCAACAACAGCGCCCTCTATGGGCCAATCTCTGTCTATCTGCTATGCTTTAACAGCTCTACATGATTTAAACCATCCAGTCACTCTACAACAACAACAAAAAACTCCACTAAATGAGCACTAATCCACCTGCTGATGTCCATCCACCTGATGTCATCACAGATATCTGACCAACATCAAGACCTCTCTGCTGTCCTGCGTTAAAATGTGTGTGATGGTCAAACTCTGGGAATACATGCAATACACAACATGTAAAAAATGAGCATCAACTATTTTGGGGCAGTGATGCAATGAACTTTTCCTGTGGAGAAGGTTTGTTACATGCCATCAACAGCAGCATAAACACCATGGATAAAGAAGATATGGTGAGTCCAGATGTTTAGATGGTCAGGCAAGTACCGTTCTCCTGGCAACCGCCAAACCCAGACTCATCCATCGGATTGCTAAACAGAGAAGTGTGAGTTGTCAATCCAGAGTAGGGATGGGCGATATGGACTTAAAAATATATCACAATATTTTCTGGTATTTATTGCGATAACGATATCAATGACAATATAAATGTAGTACCATTCCCCATGTTTTTGCCTACAAGTGAGAGCTGCACGCATTCTTGAGAGCCTCATAAAAACAAACAATGATCTAAAGTAAAACGTACCCATCATCAAGAAGGCTCCTCTTATAAACAAATTACAAAAAAGAATAATAAAAAAAACTGTAAAAATCCAAACACCAGCCTTTTCAGAAATGGAAAAGTTGCAGATATACTTTTATTCTGTAAAAGTGCAAGTCATGTTTAAATAGTGCAACTGTGCTGAAAAAACATAACACACATAACGCAATACAAACAATAATAAGTTTGACATGTAAACACAGATTCTGTATTTATTCATATTCTCATGGTGCAGACAGCAAAAGTAATAATCTCAACCATGTCTTCAGATTACCAAAAAATTGCAAATAATAACTTGATAGAATTTAAGTCATTTGAATTTGGTCATCATGTGCGAATGAAAATGTATGAATGCATATTTGTCATTTTGTCATCACTGAACTTAGGACTGGTGGTGGTGCTTAAGACATTGTTGGTCATTCAGTGTTTCTGTAAAAAACTAGCAATAATACTGATAAGATAACAATACTACAAATTCTACTACTAATCAAAAATAAACCGCACTAAGGATTGATGAGCTGCTGGGTTTATGAATATTAATGACGTTGTCAAGTTCATTGTGTCGTCACACCCAAAGTCTCCAAATCTGCAGCGTTTTCTGAAGTCTGCATAGGGACCTTGTGAATTTTGGTTATGAAACTATAAGCTCCTGAACATTTATTTTATTACATTTATTTTGGGGCTGTCGGTAGATTGCTCTCATTTAACTGCATTGGCAACCAAATACTCCCTACCAAACACAACAGATGTTGTTTGTTATTTCCAGTATTGATTTGATGTAGCCTTTAAGCATTTCTCCATTTACTGGTAAATAAGAGTCTAATTGTTGTGTTTATTGCACACAGTGTTGATGCTCTTGTTGTAACCAGTCAGTATACGGAAATTCACTGTGTGTGTGTGTGTACTAAAGTACGTGAATCATATTTATTACATTACATTACAGCTGGAGAGTGAATTTCTAGTTCCCTTTGCAGGTGGCTTGACAGGGAGAGTAAATTAAGTTTAAACAAATTCTTATTTTCGCGGTTTGCTTCTGTTATGGTTATCATTGTGCTGAAGAGTGGAGCTTGTGCTCAGGAATGGCTGTTGGTGTGGAGATAAATCAATTATTATTTGCTCATCCAATACATCACATTTAGTAAAAACAGAGTTAAAATTAGCATGTCAACTTAAATAACTAGTTAACTGAAAGAGATTCAGTTGAGTGCAATTGTTTTAATTCAGTTCACTACACAGGGACTTTAAAGGGAAATTAAGTTTGTTTAACAAACATTCCTTGGTTAGTCGGTTGTAATAGAGTGGTGCAGGGATGACGTCAAAACCTGGAAGATTAATTCACTTCTGGTTCCCTTGAGATTTTCCTATGGGGTTTTATAATGGGGTTTTTCAATTTATGAGTAAAATAAGATCTGTGGTAAACATAACTTGATGATACTTGAATGTTTTGTTTTACAACGTATAAATTGCACACAAGAGCACCCTAAATGTTCTTATCTAATTACTCATTAAAAAAACATATGTTTTTAAATTAATAATAACAGCTTTAAAATGTGCGTTTTTGATGTGGCTGTGTGTAATTTTATGTTTTAGAGCAAAACGTTCAAATATCATCAAGTGTAAATCTCTGTATAATTGGGAATTTTTCATGATTGTAGCTTAAGTGTGTGTGTGTTCATACTAATAATATTTCTGTTTAGGGTACAATGGGGCTAAAGGCACAACTTAAGAAAAAAGTGCTTTTCATTACTCCCATAGTGTATGATTAAAGAAAAAAAAAAAACATGTTTGTATTGAACATTTATGGAGCAACATATTTTGTGTGAAAATAAATAATAAAAGTGGTTTATGTTCTTTAAAAATCATATAAATGTATGGTGTAATACTGGACATGGGGTAAAAGGCACACAATATTGATACAAATACTTTAGCTAAAAAAATATGTTTTTAATAATGTCTAAGTTAATACCTGTTCAAAACAATCACTTTAGCAAAGTTTAGCAAACTATTTTCTGTTTATTTTGATAAATAAAATAATTTTTGTTCAATAAATATGCTGTTATTAAAATGCTAATGTAAATATAGAAATATATTTTTTTTAAATATAGGAATGAAATAATTTAAAAAAAATAAAGATTCTGAATGCATTGAATGAGAGCCCATAATAATTTTATATAGATTTACAGTAGTAACAGTAAATTATATTTTATTATATAATATGATTAATAATATGGTTATTTATTTATTTTTTTTATATGGTGGTTTCATTATAAATATGGTGATTATCTTGGACACCCAACTAAATATATGACATATTATTTGATTCTTATTTGATACTTAAATCTACAAACAGTTTCTGTGCCATCTAGTGGCTTAGAGGAAAATAAAATCAAAGGAGTCTTTTACCCTGTGCAGCCTTTAGCCCCGTTGTACCCTATATATATATATATATATATATATATATATATATATATATATATATATATATATATATATATATATATATATATATATATATATGTATGTGTGTGTGTGTGTGTCTCTTAGGTTTTATGTTATATAATGTTATATAAATGAAAACAGTTTTCTGTAAGACTTTCTTGAGCATGGGGTGGGTGTTCATCTCAATTGTCAATCTTTCAAAAGTCTGTAATTTTGACGGACCAGGTTGTAAATTTGTCTGAAAAGACTTGAAATACTAAAATGATGGACATCGTGACATAAAGCACAAGTTTGGTCAAACTGATAAGGTCTATTTATTTGTGCAAAATATCTGTACTCACATATCTTGAGAAGTTAAATCACTGCATCTAATGGCAAACTCTGAGTAACAGTGTCATTAAAATATCAGTGAAATATTCTACTACTTGGTACTGTATTTTAAGTAAAAAAAAAGAAAAAAGAAAAAAAATATAAGTGCTGCATTGTGAGTTTTAAACTTTTTTTTTTTTGTCTTCATTTTAGCTTCTTTTTTTGACAAGGTTCTTTAAAATCTTTTGTTTGATTTCTAAAGTAGAGAACTGCAATAGAACAGATGTTATTTTCCCATCCATTTAACCAGCACTCAAGTCAAGAACTGAAGAAAATGGGCAACAATATAGTTTAAAAGAAAGTGGTTTCCTCAGAGGTGTTGTAGAGACACAGGAGCCCAAAATAAAGGCACACACTAATAAAGAAACACAACCCACAGAAGAGGTGAGAGATCACAGGAGGAAAATTATATTACCATACCACAGAGAGAGAAAAATAAAAAGATTATCACTTCAAGGACAGCCAGCCACTGCATGTGCTCAGGCCAGCGTCAAACCGCACGGTTTTGCATCCTCTTCTTTCAAAATAATCTAAAACTGATATAATTGACTTACTTACGCTACCGAAAGCAACTGCTATATTCTCTACCAAATGGCTGTAACTGTGGTGAAGCCCTAGCATCAGCCACCAAAATTTTGTTCAGTTTAAATTAAATCTTTCTGCTATGCATCCATTTTGCATGCTTTGCATTGGACTGGATAGGTGAAGTTAATGTTGAAATTAAGGGTGTGTCCACGCTTGGTATGTTTGGTTCATTTAAAACGAACCCTGGTGCGATCGCTATGTTAGTGCGGTTCATTTGAATAAGTGTGAACACCGCCTTCCGAACTCTGGTGCGTACAAAACAAGTGGACCGAGACCGCTGAAAAGATTAATCTTGGTCAGCTTCCAAATGAACTGTGTGGTTCAAATATATAGTGCATCCTGGTGCCATGTGTTCCCCAGGTAAGTGACACACATGCACCCAACCATCCACGTGATATAAAAGAAAACATGATTCATCAGACCAGGCCACCTTCTTCCATTGCTCTGTGGTCCAGTTCTGATGCTCACATGCCCACTGTTGGTGCTTTCGGCGGTGGACAGGGGTCAGCATGGGCACCCTGACTGGTCTGTGGCTATGCAGCCCCATACACAACAAACTGCGATGCACTGTGTATTCTGACACCATCAGAACCAGCATTAACTTGTGCAATTTGAGCTACAGTAGCTCGTCTGTTTGATCGGACCACACGGGCCAGCCTTCGCTCCCCACGTGCATCAATGAGCCTTGGCCGCCCATGACCCTGTCGCCGGTTCACCACTGTTCCTTCCTTGGAGCACTTTTGATAGATACTGACCACTGCAGACCGGGAACACCCCACAAGAGCTGCAGTTTTGGAGATGCTCTGACCCAGTCGTCTAGTCATCACAATTTGGCCCTTGTCAAACTCAAATCCTTACGGTTGCCCATTTGTCCTGCTTTTAACACATCAACTTTGACAACAAAAAGTTCACTTGCTGCCTTATATATCCCACCCACTAACAGGTGCCATGAGGAAGAGATAATCAGTATATATATATATATATATATATGGATTTAGTTTAGAACATCTTTGATGGAACTGTTTGTTGAATTAACCTGCAATAAGTGGATTTTAATTATTGGTCACGCATCTACAGCCTGCTGATAGGATATCCTCTCTGTTACATCCCACAAATGCTGTTGTATTCTCTTCTCCAGCAGTAGCTCAGTGTCAGAGCTAGATGATATGCTAGAGGTTGTCCAAAGAGTAATATAAGTTTTTCTGCTGTGTAACACTGTGGTCCAGCATTAGCAGGCTCCCTCTGGGGCAATGGGGGGCTGGTGGAGAGTGTCTATGGGGCCAAACGGAGGCAGAAACGGGTCATAGACAGAGGTCTTGAAGTTCTGCAGCATTCATGATGAATCACTCTTTTAGAGGCTGTTAATGTTCTTGAATGTTTCGCGAATGCTGGCTATTTTCCAATGTTATGCTGTCAGTCGATTAATTTTTGCTTAATATTTTATCAGAATGCAAGGAAAAATGCTTCCCATATCCTTGTTGTGTGCTCAATCACACTGTAATGTTGTCCTATATCATAATATATGGGCATAAAATGTATGTGGTGTAGGCTATCAAATATGATACTCAACAAAAAACACATATTGTCGCTGTCTGGCAGAAATCTTGTATCTCCATATTTTGTCTTTTTATTTTCATCAATCATTACTATTGTTCACCCTTTACGTCTGTCTGTGCATTTTGCAAATATTTAACCAATGAAAAGTATTAAGAAGAGCGTGTGACTAAACCTTGTAACTTCATTGGTCCTCAAACTGTCGGTAAAACCTCATAACTCTGCCTGCCTCTATCATGAAAAAAGTGCCACACATTTAGCACTGCTTGTTTGCAATGCAAGTGAAACCGGTCCTACTTAACCCACTCTGAGCAGGATTCGAACCGGGGTCTCCAGTGTGGGAAGCTGGCACGCTAACAAGGGTGCTAAAGACCACAGCCTCTTGCGCACTTCTTGAGATCGGGGGAGTGAGGTTTACATGCACAGCTCATACTGGCCTACGCCCATTACACTCACCTCCCTAAATCTCCCTCCCATCTGCGTCATAGCACCAAATGGAACCAGTCCTACTCAACCCACTCCGAGCAGGATTCCAATCGGGGTCTCCGGCGTGGGAGGTGGGCGCGCAAACAAGGACGCTAAAGACCGCAGCCTCTAGTGTGCCTCTTGAAGTGAGGTTTACACGCACAGCTCTTATTGGCCTACATCCGTTACAAAATTCTACAAAAAACTCAATTTAAGCTTGATTTTGGTAAAAATGTTAATAATGTAATGATAAATGCAAGTGTGACCATAAAAAATTCTGGAAAAGTAGCTTTTTTGATACAAGGTTCCAGTCTGACAGCAACAATATGCAGTATTCTGGTGCAAATTCATCTGTTATCTTTTAGAAACTAATCATATTAGACAGATGCCAAAATGGAAAGGCTGTGTGTCATGCCCTCAGCCTCCAAAACCGAAAACAAAACCATCTAATACCAAAGACTTTTGATATACAATGACAGTGCACTCGTGCTAGTTGTGAATGGGAGAAAGTGCAATGCGCAATATGATGGAATAATGCTGTGTTTCAGACGTTGGACGTGGGAATATCCCAAATTAAATGTCCCACTTCAGACCTCAGTGAGTACGTCAAGTTCACATGTTGACCACATGATGTCGCCACGACACAACAAGAGCATATTGTGTTTTGTGTGAAAAAATGGCAAAAACGGAATAAAAACAACATAAAATCACTTTGAAAACGAAGGTATTATTAAATAAACGTAATGTAATGTTAAAGTTTGTTTTTACGTTTATGCTCATTGGAAGCAGGATCTCCCGACATCTTGGAAGTGACGTCAAATGATGCATCTCACTGAGGCTGGGGTTGAATAATATACCCCGAGTTCACAGGTCCAATGTTCGACTTTGAGTGCCGTTCCAGATGTTATTTCCAAGAACAAGGTGGGGAAAATCCAAATTCGAGCTGTCTGGAATGCAGCATAAGTCACACTTTCTAAATAAAAGAGCCAAGTACTACATTTTAATTTGAATTTACTTAAAGTATGTTCTATATAGTAAGAAGAGAGGTAAAACCTTAATATGAGGAACACATTCACTATTAACTATGACCTTTGCCTCAATAAACTCCTAATTTACTGCTTATTAATAGTTAGTAAGGTTGTTTTTGTAGCGTTTAAGTTTATTTATTGGGTAGGATTAAGGGATGTAGAATAAGGTCATGCAGAATAAGGCATTAATATGTGCTTTATAAGTACTAATAAACAGCCAATATCCTAGTAATATGCATAGTAACGAGCAACTGGTTAATAGTGAGAATTGAACTCTAAAATAAAGTGTTACCAGAATAGATGAAGAATAGATTGCTATTTGAACATAAGGAACAGCATTTATGGGACAGTTAATAGCAGATTTGAAATGTTATTTAAATGTGAGTTTGGCAAACAGTTTTTGAGATATAAGGATGTCCCCATTCAAGTAGATATGACTTGCTCTTGGATGCCCAAAATGGCTGCAAACATGGCCGCCGACTATACAGGCTTTCCTGAAAGGGACTTTGGTAAAACTAAGCTAACTAAAAGAAATAACAGCCCACATACACTGCATTAAATATGAGTTTAGTGAAGATAAACCTAGTTTGTGACCACCACAATGTGTTGTGTGTGGTGAATTATTGACTGAGTTCATCAAAATTCAAGTGATATTTAGACACCAAACACTCAAACTATGCAGACAAACATAATGAAATATTTAGCCCAATGTTTGTTTCTTGTATTAGGCTGATAAATCACAATTCAGCTGTTTAGGCTTATATAAAATTGTACATTTTCCAATTCAGCCCCTGTCAAGTTAATAACTGCATGTTGCTGTGCCTGTAGAGTAATTCAGTGCGGGACATTAACACATTTTCCCCTTTGGCCCCTAATTCTGAACTCAAACCTCATTTGTTTATCCTTTTAATATCTTCCCTAACTTTTTTTTCCCTTTATGAATAATTTATAACCACTTCTGGGACACGTACAGGACGCAGCACAGCCACATGTTTGGTATCTATCGTTTGCACCATGGTTCCAGAGCAGCTTAAATCTATTTTATTCCTATCACAGAGATTAGCTATCCTCCACTCTGATCATTAATTTCACATTTAGCTGTAGCAGCAGCACGAAATGGACTCCCTAAACATCTAATCAAATCCTGGGAATAAGTCCTATGATGCTTTCACCAAAAGCATCCGCGCCGGCCTCTCCCGCATACGATAAGCTCATAGCGTTTATTGGATAACAGCTACACCTCATGCATAACATCTCAAAGCAATTCTGCAGCGATTACACACATGCCGTGTGGGGGTCGTTGAGACTTGGAGTTGTTTCCCAGCTCAAGCGTTTCTGCACATGGCACGCGATACACCTGTTTACTTTATCAATTTCTATTTCATGCATTATGCATTCTGATTTGGAAACTTTGAAAGGAGCTGATAATGAAATTGCACAGATTGCAATGCTTCAGGTATATAAACATGCTCTGATGCATATAGTTTTGCAATGTGTGACCTTGTTTGACAGGTGAATGTTTAATGAATGGTGCCAAAAACACGATGCACACGTGTAGGCAATTTCACATGCATGAAATTAAATTCACGTGCACAAAAAAACTATTCACATGCGCAAAATACAATTATATATTCATAAAATACCATGCAAAGCACAATTTGTAGATTTACAAAGGTGCACAAAAACTTTCGAATGTTTAAAATGTACAAGTTCATCCTTGAATGTAAATGTGCAAATCGTCATTCACGTGTGAATTGCCTTGGATTTGTGTGTGTGTATTTTTGAGACTTTTCTGGCAGCGCCACCCGGATCAGTCGTACTCTTTAGCCAGTCAGATTTAAGCTTATCAATCAACCAATCATAATCGCGTGAGGGCATGCCCACCTGGGTGTTACGTTGTCAGCTTTCAACCACAGTTTAAGTCATGGCTGAGCAGAGGTATTTGCAGTTTGTTCGGTTCATTTCTGTGTTTACTGAAACTAAGAAGTTAGAGATCAGTTGTAGCGATAGTTTATTAACTATTAACAGATGTAAGCTATGCTGTGGTAATCAGATGTAATCAGATTATGCTTGTTTTGTTGTATTTTAGCTGCAGATACAGAGCCCCTTAGACAGCTCTCTCCGTTACAATCACGCAAATGTGCACACTCATTGTTTAGTGATGAAGATATTTTGCCATTTGTGCAATAGTATACAGTGTAAATTATTATTACACATTTATTGTTCCCCTGTATTTTTCAGGATTACACACCTTTGGCGTGACATCTGGCAACCCATTCTCACTCCCAAGGCGTCAAAATTTGAAGCATGGTCAAGTGCCTTCCTCGTCACAATGAAGACGCTAAAGGTACCCCAAGGCGTCACTGTATCGACGCGCAGGGTACTCCCTTCATTTCAGTTGTTTGCCCAATGCGTCAGATCAAGATGCATTTAATTATTTGCATTTGTAAAAGCAGACATGATTTTATATTTTGGAGCAACTAACCCTCTCCTACCCTAAACCTACCCACTTCTCAACAATATAAAACACGTAACAGGCAAAATATAGCTGCAAGCAGCCATTATTGGGGCCAAACGCAAAGAAGAAGATAAGACATGCCAGCATGGCTGGGAGTGTCAGACCAACTGTAACAATGAGCCATTAAAGACCTATTAAGGTGATTTTAGGCAAAATAGCTGTAAATTTATAAATACAGTCAATAATAATGATTTAATGGTTTATAATTTTCGACCAATAAGTGGCACAGTTACGAAATTGATGTGGTGTGGTCAGAATAAGGGAACGATGACACATGCAAAGTTCAGTGTCAATATGTCAAAGCAGGGTGTCAATATAGACCTCTCATTGCAGAGATATAGCCTCAAGAGGTCTTATCATTATAAGTATGGACCACATGGTGGCGCTGTCTCAAAACCTTTTGAGTACCTTAAAGGCATGGTGCTGATGACACATACCAAGTTTTGTAATGATACACCAATGCATTCGTAAAGTATAGCATTAGCATTTTATATCATAATACTGCATTGTAGTCAATGGGAATTTAATGTTTTGTTCTATTATAGCACCACCAAGAGGCACAATCCCACCATTTTTTTAAGTGTCCTCAGAATGATCCCATACATATGTGTGTTTGGTGACAATATCGCATTTTGTTTAGGAGTTATAGACATTTATATCAATAACAACATAAAAAAATGACCCATGGGCAACTTTGTTTAGAATTTTTTGCCACTTCCTATCAAAATTTTGACATTTGGGCTATTATATTTAGTTAATCAACTAGCATACCGTGTTTCCTACGCTGGTTTCGTATCGATCGGAATAATCGGTTTCGAAGATATTCGCAAATGTTTTTTACATTTACATTTATGCATTTAGCAGACGCTTTTATCCAAAGCGACTTACAACTGAGGAGTACAGGAAGCGATCCGTTATGGAGAGGCGTAGAAACGCAAAAAGTGCCTTAAATACTATGTTTCGGACATTGCTCAGAGTAGCCTAAGCTAGAATAGGGAGGGTGTAGAGAAAGAATTCAATTATTATTATTTTTTTTTATTATGATGAGATTAAGTGCTCGCGGAAGAGATGGGTTTTTAGCTGTTTTTTGAATGATGTTAGTGATTCTGCCATCTGGATGGAGGTGGGAAGATCGTTCCACCAGCCAGGAACAGTGAATGAAAAAGTTCTGGAGAGGGATTTCATGCCTCTCTGGGATGGTAACACCAGCCGCCGCTCTTTAGCTGAGTGGAGGCTTCTGGTAGGGGTGTAGACTCGTAGGATCGCTAAATCATAACGCGCTAAATCATAACGCTGCACAAACCATAAGGCAAAACCTGACATGTTTGGTATCGTTGGACTCGGCAAAGATTCAGGAGATAAAAAAAAACTGTTCCCGTGAAAATAAGTTGACCACACTCAAAGTTATAAGCATTTGAAAAAAAAATCTCCACTAGGTGGCGCTGTTTCGAAACTTCTCAGGCTCCTTCAGGGCATCGTGGTGATGACTCATACCGAGTTTCGTAACAATCCGTTCATGTGTTCATAAAATAGAGCATTTTAGCACATAATTAAAAATGGCCAACAGCCAAAATGGCCGATATAGTAAAATTGGATATTAGTCGACTTGGCATGATGTCACGAATCTAACGAGACCTTTATGATTTTTGGACAAACGGTTCAGAAGTTATACGCAAAAATAGCCATTTTTAGTATCTCTGGACCAGTAGGTGGCGCTGCGCCGAAATGCTGCATGTTGCCTCAGGTCATGCTTGTGATGGCACGTACCAAGTTTGGTTTGAATACGATAAAGCGTTGTGGAGATATAGCCTTAAGTGTATTTTTGCAACTGCTACGTACAATTTGTTTGCGCGTTGTCTGCGAACAGTTGAACGGATCAACTTGAATTCCATAACTTTGTGTCGGCATTGTCTGAAGATGATCTGGTTCAATTTTCGTGAAAATCTGAGCAACGGCCTAGAAGGAGTTAAAAAAAAGTAGGTTTTTGGGACAATTCAAAATGACGTCATAGGGTGCAATCGAATTGTCTTGAGCCAAGGAATCAGAGGAATTTTGTTTCTAGCCCTTATGGTTCAAAAGTTATTAGCATAAACATGAGTGAAACTTTGGACTGGTGGTGGCGCTAGAGGGATTCAGTTAGAGACTCCAAATTTGCTACGGTGACAGCTCAGACTGTCCTCTATGAGTGTGCCAAATTTCACAACTTTTTACCATACGGTTCTATGGGCTGCCATAGACTCAAGAGCGGAAGAAGAAGAAGAAGAAGAAGGCCAACGATTTCAATTGGTGCCTTAGCACCTTTGTTGCTTGGCCCCTAATAAAAGTAGTCACAGGTATTTATTTCAAAAACTGACCAAAAACAGTATAAAAGTATTAACTCATGTTGCATTCCAAGTCTTCTGAAGTCATACAATATCTTCATGTGAAGAACAGAGTTGATCTTAATGTTTTAATCACACCGCTCCGTGAACGCACTCATTCATATCCCATTCAAATGATACACAAGACTCTTTAGCATGAGAGCCAATGATATTTTACATTCAAATCTGACGTAATGACGCAATTGGTACATACGAGAGCCAATGCATTTTACAAAAAATTTACAAGTTCATCCTTGAATGTGAATGTGCAAATCGTTATTCACATGTGAATTGCCTTGGATTTGTGTGTGTGTATTTTTGAGACTTTCCTGGCAGCGCCATCTAGATCAGTCGTACTCTTTAGCCAGTCAGATTTAAGCTTATCAATTGACCAATCATAATCGCGTGAGGGTGTGCCCACCGTCATCAGCTTTCGGCCACAGTTCATGTCATGGCTGAGCAGAGGTATGTGCAGTTTGATCAGTTCATTTCTGTGTTTACTGAAACGAAGAAGTTAGAGATCAGTTGTAGCGATAGTTTAACTGCTGTTTAGGCCATGTGTGAAAATAAACATTTATTTTAAGAATTGATGGATTCTTATGTTTACTTCATAAAGAATTATTCATGTGCATACCATACAATGTTAGGATTTTAGAATCATAAACTCCATAGAAAGCATAACAATGGTTTGAATGTTGAGAGAAAAAAGCTCACGAGCACTGAACGAGATGTTTTCCATATTGTTGTTCTTGAATAGTGCACAATCGCTTGAATCGTTTTGCTACGATTTCCGGGCTGAACGTCATGTTTCCTGGAAACGGTGTACAACGGGGTTTGGTGGGTGTGTCAAAAATGTCAGCCCAATCAGCAGCAACATGTATAAATCATGCAGTGTTAAAGAGACAGCTTGCACAATGGGTCCAAGTAAAGTCGTTTACAAATGTAAGCTCGGTGTACGCAACAATTGAAGATATTAGAAGACATGTTTGTCTTTTCATCCTGAAATGCAAGGCAAATGTTGGATCACAATAATTAGGAACCACAGTTTCCACAAATCCCTTCACTCTTTTATTCTGGACAGCAAGCTCAGTGACTGTAACATCGAGCATATTTTGCAGTATTAAACACATATTTATACCGATTTCATCAGGTTTCGAAAATTCTTCAAAAAGAACACAAAGAATGGCCTTTTCAGCTGCCATAGTTGCAACTCCTTCGCCATCAGAACAGGGTGTTCAACGCACCACCGTTTCCATTTAAAAAACATTTTGTCGGGGCTGAACGCAGCCCAGTTTTGCCACATTGTGTTGATGATTTCTAGCCCAAAAGCTCACCAAAACCTGCTCACTCCAAGAAAAAAAAACGCCCAAAACTTTAACTGCAAAAAAATGTGATATAATTTTATTTCCATACCATTTTTGATAAGTACCATTTTTATCTCCTTAAAACATAATGTTAATGAAAAAAAAATCAATTTCCCAGGAAAACGGATCAAATATGACTAAAATGTCCAGGTGGAAACTGTCAAAACGGCAATCCCTCAGAAAAACGTGCATCATTTTCAATGTCAACAGTGGGAATAAGCCAATTTAAGTGAAAAAAACAACATAATTAACAGGCATTTCACACGTTAATGCACACACCACTGCCAAAATGTGTCATTCATTGATATTGTACAAATAATTGTACAATAAATAACAACAATGCTCATTTACCTTTGTGTTGCGCTTTCCTTTGACAAAACTACAGTATGTCTTTGGTGAAGTACATAGAACATGCACTTAGCACAGTCAAAACTGATTTATTGTTGATTCAAACCTTTTTCAGCAGCTATCGTGGTTGCTAGTTACAGATGTCCTGAGTGCGTAGCCTATATGACGATGGACAGGAGTCATGGTTATATTTAGAAAGAGTCTTCGAGTGCAGATGTAATCCACATTTGAGTGTTGGATCACTCTCCCACTCTTTACTGTAGATACAACTTACTGTATATTTATGCCACTTTGGCATAGCAATCACTTGAATATACAGCTACGAGTTACCGCGCTAAAAACCTGTCAGTCATGAATGAGCGCATCTGCCTGCTGATCACTGATTGGCTGAAAGTGCGTGCTCGTCGTCAACGTCAACACCAATGCCAGCTGACTCTTCGTGGGCCTGTGTGTGTCATGATGACTGATTTTATAGAGTACATGCACACTTGAGTTTTGTTTATTAAGCAATCAGACTATACAAGTTAGATTTTTGAAAACCGCCGAACTGACCCCAAACCAGCCCAAATTTTACCCACCCGCCCAATAGAGATGCGCGGTTGGCAGTTACAGCCGCGGACCCCGCGGATAAACATTGTTAAATATTGTTACCTACACTAAGCAAACCTGCAAGCTATGAGCCCAGCTGTCAGTATGGAGGCCTAAACGTCTCGTAGATGAGACTGCCTGGGTTATTTTGTTTTGATATTAGTTATATTTTAAAACAGCCAATCATTGTAGCCTACCACTTGGGGAATAGGCATTTGTAATGTTTTTTTCTGAAGTTCCTTGATTTCACCACTAGATAGCGTTATTTCTACCCAGATTAACTTTCCTTGGTTAGATGGTTGTAATGCTCCCTCACCTGTGTTGAATCTCACCTAATGATAAACCCTATTTAAGGCCTCACTGCCTTGTGTTCTTGTTCAGTTCTCATGTTAGCCTAAGCGTTATCACTCCTAAGACTTTAGGGTTTGAGATTTTTTCCTGCCTTCTGTTTTGTTCTTGGATTGCATGTTTTGTTACCTTTTTGTGGATTTCTGTATTTATCTTTCTGGACTGCCGTTTAAGAAGATCTCTTCTGTTTAAATTACCCTTTTTTGTATTGCCTCTCAAGGAGAGTTGTTTGATTTATCCCTGTAGCACATTAACCTAAAGTGCTATCTAAGACTGTTGCTATTATCTTGTTTTTTCCCTTCTGAAGTAAAGAGGCAAAGATTTTTAAGGGTTTACTGTTCTTAATTCCTCTGCAGTTGGGTTCAACCTCCTCCAGTAGTGGAGGGGTTAGCATCAAGGACACACACACACCGGAGACCCGAGTTCGATCCCAGCTGGATCATAACTGCATTTAAAAGATGGAAAGATTATGGAGTGATATCAGAAATTACATCAGGCAATGGTAGCCTGAGATGTTCAGAAGAATGCAAGCTCAATAACGTCCACAGCAAAAAAAAAGAACGTAAGAAAAATAGTTGGAAAACTTCGCCCATTAATTAGATGTGCAAGGCAAGCAGGCAAGTTTTTGGGTTGTTATGGACAATTAAAAATGTGAACATGCACGTTGCACTGTTGTGCGGTAAGACTAGCGAATTTCAGTGAATGAATAGAGTCTGCATTTCTTTAATATTGAGGCTCCATAGTTTGTTTATTGTATGATTGTTAGGCCTGCTGGTATAAAATGAATTGCACTGTTTGCCTGAAAAAGATGCGCTCTCTTCCCATGCAGTCAAAATTAACTGTTTAATTTCTTCAGGCTCGTCCTAGTCGTCACCCTGACATGACAGTGCACAGTGAGTTAATGTGAATGACTTTGCAAAAAAATAAAGTGCAATAGACATTAATTCGTAGTGGGCTAAATAGCAGCATGTTGAAATGATGTGCCAAATTGTGTTTTTTATTACAATGATAAAATTGTACAGTAGCCTATTCAGGTAAGGTCAGGTTTGCAGATGTGCGTTTTATTTAGGCTATTTATTTATTTTTGTCCCTGTGCGCCGATTGGAAACGGAGTTCACTGCTGGTATTCTGGGGATATAATATTCATAGCCAATAGCCTACTAGTAGGGACTTTAGCATTTAAATATCTTTGCTGCATTGGATCAGTATCCTTTCTAGAACAGGCAAGAGCTTTCTAGCCTCACGGCTTACGTCAGCAGCGCCTTGCATCGCCCATAGACCTTAAAACAATCAGTGGATGGCGGGCGGGTGTGGCTTTAAAAATTGGTCAAAAAACGTTGGTGCGGATGGATGAGGAGTTTTGTGATGCTGTTGCGGATGAAATAATAGCCCATCCGCGCATCTTTACCGCCCAAACCCATTTTTACCCAGACAATCAAATTCAAAACCACCCAATATGGCAAAACTGACCAACATGGGAAAATTAAGTCGGTTAGAGGTTTTGAATTTCGGTTTTCGATTAATCGTCCAGCTCTAATATAATCTTATTTTGATTTTATTATTCAAATAACACAAAATTTTACTTGAACAATTAAGTGTAAATCTGATTTAAGGAACTTGCTTAATTCATTCCAAGTCCTTATTTTTAACCACTAATCAGACTTTACAATGTTTAGTTATAATTATAATTTTCTTTACATTTTGCCTTTTATGTGTCTTTTTGTCTTTTAAAGGACAATGCTTAATCAGCACAATTATAAATAATTCCCTGCAACGCATGCACATTCTGAGGCAGCTTAAGAAATATTCTACTGGTTGAATACACATCTTGAAAGGAAATTTTCTTCTGTCTCGCGCACAGATATGAACACCGCTTGTCTCAGCAGTTCAGTGATTATGCATCTGTTCTGTGTGTGGTGGGATTACACTGAAACTAATTTAGCAAGAATCGCTGCTGATGCGCTTCTGATGCTACCTGGAGTATTCTCACGCTTCACCGGCTCGGGTTTCCATGAAAGAATGAAACCGTAATTGGAAAATGTGTTTTTTTTTTATAGATAGATAGATAGATAGATAGGATACTAACTTTTTTTTATATATATATATGTTAATATTTATATAAAATGTTATTTATATAAATAACAATAATAATAGATGATAGATAGATACTAAATTATATATATATATATTATATATAAATTTAGTATCTATCTATCATCTATTGTTATTGTTATTTATATAATATTATCATTTTTTTTCTTACTATTTTAATATTGATATATATATATATATATATATATATATATATATATATTTTTTTTTTTTTTATGGGTTGTTCAGCAATAACCTTGACAAATTAAATGACTAAAAATAAACATTTTCTAGCATAAAAAGCATTGTTTCCTGAAAATGACCCAGATAGATCTAGATCTTTTAAACGCTATTTTTATAGGCTGTATGTCTTTGTATCTGTGCAAGCTGCAAACATCAGAACTGTAGCGCTTGGGACAAAGCTGTGGCACTTAATGTGAGTGTGTTTGAGTCCTGTTCATTTCCTCATCCTGCTCCGGGTTCCCCTCCTTCTAAACTGTCACAAGTATCACTGCTAACACAACGTGGCAAAAAGGCCAACAACTAAAAGTGTGTCCAAAAAAAGTGTGATGGATCAGGAATCCACTTAATCTTGGACACTGCAGCGGGTCTGTTCCTGGCCCAGAGAGCATTATGGAGCTCTGTGAATGAGCCATCAAGCTTAAAGGATTCCCGTTTCTGATTTACAGCTATACAAGAGCGATACATCTAAAAAAAAAAACTCTGCTTACTCAGCTTATCCACTGCCAACAGCCAGCCAAGATGTTACATTTAGCACCGTGAGGAAGATCGAGTAGTGTTAATGCCTGAAGGATTTTGGCTGAAAGAGAACAGCAGGAGGAAAGCAGGGCAGAGGAAGCCATAAAGTCTCTAAAAAGATGTTGCGTTAAACAGAATCTATTTTTGTGCCTAGCTTATATGCCTGCGTTTGAAAGTGTAACGCCATTATATCTGACAAGACAATCTGTAACTTAGATTTCAATGGCACTGGAAATAGCAGACTAAATATGGTTTTGAAAACAGTTCAGCATAGTTATCCTGGAGACGGTCCCGTCATTGGTCATATTTGGGTACAGGAAAATGGCAATTGCTTTCCGTAATGGCTGCCTCAAATTAGATTGGATGGCTTTTATTAAAACTAGGTTTGTGATGGAGGAGGTTAGTGCCACAACAATGTAACACACACACACACACACACACACACACACAATACATGAACATAACATAACATGAACTGTTTACATTTAAGTTAATTTATTCCTTTACAGTGTATTATGCATTTGACTTTTTTTTTTTTTAATCCAATACATCCTTAATAAATATATATATATATATACACTCACCTAAAGGATTATTAGGAACACCATACTAATACTGTGTTTGACCCCATTTCGCCTTCAGAACTGCCTTAATTCTACGTGGCATTGATTCAACAAGGTGCTGAAAGCATTCTTTAGAAATGTTGGCCCATATTGATAGGATAGCATCTTGCAGTTGATGGAGATTTGTGGGATGCACATCCAGGGCACGAAGCTCCCGTTCCACCACATCCCAAAGATGCTCTATTGGGTTGAGATCTGGTGACTGTGGGGGACATTTTAGTACAGTGAACTCATTGTCATGTTCAAGAAACCAGTTTGAAATGATTCGAGCTTTGTGACATGGTGCATTATCCTGCTGGAAGTAGCCATCAGAGGATGGCTACATGGTGGTCATAAAGGGATGGACATGGTCAGAAACAATGCTCAGGTAGGCCGTGGCATTTAAACGATGCCCAATTGGCACTAAGGGGCCTAAAGTGTGCCAAGAAAACATCCCCCACACCATTACACCACCACCACCAGCCTGCACAGTGGTAACAAGGCATGATGGATCCATGTTCTCATTCTGTTTACGCCAAATTCTGACTCTACCATCTGAATGTCTCAACAGAAATCGAGACTCATCAGACCAGGCAACATTTTTCCAGTCTTCAACTGTCCAATTTTGGTGAGCTCGTGCAAATTGTAGCCTCTTTTTCCTATTTGTAGTGGAGATGAGTGGTACCCGGTGGGGTCTTCTGCTGTTGTAGCCCATCCGCCTCAAGGTTGTGCGTGTTGTGGCTTCACAAATGCTTTGCTGCATACCTCGGTTGTAACGAGTGGTTATTTCAGTCAAAGTTGCTCTTCTATCAGCTTGAATCAGTCGGCCCATTCTCCTCTGACCTCCAGCATCAACAAGGCATTTTTGCCCACAGGACTGCTGCATACTGGATGTTTTTCCCTTTTCACACCATTCTTTGTAAACTCTAGAAATGGTTGTGCATGAAAATCCCAGTAACTGAGCAGATTGTGAAATACTCAGACTGGCCCGTCTGGCACCAACAACCATGCCACGCTCAAAATTGCTTAAATCACCTTTCTTTCCCATTCTGACATTCAGTTTGGAGTTCAGGAGATTGTCTTGACCAGGACCACACCCCTAAATGCATTGAAGCAACTGCCATGTGATTGGTTGATTAGATAATTGCATTAATGAGAAATTGAACAGGTGTTCCTAATAATCCTTTAGGTGAGTGTATATATATATATTATTATAAATAAATACAAATGTTTATTTAAATAAATAAAATTATATTAATTATATTTATATTTGTTTAAAGTTTTTGGACTCTAAGATTTTTTAATGTTTTTAAAAGAAGTCTCTTCTGCTCACCAAGGCTGAATTTATTTTATTAAAAATACAAAAAAACTATAATATTATATAAAAATATAATATAACTGTAATATTGTGAAATATTATTAAAATGTAAAACAGCTGTTTTCTATTGTAATATATTTTAAAATGTAATTTATTTATGTGATGTCAAAGCTGAATTTTCAGCATCATTACTCCAGTCTTCAGTGTCACATGATCCTTCAGAAATCATTCTAATATGATGATTCGCTGCTCAAGAAACATTTATCATTATTATCAATGTTGAAAACAGTTGTGTAAAACATTTTTTATGAATAGAAAGTTCAAAAGAACAGCATTTATCTGAAATATAAAGCTTTTGCAACATACCGTTCAAAAGTTGTGGGTGAGTAAGAATTTTGTATTATTTTTTTGGGGGAAAGAAATTAATACATTTATTCAGCAAGGATGCATTAAATTGATCAAAAGTGACAGCATAGACATTTATAATGTTGCAAAAGCATTATATTTCAGATAAATGCTGTTCTTTTGAACTTTCTATTCATCAAATAATCCTGATTTTTTTTTATTGTTTTAAATATTGATAATAATAATAAATGTTTCTTGAGCAGCATATATTAGAATGATTTCTGAAGGTTTATGTGACTCTAAAGACTGGAGTAATGATGATGAAAATTTGATCACAGGAATAAATTACATTTAAAGATATATTCAAATAGAAAACAGTTATTTTAAATTGTAAAACTATTTCACAATATTACTGTTTTTACTGTATTTTGGATCAAATAAATTAAGCCTTTGTGAGCAGAAGAGACTTCTTTTAAAAACATTAAAACATCTTACCGTCCAAAAACTTTTGACCAGTAGTGTATATATAAATTATAATAAAGTTAAAATTCTAGATTCTCTCCAAGGAAATATATCATTCAATAAGTTTTATTTGTGAAACAATTCATTCACTCACTCACTCATTCATTCACTCGCTCACTCACTCACTCACTCACTCATTTATCCATTCATTCACTCAGTCATTCACTCACTCACTCACTCACTCACTCACTCATCAACTCATTCATTCATTCACTCTCTCACTCTCTCACTCGCTCACTCATCAACTCATTCATTCACTCACTCACTCACTCACTCAGTCACTCTCTCACTCACTCACTCACTCACTCAGTCACTCACTCACTCACTCAGTCATTCACTCACTCACTCACTCACTCACTCACTCATTCACTCACTCATTCATTCACTCACTCACTCACTTACTCATTCATTCACTCACTCACTCACTCTTTCACTCATTCATTCATTCATTCATTCACTCACTCACTCACTCATCCACTCATTCATTCATTCATTCATTCACTTACTCATTCACTTACTCACTCATTCATTCTCTCACTTACTCGTTCATTCATTCACTCACTCACTCATCCACTAATTTATTAATTCACTCGCTCATTCATTCATTCATTCACTCACTCACTCACTCACTCTCATTCACTCACTCATCCACTCATTCATTCACTTACTCACTCCATTCACTCACTCACTCACTCATCCACTCATTCATTCACTTACTCACTCCATTCACTCACTCACTCACTCACTCATCCACTCATTCATTCACTCACTCACTCATTCATTCACTCACTCACTCATCCACTCATTCATTCATTCACTCACTCACTCATCCACTCATTCATTCATTCACTCACTCACTCATCCACTCATTCATTCATTCATTCACTCAGTCACTCATTCATTTATTCTTTCACTCACTCACTCACTCACTCACTCACTCACTCATTAACACACTTATTAATTCACTCACTCGCTCACTTACTGGTACTATTATATTAACATCACTAAAATGTTACATATGGTAAGGCTACATATTATTATTATTATTATTATTATTATTATTATTATTATATAGCTTCAGATGACTTGGGCAATAGCGTACATGTCATGGCATCCTTTTTATTATGGCATCCGCACAAGTCAAGGCATCCTTTTTAGTTCGAAACTCTGTCAACATTCCATGTAGTTGTATGAAAAAATCATAATTTTCAGCTAAAAAGTCCCAGTGACAGAAAGTCTGTCATGGTTTTTTAAAACAACATTAGGGTGAGAAAATGAACTATTCGTTTTCCTATACAAATTTGCTTCTTAAGTAAATATAGCTTGTTTTAAAGATTTAAACTTAAGTGATTTTTGTCTGGCTATAATTTTGTGGAGTCAGAACTTGAAGGCAGCTTATCACATTGCACCTGGTTAGGACACAGCCAGTGTCTTAATGAAACCATCACCCATCCACTCTACTCCATTTATCTCCATTTCAATCCTTTCCGTCTACTCTCCAACCACTTTTTCCTCTCCCACCCCTTCCCTCAACCCCCCCCCCCCCCCCTTGTGTTTGTCCTTACTGCCTCTCTCCAGCCAAAGAGATAGTGATAGCGAACAGAAACGGCTTCCTAGTCAAATCTGCAAGCGCTCTTATCAGCAACCGAGAGCACCGGTTGGACAGGCCTGAGTGCTGGTGCATTGGTAAAAACTATTGTGTCACCCTGAACGGTGCCAAAAGCTTGTGCCAAGCTTAGAAACCCATGCACGTTTGGAGCACACAACAGAGTGGTGTGAGGCTGCCAAGCTTGCAAATGAATAGCATTAAGTAGAGCGGAAGGAAGAAAGCAGTAGAAGTGGAGAGAGACGATGTATGTTTAATCACACAGGCGGATTGGACGACTGGGATTGAGGGTTCAAAGGGGAATAAGCCATAGAAACGTGATGTGATCGGCATGCCAAGGAAAGCGATGTCAGGTATGAGCAAGTACACACAAGGATAATGTTGTTTAGGATAAACTGAAGGAAACTAATACCCATCAAAAGAGGATGACAGCCATTATGTTAGTGACAATTGGCCTATGACAATTTCTGTAGACCTGTTTATTCTGAAAAGTTTCAATGACCTTCACAAATCAATATAGATCAAGATTCAGATGATGAAGATCATCTGTATACTGAATCAAAGCTTCCATGCAGAGAAAAAAGAAGTAGGAAAGAAGCGAAATCCCATTAACTCTTTCCCCTAGCGGAATTTTACAGCAATGTTTTCACTGTTATAGACTGAAAGAGTACAGAATCTCTGGATCCAAAAAAGCAGCAGAAACAAGTGATAGAAGCATTGCTTAAGCACATGTAAGCTAATGAGATTGTCAAACTTGTATGAAATCAAAACGTTACCAAATGAAATGTTGAACCCACTGTGCAAGCTTTGGGGGTGTTGAAGGACGCAATCTTCTCAATCTATGTTTTGTGTTCTTGCATATTAGTATGGCATCTGCATTAAAATATGGTGTTAACCCCTTTGCAGTCAAGTATCGCCGACGGCCCCAGATTACTGTTGTTCAACATTCACTGCTTGTTAAAACATCACACACTTACTTCATCTGGAAAAATGTAATATAATTATAAAGATTAAAGCCTCCAGCTTCGTTATTTGACCACTGTTTATGATAAAATGAGGTTGCAGTGACATTAATTTCTTAATTTATGTCAGGAGTGCAAAATAATCGATTTGTAATGAACAATATTTTGAATGAAATATCAACAAGAATCAAAAGCCAGTCACGTCTTCTCCGTTTTATTTCTGGTCACATACACGCACTAAACAGTATCCGTTTGGGCTCTTAGTCAAAACGTGCGCATATTTGGACAAATATAGATTTATTATCACATGTTTGCAAAATATTTCGTCATACAGAATAACATTTCTATTAATTTCTCACTGAATTTTGCTGATCTGAAGAGCTGAATGACATTCAGAGTGATCTCTGTGTCTGTTGCTTCCTGCTGCACGTCACTTATGATCTCAGAGCTCTCTCATTCGCTGTACAGCTGTCAATCATCTTACGTGACTCAACGCGACAACAATCCTGCCCCATCTGGTCACGCTGTTCATTGCACTTCCTCATCGTCATATCTCTGTTGTAAACATTGGCAACACGTGAAAACGAAGCTAATAAATGCACGATTATAATGGTATATGGTTTGTGTGTGTTTTGCATGCGATTTGGTGTATTTTCATAAGAATAAAGAATGTTTCCTGTAACATGCTAAGCAGGTGTAGCGATTAGCTCCATATAAAATGCTAAATATAACAGTTTAACATCATTGAACATCACTGAAACCCACATTATATCACGATCGGAAGCAAATACAAACATTTGCTGGCTGTTTAAAGGGAGTTTGGAGTTAAAGTGTAATATTAATCTTTTATTTTGTGTTATGTAGCTTGATGCTAACTGTAGCTCTAATGCACCTGTCACGCCAGGAGCTATATTTTATTTCGCATAAGGTACCAAAAGCATGCATTTTTTGTTTGTCTGTTTGCTAGAAAGACTTTAGATAGTAGGTTTTAATGTAAAGTGGGATGAATGTGGGGTTGATGGCCCATTCAGAATGCCTGAATAGGCTATAATGGATATAATACAAACAAAATAATTACTATAAAAGAATAATGAAGATTAAGTCATTCATGACAGACCTGTGAAAAGTTCATTGAGTGAAAACAGAGTATGAATTAAGCAGTTGAAAGACTAGTTAGTAGACTGCAAGTATGTTTTTTACAGGCCAATAACATAATGATAGCATCTTATCTTAGCATTCACTAAAAACTCACATGACATGCCATACAATATGCTTCATAAAATGCATAACTTCATCCTCAGATTTGAAATGAAGCATGACCACACTTGTGGCTTCACTTTAGTTGTGGTTATACATTGTTATACTACATTCACATAATATTTTTATACATTTAAAAATATATTATTAATATATATTTTTTTTATGTTTGAGCCTATATATCAGTCTGAGTAATTCTGAGTCTTGAATTGTAAACTCTTAAGCGTTGGCTTTCTAGATATATGTTATTTATGTGTATATTCAGAAAGACTTGCGAGCAGCAGTCCTTTTATTTGGGGTATGTCAAAATGCCCCACTTGCCAAAATGGGGGGTGACAGGCAAGGGGTTAAACCTGAAAAAGCAAGACTTGTGCCACATCCATCAAAAAGAAAGCAAAGTCACTTTTCTGAAATTAATTTTTGATGAACACTGAATTGGAAACATATAATCAATTTGACTGCAATATTCAAGGCCTTCTGTCTGTGTTAATGCATTCAATTATTGTTTGGGTGTAATATGAAAGCGATGGCGTGAAATGCATTTGTTATGGAGCGATATCTGAATGAACCGCTCTAGATGGAAAGGATAAGATAAGATAAGAAATTAATCAGTTTGAGAAGTTTGTGCTTTACAGACAGTCCTGTTCTGTTTCTCTAATGTGCTTCTTGAAGTGTATGTGGGTTAAAAAGAGTAATATTACGATACAGATTTCAGAAAGTGTAGAAATAAAAAGAGAAGCTGAAAAGAAAGGAGGGAGATGGAGTAACAACAGAATAAGGTCTTGGCTATACACTTCTCTTGCACTGTAGCCTGTGTGGGTACGACTGGAGTGAATCTCAATGTGTTCGCGATGCGTGGGTGTATCTTGCATGCTAAACAGGACTGGGAGCCAAAGCTAGGTTTACAAAATGAGGCACATTTATAATAGATGTTATAATGGTGTAAGAAGACCTGTAAAAATGTACATGCACATTATTTAAAATGGGGGTGTAAAAGTTTTCAGTGCACAAATGTGTCTGACAAATTTTGAAATATTTTGCCTAAACACACATATAACATTTTATATATATATATATATAGATATATGACATACAGTCATGTGAAAATGTTAGGACACCCTATTGAATTCCATGCTTTTCTGTATCAGGACATAATACAAAAAAATAATTTGGTCCTTGGCAGGTCTTAATTTTGAAAAGAAAACCCTCAGATGAAAAACAACATGACATATCACACCGTGTCATTATTTATTTAGCCAAAATAAAGCCAAAATGGAAAAGCCATGGGTAACAAAGTTAGGACACCCTTACTGGTAACATAGGAATTAAGAGGGTAAGTAATGGCCAGGCGCTGCTGATCAAATGCCTTTTGATTAACTGATCACCAGCAAGTGTGATCATCTCTATAAAAGCAGAAGTTTTGGCAGTTTGCTGGTCTGGAGCATTCAGGTGTGTGTTAACACAATGCCAAGGAGGAAAGACATCAGCAATGATCTTAGAGAAGCAATTGTTTCTGCCATCAATCTGTGAAGGGTTACAAGGCCATTTTCAAACCATTTGAAGTCCATCACTCTACTGTCTACTGTCTGAAATGCTGTGACAAGAGCTGTGCATAAACAAATGCCCTCAAACCTCAACAAACTCAAGCAATGTTGTAAAGAGTGGACCAAAACTCCTCTAGAATGATGCGAGAGACTGATAAATCATGCAGAAAATGATTACTTCCAAGTTATTGCTGCTAAAAGTGGATCTACAGGCAATTGATTGATAGGGTGTCCTAACTTTGTCACCCTTGGTTTTTCCATCTTTAATTTATTTTTGCTAAATAAATAATGACAGTGTAATATGTCATGTGTTGTTGTTCATATGAGGTTTTATTTTCCAAATTTTAAGACCTGCCAAGCACTAGATGATTTTTTTATTATGTCCTGATACAGGGTGTACTAACATTTTGACACATTTGACTGTATATATTAGTCGTGATTAAAAACATTGGAGTTTTTAACAGTTTTTATATTGTAATAATTTCACAGTTACTCTCAAAATTTATATATAAACAACTTAAAGGCACAATATGTAAGATTTTTGGATTAAAATATCAAGTATTTACTTGTACTTACATTATCCCAAATGTTTCCAAGAATGTATAAATTCAGAGAAATCAGCTATTTTAACCAGGACTCGGACCTTGTCCGTGCGTCGCCTATCAATGACATCATACCCGCGTTACCCTCGATTTCCGGTTTTATTTTGTAGAAACCATGGAAACACCAAAGACGCTTTAATATTATGTCTTTTATTAGACAGGTGAGCAACTGTTTGTAGACATTCATCGACAGAAAACTAAACATTGTTATACAGCTCAACACAGTTAGTCTTATTGTTTAAATCTCGCTTTCTTGATTTCAAGTGAAGTCAAATTTGATTTCTATAGCACATTTAAAAGCAACAGAGTTACGCCAAAGTGCTGTACAGTAAGACAATGTGCATATAAAAGAAAGCATAAAGATACACAATATAAACACATTAGACCAGATACAATCCAAAATAATAAATAATATCAAATCTACCAATATCGATCTAATCAAAAGCCAGGGAGAACAGATAAGATTTAAGAGCCGATTTAAAGCTGGCTAATGAAGGAGCAGACCTCACATTGAAGGGCAGACTATTCCAGAGTTTAGGTGCTGCAGCAGAGAAGGCCCGACCACCCTTGGTTTTACAGCGAAAACGTAGGACAATTAAAAGAAGCTGATTACAAGACCTAAGAGTTCTTTGGGGAGTGTAAGGAATCAGACGGTCACTCATGTAATTTGGTGCAGCACCAGATAGAGCCTTGTACACAAATACTGCAACTTTAAAATCGATTCTGAACTTAATAGGAAGCCAATGTAAAGTTGCTAAAATGGGAGAAATGTGATCTCTCTTTTTTGTGCCAGTAAGAAGTCTCGCTGCAGCATTTTGGACAATTTGCAGGCAAGAGATTTACCACGAGTACCATGTTTTACCATGACTAATATCAATCTAGCTGCAGTGTGCAACATGTGTCTCATAGTAGCCGCTGAGAGAACACACAGAGTAGCATTTTAACTTTCAACACAATAAAATAATGTATCTAATATGATAAAACATTTAAGTGAACTTAAAACATCTTCACATAAACTCATTATAATAAATGTTATATTTACCTGTGGCCTTCCAACCTGTTAGACATACACAGAAATTGAATAAAGTTACCAAATACCTTTCTTAACTGCATAAATTATAAAATAAATATAGATTAAAAAAATAAATTGCATGCGTTAACGCGCTAATTTTATATGTATGTATGTATATAATACCTATTAAATCTATATATAATATAAAGTAATTTCTACAGTGGTATGCTGTGGTTACTGTAGTTACTGGCGGATATCACCCAGAAAATTTTCTTTTAATGGGTTGAGATGAGATTCACCCATATTTGTTTGACTCTATAATTGGATATGCCTGCCAATAAACAATTTGCTATAAATACATGTTGCTATAAAGAATATGACATCACACAGCTCTTAAACTAATATACAGAAAAGGAAACGCTTCCATTCTTGCCTGGAAATATATATACTGTGTATTGAATTGGCCTTCATAAACTAGTCCATGGATTCAAAGAGATCCATTCACAATTCTGCTACAGAAATAGCACAGTTGCTTCAGATATAAGACAGGCTTTGGACCTCCAGTCAAATAAAAGGGTTACTTGACCATATCTAATAGACTGAAACTGTGGGTGCACTTTCCCTTTAGTTCATGAGCACAATACAGTTTTGAGGTTTGAATGAGCTTGTGGGAACAATATCCTCGGTCTGGACCTCTAATAACTTTCCCCTCATCGTTTGTTCTTCCGAGATACCACAGAAAATTAGAAATTATATTGCACACAGAATCAGATAAAAAACCAAGACATGATGCCACAATATCGCCATGCTTGTTGTCAAAAGAAAATGATTACAGTAATAAATAGTATCGCAAAGAACTCGGGATGAACTTGATACTGAGATACAAAGCTGATGTGTTCTTATTGTTGAGGGAGGAACTACAATTAATTATTATTTTTTTTTTTTGTTGTGTATTATGCACTGTGAGATGGGGTTGTAAGATTCATTTAACATATGTTAACAATATGCTAGGGCAAGTTGTCACAATGAAAACCTTATTGACATTGTTTCAAGAGAAATACAAAATATGAAATACTAGCAACTTTTTTTTAAAAAATTTTTTTTAGTAATCTTCCATAACAAATATGTATTTAAAATGTGTATTTATTTTAAATTTACTATGTTTATGTAATAAAAACATGAATTCATTAAACAGCAAAAATGAAAACAAATATTGTTTTATATCGTTTAAATATATTTAAACGATATAAAACAATATTTGTTTTCATATGTATACGTATTGTTTGGCCAGCAAATATATTACATATTACAATTCAAACAATAAATGGACTTGACCTGATATTTATAAAAAAAGTTCACCTTTTCATTTAAAAAAATATACATATTTATGCAATTCAAAAAGATACTCCCCATACAAAAACATTAGATTAATTACTTTAGTTACCCGAGTCAATTTTAATCTTTTACACAATTGTATTACATATTTTAAGATTTGAATATGTAGCATAAAAATGGCTGCTAATGAAAAAGTGATTTTTTTATTTTATTTACTTATATGGGAGAGTGGGGTAAGATGACCCAGTGGGTAAGTTGACCCACCCCCTTTATCTTGGCAACTGTACACTTTTATTGTCATGTATATTTTGGAACCACCCATCATTTCTGCCAGACTGTGAAAAGGAGAAGCACATGGGAGGAGTGGAGGGCACCCTTTTGCTTTAAAATCAGTTTTTGGCTTGTCAAAGTAAAATTTTAGCATAACAGATGTAATGGCTGTTGCATCAAAGCAAAGTTGTCCAGGTCTAAAATATTTATGATCCATATTAGTGATTTAGCAAATGGCAGCTATGGGGCAAAGTGAGCCAAATGCTGTGGGGTAATCTGAGCCAGCGTTTTAACTTACCCTACCATAAGGCACTGTAGTTAATTTAAATCTCTGAAGTATAAACTGGTATAATTTCAATGTAATTACACAACTAGTTTATCATTTTCTTAAAAAAAAAAAAAAATAGTTTGAGTTTATTTGATAGGAACAATGTACAAGTACAGCAAACCTTTCTCTGATAAGAACCAGAAGATGCTTAATCATATCTTTCCACCTGTAGTCCTTAATGGCCTAACATGTTCCATATCACAGAAAAACTACCATGCCAAGAACCGTTGTTTATTCATTTCAATGACATTTATTCATTCATTCTAATTCAGTTTTTATTTTATTTAATTTTACTCAACAAACTCTGTTTAGGCTGTTTTTGGGAAGGTTACAACTTTGGTGTTCAACATTTTGTTTCAGAAATGCAAACAATTAAAGACATTGAAATTGCAAAGTCATTTGGTTGGTTTTATGTTGTTTAAATTAGCTTCAAGAAAATAAATATGAATATTTGTAAAAGGAAAGTTGATTATTGAAGGTGTTTTTAAAAGAGGCAAATTATCTTTACAATTTCACATAGGTTTGATTCAGATTCAATTTGATGGTCCGTTTACACCCAGATGGTACAAGTTACCCACTGACTTGGATCAACTTACCCCTAACCTGGGGTAACTTGAGCCACATGAACACTTTTTTATAAGAAGCCATATATTTAGAACCCTTTGTCATAGATGTATTCTGATCTTTTAAAATTCTGAAATTACTTCAGATACTTGCATTGCACTTCTGCCTTATTTTATCATATCTTGAGGACCACATAAGTAAAACATGGCTCCTCTTACCCCACTCTCCCCTAATCTTAACAAGTGCTTTGATTGCTAAACGATTCGAATAAACAGTTTTGCATCAGCCATCCTCTTAATTTTGTTATGAGCAAAATGGTACAACATGAAAATACCAGATGTTAAATTTTCTCATGGGGGTCGTTCAGAGACGCCTCGTTCCTGTTAATCATATTGATTACAGTCTTCAAAGGCATCAATCATTAATACGCAGTCATATCTGTCATCAGACAAAAGGATGCCACTTTAACTGCCATCAAATATGAGAAAGCAGATGTTTAAAATAGAAGCTCATCAACTGAAAGTGCTTACATAAACCCATGCGATCCATATTCAAGCACTGGGTGGCACTGTTGATCCAGGGAAACGCTTGCTTTTTGCCTTCTGAGGGGAGAAAAGAACGAAAACATTGCAGCAGTGTTAATTATTTGGGGTTTTATACCGTATGTTTCTGGGTCAGTAATGCATTCTTACGTTTAATGCAACCATATTTACCCAAATCGAGCTTAATCTATCATTACGTGACGGTGCATGCGTTTTTACGCGTGTGTGTGCAAGGGTAGTTTGTGTAAAGTTGTGTTGAGTTATGGTGGTTGACAGGCTATCTTTGAATTTGGAGATCCCTTAGATCTGCGTTCACAGATGAACATGAGAGGCAGTAAAGCGTATCGTGAAACACATCCACGCATCTCCGTGGGGTTCTGTGAGCCATATGCACCGTGAAAATCATATCTAGTATAGCTGGCTCACACCGTGCTGCTGTCTGCCTCGAACATGATCTGCTGCCCAATTAAAATCTGAAATAGTTCTGCTCTTATCTGGAAGACCGTAGACACACACGTGCCTCACATGGATCGAGAAACACGTCTGACAGCTCCTTTAGAAGGTACGCACGCGGGTTTCTTCAACCCTGTTTACACAGATAAAATCATTGTGATGTCACGCTACATGCAACCGCTTTTCTGGGTACTTCAGAGCAGCTTTTAGTGATGGATATGAGCAGCACTATGGTTATTATGGACTATTAGGCATATAATGCCATAGCCTATTGTTAAAGGTGCATTCAGTATACATAGGGATATGGCAGTCGTCTGGGACTGACAGGCATCGACATGGATCAGCCATGATCAATACTTGGGTTTATCAAGATGAGGTTAGGATTTGGTTGATCATGTGATCTCATCATGGCAGCTCCCATGAGGTGGTCCATTGTATGTACAGTAAAACTTTAATTAGGCTATGGATTTGACTTCATCTCATGTGAGTAGATATGTTTTTAAACAAATGTATGCATCTTTAATGAAAGTTATTATAACGTGAAACCTATGGTTTATACTTTTTAGTAAAGCAACACACTACTGTTCAAAAGGGAACAGCAAGCTTTTTTTTTAAAGAATAATTTTATTCAGCAATGACAGATTAAATTGATTAAAAATGACAGTAAAGACAATTATAATGTTACAAACAATTTATATTTCTTCTATTTATATACCATCAGACGCATAGCATTGATAGCATTTTATTTTGAACGTTTTAACTAGTTGTAGCAAAACATATATACAATTTGTTATATATTTGTACAATTACAAAATGTTTTTGCATTTATATTTGTCATAGTGGTTACATCTTGATGTTATCACTATCATCATCATCATTATTAATAAATACAAACATTTTTGTAATTAGTTTGTAAATACTTTTATCTGTACTGTAAAAAAAACGTACTACATTTTACAAGAAGATGCCGTTTCAGTGTTTCCACTTTCACATTTAACTCAATTAGCCCTAGTTTCAGCCCGATGCAGTTATCATTTTCACATCCAGCTTCACGTTGTTTAAATAGCAAATGCACTCGCGTCCATCTGTTCACCCATGGGCGCTGGTCTGAAAACGAGATGTGTTCAAGCACATTGATGGCGTGTTGTATATTTTTATTGTTTTGTGTTATTTAAAGAATACGTTAGTAATATGCGCCTATAGGGACGCACACAGGGACGCGCAACAGCACACAGACATTTTTAAATATTAAAAATAAAAGGATTTCTCTCTGGATAAGCGTTCAGTGTTTCCGCTCGCAAATTCTGCCATGTAAAATTTTAGCGAATCCGCCATGGCGCGATCACAACTGGCTTTTAAAGGGGACTTGGTTTATTACACGTTACGCCCCAAAACACACCCATGACTCATTAAGAGACTAGGGACAACCCTTTTGGACTATACGCCTGGCATGCCGACCGTTTTTTCCATTGTTAAACTAGCTAAAGGGGATTCGGACACAAAAGTGAATTCCCTAAATGCACCTGCGGCATGCGCTTTACACCATGCACTCAGACTGTTAATATAGGGCCCAATGTGTTACTTGCCATTTTTTTTATTAATTGTGAAATTCACTAGCAATTTCTGAGTAAAATTTTTTTCTAATTTCTCAGATTTGCAAGGTAAACCATTAAAATTTCAAAGGAAAAAAATACATATTTTAGTATAGACAATGCAATGCAAACATCTATCCGCTTATAAATAACTTCCATAAAGATGAATCTCACCAAAAAAGTCGACCTATAACCTTATGAGCATCAACGGTACAACATCCAAATTATAGGTGATGTTTACAAGTTCTGACCATCAAATTAAGAGCCAAATTAAAGGGTTAGTTCACCCAAAAATGAAAATTACTCCATGATTTTCTCACCCACAAGCCATCAAAGGTGTATATGACTTTCTTCTTTCAGCCCAAACACAAACAGTGTTATATTAAAACATATCTTGGCTCTTCCAAGCTTTATAATGAAAAGATTTCTAATTAGTGACTGGTGTTTTGTTTTGCTCTATCCTCTGCGCTTACGTGTTCGTCAATACATCATGGGTTGGGTCAGAGGTCACTCTTCCGCCAGAACTAGACTCGCATACGTCTGTTATTGGAAGCCAGTGATTACGGTTTATAAAGTTATAAATGTGGATATTTTCGTACAAAAACACATCGCTTTGCTTCAGAAGGTCTTTATTAACCCCCTGGAGCCATGTGGATTACTTTTATGATGGCTGGATGCACTTCACTCCATTCACTCCCATTATAAAGCTGGGACGAGCCAGGATATTTGTTTAAAGTAAATGCCTTTCTGATGTGATATGTGATGGGAAAAGGGAGAAGGGAGAAGGGAGAAGGGAGAAGAGAGAGCTCGGCAAAAGGTGGATTCAAACCCGGGTTGATCGCGTCAAAACCTAGCTCTTTAAGCCTTACGCTTTACTGACTGCACCACTGAAGACATTGAAATATCTGTGTTTTTTTTTTTTTGGCTTGAGGGTGAGTAAATTATGGGATATTTTAATTTTGGGGTGAACTAACCCTTTTAAGCCATTTAGTAAGTATAGCCACAAAGTTTTATGTCATCAACACATAGGTTAATCTGGCAAACTTGATGATGCTCAAGGCTGGTCACTGGACCCAATGTTCCTCTCATCTTGTTTGCTAGGTCATTCTATAATTAGGGGTGCATTTGGAATTTGACAATGTGAAGAAAACAAGTTTAAATTTTTCCCAAAACACAAACAGGACCTTACATAAAACCCTTAAAATCAAGTACTTATTCTATTAGCCAAACTCAGGGTTACCTGGTTACCCCCTTTGCTTGTGTTAATTATATTATTAAAACTCATCTGCATTTGGATCCTCTCGCCTTGGCCCCCGAGTTTCACCACGTGTAACAGTTTGATACTGTCCATTATGGAACCTTTACTGGGTAAAACAGTTGACAGGTAACTTAGTTGACATTTTTAGCGTTTTGGGCCTATACTCAACATGGAAGCCTAGAACTACTGAGCACATGGTACGTTTAGAAATATATTTTCATAAACATAACATAAGTTTTTATTTTTATAAGTCACACAGGTTTGCTGTGTCAAGAGAGGACCCAACTTTTAGTCTTTCATCCATGTGCTTCAAGAGGAAATTACATCACACTATACAAATTATGTGAGATTGAGACAATCCATTTCTTTTTAAAGGTGGTTATCCTAGTCGGTAACTTAGTTGACAACAGTCGGACACACATAAAATAAGGTATATCACAATAAACACTTATTATTTTTGAAGAACACAACCTAATGTCTTGATTATCTAATCTAACTGAAGGTAAAACTATGAAATTAATTTATGTTTGAGATCATTTTCATGCTTAAATGCAGAGTAGAATGAGCAACTTAAAAAAATCGGACAGTTGAATACCAGGGTTTTATGTGATATGAACCTCGTGTAGTAGTGTGACTGGGAAGAAAATAATTTTGTACTATGAAAATAAGCACTGGGGCTTTATATTGATGGAAATATATTAAAAATATACACTCACCTAAAGGATTATTGGGAACACCTGTTCAATTTCTCATTAATGCAATTATCTAATCAACCAATCACATGGCAGTTGCTTCAATGCATTTAGGGGTGTGGTCCTGGTCAAGACAATCTCCTGAACTCCAAACTGAATGTCAGAATGGGAATAAAAAAGGTGATTTAAGCAATTTTGAGCGTGGCATGGTTGTTGGTGCCAGACGGGCCGGTCTGAGTATTTCACAATCTGCTCAGTTACTGGGATTTTCACGCACAACCATTTCTAGAGTTTACAAAGAATGGTGTGAAAAAGGAAAAACATCCAGTATGTGGCAGTCCTGTGGGCGAAAATGCCTTGTTGATGCTAGAGGTCAGAGGAGAATGGGCCGACTGATTCAAGCTGATAGAAGAGCAACTTTGACTGAAATAACCACTCGTTACAACCGAGGTATGCAGCAAAGCATTTGTGAAGCCACCACACGCACAACCTTGAGGCGGATGGGCTACAACAGCAGAAGACCCCACCGGGTACCACTCATCTCCACTACAAATAGGAAAAAGAGGCTACAGTTTGCACGAGCTCACCAAAATTGGACAGTTGAAGACTGGAAAAATGTTGCCTGGTCTGATGAGTCTCGATTTCTGTTGAGACATTCAGATGGTAGAGTCAGAATTTGGCGTAAACAGAATGAGAACATGGATCCATCATGCCTTGTTACCACTGTGCAGGCTGGTGGTGGTGGTGTAATGGTGTGGGGGATGTTTTCTTTGCACACTTTAGGCCCCTTAGTGCCAATTGGGCATCGTTTAAATGCCACGGCCTACCTGAGCATTGTTTCTGACCATGTCCATCCCTTTATGACCACCATGTACCCATCCTCTGATGGCTACTTCCAGCAGGATAATGCACCATGTCACAAAGCTCGAATCATTTCAAATTGGTTTCTTGAACATGACAATGAGTTCACTGTACTAAAATGGCCCCCACAGTCACCAGATCTCAACCCAATAGAGCATCTTTGGGATGTGGTGGAACGGGAGCTTCGTGCCCTGGATGTGCATCCCACAAATCTCCATCAACTGCAAGATGCTATCCTATCAATATGAGCCAACATTTCTAAAGAATGCTTTCAGCACCTTGTTGAATCAATGCCACGTAGAATTAAGGCAGTTCGGAAGGCAAAAGGGGGTCAAACACAGTATTAGTATGGTGTTCCTAATAATCCTTTAGGTGAGTGTACATCACGGACATGAGATGTACCCGCAATTATAGAATGACCCTGCTATATTGGTATGCTGCAATGCAATCTGGGAGTTTGTACATTGTAAAGGATATAATGCTGCCTGAAATATATCAACACAATTATGCTGCCTGCCTTTTGGAACAGCATTTATGTCAGGAGTGTATGAGTCAATGAGGGAATCGATGATTCAGTGAGTGAATCAGTGAGTAAATGAGTCAGTCAGAATCTCTGTGCAAGAGACTCTCTGCACAATTTATTCAAATAAAGTTTGAAATTAGAATGCTGCTAAGGGACGACATGATATGCATAAAAACACAATAATTTGCTAAAATAATCTATTATTACATAACTTTTTTATTGATACTTTTCTGTATTGAATGAAATATACTTGTAATCAACATTCTGTTGCAATGCAGTCTGGGATTGCTGATATAGGTAATGTTGTCTATAGAATTTCCTAGAACTTTTTGGAGCAGCACATTTTTTTATGCCTTAAAATGGTGTCTAGTTACAGATCTCACTACATATTGGAACAGAGCTAAAAAATATTGTAAAAATTGTACAATACAAACCTGTTAACTGTAAGTTACCTTACATGAATACTTTTTTTTTTAGGTAAATGATTTTGACGGTTCAATCTTAACATAAACATGAAATATATGGTTATAAGTTTTAAAATATACAAGCTCCAATATGCCATAACGTTATACCTGAAACATTATCAACACAATATTTTACGGTGAATTTCTGGTAACCACAGTTGCTGTTTTTACCATAAATTGAACAGGATATTTTTTACAATGTACTCAGTGAGTGAGTGAATGAGTGACTTATTGAGGTTTTGTGTGAGGAGGTAAAAATAGGAGAGAGCAAGCAGGAGAATTTTTTTTACTAATAAACATTTAATTGCAGAGAAAGGAAAGCGAGAGGAAATAAATAAAACAAAATAAATAAATGCAGTCAATCTCATAGACATATGACATGGTGGTGCATCATGCTAGCCATGGCAAACCTTTCACAATACAACAGCCATACGTTTGTTATGCCCCTGGCTATATTCAGTGTCAAATATGATGGTGCATGAGGGAGAATGCTTTCTTTTTTTCATCTAATAAACCCTTTATCAGAGTGTCTGAGACAGGAACAAGCGTTTTGTGTCCAGTCAACCTAAATAAAAATATTCAATATTCTAGAGTTATTACTGTAATCCCATGATCTATCATTTCTCTCTCTCTCTGAATAGTCACAATGATATTAAATGTATGGTTTAACAATGACCATGTGACATATATATATATATATATATATATATATATATATATATATATATATATATATATATATATATATATATATATATATATACACACTATGCACATATTAAAAGCACTGCACTCTTTTTCAATGTTCGTCAAGGCATATAACAGGGTATCTTTCAATGAAAATATGAACGCCCACACAATGTGCTGGAGAATTTGGCTCTTTCACACTGTACGTGTTATTTTTTTCTGCTATTGCGTCAAATCTGTGAGATTTCTCTTTTCTGGTGTCCATCATGCTGTCTGTTGCATGACAGCCAGCCATTTCACATGCTCCACACACACGATGTTATTTAACAGCTTTCCAGGCAATAGTTTAGCAACATCAGCGCAACCCGACTTAGCTCCCAACCATCATTCGTGCTGGGTTTTTGAGAATGTTCTTTCGAAGAATGAGTCAAATCGGGTTGAAATGACCAGCCGAGAACCTGTCTCTCCGATTAGCGAAATGGAGAAACTGAGGCTTGTACATGAGTCACGTGCATAATTAGTTCCCATTACGGGCCGGTGGTGAGCCTTCAGAGGCAGCGTGTGAGGATAAAATGTCAGCTCTTACTCACTTTGGGGTCACGCTTCAAATGCAGACAACCCTCCCCTCCCGCACAGCGGCATTAGAGGAGACAGGTGCCAGGAAAGATCAGGGGGACGTGGTCCAGTGACCAGTCTGTACCTGGAGATCAGTATGACTCAATGTCTGGGCCGGGGCAAAACGAGCCGCTTGGTTGCGTACGAGCTTGGGGATTAAGCACAAAAAATAAAAAATAAAGGAAGGAGACGCTGGGGAGAATGTGCATGCAGGGTTATAAATGCAGACTGTGACAAAGCAATTGTATTTCATAGAATTACATAGAATCATAGAAAAGTACTTTAGTTGAGTATTATTAAAACTCAACACTGGTGCTGTCTTATTCTTTCATTTCAAAAGACCATTTATCTGAGCTTACAAGCCAATCAAATTCATGCTCCCGGCTAAACTTTTATAGCTTTTAACTTGTTCATTATAGATGTTCCTAAAGATTCTTAACTTGACTCAAATATGAACAGGGTTTGATATATTGGGCCATAAAATCAGGGGCCGTTTACATGACACCATTTTCAACTAATAACAGTTTTGGCTGTTCATTTACACAGCAGTGTTTTTGGCGGCCTGACAATACAAACTTTTTAAAACGGGTTTCAAAGTGCAAGTTTTTTCAAAACAATACGTTATTGTCTCTGTGTAAACTACAAAAATGCAAATTTGTGAAAACGGTGACGTCATGCATATTATGGGCCCTATTTTAGCGATCTGAGCGCATGGTCTCAAGCGCATGGTGCAGGGGTGTGTCCGAATCCACTTTTGTTCGTTTAACGACGGAAAAAACGGTCAGTGCGCCAGGTGCATGATCCAAAAGGGTTGTCCCTAGTCTCTTAATGAGTCATGGGTTTGTTTTGGGCGTAACGTGCAATAAACCAATCAGAGTCTCATCTCCCATTCCCTTTAAATGCCAGTTGCTCTTGCACCATGGTGGATTCACTATTTATAGTGGAATTTACAAGTGGAAAGACTGAACGCTTCTCCAGAGATCCTTTTATTTTAATATTTAAAAATGTTTGTGTGCTGCTGTTCATAGCTCTGTGTGTGTAATAAGCAGCGTGTACACGTGTTGTGCAGCCGCCTATAGGCGCATATTATAAACGCTCCCTTTAAATGAAAAAATACTGCGCTATTGACTTTAGCTTAGGTTTTTGTTGGTCAATGGCACAGTCGCCTGGTGTTGCATTGCATATGATAGGGCCCTATGTGTTCAGTCTATAGGCTTGTATTGTTTCTTTACAAAGTGACATGGCCAGGCAGTAGAATACAGCATTTTTTTGTTTTTCATTTCCATGGATCTGTGTCACCGGGGATCGCTTTGACAATGATGTCATGTCACGAAAAATTCAAAGGACAATTTTTCCGTTTTTATTACACTGTTGTCGTGTGGTGACCCTCAGTCACCAGTGAAAATAACTGTCAATATAATACAATAATCTCATCATCAGTTTTGTAATTGTAACTCAATAAATTGTAAATTTTTGATTATATTAAATGTATGGATGAATCTAAAAAAAAAACATGTCCAGCTTACTTTTGACCCTAAAATCAAAATAACAAAATATTATTAGGTCTGCTTATTTTTGCATGAAGAGAATTACACTTATTTTAGAATTATTAAGATTTTTTTTAAATCACATTTTTCACAATGCCGATTCTTATATCTCTAAATACTGTTATTCGATTTTTTTTATTTAAATTTGCATAAAAACAAGCACAGCAAATGTTACCATGACTTCTAAATACCTTACAATTGAATTATTGTATATCATTTTTTTTTTTTTCACAATACAGCATACAACACATATTTATTTATTAAATTATTATTTTACTTTATTATTTTTTTGAATAAAAAAGTTACAAACAATCTTAATGGTCCAAAAATATAGGCTTATTTTTCTTTATGCGACATATTGTTCATTTATTGACTTTTTTTTTTTAAGGATGAAATTTAACTTTTTTGTTCATTTCATGTTCATGAAATGCATTAAGTTCCTTTTAAATCTAAGAAATATTTATATATACAGTATAATAACATGCATGCATCTGTGTTCATCAAGCCGTTTGCTGTCATGCTGAGCGTAAAAAGCTTTTTGTCCCTTGAGTATTTTATCCAGCACTGTTTATAATTGCAAACATTATGGGAGCTAATGCAGAAAAAAAAAAGAAATGAATAAAAATAACAACACATCCACATCAGTTACACCAACATTTTCGGGTCTAAGTGGCCCCGACTAGTTCGTCCAGACCCCCCTCTGCGTTTTCTCTCCCACATCCTATTTTTTACCTTCCTTCCACCTGAAAATGTCAGTGTGGTAATCTGTACGTCCTCATTCAGCTTGGCGTTAACAGGAATCAAGTGTGACTGCTGGAGGATGAGGCCAGTGTTGCGGAAAACTCCCAGCAGCCCCTGCTCTCCGCTCTGCCAACAGGTAACTCACTAATGGGGCAAGTTTTACCAAACCGCTGGGCTGTGAAGGGCCACGCTCTGCTTGGGGCTAAGCCTCCCGACACACACATACAGAGGCGGTCAGCACAGAGGGCTGTCTGAATTGATGAGCAGGACAAACAACCAAACAGGACACATTGGCTTGCCCTCCACATGGACAAACAAGAGTACTGACTGTGTGCACAAGCATGCTTGCATTAGCAATGCTATAGGGGAAATGTGGAAGCAGTGCATTCTCTGCTGAAGTGCCCTGCATGTACCATTGTTACCATACTGTGGGTCCTATCATACACCCGGCGCAATGCGACGCCAGGCATGACACAAGTGTTTTTTGCTAGTTTCAGCCCGACGCAGTTATCATTTTCACGTCCAGCGCCACGTTGTTTAAATAGCAAATGCACTTGGCCCATCTGTTCACCCATGGGCGTGCTGGTCTGAAAACGAGGTGTGTTCAAGCACATTGATGCCATGTTGCAATTTTGAGGAACTGAAAACGACTGCGCCATTGACCAACAAAAACGCTGTATTTTTTGTGTTATTTAAAGGGTGTGTTTGTAATGTGTGCCTACAGGCAGGTGCACAACACGTGTACACTCTGCTTATTAAGCACACAGGGACGTGCAGCAGCACACAAACATTTTTCTCACTCTTTCCGCTCGCAACATCCACCATGTAAATAGCGAATCTGTCATGGTGCAAGCGCAACTGGCTTTTAAAGGGAATGGGAGATGAGACTCTGATTGGTTTAATGTACGTTATGCCCAACACACACCCTTGACTCATTAAGAGACTAGGGACAACCCTTTAGGACTATGCGTCTGGCGCACCAACCTTTTTTTCCGTCGTTATACTAGCAAAAGTGGATTCGGACACACCCTAATTGCACCGCGCCATTTTTGCACCAAATTGCCACCATTAAAAAAGGCAAATATTGGGCAGCCATCCAGAACAACCTAGCAACATAGCAGTGCAGTGACAACCACCCAAAATACCCTAGAATTGTGTCACTAAGTTTTGCACTGTAATGCACTATTCATTCCTCTTTTAAAAAATTTTTTTTCAGTTTCCACAATATCTGTAGTAACTATGGTAATATGATAGAATCCATGGTTACCATGAAATTTTATCTATTTATTTTTTGTAAGAGACACACAAACCCTGAGACATTTTTTTCTGTGCATATATACGACTATGAAGCTTCATGTATTTGATATCTTGATATCTGATAGTTATCATGTAATCATGGTCACTTTTAAATATGACATTTCCTCTGTGTTCTTCTCTGAATGCTTTTAGTGTATGTACAATAGATGGGTCAAGTCTCCCACTGTACTCGTGCATGGCGTTGCATTAACGATTACAGCCCCATGTCGTTTGCTCAATTAGCCTGCCTGCGAACTCCCTTTCTATTTGTCGTGCGATAATGTGAACGAGAGCCACCTTCAGATAACCTCTGCTGAAATACTGTTTACACTTCATGGCAGCTGCACTGTCTTGCCTGCAAATACACAAGTCTCAATGCAATAGATAAAGACTGCAGATTTCCACTTCAGCAAATGCATAAAACATAAGTGCAGGATTCTGTCATAGTCTTATAGAACAACTTTTGTAGTGACTAAAAAAAGTCATTTTAGGACTGTGCCACGTGTTCTTTAATTTTTGATGAAATTCATTATACAGCGCAGTCTCATAAGGGAAAAAAATTTGTAGTGAGTTTTTCTAAAATTCATATTGTTTTTTTTTTTTATATTATTTAGTATTGTTATACTCTTTTAATGTACTTTTTATTGTATTCATATACTATCCATCTTCCTAGCATTATTCCCGCTCTTTTGCATGGTCTGCTTCACTTACACATTTGATATGGCTTTAAGGGTTTTAAGGTTTTAAGCCGGATGTATTTCTATATACTATATATTTATATACTAAGTTCTGTCATAAAACTCGATGGCGCAGGCTGATCGGTTCTTAACTCTTCTTGCAATCACATCATTCTTTATAGGGCACAGCTGATTGGTTCCTGCTATATCAGTAGCCAATGAACTCGCTGCTTAACATTCAAATACTTGGTCAGCATTTGCTGTAGCAGTTGCAGCTCACTTTCAGAAACCCTCCACCTTCCCCAGCTCCACCTGTATAGATCTGCTACGGGTAATTCATGCTATACTGTACAGCAGCAGCATGTCTTATTTTCTCACAGCAGCTTGTCGTGTATGTTTTGACATTAGCAAGCACAGCTTAACTCTGAGCAGAATCAGTATGTTAAAGGGGTCATGAACTGCATTGTTTTATTGTTTTGTGTTTCCTGGGGTGCAGTTATAATGTTAGTATGATTTTTATATTAAAAATTGTCATAATTTAGAAATAAAAGGACTTTTTCTACCCTGATTTTAGCCCTCTGATTTGAACGCTCTGTTTGAAGCGCCATGTCTGCTGTGAGACTTCAGTGTAAACGCCCACTGTTGTGATTGGCTGCTGTGAGACTTCAGTGTAAGCGCCCACTGCTGTGATTGACTGCTGTAAGACATCAGTATAAATGCCCACTGCTGTGATTGACTGCTGTAAGACATCAGTGTAAACGCCCACTGCTGTGATTGGCTGCTGTGAGACTTCAGTGTAAGCGCCCACTGCTGTGATTGACTGCTGTAAGACATCAGTATAAATGCCCACTGCTGTGATTGACTGCTGTAAGACATCAGTGTAAACGCCCACTGCTGTGATTGGCTGCTGTAAGACTTCAGTGTAAACGCCCACTGCTGTGATTGACTGCTGTAAGGCATCAGTATAAATGCCCACTGCTGTGATTGACTGCTGTAAGACATCAGTGTAAACGCCCACTGCTGTGATTGGCTGCTGTGAGACTTCAGTGTAAAAGCCCACTGCTGTGATTGGCTGCTGTGAGACCTCAGTGTAAACGTCAACTACTGTGATTGGCTGCTCTGAGACTTCAGTGTAAAAGCCCACTGCTGTGATTGGCTGCTGTGAGACCTCAGTGTAAACGTCCACTGCTGTGATTGACTGCTGTGAGACCTCAGTGTAAACGCCCACTGCTGTGATTGGCTGACATCTTTGCATATAAAATAGCCAAATATTACATGTGTAACTCTCTCGAAAACTTTTAGCACGTTTTTACTATGACAGTCACTCAATGTTAACTAATCGTTAAAAAAAGTGTTGATAATAGCATTATATTTAGATTTATGGCATTATATTCAGACTGTGGCATGAAAGGTTGCAGTGATAAGCTTGTCATTGCCACTCAATTTCTGCACACTTACGAATGCTTTCCTAATAACTAACAGTACAAACACAATGTAAATAAGAGATTTGTTGATTATAATGGGATTATAATTTGGCGTGAGTCCAGAACAAAATCTGCGCTGTTTGATTGACAGCTCCAGCAATTGCAAAGGGAGCATCCTATGATCACTTTCTATATATAATTTAATCACAGTTTAAATAACAGATTAATTTCATCCTACTAAGAGAAACAATGTGAAGTTGAGCGTTTAGTCACTGGTTTGATTTACTGACACATAGTCAAGGAACATCTGACTGTACATGAATCATTACATATCAGAAATCATGGTCACAGATCAGGCATTACTGTCGAGTCCATATCGTAAAAGTCTGTTTGCAAAGTCTGCGCTGAAATTGTAACTGATTTACCAAAGAATCCACAGTGAAATGTACTGAATACAAATAAATAATGCTCAACTGAGACATTCAGATTGTTGAAAACAAATAACCACATTCCTAGAATTAGGATCCTTTGGAAGGTGATGTTATTTGTTATTCGTTATCCTGTATTGCTCTTCTCTCCTCGTCATCTCACTAACACACCAGTGGGCGGGGCCAGAGTTGCAATGATGAAGTAAGCATTTTCTTCTGCATCTATAGGCATATTCCACAATGAGTCATTATCTGGGCTTGATTACAATAAAAGCTGTTTTTGGACTGACAAGGAAGTTTTCAATTCTGAAACTAACAGGATATTCTTATAGAATGATGACGTCTTATATGTCAAAAGCTCATGTAAAATTTGATAGAGAATATTAAATATCGAAGAAAATTGTTCTGCATTTCTTCTGTTATATTATCATTCCGAAAAAAAAGTATTGTTTTTTTGTTTGTTTGTTTGCAAGGGTAAATAAAAAACTGGTTCTTTGAATATGCACAGCGTTTTCTTTATTCAAAACACGATGTGTGTAAAGGCTAATGTTTTATGTATTTGACGAGTGGAGTGTCCTAGTCTGGTAATTACTGTCTTGTCATAGTCAATACAGCCGGTGTGTCTTTTATAACACAAGCTTTTTGCCAAATATATTAAATGACAGTAAAACTGAGCGCCCACATAGCTACAATAACCTTTGTAATCTGAAAGTTGATAAAAAATTTAATGCGATACACTTACTATAGATCTATTCCGCCAAGACCAAACATATCAACATTGTCATATCTTATATCATGGCAAACACTCAGAGAGTTGTCATGAAAGAAATATACTACAAGTCTTTTGTAGCTTTATAAATGCTTTTGGGTAAACAAAGAAAAATTGCTGTAAATGATGGTTGGACTTTCATTTTAACACTAAAGTTTATCCTGGGATCAACTACTGTTACCATCTAAAATTAGATTTTGTTGGTGCAGGGTAAACTCACCAGAGTAATGTTTCCTTATAAAAGTTTGTTGCAATATCTTCACTAAGAAAGTTTATAAACTAGCTGATGTTGCTTTTGGGAATAAAAAAAGCATGATTGCAAGTTTCCTTTTGGTGTCTCTATGAATATAAGCTTCCTTCCTCTGACATGGTTAAGTGGTTGAAACCTCTAGGGAAAAAAAATTAAGCATGTACTCTGTACCGTCTATTGTCTTTAACAAGGAGTAGTTGGGCCTTATCAGGGCAAACAGACGCTAACGAAGCCGTCATGTCGATGTGAAAGCGACAGGCCTTCCCCACAGTGCTAAATGACAGGCCTGTCGCACTGCCTGCATCACGGCTGCCCTTTTTCTCTCTAACCAGGTACACTCAACCATAGTGTTAAACAAGGTCAGTCTGACAGACAATAATATTTAAAAGCAGAGCTATAGATTTTCCTCCGCTTCAGCAACATGTTTTTAGCCTTGAAGTGAGCGGTTGCTGTGGCGATGTTTCCTTGTATACTCAGATGACTTTAGGTGAAGTCACAGCTTGTTAGAGAACAGGTCGCTGGAATTTGATTCCACTCCAATACCTGCACAGTGAGGTCTTATTTGGATCATTAATCAAAAAATTGCTGTTCTGGTATGAGAACTTGGGACTGGACAAATAGAAACAAATTGTTCAGGATTGTAAAAATGGCTGGAATAATAATTGGCCATTGAACAGCAGTAGCAGCTCAGCAATTTGTTTTAAAAATGCATGACATGGAATATTACAGCTGATGCCATACAGAAGCCATAGTGACTAAAAGAAAGCCATTTTAGGACTGTGCCACATGTTCTTTAATTTATGATGAAATCTGAAATTATCCAGGGCAGTCTCATAAGGGAAACGATTCTGTGACTTTTATCATGCATATGAGCTTAGTGACATTCTCACCTGGGTTCAGAGGATATCAGTGTTTATTTAAATTATACATCGTTTTTTATATTATTTAGCATGTTTATACTATTTTCATGCACCTTTTGTATGTATATATGCTATACTATATATATACACTCACCTAAAGGATTATTAGGAACACCTGTTCAATTTCTCATTAATGCAATTATCTAATCAACCAATCACATGGCAGTTGCTTCAATGCATTTAGGGGTGTGGTCCTGGTCAAGACAATCTCCTGAACTCCAAACTGAATGTCAGAATGGGAAAGAAAGGTGATTTACGCAATTTTGAGCGTTTACAAAGTTTACAAAGAATGGTGTGAAAAGGGAAAAACATCCAGTACCGCTATCCTGTGGGCGAAAATGCCTTGTTGATGCTAGAGGTCAGAGGAGAATGGGCCGACTGATTCAAGCTGATAGAAGCCCACCGGGTACCACTCATCTCCACTACAAATAGGAAAAAGAGGCTACAATTTGCACGAGCTCACCAAAATTGGACAGTTGAAGACTGGAAAAATGTTGCCTGGTCTGATGAGTCTCGATTTCTGTTGAGACAGTCAGAATTTGGCGTAAACAGAATGAGAACATGGATCCATCATGCCTTGTTACCACTGTGCAGGCTGGTGGTGGTGGTGTAATGGTGTGGGGGATGTTTTCTTGGCACACTTTAGGCCTCTTAGTGCCAATTGGGCATCGTTTAAATGCCACGGCCGACCTGAGCATTGTTTCTGACCATGTCCATCCCTTTATGACCACCATGTACCCATCCTCTGATGGCTACTTCCAGCAGGATAATGCACCATGTCACAAAGCTCGAATCATTTCAAATTGGTTTCTTGAACATGACAATGAGTTCACTGTACTAAAATGGCCCCCACAGTCACCAGATCTCAACCCAATAGAGCATCTTTGGGATGTGGTGGAACGGGAGCTTCGTGCCCTGGATGTGCATCCCACAAATCTCCATCAACTGCAAGATGCTATCCTATCAATATGGGCCAACATTTCTAAAGAATGCTTTCAGCACCTTGTTGAATCAATGCCACGTAGAATTAAGGCAGTTCTGAAGGCGAAAGGGGGTCAAACACAGTATTAGTATGGTGTTCCTAATAATCCTTTAGGTGAGTGTGTATATATATATATATATATATATATATATATATATATATATATACACACACCGATCAGGCAGAACATTATGACCAGTATTGTGTTGGTCCCCCTTTTGCTGCCAAAACAGCCCTGACCCGTCAAGGCATGGACTCCACTAGACCCCTGAAGGTGTGCTGTGGTATCTGGCACCAAATTGTTAGCAGCAGATCCTTTAAGTCCTGTAAGTTATGAGGTGGAGCCTCATGGTTCTGACTTGTTTGTTCAGCACATTCCACATATGTTCGATTGGATTGAGATCTGGAGAATTTGGAGGCCAAGTCAACACCTCAAACTCGTTGTTGTGCTCCTCAAACCATTTCTGAACCATTTTTGCTTTGTGGCAGGGCACATTATCCTGCATTATCTGTTTGCGTGAATATAAACATTTTATATATATATATATATATATATATATATATATATATATATATACTCACCATGACAGATATTTTGAAATACTGTAATTCTGTGTATGTGTGTATATCGGGTTTGCGCGCTGTCTGAGGCATCTTTGTGTGCACACGTTGGATCTGTCAGTCAGTGTGAATAAGATCGTTTTGTTTACATAAGCATGAGTATGAAAAAAATCACATTTCATTTGTTCAGATTCATGTCATCGAGCTACGGATATTCAAAATTATAATGCTGCGCTTTAAAATGATACCAAACAACTGAGGAGAAGCACCAGTCATCGAGAAGTGAGCAGATTTTTTTTTTCATGGACAACTAAAAGGCACTCCTCTCAGAAAACGTACAAATAAAGATACATTTAAATGTTTAATTGCTATTTGGAGCACTGGGATCGCTAGACGAGGGCTTAATTGTCACGGTTAGGGAAGGATGAAAGGAGCGAGGACTCAAACACATGAGAAATAAGGCTTTATTAACAATACAATAAAACGAAAACAAACAAAAACTACCCACGAGGGGAAAGAAAACTTGACTAGACCAGACACAAGGAGCAAAGAAACATGAAGGACAACAGGTAACGAACGACAACAATCCAGCACAGGACTGCAAACACAAGGAGAATAAATAGGGAGCAAACAAGGCAGGTAACGAGGGAAGACAGGTGGGGTAAGTGAACCAATAAGCAGGTAACAAGAGGGGCGGGATCAAGACAATAGACATGAGAGCACATGGCACAAAAAAAACACGACAAGCCATGTGCTCACACCAAACATGACAATATAGCAGTGTCAGGGCTCTTTCACAAAACCAAGAGCAAACTAGACCGAAAAACCCTGACATTAACTCATTTTTGTGAAAACCTCAAAGTCGTAGTTATTAGTTGGTTATTATTTTGTTATTAATGTATTTTGTCCCCTTAATGTGTCCCCATAAATGATTGTATGAAATGTTATTATAAATATGTACAGGTGCTGGTCATATAATTAGAATATCATCAAAAATATGATTTATTTCAGTAATTGCATTCAAAAAGTGAAACTTGTATATTATATTCATTCGTCTTGCATACGTCTGTGCGTAATGGTTCTTGAAGCACTGACTCCAGCTGCAGTCCACTCTTTGTGAATCTCCCCCACATTTTTGAATGGGTTTTGTTTCACAATCCTCTCCAGGGTGCGGTTATCCCTATTGCTTGTACATTTTTTTCTACCACATCTTTTCCTTCCCTACGCCTCTTTATTAATGTGCTTGGACACATAGCTCTGTGAACAGCCAGCCTCTTTTGCAATGACCTTTTGTGTCTTGCCCCCCTTATGCAAGGTGTCAATGGTCGTCTTTTGGACAACTGTCAAGTCAGCAGTCTTCCCCATGATTGTGTAGCCTACAGGACTAGACTGAGAGACCATTTAAAGGCCTTTGCAGGTGTTTTGAGTTAATTAGCTGATTAAAATGTGGCACCAGGTGTCTTCAATATTGAACCTTTTCACAATATTCTAATTTTCTGAGATACTGAATTTGGGATTTTCCTTAGTTGTCAGTTATAATCATCAAAATGAAAAGAAATAAACATTTTAAATATATCAGTCTGTGTGTAATGAATTGATATAATATACAAGTTTCACTTTTTTAATGGAATTAGTGAAATAAATCAACTTTTTGATGATATTCTAATTATATGACCAGCACCTGTATATTATTAAAAATAATAAGCTGGTTGGCTGGTCTCAACTGATTTAAGCTTGAAAATTGTCAAGAACAAGCCAGCAGACCTGGGGTGCGTTTCCAAAAGGCATTGTTAGCCAACGATGGTCACAAGTTCTGTTGAATTGTGTTGGTAACGACGGAGCTTGAGACCATATATAGTTGGCTTTGGGAAACGCACCCCAGGCTGGGAAACGGATGGATGTTGTAGCTGTTTTTTTTTGTTTTTTCTAACTATTTTTAGTTGACTATTTGTATATAGTTTCATGTAACTTATTTTTGACTTGTGTATTTGAAATTTTTCTGTACAAAGCCAAATTTGAACTGCGAACTAGATTTTTTAAGTTTTCTGAAGAAAATGTGATGCTTGCCCACAATGTTCGAATTTTGTGGGAGGTAGCTGGGGCGTTGCATTGCAGTTGTTAAGGTGTTGCTAGGGTTTTCTGGTTGGTTACATACTGGTTAAGATAAAGAGCTTACCCAGTACGATATGCTGTACCATTTTTCTGCATTCTACCATTTTTTCGTAGCACACACTGTGTGGGATGTGTTACACACTAAAGATCAATATTTAGGGTTAGGCATTTGTTGAAATTGACGTAACACCAGGCTTCTTAATGAGTGTCCGGAATCACTTGAGCTGGTGTTGCACTCCCATAAGATTACCTTGTTGAAAGCATGTCAGCAACAAACCCATTGTCAAACGGACACTGCAGGTGGTTGCATCTCGTTCACTGGCTCCCTGTAGATCTTCTCCATTTCTGATGCATCCTGCTGTGGAGAAGTGATGTAAGAACCGAGCAATGCAGATTGCATGAAATGGTGTTATAATGGAAGTATGCCATGTTAAAGGTGAGTGTAAGATCCAAGATGGATCTCTGAGGTACATACTCAACATATTGTTGGAATTCCTGCTAGTGCTGCCAATCAGTAAACTAGTCCAAGTTCCAAGACATTGTGAAAAGCATGCACCTGTATCGCCTTGAGGTTGCTTTCAAGTTGAAGCAACAAGATGCCAATGAACAACCTGACTGTCGTGCCAACCTTGTCCAGGTGGGAATACGATGAGTGGAATATGCAGATAAGACGGTTTTCCACACCAGTGTGGATTAGCAAGGCAAGATGAAGGTCCATATGCTTAGCCATGTAATCAAGTCTGTAATTCAAAGCAAAATCATTTTCTTAAAGGGATAGTGCACCCAAAAATACTCACACCATATTTAATGGGAAAACGACTTTTTTTCCCAGTCTACTGACATTCTAGATGTTAGACTGATTGCCATTTTTAAAATATAACTGAAAGTGGTTGTTGTTGACAGTAGCCACTGACTTCCATAGTAGGAAAAAAATTCTATGGAAGTCAATGGCCATCAACTGTCTGTTTACCAACATTCTTCAAAATATATTATTTTGTGTTTATCAGAAGAAAGAAACTCATACAGGTTTGGAACAACATGAGGTAAATGATGACAGCATTTTCATTTTGGGTGAACTATCCCTTTAAAGAGTGTCTTTGTCCTAATTTCTAGTTAAAATATATAAACATCTTTGATATTAAAGGTTTGGTTCCGTTCACCCCAAGATGAAAATTGTCATCATTTTCCGTCTCTCATGTTATTCCGACCCCATTTGTCCTGTAAGTCAAAAATATTCAATGGACTTAAATGTTGTTTTGGGCCTCAACCTTCATCATAATACAGTAGCTTCTTTTGAGTTCCATAGAAGAAATTCATACAATAACAATGTGAAAGTGTGTGTAACAGATGTTTTTTGAGTGAACAATCCCTTTAAGAAGGTTGTTTTCAGAGAATGTGTCTTTAATATGAGTGTATTTTGTCTTGTGGATGTGTTTGCTGGCGTCTTTGGAGGGCATCTTAGCCATATATTTTCCAATTAAAGGGGTCATGAATTGAGAAATCAACTTACCCTTGAGCTTTTGATAATATAATAGTCATCCTTGTTAGTCAAAGAAAAACTTTTATTGACAGCTGGCTCAGCAAACAAGAGATCTTGCTTATGTGCGTCCCCGTGACGTCAGAGTGCAGTGAAACAAGACAAACGCCTTATTCTGTAGCCCCGCCCACTGACTCGTGCATTTCATGACATGTTAGATAAATAACATAGGCCTACGTGGAGCTAAACCGGATCGAACTTCCAAGCAATAAAGCTTATGGCATGTTTCAAGCTTCCTTCGGATATTAGCAATGCATGGTTGAACTTTATTTTTAATGAAGTTCCAGCTCACGTGGGTAAAGACATTGCATTTGTTCGCTTAATTTCATCGAATACACATGCATACATGTATATATTTAAGAAGTAGTTGCATGTATATACAGTATACGTATATATATATATATATATATATATATATATATATATATATATATATAATATAAAAGAAAAATCTTAAATATACACATGCATGTGTGTATTTATATATCCATAATAACTATACACAGCACACACAGATATATTATGTAAACACAAACTCTTATTTTGGATGCGACTAATCGTTTAACAGCCCTATACTGATTATGTGTACATGTCTAACTAAACATAACTTCCACGCTGTCACAGGCTGGAGTATACTTTGTATTTGAGGTGTTGTTGGTTCATTGTCCTGCGATTTGGGATCAGACTAGAACATGTATGTGCCAGGGCTTCACTATCTTAAATAGGGAAATAACATTCCTTTTGTAACAATTCACCAGTGTGAGTGCCCCTGATCACCACCAGAGGGCACTCCAACCCGGATTGTCATTCCATCATAGACTACATCACCCATAATCCTTTGCCCAGACTCATCAGCACTCACTGTTTACACTTGTGTCTCATTTACCTCATTACCTCTGCCTATATCTAGCCTGTTCACCCTGTCATTCTTTGCTAAGTCTTGTTTAGTGTTACACTGCATTTCTGAGCGTTTTCCCTGGTTTCATGTCTCTTGGTTTGTTGGATTTATTGCCTGTTTCCTGGATTACCCTTTTGCCTCTGTCTCCTGCCTTGTTTGCCTGTTTGGACTGCCTGCCTGTGTTTTGACCTTGCCTGTACTTTTGACTACGATTGTGGATTACCCTTTAATAAAGCTGCATTTGGATTCTCAACCTTAAGTCTTGGAGCAGTACGTAACAGAAAATGAGACACAGGTGTAAACAGTGAGTGCTGATGAGTCCGGGCAAAGGATTATGGGTGATGTAGTCTATGATGGAATGACATTCCAGTTTGGAGTGCCCTCTGGTGCTGATCAGGGGCACTCACACTGGTGAATTGTTACACCTTTCTTGATGTGCATTGTTCACTCTCTTGACTGATAATTTGAAGGAAAAATACGATCGCGGAAGTTTCATAAAATCATTGTGTTTGTTTGATAAAGACATTTTTGAGCCCTGTGGCGAAACATTCCGGTTGCCGTTTCTCCACATTGGAAGTTTTCAAAACAATTCCTCATGTGTAATGACTGGGTAGCTGAAGCTCATTATAATATGCAAAACTGTTATCCAATCGTTTACTTCCAAGTCTTCAATGCGGCACGCCCATTAAAACTGAGTGTTTCAAGAGCTGAGCTCAAACCAGGGTAGAAAATACATACATTACATTACATATTCATTATGATGTTTTTGAATGTAAAGTGCATCCGGAAAGTATTCACAGTGCTTCACTTTTTCCACATTTTGTTATGTTACAGCCTTATTCTAAAATGGATTAAATTCATTTTTTTCCCTCAATTCTACAAACAATACCCCACAATGACAACATGAAAGAAGTTTGTTTGAAATCTTTGCAAATTTATTAAAAATAAAAAACGAAAAAAGTCATATGTACATAAGTATTCACAGCCTTTGCCATGACACTCAAAATTGAGCTCAGGTGCATCCTGGTTACACTGATCATCCCTGAGATGTTTCTACAGCTTGATTTGAGTCCACCTGTGGTAAATTCAGTTGATTGGACATGATTTGGAAAGGTATATCTATATAAGGTCCCACAGTTAACTGCATGTCAGAGCACAAACCAAGCCCTGAAGTCCAAGGAATTGTCTGTAGACCTCCGAGACAGGATTGTATTGAGGCACAGATCTGGGGAAGGGTACAGAAAAATTTCCGCAGCATTGAAGGTCCCAATGAGCACAGTGGCCTCCATCATCCGTAAATGGAACAAGTTTGGAACCACCAGGACATTTCCTAGAGCTGGCCGCCCGGCCAAACTGAGCGATCGGGGGAGAAGGGCCTTAGTCAGGAAGGTGACCAAGAATCCGATGGTCACTCTGACAGAGCTCCAGCGTTTCACTGTGGAAAGAGGAGAACCTTCCAGAAGAGCAACCATCTCTGCAGCACACCACCAATCAGGCCTGTATGGTAGAGTGGCCAGATGGAAGCCACTCCTCAGTAAAAGGCTGCCTGGAGTTTGCCAAAAGGCACATGAAGGACTCTCAGACCACAAGAAACAAAATTCTCTGGTCTGATGCCAGTATGGCAAGCGTCATGTGTGGAGGAAACCAGGCACCGCTCATCACCTGGCCAATAGCATCCCTACAGTGAAGCATGGTCGTGGCAGCATCATGCTGTGGGGATGTTTTTCAGCAGCAGGAACTGGGAGACTAGTCAGGATCTAGGGAAAGATGAATGCAGCAATGTACAGTGACATCCTTGATGAAAACCTACGCTCTGTAACTCAGACTGGGGCAAAGGTTCATCTTCCAACAGGACAACAACCTTAAGCACACAGCCAAGATAACAAAGGAGTGGCTCCGGGACAACTCTGTGAATGTCCTTGAGTGGCCCAGCCAGAGCCCAGACTTGAACCCGATTGAACATATCTGGAGAGATCTGAAAATGGCTGTGCACCGACACTCCCCATCCAACCTGATGGAGCTTGAGAGGTCCTGCAAAGAAGAATGGGAGAAACTGCCCAAAAATAGGTGTGCCAAGCTTGTAGCATCATACTCAAAAAGACTTGAGGCTGTAACTGGTGCCAAAGGTGCTTCAACAAAGTATTGAACAAAGGCTGTGAATACTTATGTACATGTGATTTTTTGTGCTTTTTATTTTTTATAAATTTGCAAAGAATTCAAACAAATTTCTTTCACATTGTCATTATGGGGTATTGTTTGTAGAATTGAGGGGAAAAATTTATTGAATCCATTTTGGAATAAGACTGTAATATAACAAAATGTGGAAAAAGTTAAGCGCTGTGAATACTTTCCGGATGCACTGTAAAAACCATGCGAACGTCATAAGTTGACCTCAGACAACAGTATAAAAAAATAAAAAAGCCAGTTCATGACCCCTTTAAAATATCTAAACATCTTTGAAACAAGATGCATTTACTCACACAAAAGATATTAAAGGCATAGTTCTCCCCAAAATGAAACTTGTCATCATGTACTCACCTTCATGTTGTTCCTAACCTGTAATTCAATGAAAGTCAAAATGGTTCAGTGTTGTTTTGGACCTCGTATTTGTGTTACACAGAAGAAACTACATACAGCATATGAGTTTGGAACAGTGGTTAAGGTATGAAAAATTACAGCACATTAAAGCAGTCTAACATCTAGAATGTCACTAGACTAGGAAAAAATGGTCTTTTCATAAAAAGAAAAAAAAGAAAGAAATCGTAGGAAATACATGTGCTTGTGAAGGACTTGCACACAAGGTGCCCTTGCCTTTTGTTTACTTTGATGCATGTATTAATTGCATTTAGAATCTCAATGTCATCATTAATAAGCTGAGAATGCATAAAGAAACTGAACGTATAAAGAATGCAGTTGGGGCATTAAGTCAAAAGAAAGGAGTGAATAATAAAAAGCGAGTTCTTTTGACAGTATTAATATAAAAGCCCCTTTATTTAATTTTGAAAACGCGAGAAGCAAATTTGCCGCCTGCTGTGTGAAGAAAAACTCTATATCATCACTGAATGAAAAATTGAAAAAAGCCGTCTGTTTTTTTTTTCTTTTGTGTGTGTGATTCCAACCTGTTCCTCCTAAAAGAAAACAGAAATTAGGTTTTTATTTCCCCTCCTATATATTTCTGATAGTTATTTTATTGCTGACATGCGACGAGTCCAATATAAGTAATATTTTTTATAAGCCAATTCCAAAGAACACGTCTGTCACACCAAATGAAACCAATCATTCTCGATAACACCTCCACAGGTGTTTCGTTGAGGTTCATTGACTTATACCCGAGAAAGCTGTTCTGTCTAACTTAAAGGAAGCATTTGTCTCGAGATCATTTGCTATCACATAAGTTATCTCGCTCTTACTCGGGGTACAGCTGCTCTTACCTGCACTCGTGAATGCAGTGATGGACAGCTGTCTTTCCTCATTCGCCTGGTGTTTGGATTTCATGTGATTTCTTATTGGGTCATGATATTATGATAACTATAATTTATTTAATTAAAAGTAACTCCATTTTGCAAGATCATTTTCAGTTTTCATTTAAGTAATTTGAAACATCGTGAGGCAGTCGACGACATTATGTGATCAAATCAAGCGGCAACCTCCCCTAGTTTCTCTTGAAGCCAATACGGAAGTGACTTAAACTGCAATTCATCGACTGGCCGCTAAAGACAGGCTCCAGAAGGGAGCAGAATCTCATTGAGCCCCATGTTAAAATGCCCAACTTTACAGCAGAAAAAAACATGTTTACAACCTGGTACAAATTGTGGTTTTGGTCTATACGACTGAATTTGCCCTTCATGACAACTGTGAGGAGGGTGAATTTTTTTAAACTCATTGGTTTACATTATATAAAGCCTTACAGTTCTGCATAATTAAGGGCATGGCCACTTTGAGTGACAGATGGACAGCCATTTATCTGCTGTCTGTTAGTCATCGTGTCACCTCAGCTCTGCCCACGTACCGCCTCTTTGTCCATTTTCTGTTATACGGGAGTGACGCGCTACCAAGATGGCAATGGCCAGCTTGTCCCTACTTTACACTTCAAAACTGCTCTTCAGAATCCTATGGGTGACGTCACGGACACTACATCCATATTTTTTTACAGTCTATGGATCAAATACAATCAACGTATTATCCCGCTCCACAGCGCCACCCTGTGTATTTAGTTATACTGCGAGTTTTCGAGGAATTTATCATGGATTCACTGCATTTACGGCCAGCAAAGCAACCATTGCCGGAGCCAGCTATGAGGTCACCGAGGTCCGGACCTCTGTATTTTCCCGAGGTGTATATAATAAATGTTGTGAATGAAATGCCTAATATAGTATTAACACTACTTTAGTGCTGCAAGGATATAGCACAGCACCAAGATCTTCTCATCGAAGAGCTGCCTCGGCGGTCTGTCACCGCTCGTCAATGTCAAAATATTTGAGATGACGAATCAAATCAAAGTATGTGGGCTTTATGTTCACAGAAGATGCTGAGCGCGAATTCCAGCTCAACGCATCTGTCAACGGACATATAAAGTGCGAGTGTAAGTAGCTAAACTTAACGTCATATTTGACAGCTGTTTTAGGATAGAAATGTTAAACAACCAACAAAAATAATAAGGTCAACCAATAAAATTGTCTAATTTTTAATTAAAAATAGGCTTATAATTTACGTGATTCATGTAGCTAATAATGTAATAATTAGTAACTGTCAATGTGAGGGGAAAATAAACATTAACAAACCCGATTTCTTCAGATCAGGCATAAGATAATGAAAGTGTAGGGGAGAGCGGGGCACAACGCTTTTTTGACTTTCTCAGTTTGTGTAAATGCACTTAGAGATTAGAGTATGTATTTTTCCCACATTAATTTCACACGTCTAGTACAATTATGTGGTTTTGTTTCATTAATACAGTGTATACTTTTTTCTTGATTTACCCCGAAAGAATGGAAGTGAAATGTGACAACATGCCCTATAGGTGGGGTACATTGTAACATGACCAAGTGACAGCTTAAAATGTTATCTGATATAATAGAATAACAAAAACAAGACAAACTAAAATATTTTGTTTATTTAAAAATAAAAATACAAATTTTTACTATACAACTATACAGCATAGTTCAAAACATATTACAGTTAATAATTAATAACTTCTGAACATTGACTCTCAGTATTTATTCACATTTTTCTCATGGTTTCTCAATAGAATTCATAAAAGTATATAATATAATATCATAGTTCTAATAGGGGCTCATTGTAACGCAGTGTGACAACATGCCCCACCTGCGTAACTGGGATTTAACCCCGGCTCGTGTCTTCTGCTGGTTAGATCAGCATTAAAGAACTATCTCAACTGTTAAATAACAGATATAAGATTAAAATAATATCAGATTTGTTGAGTTTTAAATAAACACACACACACAAAAAAATTTACAGAGATATGCTATGGTTAAATAAATGTTCGATGATATCTTCCAAAGCTTTTTAAATTTTGGCGCAATTTTTTCTCTTTATAGTGTTGATATGGCAACTAGTAAATACACTAAGTTTCGTCATCCTGGCATGTGTGGAAAGTTTTAAACCATATGTGTTACAACTAACCCCGCGTTAGGTTGTGCCCCGCTCTCCCCATACTTATGTATTAATTTAAGTTGTCTAAGAAAATTATTAATAATACATAGGCTAAATATCAGTTGACCCTATGTTTACTTTCTTCACGGACACAGACGAAAATGTAAAGACTATCAGTCAAAGCTCAGCTTTAGGAGGTTATTGACAAATAACCTATGATATGGTTTTGAAAGCTATTTATTATTCATTTTTTGGCCTTCAAACGTCTTAAAAATGCACATATGTAGATCATTGAAATCAAAATTTTCTGAGGGGGAGCATTCCCCCCAACCCCCCTAACTACCTCAAATTTGGGACCTCACTGGTTTTAAAACCCTGCCTACAGCCCTGAAATCAACGTAGTAAAATTCGAATAGTGTTTTTATTTTCCGAATATTAATTACAGATCGAATATTCGACTATTCATGCACACCCCTGGTTCAGTGCTGAGGTCATCCGTGTTATTGTGCTAGCGTGGGTGAAGATTAGTAACACTGAACAGTGTCTCTAGGCAAACCATCATGATTCAGAGTTTGTAAAATCTGAAGGAGTGACTAAAGAGACATCAGACTTTTTTTGTGGGCCCACATAGGATAAATTCCTTTTACTACTGTGCAAACATACTTTTATTTATATACGTGTTCTTTGTATCTAATCCACATAAAAGATAAAGAAAAGAAAAAAACAATGTAGGCCAGGACATTATTTCAGCCATGGGAAATTAGTTACGAGAGCTTGATAACATCATCCTAGAAGCAAAGTCGTTTCAGAAGTGGATTACCTTTGTGGACATGTTTTGATGAGGGATTATGAAGGAAAATATTTTATTTTTATTTGGAATATTGTGCACTGAATTGTATACAACCATCATGCACATTAACTCTTTCCTTGCCATTGACAGAATGTTCTGGCAGTCCATGTTTTCAGTGTTATACAGTAGGGGGTGCTGTTACGCATCTTCTGAAATAGTACAGAAATTCTGGACAAAGCAAAGAAGCAGAAATAAGTGATAGAAGCATTGCTTATGCACATGTAAGTTAACATGATAAAATATTAAACATAAATCAAAACTGCCTAATGTCACCAAATTAAATTTTTGGGGTGTTGATTGAGTCTATGTTTTGATCATCAATGGTTGGTTGTAGCGCTATCCTATTGCGTGCAGAGGGAATTTGAAAGACAACCGTTTATCCCGCCGCTCGGATTGAGCCCTGCCAATGGTGTGTTCCCAGACCCAACATCTTGATGTGGGTTGGGCTTGTCAGGCTAGGTGTTTTTGACTTTATACACTATATTGTCAAAAGTTTTGGGATGCCTGCCTTTACATGCACATGAACTTTAATGACATCCCATTCTTAATCCGTAGGGTTTAATATGGAGTTGACCCACCATTTGCAGCTATAACAGCTTCAACTCTTCTGGAAAGGCTTTTCACAAGGTTTAGGAGTGCGTTTATGGGAATTTTTGACCATTCTTCTAGAAGCGCATTTGTGAGGTCAGGCACTGATGTTGGACGAGAAAGCCTGGCTCGCAGTCTTGCTCTAATTCATGCCAAAGGCATTCTATCGGGTTGAGGTCAGGACTCTGTGCAGGCCAGTCAAGTTCCTCCACACCAAACGTGTCATCCGTGTCTTTATGGACCTTGGTTTGTGCACTGGTCCGCAGTCATGTTGGAACAGGAAGGGGCCGTCACCAAACTGGTCCCAGAAAGTTGGGAGCATGAAATTGTCCAAAATGTCTTGGTATGCTGAAGCATTAAGAGTTCCTTTCACTGGAACTAAGGGGCCAAGCCCAACACCTAAAAAAAAACAAAAACATACCATAATCCCGCCTCCAACAAACTTTACACATGGCACAATGCAGTCAGGCAAGTACCGTTTTCCTGGCAACCGCCAAACCTAGACGCCCAGTGAAGCGTGATTCGTCACTCCAGAGAACACGTCTCCACTGCTCTAGAGTCCAGTGGCGGCGTGCTTTACACCACTGTATCCCACACTTTGCATTGCACTTGGTGATGTAAGGCTTGGATGCAGCTGCTCGGCCATGGAAATCCATTCCTTGATGCTCTCTTCTTGAGGTAATCTGAAGGCCACACAAAGTTTGGAGGTTTGTAACTATTGACTCTGCAGAAAGTTGGCGACTTCTGTGCACTGTGCACCTCAGCATGTGCTGACCCCGCTCTGTTATTTTACGTGGTCTACCACTTCATTGTTGAGTTGCTGTTGTTCCCAATTGCTTCTACTTTGTTATAATACCACTAACAGTTGACCGTGGAATATTTAGTAGTGAGGAAATTTCACGAATGGACTTATTGCACAGGTAGCAACCTATCACTGTACCACGTTTGAATTCACTGAGCTCCTGAGAGTGACCCATTCGTTCACAAACGTTTGTAGAAGCGTCTGCATGCCTAGGTGCTTGAATTTATACACCTGTGGCCATGGAAGTGATTGGAACACTTGAATTGAATGATTTGGAGGGGTGTCCCAATACTTTTGGCAATATAGTGTATCTCTTGTTACTTATCTATTTCTCATAGTTCATAGTTCATACTTCATATTTTACAATTTCAACTTTGTCTTCATATCTCACATTGTGATTTTGTTGTTGTTGTTGTTGTTAATTGTTAACTTTTATTTTAAACTCCATTTCACAATAACCTGTTTTATTGTTTTACTCTGAGGCAGAAATAAACTTCCATATCTGCTATAACACCCACAAGTTGCCTGTTCTGTCGTGACTATTATCAATACAAGCCGCCAGACTCACAATTGCAACAAAAATACATTGTCTCACATTCTCAATTGCTATATTTCAACATTGTAGTTAAAAAAAGTAAAGATTACCCCTGTTTATAAGGAAGTTCATTAAAACCAGCTTATTTTACACTTCAAACGCACTGTGCAGTTTAGTTCAGAACTTTAATACAATGCAGTGAACATGCAGGCGAAGAGAAAATAAAAACAGGCGACTGACATACGCCTACATGAGAACACACAGAACGATATGCCCACACACTGGTAGGTCTGCACCACACTGCGTACTGTAGCAAATAGAAGTCTCACACTATTTAATGAACACAAAATCAGTAGCAGTTCCACACACACTGTAGACAAACCACAGGCTTGATGGCGTGGGAGTGTGTGATGCAAAGATGCTTGTTTCCTGTAATTGATGAAGACAAGTGAGGATCTGAACTGACCACCGAAGATAGAACTCAGATTAAGGCTTAATCTGGCTAAACTACGGGAGGTCCTGCAGAGAAAGAACAGCGTAATTGGAATGGGAAAGAACGTAATTGGAATGACTACAAACAAACGTCTCCCTTGCTTTTCACTTTAAATTGGAGTAAAGGCTTTAAACGCAGACATTTTCTCTTGCTGCTTGGGGCTCTTTCACAGCAAAGTGTGTTTGACGTCAGAGTTTGGTGTGAAAATGGTTTTCTGACTTGAGATGGCTTGGAAAGGTGATCATGTGAAAGGTTCATGTGAACTCCTCCAGTAGAGTTTTGCGATTTGGTATAAAAGCAAAAAGTCTCATCCCATGGAAGTGATGTATTATTTCTCAGAGCTCTTGTCTCTGAATCAATCACTTCCAAGGAGCAGCTCACATTCTTGGGATTTTATTTTTCACTACACTTTTTCACTTTTTGTCTTATTTTCCAGTGAATGTATTGAAAAACAAGATGAATGTACAGTACTTGAGAAGCAGTACTGCAAAAGACATTCAACGACAGAGAATGCATCTACACTATAGCGTTTAAAACGGGTGAGAAAGAAATAAATACTCTTATATTCAGCTAGGATGCATTAAATTGATCAAAAGTGAGAGTAAAGACTTTTGCATTGTTTCAGAATATTATATAAATGCTGTTCTTAACTCTTTCCCCGTCAGCGTTTAAAAAAAAAGATGCCAGCCACTGCCACATTTTATTCTAGCTTCATGCATTCCTTTTTTATCAACACTTGAATATGGGTAAGTTTCTTAAAAAAGCAAACATTATGAACAAAAAGCTGACAAAATCACGTTTTTGTCAAAGACTGCATCCAGATCAGATTCAGAACGATGATCAAACACAGGTGGAGTAGATCGAGTCCATCAACACCCCTAATGCTTGCACAGTCCTAAAGCTCGTCCTGGGTCGACATTTCATTCAGTAACAGTTTTGATTTATATGATGTTTAATCTTGATGATCACGTTATTTTACCTATGCATCTGCTTACATATGATCGCTTGTTTTTTTTGCATCTTCTTCACGTGTGTTTTGATCAAGAGATTCTGTACTCATTCAGGAGATGCATAAAAGCGCCCCCTAGCGTATAACAGTATGTATGTATGTATATATATATATATATATATTAGTTCACCCAAAAATGAAAATTAGCTCATGATTTACTCATCCTCAAGCCATCCTAGGTGTATATGGTATTCTTCTTTTAGACTAATACAATCAGGGTTATATTAAAAAATGTCCTGGCTAATCGCCTGCAAACAACTTGACCCGCCTACAAACACATCATTTTACTGACGACTGCTTCGCCAATTTTGGAGTTCAACGTGGGATTTGCAAACCACTTGCTCTTGAAAGATGGGTCAATACCCAGTTTATTTGGACCAGCTTGCTCCTCAGAATCACAACCTGTTAGTGTGAATAATTACTGATGTATATATTTCCTACCGGGTGTTCAAAATATGTAGTTTTGTGTTTTTTATTGTGTAGGTCTCACCGGCTAACTCACTTTATTACTGTCATACTGAAATACTTCTGGTAATCAGCTGTGGGCCACTGTTACCTAAAACTGTGTCTATTAATGCAGATTGTATGTCGTTCTTACTACTTTGAGTAAAGATAAAGGATGGAGCAAGATTTGTTTTGCAAACTTTGATGTTACATCAATCATTCAAGTAAGTGCTCAGCTATTATTTATACAGTTCCCACATGTGCACCGCATTAAATTAGAAATAGGCTACACACACATCGGTTTCACGAGTTCACACTTACATATAATTTAGAGGGAGTAAAGTTTAAATGCATATTTGGCGTGCTGTCCGGGGGGAGGGCTCCGAGCTTGGAATTTGTGTATGCAAGTGGTTAGAACTAGAAGTGTGGAGAAGGGGTGGTGAAGGGATGCTGATAAACTGTCAACAAACGGAGGCAAGACTGCTGAATATATATACCTTTTATTGTTGATTGGCTGAGTGCTCTCCACCCGTGATCGTTTTCTGAACGTGCTCCCCCTGAAATGTGTTAATAAAACATAATTTGTTGATGGACGTACATTTGTTAATGTTGATGGTGAGGAATTACAGCTGCAACATCTCATAATGTACCTCAAAATGAGTAGTGTATCACTGAGAAACATCCTGCTCAAGTCGTGCGATGGAGGTTCGGGTTGAATAACTAGTTCTTCCAATGTTTCATCATTTGACTCGTGCTGGGATTGATATGGTAAAAGTTGTCGTTACTGTCTTTACAGTGTGTATAATCGATGAGGTTTGAGGAAACCTTGTGAGCTGAAGTTCATTTATAGCAATGGCCGTTTGTTTTCCGACGTGCACTTCAAGCGATAGACCAGGAAAGGAGGGATTTAGAGAGACTGATTCATCCAACGAGTCGTTTGAGAATCATTGTGGTGATGTGCACTGTATTAATGAATGTATGTGCACTGTATTAATGAAGGTGTTTTTTGACCTTTGATGCATGTAAACCTGTTGTTGGAGACATCCAAAACAAAACCTCAGATGACATTGCTATTGACAAATGAACATATCACGATCCATTTTAATACACTTTTGTTCAGTGTAGGCCATGAATAGTTTGGAGTGCTAGTCTGATTTTTCTTGGCAGCGCTGTGAAGCTTCAAGCTGAGCCGCGTTTGAGGAGCTACATGTATGAATCTGGCTTTTTGTAAAGCTCTACGCTCATTAAATGAAATCCCTGAACCACCTGCTTACTTTTTATGGTGTTTTGCTTATTCAGAAGTTGTTTATTTCACAGACACATTAGGGCAAAATGTACTGTAAATTAAACATCGCCCATGCGAGAGGTCATTTGTTATCCACTTCAGGGCCCTTGGGATATAATGAGTCTGTAATGCTGCATTCACGCTGCGTCTTTTCTTCACGATGTGAGGTAAACGGCTTCCTTTTAGCTTTTGTTACTAGACATGCATACATACACCGCATGACCACCCATCCACCTAAACAAAACCCCTGTACGCACACATTTAAGAGCGAATGCTAATTATCTCAGCTGGCATCACTGCAGTCTGGCTGAACCTGTGAATATGGCTTTTCTACATTTTTTTGTCCTGTAGTAAAGGTTTCCATTCTAGTTCAGGCTGGTGGAAAAAAGAGGCCTGCTTGTTAAGCTAGTTAACCCTCTGAACCCGAAGAACGTGCCCGCGCATTTTTCCTCATGACAGTGTAAAACAACTTAAAATACTCCGTCATTTTTGGCCTCACAGACATGAACGATATGTCTTTACAAAGCTTAAAGTGTCTACTTTTATTTATGTACACTCAAAATAAAAACTAAATGTTGTTCTTTTCGCTAAATAAAAGAAGCAAACAGGATGCACGTTCTCCTGTCTGTCTCCCTGTAAAGTCCACTCTGAAATGCGTCTGAAAATGAACTCAGAACTCAGAGAATACTTGCCACACAGACACGACAAATATCTCGTTATAAAGCCTGGAATGTCTTTTAAATGAAGTCATTTATATAAAAAACAAATATTCTCTGTTTATGTAATCCGTATGAAAACAGTGAGAGGTCCAGTTTCTCAAGCGGAGCCTCATTATCTTTAATGTGACCACACCCACGCGCGCGCAAAGCGATTCACATGCAAATCGTCCACGAGGAAGGAACGTCTTCATCATTCAGAAGACACGCTGTGAGTTTACTTTGGATTTATATTAGAAGAACGCGATTTTAAGATGAGAATTTTTAAGGTAAAACATTTCTTCTCACTTATATTAGCGTTATTGCTGCATAAACTTCTCATTGTAGGCTACTAGTTGAACTATTGCCAGACTAAAATGTGTGAAATCAACGGAAGCATGTTGAAATATGAAATAGGTAGGCAACCTTTCAATGCTAAATAAAGATACACGTACGGCATGAGGATATTTTTATGCTCTATAATATTAAACAAAGCATGATATAAAAGTAGGGTTGCCAACTGTCCTGTATTAGCCGAGACGTCCCGTTTATTGGGCCTAAATGTCCCGTACATGACTGTCCTGTTTTTTGACTGGTACGCTGATGTAACCATGCACTGACTAAGGGGCCGTTCACATATGTTGCGTCTTTTGCACGCTCAAGTTCGTTATTTTAAATAGAGAGCTCAAATAGAGAGACTAATTAGTTTTCGTTCATCTTGCACTGTCCCTGTTTGCACTTTTGCCCTGTATTTTTTTTACCACTGCTCTAAGTGTTGTTTTCATGTGTAAATCCAAGTATACACTACCGTTCAAAAGTTTTAGAGTTTCTAATGTTTACAAAAAAAAAGTCTTCTGCTTAACAAGGCTGCATTTATTTGATCCAAAATACCAAAAAAGTATTTTTATAATTTAAAATAATTGTTTTCTATTTGGATATATTTTTAAAATGCAATTTATTCCGGTCTTCAGTGTCATATGATCCTTCAGAAATCATTGTAATATGCTGATTTGCTGCTCAAGAAGCATTTCTTATTATTATGAATGTTGAAAACAGTTGTGTACAATTTATTTCAGGATTCTTTGATAAATAGAAAGTTCAAAACAACAGCATTTATCTGAAATAGAAATCTATTGTAACATTATACACTACCATTCAAAAGTTTGGGCTGAGTAAGAGTTTAGTTTTTTTGTTGCTGTTTTATTTTTTGAAAGAAATTAATACTTTTATTCACAAATATGCCTTATATTGATAAAAAAACACAAAGACATTTATAATATTACAAAATATCTGTATTTCAGATAAATGTTATGCCAATAATCAAAGATTTAACCCTATGGGTGAATCCTAAAAAAAAAAGAAAAAAAAACTGTTTTCAACATTCATAATAATAATAAATGTTTGTTGAGCATATATATCAAATCAGCATATTAGAATGATTTCTGAAGGATCATGTGACACTGAAGACTGGAGTAATGATGATAAATTTGTCTTTGATATTACAGGAATAAATTACACTTTACCATGTATTCACATAGAAAACATTTATTTTAAATTGTAAAAATATTTCACAATATTACTGTTTTTACTATTTTGGATCAAATAAATGAAGCCTTTGTGAGCAGAAGAGACCTATAAAAAAAAACATACAGATCTAAAACTTTTGAACGGCACTGTAGGTCTAAAGTCTTTATGTAAAGAAAATGTATAGTCAGATTGCTTATTTTAAATTAAACGTGATTTTGTGAATTAGCTACAAACAATACATTCAATCATTAAATCTCCTCACATTCATTATAGTTCCCTCTGTCACATTCCTCATTCCTCAGGTGTGAATTACAGCATTATTCATGATGATCCACACCCTCCCCGCATACAGCTATTCTGACAACAAGTGTCTTACAAAAGTTAAATGGCCATATTGTTTTATGAATGAGTGATCAAAATGGTTTTCACATTGTTTTGAAGAAAAAACTCTCACAACATCCAGTTCTGAAAAGCCTTGTGAACAAATGTTTAAAGTGTGTTAGATGGGCTTATTTCAGTGATTTAACATTTTAGTTTTTTCAAAAACTACGCATAAACATTATTTTCTCAGAACTACAAACTTTTATGTACATGTTGCTCACATAGCCCTGTTTGTGCTGAATAGAGTGTAATCAGACTTTAGCCATTAATATGATTTAAAGCAACTGAAAAAAGCACAAATGTCAGAGCATGTCAAACTTCTTCAGGGCCACAAAATATCCTTAGGGTCCAGAGGGTTAAAATGCTTGATGGGGACCCACATCCCAAAACACTTCCAGCAAAGCTGGTCATTTCACATTAACAAATATAACATTTTTACTTTTGACCCACATTTGAAGCGGCTGTGTGTTGCAGAGCAGAAAGTGTGAAGTGCTGTTGACTGATGCATGAGACAAGCTAAAGTTTTTTTTTCTAGGTGTTGAGAGCGCATCTATTGCTTTATGCGTCGGTTACTCTAACTTTTCAGCTCCACGGCAATGGCCGACTTCCAATCGCCTTGCAAGCGCTGGCAGTGCTACAGACTGTGAAGGTGCTTAATACAAACTCATACACGCTGGAAAAGTCCCGCGGGCTCTCGAGGGTGAGACGCATGCTCACAGTGGCACTGCCAACCAATTAGGAAATAACTCCCCAATCCTTAAACACAGCCTCTCAACAGGCAGGGATTTAGGGAAAATGTGCTAACTGTGTGTGCCTGTGTGTGTGTTTGTGTGTGTAGTTTAATAATAAGTTTAGTTATTATATGGCACATGTTCAACAGGATTGCAATGAAATGTTTTTTTTTTTCTTTTGTTTTTTTTCTGCAAGCTTCCGTGACATTTCTAGCAGGAGTCAGCAGCAAGATGCTTCTAGTCACAGACATGAATTACCCAAGGTGCAAAATAGAGTTAATGGGTCAACCCTTGAGTTTGTTTTTTTGTATTTATGCCGTTTTTACCTAAATCCTATATGATAATATATATATATATACACTCACCTAAAGGATTATTAGGAACACCATACTAATACTGTGTTTGACCCCCTTTCGCCTTCAGAACTGCCTTAATTCTACGTGGCATTGATTCAACAAGGTGCTGAAAGCATTCTTTAGAAATGTTGGCCCATATTGATAGGATAGCATCTTGCAGTTGATGGAGATTTGTGGGATGCACATCCAGGGCACGAAGCTCCCGTTCCACCACATCCCAAAGATGCTCTATTGGGTTGAGATCTGGTGACTGTGGGGGCCATTTTAGTACAGTGAACTCATTGTCATGTTCAAGAAACCAATTTGAAATGATTCGAGCTTTGTGACATGGTGCATTATCCTGCTGGAAGTAGCCATCAGAGGATGGGTACATGGTGGTCATAAAGGGATGGACATGGTCAGAAACAATGCTCAGGTAGGCCGTGGCATTTGAACGATGCCCAATTGGCACTAAGGGGCCTAAAGTGTGCCAAGAAAACATCCCCCACACCATTACACCACCACCATTGCTCTTCTATCAGCTTAAATCAGTCGGCCCATTCTCCTCTGACCTCTAGCATCAACAAGGCATTTACGCCCACAGGACTGCCGCATACTGGATGTTTTTCCCTTTTCACACCATTCTTTGTAAACTCTAGAAATGGTTGTGCGTGAAAATCCCAGTAACTGAGCAGATTGTGAAATACTCAGACCGGCCCGTCTGGCACCAACAACCATGCCACGCTCAAAATTGCTTAAATCACCTTTCTTTCCCATTCTGACATTCAGTTTGGAGTTCAGGAGATTGTCTTGACCAGGACCACACCCCTAAATGCATTGAAGCAACTGCCATGTGATTGGTTGATTAGATAATTGCATTAATGAGAAATTGAACAGGTGTTCCTAATAATCCTTTAGGTGAGTGTATATATATGTATGTATGTGTGTGTATATACTGTATATATATATATATGTCCTTATAAATATTTTTTAAATATATTTTATATATATGTATTATTTAATAGTTAATGTTTTTATATTTTATAAATGTTACTGTATAATAATAATAATATTAATAAAAAAAATATGTTTTGCTTAATATCTATATGATAATGTTTATTATTTTCCAATATTGTGTGTGTGTGTGTGTGTGTGTATATATATATATATATATATATATATATATATATATATATATATATATATATATATATTTATTTATTTATTTATTTATTTTATTTTTTTTATTCTGTATGTCCATATATATTTTTCCTGTAAAATATATTTAATATATAATATTTATTATAATAGTTAATATATTTATTTATTATTTAAAGCTGTAGACCGTAAGTTTTGTCTCTGTGTCGCCATCTCTGTTTGAAACCTGCATTTGCAGTTATCATCTGTACGTGAGTTGTGCGTCGGCGCGGCTCTTAAGCGCGGATGAATCTAATGTTTTGAGGAGTTTGTGTGGCTGTCATTCATTTACCACACCGGTGTGGATACTGCACTTCAGAACCACATATTCTACGTCTTGGAGTATAATCTAAATAAGAATTGTCACTGGAAAATGTCATCTGAACAAGTAAGTAACATGTCTGCCACTTTTGGGAACAAAACATTACAATAAATCGCGCTACCAACGGTGATTAAATCTTATGATTGCTTCGTTATAACATCAAACTGCGAATTATTATTGCTATACTTTGTTTTCAAATTGTTAATTTTAACTGCATTAGCACTGCGTGACTAAGTGTATTTAGTGTTTATTAGCATTACCTGTAGATTTCAATTTCTGTCTAATCTTTTGCTTTTGACTACTGGTGAATCTCCAGCTGTCACTCATGATGTCATTTGGGCCTTTCTGGATTGCAATCCACCATCAAAATGATAAGTTTAATTACTCCAGCTGCTGTGAGAAAAGGCTATAAATGATCTGCTGAAGAACATGCTCCTCACGTGTGTTACTACTACTAGCCGGACTCTTTCTTTATGTATACAGACGTGTCGTAATGACGCAAAGACATGCTTGAATTTCCTGCGGTAATCCACCATACCACTTAAATTATAATACATTATTACAAGCTTACCATTGTGAATGGGGCTACGGTAAGGAGATTTTGAATACTGGCTTGTTGTCTACTTGCTCAAAAATTGATTTTGGATAATGTTTAACCAAAAAAAGTAACGGACTACAGCTTTAATTGTTTAATAATAAAATAAATAAAATAAATGTTATATAATATTTATCATATAATAATATTTTATATATTTTCTTATTTTAACTTAAAAAATATTAAATGTATTATTAATTTCTTCTTACTGCCAGATCTATATGTAGTTTTCCTAAAGCAGCAGCCTTGATGCGATTTTTGGTATGAGCTAGACAGAGCAGAAGGGATATTCCCAACATTACACTAGTAGTGTACACTAACACAATATTAACAGCAATTATAATGTGAAGGTTGATGTATGATATTTTAAATGCTGAAACACTATATATATCTGTGTGGTAAAGACAATGAGAAGTGGTCAGACTCCCTAACGTTACTCAATCCCCCAGTTACATAAGGCTGTCAGCCCTAATCATTTGAGCCAATGGGATTCGCTTTTCCTTCTTCTGTTCATACCTGACTAATTCAGTGGCACTGAATATTTTTAGACATCTGCCTCTGGTTGCTTTAATGAGGTGTGAATGAAGTGTGGGGTGTTGAAGACAAGCTATTATTTTGGTGTTGTAAAACGTGAGTCAGTGGTTGCAGTGGTGGAGAAGCTTGATAAATTATTCATTGTTTGGTGGTGTTTAAAAAAATGTTGAAATGAGAGATGTGCTGACCTGTTGCAGAGCTTAATTCAACAAGTGCCGATGCCAGTGTTAAACCCAAAGGGTTTCGCAAACACAATTGGGAAAGTCATGGAATGACATTTGTTCAAGCCTGTGTATACATATTTGTTTATTTGGCCATGTTATTTACACATACACGCGATGTGATTTACACAGGACATGTCCGAGGATCGACATCATTTGTTGTTCTTGGAACAATATTCCAGTCACCTGTATGTTGCCGGTGCTTTTAGGCTCAGATGTGATGGGTTGATAGAAATGTTTTTTTTTTTTTTTTCAGGAACAATAAAGGATGCCGATCCAGGTTCATCTCCTACATTTTTTTTTATGTTAACCTCGTTTCACTGATTCTTGAGACATGGATTAAAATGAAAAAATGTGCCAAGGAATTATTTTTTTGATCTTCTGTGTTTGGGTGCAACTGCTTGCTTCTACCTTCTTTTTTCCTTGTCTATCAGTCAGTATGTGTCAACATCATCAGATATAAAAACAATGTGAACTAATGTGAAAAAGTTTCTATAAATAATAAGAAATGTTTCTTGAGCAGCAACATCAGCATATTAGAATGATGTCTGAAGGATCATGTGACACTGAAGACTGGAGTAATGATGTAAAAAACAATTATTATTATTATTATTTTATATTGTAATATTTCACAACATACATTATGCCTTGGTGAGCATAACATCTTGTTTAAACTGATCTTATGTTACTTACATATTGTTTTAGAAATGTTCGCATAAATATATTAGATGGATGGATGGAAAGACAGATGTATGTTTGTATGTATGGATGGATCAATGGAAGGAAGGATGGATGGATCAATGGATGGATGGATGGATGGATCATTGGAAGGATGAATGGATGAATGTGTAGATGGATGGATGGAAAGACGGAGGTATGGATGGAAGGCTGTATGGATGGATGTATGGATGGAAAGATGGAAGGATGGTTGGATGGATGAATGGATAAATGGACCTATGTATGGATGGATGGATGGATGGATGGATGGATGGATGGACCGATGGAAGGATGAATGTGTGGATGGATGGATGGATGGATGGATGAATGAATGGATAAATGGACCTATGTATGGATGGATGGATGGATGGATGGATGGATGGACCGATGGAAGGATGAATGTGTGGATAGATGGATGGATGGATGGATGAATGAATGGATAAATGGACCTATGGATGGATGGATGTATGGATGGATAAATGGACCGATGGATGAATGGACCGATGGAAGAATGGATGGATGGACAGACAGACGGATAGATATAGATAATATGTATTTTTTGTAAAATTGTTGAAAATGAATTCAAAACCAATGTAAAATAATAAATATGGTGAATAATATTTCCACTTTGAAATTAATCAGATGATAAAGTGTGACAAAGTTTGTCTCAAGATGCAGTGGATTAATTACTTTGGCAGTGGTGGCAGTGTAATCTATAATGCAGTCATTGCAATGTATATAGTATATATTTTTATATTAAATGTGCGTGTATTTCTGTTGTTATCAATCAGTTCGTTGTTTATTTACAGCACTTTGTAAATGTGTGCAGGACAAAATTATTGTTGGAGATTGTTATTGATTTAAATGCCATTGCTTAAGCTAAGCACAACTACTAAACTTTAGCACAATCTATACCCTTAAAACACGGCAATAAACACACAGCTAGGTAACCATCAATATTTCATTAGCGTGCCTATTCAGTCATTTCGCAGTACATATCTGTTCATATCTGAACAGCACGGACAGCACACAAGAGCCACAATAATTCACAATCCTCTGCACATAAAATCTTTTTCCATGAAAGCCCACTATTGATTGATTTTTCCCTGGGGCTGTAATGCAACATTTGAAACCCAATAATAAAGGGGACCTACAGCTACAGCAGCATGCGCAGAGAGATTTCAGGTGATTGGTTCGTGCAAACCCAACTCAGCAGGGCAGTCAAGGTGAACGCACATGAGCATCCTGCTAATCCTATTATACATGCAAGGCAGCAGTCATTGGTGATTTGATTACTCAACCTGGGCTCAATTGGCAAATATGTGGGCCGGATACATCCTGGCATCTGCTTAGATGCTGCAGACTGAAGAGTGTGAACAGGAGCGGGTTTGGAAAGGATGAAGCTTGTCTTATCGTTACAAAATCATATTAGGATCAGCGTTATTTTAGTATCATTGAGATACTATTGTTTTTTTTATTCATGTTTCGAAGTAGTTTTTATTTTATATTTTCAGTTTTAGTCATTTAGTGTGACTAAAATGTCATACTTTGTATTAGTTTTTTACATGTCTATAAAGTTTTTATAATTTTTTTTATTAAATTTTTTGTTAACATTTTTTTATTTCAAGTAACATTTTTTTTTACATTTTAGTTAACTATAATAACCCTGGTTAGTTTCAATAATAATAATACTAATAAACACAGCAGATATGGCAAATAGGAATCAAATATTTTATCATTGTATGTGTATACGTATGTAATATTTTACATATCTTGATACATTTATCTGTTTTAGTTTCCACCCCTCAAAAAAAGAAAAAGAAAAAAGAAAATACAATTTTAATAATAATAATAATAAAAATAATTTATTAAAAATTGTGTGTGTGTATATACACTCACCTAAAGGATTATTAGGAACACCATACTAATACTGTGTTTGACCCCCTTTCGCCTTCAGAACTGCCTTAATTCTACGTGGCATTGATTCAACAAGGTGCTGAAAGCATTCTTTAGAAATGTTGGCCCATGTTGATAGGATAGCATCTTGCAGTTGATGGAGATTTGTGGGATGCACATCCAGGGCACGAAGCTCCCGTTCCACCACATCCCAAAGATGCTCTATTGGGTTGAGATCTGGTGACTGTGGGGGCCATTTTAGTACAGTGAACTCATTGTCATGTTCAAGAAACCAATTTGAAATGATTCGAGCTTTGTGACATGGTGCATTATCCTGCTGGAAGTAGCCATCAGAGGACGGGTACATGGTGGTCATAAAGGGATGGACATGGTCAGAAACAATGCTCAGGTAGGCCGTGGCATTTAAACGATGCCCAATTGGCACTAAGGGGCCTAAAGTGTTCCAAGAAAACATCCCCCACACCATTACACCACCACCACCAGCCTGCACAGTGGTAACAAGGCATGATGGATCCATGTTCTCATTCTGTTTACGCCAAATTCTGACTGTCTCAACAGAAATCGAGACTCATCAGACCAGGCAACATTTTTCCAGTCTTCAACTGTCCAATTTTGGTGAGCTCGTGCAAATTGTAGCCTCTTTTTCCTATTTGTAGTGGAGATGAGTGGTACCCGGTGGGGTCTTCTGCTGTTGTAGCCCATCCGCTGGTTGTGCATGTTGTGGCTTCACAAATGCTTTGCTGCATACCTCGGTTGTAACGAGTGGTTATTTCAGTCAAAGTTGCTCTTCTATCAGCTTAAATCAGTCGGCCCATTCTCCTCTGACCTCTAGCATCAACAAGGCATTTTCTCCCACAGGACTGCCGCATACTCGATGTTTTTCCCTTTTCACACCATTCTTTGTAAACTCTAGAAATGGTTGTGCGTGAAAATCCCAGTAACTGAGCAGATTGTGAAATACTCAGACCGGCCCGTCTGGCACCAACAACCATGCCACGCTCAAAATTGCTTAAATCACCTTTCTTTCCCATTCTGACATTCAGTTTGGAGTTCAGGAGATTGTCTTGACCAGGACCACACCCCTAAATGCATTGAAGCAACTGCCATGTGATTGGTTGATTAGATAATTGCATTAATGAGAAATTGATAATAATCCTTTAGGTGAGTGTATATATATATATATATGTCACGGAAGCTTGCAGAAAAAAAACATTTCATTGCAATCCTGTTGAACATGTGCCATATAATTACTAAACTTATTATTAAACTACACACACAAACACACACACACACACACACATATACACATATATATATATATATATATATATATATATATATATATATGTATGTGAATTTAAAGATGAAATAAATAAATAAATGTAATATTTATTAAAATAAATAAATACAAATAAATAAATAAATAAATAAATAAATAAAGTAAATTATTTTGGGTGTAAATTCAAACATTAAATACTAAATAAATTAATAAATGTAATATGTATTAACACACACATTTCTACTGTCACATGGTATTATATCCTACACCTTATGACAAAACCAGCTGCATTAAGCTGCATTTGCTGTTTGTCAAGCTGGTCCTCACACTGGTTGTCTCTGTGTCCTCCTGGGGGAAACACTAGCGATGGTACCACTCCACTTACACTGTTGTTTCAGTGCCGTCTAAGCTGCTCAAGATAATAGAGGCTGTATTTCTTCTCATCCCTCATGGATGCTTAAATCAAAATTAGATTACAGCACAGTCTTTGAACAGCTGAGTGATCATCGGGGCCAGATTCTTGCACTTGTCTTTGTCTAGATAAATGAACGCCTCGTCGTACGGCACACTGTGACAACTACGAAGTGTGTAGCCATACGAAAGAAAAATCACAAATGAGATCTGCTTAATATCTCAGCTATTTTTTTCCAGACAGCTATGAGATTAAAATGGAGATTTAGAAATCTATCTATCTATCTATCCTTCGGTCTGTCTGTCTGTCTGTCTGTCTGTCTATCTATCTATCTATCTATATCTATCTATCCGACTGTCTGCCAAAAACACATAAAATGTAAATGAATCAGAGGCCACCATAACTTTTTGAGTTGAGGAAAAGCTTGCTAAAAGCCAAGGAAGGTTACAGTCCTATTTTTCCTACCAGCATAAACAGATGTTTGGTTATCAAGCATGTGTCCCTAGAAACTTTGCTAGAGATTACACCTGCAGGCTCTGTCCTCATACCTGCTGCCTTATGAAATTGCTTGGTGTGGCCCAGTGAAGGACTTATTCGCCATTTAAAGAGCCCAACACCTGGGAGAGGGGACTCAGGCACAACCAATGCACTTATATCAGTTCATGAATTATGCAGCCGTTCATTAACGGGAGTCATTTGCCTACAGGCTATCCTCCATGTCAAGTTCAAAAATAGCCCTGTTTGTACAGTCTGCTGATGTATGTAGATTAGGAGCCATTCGGAAGTGCATTAAATGAGTATGTTTTTGTTGACTTTTCAGAAACGTTGGCATATATTATAATTTCAGGCTATAGTTTGCCTGGGATTTTATTTTATTTTATTTTATTATTATTATTATTTGTATCTGTTCTGGCTGTAAAGTAAAGAAAGCATTGTCAAAACATAAGTGCATCACCCATATGCTGAGAAGTCTAAGTGGTTACATGAATATGAGTGAATAAATATTGCCAGAGAGCAAAGAACATTGCACGTTTCCAGAATATTTTACATGAAGCTGACCCACTTAAACAGGAAAGATTTTAGCGTGTTTATGGCAAAAGCAGTTTTTTTTTTTTTTTTTTTGCTGTAACACAGTGGATTAAAAACAGTTCATTTACACCATTCAAAACACATTAGCAACCAAACAGCAACACTTTTGCAAACTTTTTTCTTCATAAATTGCAAAAGTGCTGTAACTTTAATTAATATCACATTTAAAGAATATCACACATTCAGACATTCAGAGCAGAAGCATGATTGCAAGTGTGATACTTTTATGCAACAGTTCATTAAACAGTTCATTGGGACAAATTGATGTTTCTTGACAAAGCCGTATTAATGTTTGAAAGTTTTATAAGCTTTAAATTTAGTGGAAAGAAAGAAAATTTCAAGTGGAAAGAAAGAAAGAAAGAAAGGAAAGAAAGAAAGAAATCGCTAGCATGAATTAACATGTTTTATCACATTGCTAGGATGAATTAGCATGTTTGGCTAACATGTTTTAACAGGTTGCTAGCATGAATTTGCAAGTTTCTTACATGTTCTTACACGTTGCTAACATTAATGAGCATGTTGCTAACATGAATTATCATGTTTCTAACATTATTTTGCACGTTGATGGCACTAATTAACATGTTGTTAGAATAATTTAGCACATTGGTAGTAAGTTTTAACATGTTGTTAGCATTTTGATAACATGTTGCTAGAATTATTTAACATTTTGCTATCATGATTTATCACATTTGCTGACACGTTTATAGCATGATTTACCACATTGTTAGCATGATGTAGCACATTGTTATAATTATGTTAGCCTGATTAGCATGTTTCTTATATGATTAAACATTTTGCTAGCATTATTTAACACATTGCTAGAATTTTTCTAACATGTTTTAGTATGATAGTATTAACTATGTTGTTAGCATGATTAGCTTGTTGCTAGCATGTTTTAACGTTGTCTAAGATAGTCATTAAGCTTTGCTATTGATATACAGCTTAAATACTCTGTCTTATTGTACAGAAGTTTTGACCCCCTGACTTGTCATTGTTTTGATCGTATGTTTAACGAAAATTTTAAGTCGGATCAGTTAGAAAAGATATAGCACTAGTCAGAACAGTCTGAAGGTCTGATCAGAATGTGGTGGTTGTAGCTTGAAAGCCCTAGGAGGAGATACTGTTGACATTTTTGCTAAGAATAATAATAATACGCTTAAATAGTAGGTCAACAAGAAGCCAATATTCAACTTACGTTCTGACATTCAATATCGCTTTAAATTTCATGGAAAGAAAGACATTGCTAGCATGAATTAACATGTTTTATCACATTGTTAGCATTAATTAACATGTTTTGCTAACGTGTTTTAACAGGTAGCTATCATTCTACTTCACAAGTTGCTTGCATGTTTCTAACACATTTGCTAACATAATGGAGCATGTTGTTAACATGAATTAGCATGCTGCTAGCATATATTAGTATGTTGCTAGCATGTTTTAACACATTGCTAACATTAATTATTATGTTGCTAAAATAATTTAGCATTTTGCTAGCATGTTGCTAACATGTTTTAACATGTTAACATGAATTAGCATTTTGCTAGCATGCATTCGCATGATGTTTGCATTATTTAGCACATTCTAGCACATTGCTAGCATGAATTAACATACCGTTAGCATTTTTCTAACATGATTTAGCATATTTTAATCATGATTTAACACGCATCACTAGCATTCTGTTAGCATGTTGCTAGTATGAGTTAGCATGTTCTTAGCATAATTTAACATTTTGCTAGCATGTTTTGGTATTTTGTACTAGGATATTCATTAAGCTTTGTATAGTCTTATTGTACAAAAGTTTTGACGCTCCAAAACCAGTCAAGGAGGGAGGTGAAGTTATGGCGGAAAAGGGGGAGGCATGGAGGGTCAGGAGCGGACACTGGAAGCAGGATGGGACCTGGGGCGGATCGGGTGGCCTGGGTGGAACAGGCTGGTCAGGTGGCTTGGGCCCTCTCTGGACTCTGGTCACGGGCTTGGGCCCTCTCTGGACGCTGGTCACGGGCTTGAGCCCTCTCTGGACGCTGGTCACGGGCTGGAGCCGTCTCTGGACGCTGGTCACGGGCTGGAGCCCTCTCTGGACTCTGGTCACGGGCTTGAGCCCTCTCTGGACGCTGGTCACGGGCTGGAGCCGTCTCTGGACGCTGGTAACGGGCTGGAGCCGTGTCTGGACGCTGGTCACGGGCTGGAGCCCTCTCTGGGCTCTGGACGGAGACAGGGGACGTCGCTGGGCTTTGGACGGAGACAGGGGACGTCGCTGGGCTCTGGACGGAGACAGGGGACGTCGCTGGGCTCTGGACAGAGACAGGGGACGTCGCTGGGCTCTGGATGGAGACAGGGGACGTCGCTGGGCTCTGGGCATGGGTTGACGGCCCAGATGTGGTGGCCATCCTGGCCAAAATCCTCCAGCCTCGATGCCAGTCTCCCGTACCTCTGGGATGCCTCAAAGTCCTCCTCTGCGAAGACCCCGGCCACCGGGATCTCCGACCTGGTGACCCCTGCCACCAATTCTGAGCCGCATAGCTGCAGCGCAAGAGAAGTGTAATACTCCAACGTCCAGTCAGGTTCCCACCACGGCATCCATGACCAGAGTGGCTCAGCCAATCGCCTCCGGAGCATTGCTATCTGGCACTCTTCGCCCATCCTTGTCAGGCAAGCCAACCTGATAAATTCAAGAACATAACCCTGTGCTAAGCTCTCCCTGGTGAAAGCGTGTTAATTCCCCCGCTGGATCCATAATGGGTCGGTCGTTCTGTCAGGAATCACACAGGAAATCAAAGACGGCAGGCAGAGATGAGGATCCACATGCAGGGGAATTTAATGTGGATAACAAATATAAAACAGAACAAAATAACACTCAGAAGAAAAACTAAGAAAACACAGGGAACTGCAGACACCTGTATGACATAACATTTAACAACGACCGACAGAGAACAACCTAAGCACTGGGGTATATATACACAAGGAGAACAAGGTTAACAAGATAACAAGGGGGAGTGGCAAATAGGCAACACCTGGGGAAAACTAATCATGATGAAAAACTACAAAGAACTACGAAATACCACAGGAACGGGACACAGAGAAGAACACAGAACCTAGGCACAAATAAACTTCAACATAAAAGTCCCACAGACACAGAACAGATGTGACATTGAGAAGCTACGGGGGCCGACACCGTAGTCAGAGAGAGTGACTATAGCGCTCTGTAGAGAAGTTTGTCCGTTTAGGGCTACTGTAGAAACATGAAGGCGCAAAATGGCAATTTCACTGTAAGGGGACCCGCGGAGTATGTAGATAGAAATGGCTCATTCTAAGGTAATAAAAACATAACAGTTAATTATGTAAGGTCTTTATACACCACTGAAAACATAGTTATGTATATTATATTGCATTTCTGTCAATAGATCCTCATGCATACTACACACTGAACCTTTAACTAGTAGATCAGTATGTTGCATAACAAGAAGGCAATATTCAACTTACATTCTGACATTCAATATTCAATACAATTGACTATTTTTCCTCTGCCAACAGAAATAGTTCAGAAGTCAAAGCAGAATGAACCGTTCTTCACCTGCGACCAAATTGTGTTACTGAATCAATAAGCGTTTTTTGAACAAATCTGTTGAGATGTCGCCACCTACTGCCTGATCTATGTAACCTGTAGAATAAGTCACTCAACTATATTGTATTGTTTTATGTTGTTTTACTGTGTATCCTATCAGCGTTTTGTCTGGATTGGTTTGTCAAAAAATAAAAGAAAATGGAAAGTGAAATTTGAAAAGCAAGAGTGAGAGAGTAAAAAATGTTATAGAAAGGGAAGAAATAAGGTGTATTTACATACCTAGAGTGCTGCAGTTATGAAGATCACAGATCACATTGAAGCTTGCATTAGGGGCTATAACTAATGAAATCTGTGTGTTGCTTCTTTACAGACATACAGTCTGAGTATTAGCAGTTGACCTATGTGGTATTAAGAAATCCGTTTACATTTTCAAGTTATGCTCTTGATTAGCATGAAGCTCTTCTAAATCACTGGCGGATGGTTTGGCACTTATGAAAGTATTACAGTCTCAAAACCTAACCTTCTGAGGCTCAAGGTTTGCCAAATTACAGGGATTACTTTCTAATTTGCAAAGCTATTAGCATCCCATCATTCAGCACATCGTGCAGACTTTGCTGATTCACAAATAAGAGCTTAATCCTGTCTTAAAAGTTTGTGTTGTTTGGATACCTGGATTTTTGCTCAATTTTGACTGATTTAAATTGCTTAGTGAAATGCACCCTCAGTATCTATTTTATTGGTAATTTAAAGAATAAGTTAACTCAAATTTCCCTTGAGATTTTTACTTAAAAGACGTCATCATTCTATAAGAATATCCTGTTAGTTTCAGAACTGAAAACTTCCTTGTTAGTCCAAAAACAGCTTTTATTGTAATCAAGCCCAGATAACGACTAATTTAGGAATATGCCTATAGATGCAGAAGAAAATCAATGCCTACTTCATCATTGCAACGCTGGCCCCGCCCACTGGTGTGTTAGTGAGATGACGAGGAGAGAAGAGCAATACAGGATAACAAATAACAATACCTTCCAAAGGATCCTAATTCTAGGAATGTGGTTATTTGTTTTCAACAATGTGAATGTCTTAGTTGAGCATTATTTTTTTGTATACAGTACATTTCACTGTGGATTCTTTGGTAAATCAGTTACAATTTCAGCGCAGACTTTGCAAACAGACTTTTACGATATGGACTCGACAGTAATGCCACAACATGTAAGTAACTGTGTTAATTCTAATGCCTGATCTGTGACCAGTGATTTCTGATATGTAATGATTCATGTACAGTCAGATGTTCTTTGTCTATGTAAATCAAACCAGTGACTAAACGCTCAACTTCACATTGTTTCTCTTAGTAGGATGAAAATAAAAAGTTATTTAAACTGTGATTACATTATATATAGAAAGCGATGAAAGGATGCTCCCTTTGCAATTGCTGGAGCTGTCAATCAAACAGCTTGAGTTTATCAGTGACTGAGTTCTGGACTCATGCCTAAACTCCTAATAATCAACAAATCTCTTATTTACATTGTGTTTGCACTGTTGGTTATTATGAAAGCATTCGTAAGTGTGCAAAAATAGAGTGGCAATGACAAGATTGCTGCATTCATGCGCTCAACATGTCTGTGATCGGCTACAATGCTCATCACTGCAACCTTTCATGCCAAGATCTGAATACAATGCCATAGATCTAAATATAATGCTATAATCAACACTTTTTAACGATTAGTTAACATTGAGTGACTGTAATAGTAAAAACATGCTAAACGTTTTCGAGACAGTTACACATGTAATACTTGGCTATTTCATATGCAAAGATGTCAGCTAATCACAGCAGTGGGCGTTTACACTGAAGTCTCACAGCAGCCAATCATAGCAGTGGACGTTTACACTGAGGTCTCACAGCAGCCAATCACAGCAGTGGACATTTACACTGAGGTCTCACAGCAGCCAATCACAGCAGTGGACGTTTACACTGAAGTCTCACAGCAGCCAATCATAGCAGTGGACGTTTACACTAAGGTCTCACAGCAGCCAATCACAGCAGTGGGCATTTACACTGAAGTCTCACAGCAGCCAATCACAGCAGTGGCCGTTTACACTGAAGTCTCACTGCAGACACGCCCCTTCAAACAGAGCGTTTAAATCAGAGGGCTAAAATCAGGGTAGGAAAAATGCCTCCTATTTCTAAATTATGACAATTTTGATATAAAATCAAATCAAGTGTACCTCAAACACTATAAAATGATTCTCGCAGTTCATGATCCCTTTAAGTTTAATTTTGCACCATTTGAATGTTGTTCTCTTTTTACATTGCAATAAATATTCCTCTGATACATACACTAGCTGGACACTTTATTAGGTACACCTTGCTAGTACCTGGTTGGACCCCCTTTTGCCTCCAGAACTGCCTTAATACTTTGTGCCATAGATTCAACAAGGTGCTGGAAACATTCCTCAGAGATTTTGGTCCAAATTGATTTGAGAGCATCACGCAGTTGCTGCAGATTTGTCGGCTGCACATCCATGATGCGAATCTCCAGCACATCCAAAAGCTGCTCTATTGGATTGAGATCTGGTGATTGTGGATGCAATTTAAGTATACTGAACTCATTGGCATTGCATCCGAAATCGCATACTTCCATACTATATAGCAGGTGAAAAACAGTATGTGACTAAAGAAGTACAGTCAAATAAAAATTTATTCAGACACCTTCAACATTTTCTCACATTATCACAGTTTATTTGCTATAGTTTAAAAAATGCTAATAAAATAAGACAAGAACTCAGTTAAACTGTCAGAACAAATTCACCTTGATAATGACTTTGATAGAAAGGTATGTAATGGATTACAATCAACCAATCAGCTGTTAAATTTAAATACACAATTAGATAATATCAATTTAGGTCAACCAATGACCAAGCAATGCTTCATTTTGTTCAGTCTGTGGTGTAAAAGGTCGCATTAGCAATTAAAGAAAAAAACACTTCAGCAAAACATGGTCAGGTCAAAGTGTTTGAATAATGTTGGTCCCAAATTTTTGTCAATTTTACTGGTAATCCACTGTATGAAGAATTTGGGTATGTCACAATTTACTTTATTTTGCTATCCTCACTTACATAAATGAACTATAGTATGCTGCACCCACTAGTAAAAAAATATATCTGGTGTCTGAATAATTTTTGGTTTGACTGTATGTCCTAATTCACAGTACTCATAAAAGAGTAGGCTAAAAGTACCTGAATGAACTAATATTTCTGCCGAGATTCTGAGGTGTGCACACGATGGACACTTTACTATCCCATGATGCCACGGGACATGATTTATGAATGGCAGTGAAGTGACGCAACTGCCGCTGGAAGGTCACATGATAATGACAACATGGCGAATGTAGTACGTCCAGATTACATTCATACTATACGGAACATACTTTTTTAATTACTTATTACTTTATTCAAAATAAGTACCTATTCAAGAGAGTATGTGTTTCGGACACAGCCAAGAAACCAGTTTGAGGTGATTTTTAAATGCATTAAGTTGCTGATTGGTTGATTAGATATTTACGAGAAATTGAACAGGTGATAAAGTGGCTGGTGAGTGTATATATTATTGTTATTATTGTTGTAATATTTTATAATTTTTTATGTAGTTTTTGTTGTTTGAATTATTGTTTGATTTAAAGATGCTGTATGTAAGAATGACAGCTAGTGGTTGAAATGGGTACTGCATTCCAAATTCTAAATATTGTTTAATATAATTTCACCTTTATTCCACAAGGTGGCAATGACACACAATGATGAAGTGACGTTTCACTCATAGTTACTGCAGGCAGAAAACAAAAGAATAGGAAGTATCATCAGCAAAACTTGAAATAGCACAGCGATGAAGTACTGAATGCTACCAAATATTAAAGTCACTGTCACTTGATGGTTGATCTGATGAAGAAGCTGTCATTGATCAAAATATTGATTTTTAAGATGTTGAAAATGATAGTTTTGAGAATATGTTTAAGATGGTGATTATGAGCCAAATGCTAAATGTACTGTGAAATGAGCTCTGACGAGAACAGTGGTGATGGTATAAAACAGGGGTCGGCAAGAAAGTTTGGCATCGGGCCAAAAAAAAAAATAGCCGCTAGATGGTGGGCCACAACATAGACAAGGGATAATTTAAGAAATTAATTGACTAGAATTGCCTGTGACATACTGTTACAGTGTATTTTGTAACTGGTAGTGAGCTGTTACTCTGTTAAAAAATTGGATACATTAATAAATTATTATTATTTGGTAACACTTTACAATAGTGGTGCACTAATATGCATTAGTTCATGCTTAACTAATGCACAGATAATTATGAGTTAATGTATGACTCATGAAGAACTAAACCATTTATTAATGATTACTGCATCAGCAACTAATGAACATTCTATATGACTAATAGATTAAGTAATATATGAATTGCTATTAATTAAATATGACATCATGCATTAATTCTCTAATAACATATTATATTAACTAATAATGTAAATGAATGCTTTAATTACCACACTGGGTCAAAGCCATGCATTTCAACTTTCAGTTGTCTGCTTTAATTAATCATTAACTAACGATTTGCATAGGTATCATTATGTTATGACATTACTTGTTGAGGCACAGGACTATTAACTAATTGTTAAGTAATATGTCATTGTGGTTATGAGTTTTGAATTAATTTTGAATGAGTTAATAGTCATGTGCCAAAACATGTAAAGTCATAACATAATAATACCTTTGCAAATCGTTAGTTAATGATAAATTAAAGCAGACAACTGACAGTTGAAATGCATGGCTTCAACCCATTGTGGTAATTAAAACATGAATTTACACTATTAGCTAATATAATATGTTATTAGGGAATTAATATAATATGACACATTTAACTAATAACAATTTAATGATTACTTAATCTATTAATCATATAGAATCTTCATTAGTTGCTGATGCAGTAATCATTAATAAATGGTTTAGTTCTTCATGAGTCATACATTAACTCATGATTATCTGTGTATTAGTTAAGCATAAATTAATGCATATTAGTGCACCCGTATTGTAAAGTTTTACAATATTTTTTTTATTGTTTGCATGCTGGAGGTATGCTATTATGTTATGTGCAGAGTGATGTTAACATTTAAGCTAGGCGGTGAGAGAAAAATGGCACTATCAAAGAGTCTAAAAAGAGGAAAGTCGACAGCGAAAATAGGGCATACAAAGAAGAATGGAAAGTCAACTATGCATTCATCCTACCTGGTTTTGTGAATGCAAAGCCGGTGTGTCTTATCTGCAACGAATATAGATCAGACGGCACCACGAGACAAAGCATGGCACCTTTTTTTTGCTGGTTGTCTTGTCAATATTTTTGATAAAAAGGAAGTTAATTTGGTTTGTTATTGTTCATGTGTTGGTGCTGAGGCCCCGCGTTATAAGCAAACGTTTCAATGGTTCACTGTTAATTTTTTCATACCACACATTTCATGACGGCTATTTTAGAGGCGTGTCTAGCGATACATCCCACAGACTCTTTTGAATGTCTTTCAGAACTTTTCAAATTAAAAGCTCTCAATTCATCCCAAAATAAAACATTGCTGCAAAAACTTTTTCATACTTTTTTTGAAGGCAAAATCAGTAGGCTAAAGACACATTGATTGTGAGTAACTGTTCTTGTAGTAATCTCTCCGGTTTGCATCGCCCGCTTCAAGCGGTGCTCGAACCCGGGTCTTTCCACATGGGAATCGGACGCTCTAACAATGAGGCTAAAGGCTGTGACCTCTAGTGTCAGTCACTAGATCGTCTCTTACCTACACAGCTCTCACTGGCTGGCTTTCCGTTACACTATCATGACAGATCTATTTCAGAACCAGCCGCTATCAAAATAATCTGGCTGCGGGAGCGGGCCAGATATTATTGCTGGCAGGCCAGTTGCCGACCACTGGTATAAAACATCTGCTCAAGCTGAACCCTTCCAAGCTCCAAAAGGTAATGAAATATGCTTTATTTTATTCTTCTGTAATTGTTACTCTAATATCAGGAGAGTTTTATATTATCACGACAGGTAGAGATTCATCCGTGTTAGATATAGAACCGTGTCGCTAAAGACAATATGTAATAATGATTGGCGAAACATTCATGCATTTAAGGGGTTAGTTCACCCAAAAATGAAAATTAGCAGCTCAGAATGCTTACGATATTGCACACCAGTTACGCTCGTCAGACGTAGCATAAGCATTTTGAACTGCGGGAGGCGTTACACTTTATAAAGCTTGGATTAGCCAGGACTTTTTTAATACAACTTGTCTGAAAGAAGAATGTCATATACACCTAGGACAACTTGGGTGAGTAAATTATGGGCTAATTTTCTTTTTTGGGGGAACTAACCCCTTTAAGGGTTAGTTGTATTGCCCTTGCAGTTTAAAACTGCTAGAGGAAAAATCAGTAGGCCTGTCTAAGATCTACATAATTCAGTCAGCAATTGTGCACGGACCTTAGTCTAGACGGCACGCCATGAATCTTTGACGACCTTTGGCATGAACTTTGGCAAATGCAGAGACCTTATAAACTCCACTTTGATTCTTGGCAAAGTGATAAAAAGGACCCTGAATCCTACAAACTATGTTAAGCTGATTGAAGCTGGCTTTTGAGAAAGCAGTTGCCAATTTTCTGTGCCATAGGCTATCAGACGATCCATGAGCGGTCAGTGAGTGTGCCGGCTGAGGTTGAGTCCAGACAGAGAGTGTGTGGTGATGCAGAAAGGACTCGCACACAAATATAGTTTAGTGGTTTTTATGTTCTCAGAGTCCTAACATGCTTCATTGTCTTTCTTGTAGCAAGCAATTTCATAATGCAATAGTAAAATAACAGAGTAAACGCACAGGAATGAAACTATGCGATCAGTTGAGACGATCACAACGTGCAGCCAGAGTGTCTGGCTCTAAATGACCTGCGGAAAAACTCCCTGTTATCTTTAAACCTGACTCAGTGTGACATCAATATAAGAGTGCGTGACCTTTTAACCATTTCTGATGTTTTAAATAAATAGAGCAGGATTATTTCCATTTGCCAGGGAAGTTTATTTTATCTGTGTGGTCTGTTTCTTCTATAGAAATGAAAAGAGGTGCTATTTGACTTGTGGGTTTTCTGTTTCTATGTATTTGGGGTTTTCTCTCTCATCTCTCTTTCTTTCATCCCCCCTGCCGTGATGTTGGATAGCCGGCCGGAGAAGTGCTGTGGTTGCGTAAGTCATTTGTTAGCCTTCTGGTTATTTTCTAGCTTCACATCCGATGTCAAAAACATCAATTTAGAAGATGCATATTTATGCAAATGTGCATCTGAGTGGCTTCTTCAAGTAAAAGGGTTTATTTTGCTCTTTTTTTATTCTCACGTCTTATAAATGGTTATGCAAAAACATGTTGTTTTTATGGGGGGTGTTTGTTATGAATTCCTGGAATCTATAAAACCATAAGATCAAAAATTAAAAATAACGTTTTAAAGAAAAAGTAGGCATGCAAATGCAAAACTATATCAGGTTAAATAATACATGTGCTGAGAAACGTGTTCTGAGTGCTCGGGCAGGCATATGAATATTACAGGTTTAATTTATTTTGGATATAGGTTTGCAGCCTATAACAACCTTTTTTATCTTTTAATTAAAAGTTTTCTCCACATATTGACCTTTTGCTAAGCCCCTCCTACCAACTGTTGTCATATTATCAGACGCATGTTTTTTTTTGTTGTTGTTTTTTTTTATGTAAGTCACATGTGCCCTGTAGACTTTCCCTCCATAAATTATTCAACAAACAAATAAATAAATAAACACTGTGCAGGACACCATCAATACAGCAGGAAAAAGGCAGTGTTGTAGCTTGCAATTCTTGATTATACTGTATACACCAACATTTCAGTAAAATACCTTCATCAGCATTTACAGAAAATATTCAAAAATATGGATATTGTTTTCCTTTTTTTTATTGTTAAATGGCTAGGCCAGCATTATTTTAATTGTATTTATTTATTTATTTATTTATATTTTATTGTTCACACTTTAGATTAGGGTCCAATTATCACTATTAACTAAGACTATTGCCTCAATAAACTCCTAATAACTGCTTATTAATAGTTAGTAAGGTAGTTGTTAAGTTTAGGTATTGGTTGGATTAAGGGATGTAGAATATGGCCATGCAGAATAAGGCATTAATATGTGCTTTATAAATACTAATAAACAGTTAATGTCATAGTAATATGCATGCTAATAAGCAACTAGTTAATAGTGACCCTAAACTAAAGTGTTTTTTATTTATTTATTTGTATTTTATTGTATTGTTCACACTTTAGATTAGGGTACAAATGTCACTATTAACTAAGACTTTTGCCTCAATAAACTTCTAATTACTGTTTATTAATAGTTAGAAGGTAGTAAAACCACCCACACCAAGCTCATTCAGTTCAAACTAATTTGCTAATATCATTTTCTGCACCTTATTGTGTTAATATACAGTTCTGTCGTGAAGTTTGAGCGTGATTTCAGGGGTATTTGTGACAGTTTTCACAAGGGCATATGCTTGTGAGTGCATATGCGAGCACTCCCACACTCGATACGGTAAGTAAATTCTTTCTCTTTTACTAACTACCCTGAATGGTGCATGTCATACTTGCCATTCCTTCTCCACGTTGTCATGGCAACTGACTATGCATATAGACATGCCTATTAAATACTGTACCTACTAAAAGGATTCCAAATCAAAGAAAAAGATTAAAAGAAAACAACAGTCTGGAACAAAGCAGCAGGGTGGCGTTTCTCCCAAGTCTGCAGCAATTTAAAGACTATCTTAATCTCTGCATCATTGTTTGTGCAAGATTTTTGGACTATTGTCTATTTTCTGTCTGGAGGCGCAAAGTGGATGCAGCATATGTGCAGATCATGTTCATATAGTGCAGCAGTTGTGTTCTGGAAATAAACATCCCAATTATTTCTCCATAAACAACAGATGCATCTTTTGGGTTGGCATATTAGTTAAAGATCTTGCTGGTAACCAAATTTTAAACATCATGCCCCTCAGTTACAAACAAGCCCTTTGCATGTTCTTTATAAATAACTATATGAACATATTATTTATTTAATATGTCAATCATGTCTCATGCTTCTCATGCGATGCAAGGGCTACATAAGATTGTTAATGAACATTTTTATCAAATCAGATTTAACTTGCTTCTTCTGCATAGAAAAGACTGCAAAAGAGACTCTTGTGATGTAACCTATGGTATACCAAATTTATGTTTGCAGGGATCAAATATTAGATTTAAAAAGAGGCAAAGGACATAATTTGTAGGTTTGTACATCAAATCTTGTTTTGGAATCAATCACATATAATATTCTCATCCACAGGCTCTTGCCTGTTCAGCATTCTGTTAAATATCGAGTTAATACCGGAGGGTTTCATGGATAGACCATTAATCTACAGGGCAATGTGACTTTTAGTTAACAACTCGATGGGATGCAGTGGGATATCTGCATCTTATCAGCATATGTTAATTGGCTAGTTCCATTCAGACAGCAGTTAAACTCACTAATTTGCTCTCCTCAGTTAAATCAGCAGCAAATCAAGCGGCACAGAGAGTCACGCCTAGTCTGGCAGCAGCTATTAACAAGGCCACGCTTCACGTTCGAGTCAGTTGGTCAATTTTAATGGTTCAAATATGGTGAAAATTGTTCCCACTTGTGCTAATCTCTCATATGGGGCCCATTCCAGATTTTTAAATCTTCATGTACATTCATACAGTATGTGTTCATAAACCTGTTATTTTGTTGTCCAAAAGCTCAGAAAACAAGATAAGTGTTAACTTTAGCGTGTAAAATGGGTTTAAAATGAACAGCATTATCTGATTTATATTTCAAATAAATGCTGTTCTAAAAGAAAAAAAAAATACTGAATTTTTTTTTATCAAGATTCCAATAAAAATATGAAGCAGCACTACTGTTTTCAACATTCACAATAATAAGAAATGTTTATTGCGCAGCGATCATCATATTAGAATGATTTCTGAATGATCATGTGACACTGAAGACTGGAGTAATGATGCTGAAAATTCAGCTTTGCATCCCAGGTATAAATTACATTTTGAAATTTATTCAAATTACAGAGCCCCTAAAGAGACATGGTGATGGAAAAAAAATATGAGATGGGAGGAAAAATGATTTGTCAGTGCTTTGTTTTCTTTGCGAGCGTACGCAAAGTTGCTCAGGGGAACCCAAACATTTGCAAGAGAGCATTGACAAATAATTTTTCCATCTCATTTTTTTTTCCTTCAACATGTCCTTTCAGGAGCTCCTTATCAAATAGAAAACAGTTATTTTAAATTGTAATAATATTTCACAATAATACTGTTTTTTAATGTATTTTGATCAAATAAATGCAACCTTATTGAGCATAAAAGCACTGAGCATTGTTAAATGCAAACTTTAGAATTATAATTATTATGTTTTTGCAACTTAATTATAATTGTATGTGTCTTGGTTTTAATGAATGGTGTTTAAATATAAAAACACAAAAATATAGAATTGTTGCTTAGATTAATGTGTTGCATAAAGCCATTGATAGGAATCATACATTTACATTGGCCTGAAAGAAACTCACCACATTTCGGCTGTGCTTAAACTTTGTAAATACCCTAATGCATTCAAAATAAATGTAAAGTAATAAAATAAATAAATAAAAAGGCAATTAAAGGCTGTTTAGGAAAGCCAAGCAGAATGCAAAGTTATCGCAAGAGTAGTCAAGCATGTGAGTTTACAGTGGTAATCCAAAAGAAAAATGGTCTGCTTTCAATCCCCTTGTCTAGTGATGCTAACGTGTGCTGTGCTGCTGGATAAAAGAGGGAAACAGAGATTTGAGGGAATGGTAATTAAAGCCACGTTCTTTCAGAGCAGCTTTCTGAGATATGGTAAATGGCACCATTTGTAACTCACAGTAAGAATCCAGAGGCGTTCTCTCTCTGATGACAGTCAGCCTGAGATATTATGCATGCACAAACTCAAGTAAATACACTTTCAGTAACAAGTTTGGACACACTTGACTGAATGTGTTTCTTATGATTGTAAAAAAAAAAAAAGTTTTTTAGACAAATGTATTTTGTGTCTTCAAATGACTTTCTTTTTTACAAAACTTAAATTGTAATCGGATTAAGCAGCCAAAAAGTGTCCATCATAAATGAGAATCCCTGAATCGGTCATAAAGAAAATGTGCAAAAATTGTGTACAACGGCTTGTCACTGGGGCAGTACAATTAAAAGGACCACTTTGAACATTATCTACCCCTAAAAGGTGCATTTTAGTACATTAGAGTAGTATGTACACTGGAAAAAATGTGGGGTAGAAACCGTTTTTACTCAAAAATTGCTTGTAAATTTCAGAAATAAATTGAATTGACAAGTAACACATTGAATTAAACATGAAATTTTAAGGTACATAAGGACTGAAATAGTATTTATTTTTTATTAAATTTTTTTGTAAAACGTACTCCAATAATCTTTTGTTTTATTTTCAAAGATACCCTTGTGCATTTTCAAATTGTGCATCAGAATAGCTTTCCCACATTTAACTTGTTGAGATAACTCAAATATTTAAAGACCCACTGAAGTGTCTTGAAACGTGCAGCATTATTCAATGTGTTGACGTGATTTCCACTGAAACAGGAAGACAGGGCGGGACATATCGAACAGATAGTGCTTTGTTTATATCACAGCCATTGAGCTCGGTAAAGCCGCAGTTTCCTCCTAATCTCTAACTCTTTCTCCTCCTAATCTCCTCTCTATCGCTTTAAAATACAGCATTCTGTGCAGAATTCAATTGGGTCCGATACACTTTGTGGTCTGCGCAGACTCGCGCATATGATCGGCTTTGTGCTATCATGTCTCTAGACTGGAGCTGTGGCAGTTTGCGTTACACTAACACTTCATTCGCCCATTCGCCCCATACTGTATTTACACTGTCTGAATCATTCCCTATCCCCTATATAGTGCACTATGGGCCAGATTTATTAACAGCTTGCTCCAGCGCAAACCCCTCTTTTGGTGTTAAAAAAATACTGTCAGGATTTACTAAAGACACGCAGTGATAAACTAGCACTGAAAAGGCGTGGACAGGGTTATTTTTGCGGCTAACTTTATTCCATATGCATTTGTAGGAGTTTCCCTTTCAGGCACAAAATTCATGGGAGGAGGGTATTTAAATGAATCATGCAAGGGGATTTACTAAGGTTTGCTCTTGCCAATTGCGTTGGTCATTATGGAAATGATCCGGCTGCGTCCATGTTCATTAATGTGTGCATCGTCATTAGATCACACGCAGAACTGTCCACACCCATAGGGGCTTTTATGGAATTGCGCTCTTACGCTAATTTGCCCTGTTTAGTAAACCATGTAGAAAACAGTAAATGTGTGAACAAGTGGCTGATTTTAGCCACAGCCTCAGCATCTATTTATAATAATAATCTTGATTTCATGGGGACTTTAAAGGTGTCACAAGTGATTTTTTTTTTATATATATATATATATATATATATATATATTATAATAAGTTCATTGAGGTTCACTTATGGCTCATTTCCACCGAGCGGTGCGCTACAGTTCAGTACAATTCGAGACGCAAAATCCTGATCCAGCTTGCGTTTCTACAGCCAACAGTACACTTATGATAGGCGTGGTGTAGTGATCGACGTCATTCTCGCACGAAGCGACACAGTAAAAAACGATGGACAACATACAGCAGATCTTGGCATGTGTCTGTTGTCATAAGAAGAAGACACGCTTTGTTTGAGCCACAGCTGCAGGCTGCAAGGAAAAACACAGCCGAAAAAACTTGCACACGTGACGATTCTCTGTCAACCAATCAACGTTCTACAGTGAGTCTAGTACCGGACTTCTGTGCTAGGTACCCCAATGGAAGGTACAGTTTGGAATTAGGGTACCATTCACAACTTTTGACAATGGAAACAGCAAAAATTGCATACCGTAATGAACTGTACCACTCGGGGGAAACGAGCCATTGTAATGTTAATAACCTTTTTTTTTCACAAAAAAACAAAAAAAACAATTACAGACAAAGCATTATCAAATCATTTACAGAACCAATACTGTTTCATCTTTCAACAAAAGACTGTGCCTCATTTACAAAACAAAATACTCCAAACAAACATATAATTATACAAACATATAATCCTCCAACGTTATCCGGGACTTTTCCATATGTCCTGTTGTCGGTAGACTCAAAGAGTGTGGAGTAAGACAGAAACTGAACGTACATCTGTATACTGTATCTGTCAGGAAAAACAGACTTGCAAAAGTAGTGAGAAACAATATCAAACGTTTATTTAAACAGGTATTTGGCAAGGTAAGTGCAGTATATTGCAGGTAGACAACAAACAGGATGAAGCATAAGCTGTCCAATAGAGGTACGGTGCGCCACATGAACACATTCACAATATCAAAATGAGCTGTTTTTGGAGCTTGATTAAATAAATGCTTTGTTTATAATAAGTTTTAAGCTGCATATGAAACTTGCAGGATGATTTAATAGTACAAAGACCTCATATGTGTCAAAAAATCACGGCAAATTTGAAGTTAAGTTTAAAAACGTATAAATGGAGAGTGTAAAAATGGACACCATAGCAATGCTTTAATGAAAGATAAACATCTATAGATTCCCATGTTGTCCGAATGCAGTAAGCCTCTCCAAACTCTTGTGGTTTAGACTCTTACTCCACAATTTCAGCCTTTTTATCCTTAACGCTCCCATCCTGCAGTCTTCTACCTCAGACCAGGTCAGTGATGGGCCCCTACGGCATGCAATTTCCCTCCAGTCAGCTACAATCTTTGCTCGGAAAAGGAACAATGTGGGTGAGTCAGCTCACCTGCCCTCTTCACGGCTTCTTCTGGTCTGGAGACGCCAGGGAAATGTATTATTGAAATATGAAAAGAGTGAAGGATAGGTGCAGAAGGAGAGAATGGCCGTTATGTTCCGGAACCACCAACTGTCTTGACAATGAAATGATGTGGAAAAACGTATATGAACTTCAGAGAACACCAGTGAGTCTGCTTAACTTTCAGGTTAGAGGTGTGAATGGCTCAAAAACAGGTCCAAGTCATGTTTCTTCCCATAATCAATTTTTTTAAATGAAGAAACTGAAGTCTATTTTAGCACCATTAAGATTATGTTATATTAGTTTAACTTCAGATTAATTTCATTAATTTTTTTTTTGTTGCATTCACCCCCAAATAGTTCTGACATTTTTTGTCTTTTTTATTATTGTAATTTTTTATTTTTATTTTATTATTTTATTTTAGTTATTTATTTATGCAAAATGTAAGGTAATGCAAAAATACTACCAAGATAAACAGCATAATAAGGGTAGTTGACATTAAACACTGGTGACATAGAAGGTGAAGGTGACGAGCAGCATTTTGTTAATTGTTTTATAATTATTATGCACCACTTTTTAATGACCACATTAATTGAGAGACTACATGGAATATTTGCACTGTTATCAACTAATTTGTCACAGTGCTGGACCATTTAAAATGAGTTAATGAGGCCAAAATTGTAATAAAACGGTTAAAAACAGCTGTAGTGCATATAGACATGCCGACTTTTCCTTTTTACATTCATACACGTGTTAATCAAAATTCTCATTATTGTGATGCATCCTGACAATTGACATTTTTGTTTACTTGTTTGTTTGTTTTTATAAATTTGATCATTCTTATTTGGTATTTTTTAATTAGTTTAGTCTGTATAAAAGACCTTTTAAGCAAATGGCAACATTTTAAAATGCATACATGAAATAAAATTAAAACAGAACTATCCATAATGTATACATATATAATATTATTTACATTATCATTACATTTATTAATTTAATAATGACAAATTAATTAATTCATTTACTCATCGGTGCCAGATACCACAGCACACCTTCAGGGGTCTAGTGGAGTCCATGCCTCGACGTGTCAGGGCTGTTTTGGCAGCTAAAGGGGGACCAACACAATATTAGGAATAAAGGTCATAATGTTATGCCTGATCGGTGTATGTCTGACATGTTCTTGACATGTTTTGTGACCTTTGAAGTAGATTACCCAAAATATATAAAATAATAATATGGCATTACGTCTTTTAAAAAGACTTCAGTGACAGGTCCCTGCTGTGTTTCTTCAGGGTATGAAGCATTGCTCTCATGAGCTGAATCTGCTAACTGCCTTTCATTTCTCTCTCTTTGGCTCTCATTCTTCCTTCCTATAGAGCTCACATGCGAGACATCATATTGAAAAAAAAAATAAAAAAATCCTCAAATAAAGAGGGAATCAGCCGAGATTTCTCAGACTGTTTGATCATAGCTTCAGCCTTCTCTCTAATCCATTTCTTGTGCTGATGGTGCAGATGGCTAACAGGATCAAATCTCTATCCAGAAGAGAATTAATTCAATTCTGTGGCTTTTGTGCAATCCTGTACAACATCGCTCTCTTTCTCCCATTCTTTTTGGTTATTATTTTTCCCAATCCATTGTGAGTGCGGCTCACAGTAATACAAACCCTATCAAACATCTTTCAGTGCAGTTCTCTGCAAGCCAGCTGTTATAGAGTAGTCATTTCAAGAAGCTTAAAGGGATAGTTTGCCATTTGGGATCAAACTACCACTCATATTTTCTTCAGAAAATCTAGCTGAGTTATAATCTTCTTAAATTCACATCACCAAATTATAAAACGCCCATAAACAAAAGAAACACTCAGCAGCCGATGGCCCATTCCATCTCTCAGATTCCTCATTTGCAAACCAATCAAACTGTAATGTGTTTAGCATTCTGCAATGAGTTTTATTTTGTCTTCATTGAGCAATACCTCTGCCATTGATTCATTGATTCAATGCCTCAATCCATCAACCACAAGAGATGAGTCATGTATCACAATATGCATTCATGTATTATTATGTTAGTGGGGAGCTGGAACATATATATATAATGAGTAGGAGTATTTCTTTTCTTGTGGCGTTTATTGACTACTTAATCAATATGTTTCTGGTAGGACATTATAAGCATAATTCACAAATATTGTTCGGTTAATAGTTGCATAGCAAATGCAATCTGACAGTTTTCTCAGTTCATTTCAGGTGTCTTTCTGGTTATTGAATCGTGGGTATTATCCTGTATTGATTGTGGATTTGAGACAAACAAGGTTTGAAATTAATTTAGCATCTAAACCTCTAGATTTCCCAGAGCCATTTAAAGCTTCAAATCTCACAAGACAGAATGTGTTTCCTTAAAAAGATGATCCAGATTTCGTTGATGCAATGACGCAATTACATAAAAATGCAAATCCCTGTGCATGCGAGCCAATGTTTTAATTAAACTCAATTTATTTATATATATATATATATATATATATATATATATATATATATATATATATTCATCTGCATCATTTTCAGCAGAAATGAATGATTCATAAGTTGTATAATTACATATTTTTTTTGGTCACTGATATGACCGCTGGGATTAGTTAACTGAGTTTGAAATTCACTATAGATTGCCAGTATATTTAATAATGACAGTTCCAATAGCGTCCGAGACAATGCCTCCGCAATGCCACTTAACAGCAATGACTGCAGATTTGTAAATGGAGCTAATTAAAGCGAACGTGTTCCCCTAAGACATCTTGTTGAACACCTGCCCAAAGAGACACGATCAGCACTTCTAGCTGTCGTTATATCCTGCGACGTAACCCGTTGATCCCAGTAATTGTGTAATGTGCTGATTCAAATCCTTTCTGATTAGCCTGGTGGAATTCATCAATTATTTGTTAGTGAAGTATTTTGTTAAACGGTTCCTCCAACGCAGGTAACCACTGTATCTCCAAACAGTTTCATTTGCCGCATGGTGCATATAGCAGCAGATGGCCATCATCAACTTGTATAACTGCAGGCACTTAAGAGGTTATTTTCAGAATTGTATTTCAGCCATTTGTAGATAGGAACCATGAGGAAAACTCCTGTGCATGACCAATTTCCAATCAAAGGCCATTTGAAGAAAGCTCCTTGTGCTTATTTCAGAAGTGCTCACTCTCTGCTGGATATAAAGTATGATACGGAGCAGATGCAAAGTACATTCGGCAGTGCGTTGTAATTAGACAATTGTATTTGGATGTTTAAAATAACCTGCATTGCATGCTGCAAAACTGTCAATGTCAAATCTTCTGTTAACCTCGATGTGACAGCAGGTTGTTGACATTCAGTGCCACGTGTCTTGTCTATTAAGTGTTGGAATGAAGACATCTGTTGTACTGTATGTGTCTTGGACTTGTTATACCACAATCTCTCATTGCCAGCTGTTTTCATTTGCATTTTAATTTATGATAGAAAAAAGTAAATGTATACCCTTTGGCAACAGTTTGATGTACATAGCATGATGCTAGATCAAAATCGAAGTAATTTTTCATATTATTCTAGCTCCATTTTGTAAATATGTGATAACGAATGAGAGAATCTCACAAAACTTGTCAGGAAATGTGTCTTGGTTATATTTTACCACCAAAGGAAATACGATTTTTATGGAAAACAATTACATTCTGCTTAAAGACACTTAAATGGACGCAGGTCTAAGACCATTATGATTTTTTTTTTTTTTGCGTTATTATTTCATGATAACATTTGCCAGCCAATTTGTATTGAAAGAAAGACAGAAATCTCAATGATGTATCATTTAAAATCTTTATTCATCAAAGTAGTATTTATTTGTTATTTAATTTGTTGGTTTAAATTAAGAAAAAAAAAAAAAAATCTAATTTGGGCCTCATTTTCTTTACTATTCATATGTCATTAAGTTTTATTTAAAATAAATCACTTTTATTCAGCAAGGATGCAATAAATTGTTCAAAAATTCACAGTAAAGACATTTATAATGTTACAAAACAATTTTGGTAACACTTTACTTAAAGCCCTTATGCATAATACATTATAAATATATTCATAATGAACATTATAAGCATTATATATTTTCATAAGTAATTGTAACCCAAGTTAAAATGCATTATAATATTTGCAGATTCTGAAACTGGAAATTTTAAAGTACACTCACCTAAAGGATTATTAGGAACACCATACTAATACTGTGTTTGACCCCCTTTCGCCTTCAGAACTGCCTTAATTCTACGTGGCATTGATTCAACAAGGTGCTGAAAGCATTCTTTAGAAATGTTGGCCCATATTGATAGGATAGCATCTTGCAGTTGATGGAGATTTGTGGGATGCACATCCAGGGCACGAAGCTCCCGTTCCACCACATCCCAAAGATGCTCTATTGGGTTGAGATCTGGTGACTGTGGGGGCCATTTTAGTACAGTGAACTCATTGTCATGTTCAAGAAACCAATTTGAAATGATTCGAGCTTTGTGACATGGTGCATTATCCTGCTGGAAGTAGCCATCAGAGGATGGGTACATGGTGGTCATAAAGGGATGGACATGGTCAGAAACAATGCTCAGGTAGGCTGTGGCATTTAAAAGATGCCCAATTGGCACTAAGGGGCCTAAAGTGTGCCAAGAAAACATCCCCCACACCATTACACCACCACCACCAGCCTGCACAGTGGTAACAAGGCATGATGGATCCATGTTCTCATTCTGTTTACGCCAAATTCTGACTCTACCATCTGAATGTCTCAACAGAAATCGAGACTCATCAGACCAGGCAACATTTTTCCAGTCTTCAACTGTCCAATTTTGGTGAGCTCGTGCAAATTGTAGCCTCTTTTTCCTATTTGTAGTGGAGATGAGTGGTACCCGGTGGGGTCTTCTGCTGTTGTAGCCCATCCGCCTCAAGGTTGTGCGTGTTGTGGCTTCACAAATGCTTTGCTGCATACCTCGGTTGTAACGAGTGGTTATTTCAGTCAAAGTTGCTCTTCTATCAGCTTGAATCAGTCGGCCCATTCTCCTCTGACCTCTAGCATCAACAAGGCATTTTCGCCCACAGGACTGCCGCATACTGGATGTTTTTCCCTTTTCACACCATTCTTTGTAAACTCTAGAAATGGTTGTGCGTGAAAATCCCAGTAACTGAGCAGATTGTGAAATACTCAGACCGGCCCGTCTGGCACCAACAACCATGTCACGCTCAAAATTGCTTAAATCACCTTTCTTTCCCATTCTGACATTCAGTTTGGAGTTCAGGAGATTGTCTTGACCAGGACCACACCCCTAAATGCATTGAAGCAACTGCCATGTGATTGGTTGATTAGATAATTGCATTAATGAGAAATTGAACAGGTGTTCCTAATAATCCTTTAGGTGAGTGTATATTTCTATAGAAAACAGTTATTTCAAATTATAATATTATTTCATACACACACACATACACACACAAAAAAAAAAATATATATCATATACGTAAATGCAGCCTTGGTGGGCATAAGCACCTATTTTCAAAAACATTCAAAAACTCTTACTGACTGTTTGATTTTTAGATGAATTGTGACTTGAGAGAGATGTGTGATTTCCTGCAATTTCTACCTCTATACAGAATATCAGTGTTTTCAGTGAGTGGAAACTGGCTTAGAGGCCATTAATATCTAGAACAACATTTGCAGCAAAAGCTAATAAAATCTGTATGGGTGAACGTTTATTTTGAGTGAATTACATTAGAAAGTTCATGATGTAAACATGCCAGATGCTTTAGATTTCTTTTTTTTTTCTGTTCTGCATCGTTTAGAAGCAAACGGATGTAAATAAATAAATGAATAAAGACTGCACTGCTATATATAGAAAGGTCATTGTGTGTTAGGAAATATTTATAATAGTTATGAGGAACATTATAGTCAGCTTCCCATTGTACAGCAGCATAGTTAAAGTCAGATTGATGGATTTCAGTAAATCGGGTTGTACAGCTTGATTTAATTACGTTCCATCTGTGATATAGACGGGAGGAATCTCTATTGTCAGTGTATTCCTGGCGTACTCCATATCTTGCTCCTGTTGTGAATTCTGTCAGATTCCCACAGTTACAGCTGAAAGAGGGACAATCATGTATTAGTGATGTCTCATTTCTTTCTTTCTCAGACTTGTAGCTGTCTAACAGAGCTCTTTTATTAATGAGACTTGCAGTGTCTCCTTCAATAAAGTGCAGGCCTCTCTCTGTCACAGCGGCTGGACGGAGGAATCTATCACCTTTACTGGAAATCCTTTCTTCTCTGAAGTCACAGTTTCTGCTTTGATGTCGGTTTTAACCTTTCCACTTTACACATAAAAGCTTCCTGCTTGTCTGGTTTGAGAAAACATGAAACATGTTTGTTTTAGACAACGGCATGTGAAAGCAATACCCCAGTGCTCTACACTCTAAAAATACTGGGTTAAAAACGACCATTTCTGGGTTATTTGGCAACCCAGTGCTGGGTAAATATGGGACAGAACACATGCTGGATTATTTTAACCCAGTTTGTTGTTTTTGGTTTTGTTTTGTTTTTTTGACATTTCTGGGTCAGTCAACATATTGGAGTTTTTTTTTTTTTTTTTCATTTTAAATAATACAAATAATAGATTTGACAGACAGACATATGGACAGATGGATAGATAAAACAATGGATGGATGGATGGATGCATGGTCGGACGAACAGATGGACAGATGACTAGATAAAACAATGGATGGATGAATGGATGGACGGACGGACAGACGGATAGATAGAATGATGGATGGATGGACGGTTGGATTGATGAATGCATGGACGGACGGACAAATGGACAGACGTATAGATAGAATGATCGATGGATCGATAGATGGATTGATGCATGCATGGACGGGCGGGACGGGTGGACAGATGGATAGATAGAGCAATGGACAGATGGATTGATGGATGCATGGACGGCCGGACGGATGGACAGATGGATGGATAGAACAATGGACGGACAGACAGACAGATAGATAGAACGATAGATAGATGGACGATAGATAGATAGATAGATAGATGGATATATAGATAGATAGATAGATAGATAGACTGAGTCACATGCTACAAAAGTTTATACCTATAGTCTATAAATATAAATGTCATATTTACTTTGATTTTTCATCTTGATGTCTTATAATTTCCTGATATTTTTCACATCAAGCAACCACTGCCACTGCTGTCTCCTTGGTATCCATGTAACCACTAACTTCTGATAAAACTTTAATTGAGTAAAATTGTTGGCTGTGGTGGAAATGACACCCAAGGGTTATCATTTTTGTGTAAACATTGATATAATTCCACACAATAAATATTCAAATGGTTTGTTTATTTCACCTTTTCACATGTTTATTAAAATAGGGTCTGGAAGAAGAGTAAAACAATATCTCAACAAACAAGTTTGTTGAAAAGCATCAACAATAACTAATAAAAGCACTGTAAAAAAAAGTTTCCAAGACATTGCTTCCCGTGCACAGACATTCAAGACATTGTGGAACTAAATTATTGATAATTTCTTTTTCTTCCATTATGTATGGTCATACCCTCACCTAAAGGATTATTAGGAACACCATACTAATACTGTGTTTGACCCCCTTTCGCCTTCAGAACTGCCTTAATTCTACGTGCCATTGATTCAACAAGGTGCTGAAAGCATTCTTTAGAAATGTTGACCCATATTGATAGGATAGCATCTTGCAGTTGATGGAGATTTGTGGGATGCACATCCAGGGCACGAAGCTCCCGTTCCACCACATCCCAAAGATGCTCTATTGGGTTGAGATCTGGTGACTGTGGGGGCCATTTTAGTACAGTGAACTCATTGTCATGTTCAAAAAACCAATTTAAAATGATTCGAGCTTTGTGACATGGTGCATTATCCTGCTGGAAGTAGCCATCAGAGGATGGGTACATGGTGGTCATAAAGGGATGGACATGGTCAGAAACAATGCTCAGGTAGGCCGTGGCATTTAAACGATGCCCAATTGGCACTAAGGGGCCTAAAGTGTGCCAAGAAAACATCCCCCACACCATTACACTACCACCACCAGCCTGCACAGTGGTAACAAGGCATGATGGATCCATGTTCTCATTCTGTTTACGCCAAATTCTGACTGTCTCAACAGAAATCGAGACTCATCAGAACAGGCAACATTTTTCCAGTCTTCAACTGTCCAATTTTGGTGAGCTTGTGCAAATTGTAGCCTCTTTTTCCTATTTGTAGTGGAGATGAGTGGTACCCGGTGGGGTCTTCTGCTGTTGTAGCCCATCCGCCTCAAGGTTGTGCGTGTTGTGGCTTCACAAATGCTTTGCTGCATACCTCGGTTGTAACGAGTGGTTATTTCAGTCAAAGTTGCTCTTCTATCAGCTTGAATCAGTCGGCCCATTCTCCTCTGACCTCTAGCATCAACAAGGCATTTTCACCCACAGGACTGCCGCATACTGGATGTTTTTCCCTTTTCACACCATTCTTTGTAAACTCTAGAAATGGTTGTGCGTGAAAATCCCAGTAACTGAGCAGATTGTGAAATACTCAGACCGGCCCGTCTGGCACCAACAACCATGCCACGCTCAAAATTGCTTAAATCACCTTTCTTTCCCTATTCTGACATTCAGTTTGGAGTTCAGGAGATTGTCTTGACCAGGACCACACCCCTAAATGCATTGAAGCAACTGCCATGTGATTGGTTGATTAGATAATTGCATTAATGAGAAATTGAACAGGTGTTCCTAATAATCCTTTAGGTGAGTGTATGTCACACCTCTCAGTTGCCTGCTTAACTATAAGAGGCTATGAAGACGAGCACAAGAGGTGAAGAGGTGCTCGTTACTAAGAGATAAAATGGAGCCCACTCATCATGTCAGCATGTAGTGGCAGAAAAGATCAATCTTCAATTATTGGGTTCATTTTAAAAAGAGCCAATTCACCCACTCACTTTGCTTCAGGAGCTTTTCATCCTTTTGTCTTAAACTTCTTTATGAGGAAGTTATAAATAATAAACCTACTCTTAGACTACAGTCCATTTACTGAGCATTTTATACATGCTGCACACCAAAATGGAATCCCTAACCCTTGTTCGATCTTTCTAGCTCTAATCTGATTGGTTGGCTTTGTGCAACTTTTGGAAGTAAGGATAAACACATTGGTAACACTTTACAATAAGGTTTCATTAGTTAACATTAGTTAACTACATTAGTTAATATAAAAATTAACAACACTTTTGCAATATTTATTCATCTTAGTTGTCAAATGTTAATTTCAACATATACTAATACATCCACTAATGTATTGTTCTTGTTTCTTGTTCAGTATTCAGTGTGTGTGTGTGTGTGTGTGTGTTTATATATATATATATATATATATATATATATATATATATATATATATATATATATATATATATATATATATATATATATATATATTAGGGTTGTCAAATAATATTTGACAGCCCTAATATAAAAAAAAATAACGCAGATTAATCTATTTCGTATTGAACTTTGACCCTTCGCCACCATTCGACTGTAAAATGAAGGAGGGAGACGAGAACGCGCTGCCTGGATCATTTATGGGAAGTTGAACATTTACTTATAAAAAGCCTTGTAAGTTACAATTACTTTGCAGTCTACGGGGGTCAGAAAGCTCTTGGATTTCATCAAAAATATCTTAATTTGTGTTCCGAAGATGAACGAAAGTCTTACGGTTTTAGAACGACATGTGGGTGAGTAATTAATGACAGAATGAAAATTTTTGGGTGAACTAACCCCTTAAAGGTGTTCTGGTGCTCACTGCACCGCCCCACATGTTGACTGGATTGGTTAGATGTTTGTGACGGTAGGAAACTGAAACTGAAACTGTCTTTGGTTCACTGCAGTTTTAAGAAGAAAATACTCACTCAATAATGGTGTTGACTGATGAATTTGCACATTGTTTGTTTCTTTAACATCCATGAAACATTTCGATTGCACAAAAGGTTCTTTAGTGGGAAAAGGGTTCTTCAGATTATTAAAATGTTCTTCACAATAAGAAAATAAAGAACTTTAAAGGGATAGTTCACCCAAAAATGAAAATTACCCCATGATCTAGCCATCCTAGGTGTATATGGCTGAAAAAAGAAAGTCAAACACAATCAGAGTTATATTAATATCCTTACATTAATAATCTTGGCTCATCCAAGCTTTATAATGGGAATGTGAAAAACACCGGTGACAGATTAGAAATCTAAAACGAGAATTTTTAAAGAGAAATGTGGGAGAAGTTTGAGTTTGTTGCCCAACCCTATTTGTTTGAACCGCGAGAGGCGTCTACTCTCACCTAAGCTTACACTACTCCTACACCCTACGTCTTGCGTCGGGTCAGAGGTCACTCTCACCGGAACTCGACTCGCGTACGGCCGTTACCGGAATCCAGTGATTATAGTTTATAAAGTTATATATTATATTTTTCTTACAAAAACCCATTGCTTCAGAAGGCCTTTAATAACCCCCTGGAGTCGTATGGATGGATGGATGGATGCGCTTTTTTGGGCTTCAAAATCTCAGTTACTATTCATTTCCATTATAAAGCTGGGATGAGCCAGGATATTTTTTTAATATAACTCAGATTGTGTTTGGCTGAAAGAAGAAAGTCATATACACCTAGGATGGCTTGAGCGTGAGTAAATTATGGGATAATTTTCATTTTTGGGTGAACTAACCCTTTAGTTAAAAGGCTCTTTGGGGAACCCAAAATGGTTCTTCTATGGCGTCGTTGCGAAACTCTCCTTTTGGAACCTTTATTTTTAAGATTGTATCAAACCCATGCTATAGGAACTAACACAAAACAAAACTTATTGTTCTCTCTCCAAACAGATAAAAGCAGCTTAAATGTGCCTGCCGAGCTAGAGATCAAATTCTTGACAGGTGCAAATGCTGAAGACAGAGAGAGCAGCTCCAAAATCTCATGACAGACTGGAGTGATGCCATATTAGTCAGCGTGCAAGATTAATGTAGTATGCAGCACTTTGGAGCTCACATGCTTTGCAGAGGGGAGAAACTTTGGCAGAGGCATCATATCAGAGAGATGTTTCAAAAGGCTGACTAGAAGCATTTCAGCTTAATGAGGCACTTGGCCAGAGCCACCACAGGAATGATGTCTGAATCAAAGGAAGTAGAAAAGAGGATGGAAGCAGGGTGGGTGAACTAAAGAGATAAAAAGCCATGACCAGACTGAAAGAAAAATTTGCCTTTTTGGTGAAACTGTTGTCCGATGACGGGTAGCCTTGATGCAGCTGTCTGGTTTTTGTCTCTTTACATTACTCTTCTTTTCTTCCTTTTTGTAGTGTGCAATAAAAATGTACAATGAAAGGATATAAATAAAACACTGAGGAATAGAAAGACAATGATTGTTGGGCTTCAAACACAGTCGATTTGATCCGTCTCGAGCTCCAAAAAGTGAAGGTCATTCCAGCACCCTCATGCCGTCCCAAACATGTATGACGTTATTTTGGGAGTGTTTTTGTCTTTTTTTCCCCCTCATTTCTCTTTGTATTCCACAAGTGAACATCATGTGAGTGAGGGAGTAAATGACGACAGAAGAACCATGTCAAGGTGTATATGTGCGTCAAATAATATAAGTGTGAATTAAATGTGCGTTCAAGGCTATGCGAACACAGCACACATTGTGTATTTCATGTAGACGTGCTGAGTTTCTGATTGAACAAGAGGGTTTTTTTATTATTATTATTATTATTATTAAAGGTTATTCACTCTCTTTAGGGCAAGTGTCAAAGGACACGTTTTTATTATTATTATTATTATTATTATTATTATTATTATTATTATTATAGGTCATTCACTCTCTTCAAGGCAAGTGTCAAAAGACACACGTTTGCTTTCAGAAATCAATGTGTAGATACAGATTGTTAAACCCTGCAGAGATCATTCTGTAGAAGATCAGTTCAATGACTTTTGGAACCAGACCAAAAAAATTGAACTTTTGACCTAGTTATTTGTAGCATGAAACGGTCCAGATTACGCATAATGTTAATGTTATTCCATATATGTGTAAAATCTTTAAATCTTTGGCATATGTTGAATGCCCCAGGCTTATTCATTTTGGTCTAACGTGTGGGCAGCCAATCTGTGATAGATCATGATAAAAAACATGATGCTTTATCCAAAAAGCATAATTTAAGTCATTGACCTTCATTATAATTTTAGCATTTTCTTCACCAATATCAACAACTGATACTGACATAATGCACTAGAGATAACAAAATGTAAATGCAAATGTAAACAATATTTGCAAGATAAAATAAACACATTTTACACATGTATGCAAATTTTATATATTTTACATGTATTCAGAACACCAAACTACAAATCAAATGAAGTCCAAAATATCTTAAACAAACAATATAATATTCAATATGGATCTTTTAGATTCACAATTACACAAATAGTCAGCACACAGTGTTGTTGATGATCTCCTTTGCTTTTATTTATATTTTGCAGTCTTCTCGTATGGGGAGTTTAAAGACGTTAATGAACTCTTGGACATATGGCAAATTTTCTTTTGTATGCTAAATTAAGGTTCGGGGGACATCTATTTTGGATAATATCTGAAATTGAGCTCTCACTATGAAAAAATATGACAAACTATTTGTGAAACAGAGAGAGAAGAAAATTGAGAGAGAGAGAATTGTGTGAAAATTGTTAGTGAAATCTGTTAGTTTATGAAAGTGAGAGTAAATCTGGAGATTCTACCTCCTCATTGCACTGGATGAACATTGTGCTCCTTATTTTCCTTTTTATTAAGGTTTATAATATTGTACTTCTGTGGCAGTGAAATGACTTTTCTTGTATGATAATGTTGCTCCACCGCAATCAGCATTCATTACATTTTACACTTTTTTGCTGATATACTAAATCACACACACACACACACACACAAGGCCCTATCAGGTTAGTGTTTTTTGCTAGTTTCAGCCCAATGCAGTTATAATTTTTACGTCCAGCGCCACATTGTATAAATAGCAAATGCACTCGCGAGGTGTGTTCAGGCGCATTGTTGGCATGTTGCTATTTTGAGGAACTGAAAACGACTGCGCCATTGATTAACAAAAACCTGGTCTAAAGTCAATAGCGCAGTATTTTTAAGTATTTAATTTTTTATGTTCTTTAAAGGGCATGCTAGTGTAACAGGTGTAATATTATATTTATTTAATTTCACTCAAAATCTCTCCCTTTAACAATTATTTTACATTTATATAATTTTGTATTCTGAAAATGTTTCTTTTATTATTTAATTTAATTTATTCTTTTAATATTAATTTATTTTATTTGGGATGTCATGTTTCTATAGTTATACACTCACCTAAAGGATTATTAGGAACACCATACTAATACTGTGTTTGACCCCCTTTCGCCTTCAGAACTGCCTTAATTCTACGTGGCATTGATTCAACAAGGTGCTGAAAGCATTCTTTAGAAATGTTGGCCCATATTGATAGGATAGCATCTTGCAGTTGATGGAGATTTGTGGGATGCACATCCAGGGCACGAAGCTCCCGTTCCACCACATCCCAAAGATGCTCTATTGGGTTGAGATCTGGTGACTGTGGGGGCCATTTTAGTACAGTGAACTCATTGTCATGTTCAAGAAACCAATTTGAAATGATTGGAGCTTTGTGACATGGTGCATTATCCTGCTGGAAGTAGCCATCAGAGGACGGGTACATGGTGGTCATAAAGGGATGGACATGGTCAGAAACAATGCTCAGGTAGGCCGTGGCATTTAAACGATGCCCAATTGGCACTAAGGGGCCTAAAGTGTGCCAAGAAAACATCCCCCACACCATTACACCACCACCACCAGCCTGCACAGTGGTAACAAGGCATGATGGATCCATGTTCTCATTCTGTTTTCGCCAAATTCTGACTGTCTCAACAGAAATCGAGACTCATCAGACCAGGCAACATTTTTCCAGTCTTCAACTGTCCAATTTTGGTGAGCTCGTGCAAATTGTAGCCTTTTTTTCCTATTTGTAGTGGAGATGAGTGGTACCCGGTGGGGTCTTCTGCTGTTGTAGCCCATCCGCCTCAAGGTTGTGTGTGTTGTGGCTTCACAAATGCTTTGCTGCATACCTCGGTTGTAACAAGTGGTTATTTCAGTCAAAGTTGCTCTTCTATCAGCTTGAATCAGTCGGCCCATTCTCCTCTGACCTCTAGCATTAACAAGGCATTTTCGCCCACAGGACTGCCGCATACTGGATGTTTTTCCCTTTTCACACCATTCGTTGTAAACTCTAGAAATGGTTGTGCGTGAAAATCCCAGTAACTGAGCAGATTGTGAAATACTCAGACCGGCCCGTCTGGCACCAACAACCATGCCACGCTCAAAATTGCTTAAATCACCTTTCTTTCCCATTCTGACATTCAGTTTGGAGTTCAGGAGATTGTCTTGACCAGGACCACACCCCTAAATGCATTGAAGCAACTGCCATGTGATTGGTTGATTAGATAATTGCATTAATGAGAAATTGAACAGGTGTTCCTAATAATCCTTTAGGTGAGTGTATGTAAATTTGGTGTTTTGTTAAATAAGGTGCGTGGCTCCTTTAAGACTCATGTTCAGTGTTGCCAGATTCGGCGGGTTCCCACCCAATTGAGCGGTTTTGAATTTGGTTGTGCGGGTAAAAATGGGCTTGGGCGGGTGGACAAAATTTGGGCTGGTTTGGGGTCAGTTCGGCGGTTTTCAAAAATCGAAATTTTAGTCTAAATAGTCTAATTGGTTAATAAACTAAAACTCAATATTTTTATAAATATTTTATTTATATAACCAACTATGAGAGCACAGTCGAATGACTTGAAATCGATTATGGGATATGACTCCTGTCCATCGTCATGTGCACACTGACCAGGACATCTGCAACTTTTTAGACCATCTAGACCAGTGGTTTTCAAACTTTTTTAACCGCGACCCTCTTTTTTTCTTCTTTTTTTTCCGCGTCCCATATATAGGCCTACAACCATTTACATTCAAACAAGTCAAGCCAAGCATAAGAATACTTATATGCAATGTGCCATTTAACTGTATTATCTATTAAACCACTAGATGGCACAAAAACTCAGCTCAGCACTTTTCCACACAACTGCTTTTAATCTAGCTAAACGATCGGTCATTAAAAAAAAAAAAAAGTTTACGTTTTATCAGCACAAATGCTCGCCCTGCTCTGTTCTGTTACGTGACGCACATCACAGAACAGAGCAAGGCAAGCATTTGTGCTTATAAAACTTATTTTATAAGCACAAATTATTTTTTTTAATTACCGATCGTTTCGCTAGATAAGACCTTTATACATCGTCTGGTATCGTTAAAAGCCCTTTGAAGCTGCACTGAAACTGTCATTTGGACCTTGAACCGTTTGGTGCCCATTGAAGTCCATTATATGGAGAAAAATCCTGGAATGTTTTCATCAAAAACCTTAATTTCTTTTTGACTAAAGAAAGACATGGACATCTTGGATGACTTGGGGGTGAGAAAATTATCAGCAAATGTTTATTTAAAAGTTAACTAATCCTTTAACGAATGACGCATTTTGGCAGTGGTGTGTGCATTAACGTGTGTGAAATGCCTGCTAATTTAGCTGCTTTTTCCGATCTCTTATAATGGGCACTTTTTGCACTTAAATTGGTTTATTCTTACGGTTGACATTAAAAATGATGCATGTGTTTTTCTGAGGGTTAAGTCACTGGTTAATTTCTCGATTGCCGATTTGACAGTTTCCAACTGGACATTTTAGTCATATTTGCTCATTCTCTTTAATGTATTCCCTGTTTTGATCCTGTTTTGTCATCAACATTATATTTTAAGGAGATAAAATGGTACTTAACCTTGATTGGTATGGCAATAAAATTATATCACATTATTTTGGCAGTTAAAGTTTTAAAATAAAATATGCAGTTTCGTTCTTAAATGCACTTTAATATTATTCAAACATGTATGAAGTTTGTGTGAGTGATGTAAAGCATGTATTTTCAGAGAGGATTCATTAAGCATGAGTGTGCTAACTTTGTGGCTAAAATAATGCCTTTCACTGACAGGCAAAATTGTGAAAGGCGGCCACAGATTCTTAGCCTGGTCCTACCAGACTCTCGTACATTTAATTTGTACAGAGAGTCTGGCCACTCTCCATTGACAAGCATTAACTTCCTTGAAGGCGGGTACTCTGTTGAAGTTTAAAACTATTGGATATGCCCAGAGCCACTCTGGATCAGCCATAACCAATCGCTAACATTTGGTTGTGATGTATGTCATGCGTTCGCCTTAGCCAACTCCTTCACCACTAACGGAGCGAGCTGGAAAATCAAACTTTTCCTGAACCCCGTGGAGAGGAGGGCCACAACATCATGGCCACCATGTGCCCCTCGGTGACACGAGTCCCTATGAGTTTGTGTGCATTCAGGTTGAAGTCCCCACCCGGGATAGAAAAACATGCACGCACACACACACACTTTGACCAATATGAAATTGAATTGGAATTTGAAATGGAATAACAGAAAGAAGAATGTACTAAACTGCAATTGGTCAAAGAAATGACCAATTCAGTATGGTGTGGCCAATTCAATTCAAATTCACACACATGAATTGAAACACGAAAGTATATGTTACAAACATTATTTGTATTTCAATCGGCATGGCAACCAACACAGATAGATCTTATTCACAGCGACATCTTGATTTTTAAGAGGAATGAAAGCAAGGCTGTGAGGGATAGACACACATTTTTTCAGTGGGTTGTACTGTTATTTAATTGGCTTTTGATTGTTCTGCTAATAAAACAATGCAAGAATATTCTTCCAAGATAAAAAATTCTGTGGAGGTGCACTCTTAAAAATAAAGGTTATTATTGCCATCAATGGTTCAATATAGAACCTTTAACATTCATGGAACCTTTCAATTTCACAATAGGTTCTTTATAGTGGAAAAAAAGGTTCTTTAGATTTTTTTAAAAAAAAGTTATTTTAGGTCAATATAAGGAGGAGGTAAATGTAAATGAAAGGAATTGGCATTAATGGGGAAATCATAAAATGTAAAGGGGCCTTATATCATATATAGAATTATATCATACATATATATATATACAGTAAATTATATAAGATCCCTTTAAATTTCATGATTTCCCCATTACTGCTGATTCCTTTCATACATCTTCCATGGCCTTGAATAATGCCTCTGGGCTGACTCTTACATTTGTGTTGCTATGTCAGTTTGTTGAAAGAGGCTCTCTTCCCTTGTGTCTGGCTTCTCTGTCTTCTCTGCCTCTCTCCATCCCTTTCTATTTCTCTTTGTAGCACTTTCTGTCACAGCAGTGATAGCCTCTTGGAACTCAGCGTGAGTGTTGACCCACCTGTCAGCCAAGAACCTCCTGAGCCCCTGGATAATTCAATGGATTGAGCCATGTGCTCCACATCAGAGGAACAACCTGAAATATCTACTTAGACCATCAGAACAGATAAGGAGAATCACAGATGACAAGGGAATAATAAAGGAAATTATCGGCATTGACATTTTCATATGGCCATCAATCAGGCCCAGATGGTGAATTTACAATATTTTAACAATAGTTAACTTCACCTTGCTAACCAACTAATCTTGTGATTGACAGCATAAATCAGTATTTGCTGTTATCTGGAGTCCACAAGATAAAAATAAGATCTCTTCTAATATTATTTTAATTAATTTAATATTATATTAATATATATATATACACTCACCTAAAGGATTATTAGGAACACCATACTAATACTGTGTTTGACCCCCTTTCTCCTTCAGAACTGCCTTAATTCTACGTGACATTGATTCAACAAGGTGCTGAAAGCATTCTTTAGAAATGTTGGCCCATATTGATAGGATAGCATCTTGCAGTTGATGGAGATTTGTGGGATGCACATCCAGGGCACGAAGCTCCCGTTCCACCACATACCAAAGATGCTCTATTGGGTTGAGATCTGGTGACTGTGGGGGCCATTTTAGTACAGTGAACTCATTGTCATGTTCAAGAAACCAATTTGAAATGATTCGAGCTTTGTGACATGGTGCATTATCCTGCTGGAAGTAGCCATCAGAGGATGGGTACATGGTGGTCATAAAGGGATGGACATGGTCAGAAACAATGCTCAGGTAGGCCGTGGCATTTAAACGATGCCCAATTGGCACTAAGGGGCCTAAAGTGTGCCAAGAAAACATCCCCCACACCATTACACCACCACCACCAGCCTGCACAGTGGAATAAAGGCATGATGGATCCATGTTCTCATTCTGTTTACGCCAAATTCTGACTCTACCATCTGAATGTCTCAACAGAAATTGAGACTCATCAGACCAGGCAACATTTTTCCAGTCTTCAACTGTCCAATTTTGGTGAGCTTGTGCAAATTGTAGCCTCTTTTTCCTATTTGTAGTGGAGATGAGTGGTACCCGGTGGGGTCTTCTGCTGTTGTAGCCCATCCGCCTCAAGGTTGTGCGTGTTCTGGCTTCACAAATGCTTTGCTGCATACCTCGGTTGTAACGAGTGGTTATTTCAGTCAAAGTTGCTCTTCTATCAGCTTGAATCAGTCTGCCCATTCTCCTCTGACCTCTAGCATCAACAAGGCATTTTCGCCCACAGGACTGCCGCATACTGGATGTTTTTCCCTTTTCACACCATTCTTTGTAAACTCTAGAAATGGTTGTGCGTGAAAATCCCAGTAACTGAGCAGATTGTGAAATACTCAGACCGGCCCGTCTGGCACCAACAACCATGCCACGCTCAAAATAGCTTAAATCACCTTTCTTTCCCATTCTGACATTCAGTTTGGAGTTCAGGAGATTGTCTTGACCAGGACCACACCCCTAAATGCATTGAAGCAACTGCCATGTGATTGGTTGATTAGATAATTGCATTAATGAGAAATTGAACAGGTGTTCCTAATAATCCTTTAGGTGAGTGTATAGTACTTATATTTATAAAATGAATATGTTATATTTGTGCCTTGTGCCTGCATTTGTGAGCACTACTTGATCTCGCGCAACAACTTAAAATATAATCTGCATGCACAATAAACGATAATAAAATTTAGTATCTCTTTGCAGGTTTTATTAAAATGTTATTTAATAACAGTAGTCATAAGAAGCATATTTCCAGTACGTGCGTTGCGTTTGGATCTTCAACCTAAGTCTCGGAGCAGTATGTAACAAACATATTTTTGCAGAATATCACGATTGCAAATGTTACATTGATTTTATAGGTCAATAAACATGTAGTAAATATTAAGTTACTTACATTTTGTTCTATTTCACCAAACAAAGATCACAGCAGAACTATTGCGCATTCTCAAAGCAACGCTCGGCTGCATTTTGTCACTGAATGATTTAGCATTTTTAACGAATCGGTTGAATGAATGCCTCACTCATAAGTGACTTGACGCCATCTAGTGGCAGTTTAGTTTCATGTTTAAAAGTATCATTGCATTTTTTTCCCAACATTTCTTATTTGTATATTCAAAAATGTATGTAAAACATTAACATTAATGATGAAAAAATGTTAACGAAAATAAAAGCATGTAGTGGTTCCAAAATGCGTGGCGGACCACTAGATGAAAAATATTGCCAGTGACACTGACAGCCCCCCGGTCCCAGATCTAGAGGCTAGATTGAATCGAGAGGTCATTCCCAGTGAAGTGGGAGGTAATTTTGTCCATTTCCCTTGCAAGTGGATCAGTGCGAGGCGAGGAGCGAAGCTTTGATTGGCCCGGGAACAAATGCGAATAAAAAAATCGGACAATCCTGGCAAACCAACACAACTGTGTTTCTCGGACGAGCACCACATGCAGAGGCAAAGGGAAGAACCAAGCCTTCACAACCAATGCCTCTTGAAAGATACTGACAGCTGCTTGAAGACAAAACGCACACACGCACATAAGCAAACACTTGCTCAGCCTGTGGATGTGACTGCGGCTGCACTGTTGCCCTAGTTGCCTCATGCTCTGTGAGGCATATGCAGAAGGCCAGTCCATAGACACAAACCCAACCAGTCACCCTCTCGCAGATGCTTCAGTGCCTCACACACAGCGTGCTCCAACACACACTGCTGCACGTCCCTAGGGTACAAACCCAAGGAAAACAGCTCAATCAAAAGGTCATTGTTTGAGCAGCCAGAATAGCTATTCATAAATAGTTGCTTTTCCATTCACATTTCAGCATAAGAGCTTTTTATTTTAAATGACAAAATATATATAAACAAAAATGGTATTCTGTAGCTCAGATGGAAAGGTTGCTCACAGGTTTTGTTCCCAGGTTGCTCTCTTATACACTACTGTTCAAAAATCTGGGTTTGGTAAAATTGTATTAATGTTATAAAAATCAGAAGTCGTTTATTCTAACCAAGGCTGCATTTATTTGATCGAAACCTATTAATATTTTGAAATAGTATTACTATGTAAATATAATATAATGTGTATATATATATATATATATATATATATATATATATATATATATATATATACACTCACCTAAAGGATTATTAGGAACACCATACTAATACTGTGTTTGACCCCCTTTCGCCTCCAGAACTGCCTTGATTCAACAAGGTGCTGAAAGCATTCTTTAGAAATGTTGGCCCATATTGATAGGATAGCATCTTGCAGTTGATGGAGATTTGTGGGATGCACATCCAGGGCACGAAGCTCCCGTTCCACCACATCCCAAAGATGCTCTATTGGGTTGAGATCTGGTGACTTTGGGGGCCATTTTAGTACAGTGAACTCATTGTCATGTTCAAGAAACCAATTTGAAATGATTCGAGCTTTGTGACATGGTGCATTATCCTGCTGGAAGTAGCCATCAGAGGATGGGTACATGGTGGTCATAAAGGGATGGACATGGTCAGAAACAATGCTCAGGTAGGCCGTGGCATTTAAACGATGCCCAATTGGCACTAAGGGGCCTAAAGTGTGCCAAGAAAACATCCCCCACACCATTACACCACCACCACCAGCCTGCACAGTGGTAACAAGGCATGATGGATCCATGTTCTCATTCTGTTTACGCCAAATTCTGACTCTACCATCTGAATGTCTCAACAGAAATCGAGACTCATCAGACCAGGCAACATTTTTCCAGTCTTCAACTGTCCAATTTTGCAAATTGTAGCCTCTTTTTCCTATTTGTAGTGGAGATGAGTGGTACCCGGTGGGGTCTTCTGCTGTTGTAGCCCATCCGCCTCAAGGTTGTGCGTGTTGTGGCTTCACAAATGCTTTGCTGCATACCTCGGTTGTAACGAGTGGTTATTTCAGTCAAAGTTGCACTTCTATCAGCTTGAATCAGTCGGCCCATTCTCCTCTGACCTCTAGCATCAACAAGGCATTTTCGCCCACAGGACTGCCGCATACTGGATGTTTTTCCCTTTTCACACCATTCTTTGTAAACTCTAGAAATGGTTGTGCGTGAAAATCCCAGTAACTGAGCAGATTGTAAACTACTCAGACCGGCCCGTCTGGCACCAACAACCATGCCACGCTCAAAATTGCTTAAATCACCTTTCTTTCCCATTCTGACATTCAGTTTGGAGTTCAGGAGATTGTCTTGACCAGGACCACACCCCTAAATGCATTGAAGCAACTGCCATGTGATTGGTTGATTAGATAATTGCATTAATGAGAAATTGAACAGGTGTTCCTAATAATCCTTTAGGTGAGTGTATATATATATATATATATATATATATATCAAAACGCATCATTACTCCAATATGTGCTGGGGAATGTCAAGAAACATTTCTTTCCATGCTCAATGTTGAGAACAGTTGAGCTGCGCCATATTTTTGTGGGAATTTTCAGGATTCTTTGATGAATAGAAAAGCATTTGTTAATGTAAATGAGTTTACTGTCACATTTGATCAATTGAATCATCCTTGCTGGAAAAAAACTAGTTAAGTCTTTAACTTTAGAGTAGTAGAACAGTAGAAACTTAGACTAATAGGTAATTTACAAGCAATCACATAATTACTACATGGCACAAGCTGATTGGCCTCTGCTGATCCTGCATGCAGCCAATGAGATTGCTTGCTGAACTTTTAAACACTCTGGTTCATTGTTTGCTTTCAGCAGTGTTTCTCTGAACTCCTCCACCTCCCCAAGCTCCACGTCTAGATCTGATACGGGATTTGTGTATGTCTATTTATGCATATTTGTCTTATATCATATCATATCCTATTTATCATATTTGACATGCTCACAGCTGTGTGTCGGTGTATATATTAGCAGTAGCAAGTCCCTACTTGCTAATAACTTTATCTGCAGATACCGATAGTAGATTATTCTGAATAATATCTGTCAATTCTGATAGTTTGATTTTCTTAAGGGCAAAAATAAATCTCTCCAAACTAATGCTCTAAACTGTATAAGAAGACCCTCTCATTTGGTGCATTACTTAGGTTAAAACAGAGCTATTATATTCAAATGCTATTTATTTTTAGATATGATAATTACTCTTTGTATAACTCAGTTGAACAAGGTAGTTTGCATAAACTTGTCTTCATAGAAAATGTATTCAAACATAAATATATAATTAATAAACTCCTCTCATAGTGTTTTTATATCTAACTACTGAAATGTGAACATTGGATAACTTTCCTGAGGTGAATACAATGTTAAGTGAAATAACCTGTTTTATTGACTTATTTCCGCTGTTGAAACACTGTTAGAACTGGTATCAGTGCGACACAGTACTTTTTTCACCCATTTTAAGGTGAACATCGTAGGTCTGGTCGCCTAAATAATAGTACACCTAAAATTGCAATATTACTTGTCCTTAAAGAATCTTTCAGTTAAAGATGAAATATTTTAGACATCTCTTTCCAGCTTGATTTGGGGGAAGACACATATGCCAATGTAATAGACAGTAGAAGGTTGTCTGCAGCAAATGAGCCTTAAATCCATGTGAGATGTGAGGCACGCTGTCAGAGCGCTGGAACTGAAAGTGTTGAGTCAGAAGTCTGTTCTAAAAGAACGACTCCTTAGCGTCCTCTAAATTATTCCTCCGATTTGTTTATGTGGCAGGCAGCTTTTAACGGTCACTCATCTTTAAGCCACCACCATTTTCATATCCGACAAAGATTGGAACATGTAACCAATCCTTTAGTGCTTCAGGCTGTTATGGATTACAATGTCTAGTCTCAACTAAATCTATAATAATTCAAACAGGTCAGTAAACACTTAAGAGTTGAACTTTTAGAAGGATTTTGAAGCATAGGAGACGTTTCGTTTTATGTTTCACAAACTTCTCTTAAAGGAACACTCCCCGTTTTCGAATCCATTCAGCCGATCTCCGGGTCTGGCGGTAGCACTTTTAGCATAGCTTAGCATAATTCATTGATTCTGATTAGACCATTAGCATCTCGCTCAAAAATGACCAAAGAGCTTTGATATTTTTTCTATTTAATTCTTCTGTAGTTACATTGTGTACTATGACCGACGGAAAATGAAAACTTGTGATTTTCTAAGCCGATATGGCTAGGAACTATACTCTCATTCCTGTGTAATAATCAGGGAACTTTGCTGCCGTACCATGGGTGCAGCGGCGCAATGATATTATGCAGCGCCTGAAAATAGGCTAACTTCCGTCAACATAACCAACGTGACAACCTGCTTGCACAAGAAGCGTGCCTTGTAATCATGGAGACGTTTGTGAGAGACGATTCAGAGATATTTACAAGATATTTACTTTGGTGCAGATCCTGAACTGTATCTATTTGAACCGGAATACACTGAAGAGGAGCTTTTGGAATGTGAAAGGCAAGAAAGTGTGGCTGAACAGACTGGGGCAGAAGGAAGGAGGAGAGTGGATTCGAACCTTTACAACGCACAGAACCATGGCTAATCGCACAGATAAATCCACTACCTAATTTGCCGGCTGCATCTCTGCAACGACACAAACTTAGGCTGAATCCGAAATCGCCCCCTAAACCCTCATTCACTATTCCCTACGTTAGTCCACTAATACAGTTCACTTGAAGGAGTGAATGAAAACAAGTGAGTGAATTCGGACAGCCGCTGTGTGTACATTAGTTGTACACTCGTTATTGCGGTGCAATGTGGGATTGAATGAGTGCACTCAATAACGTCCTCTATGGTTTCGGACACCACTACAAATGGCTGCCCCCTTAAATAATGCCCTATTTGAGGGTATAGGGGGCGATTTCGGATTCAGCCTTAGTGCCGGTCAAGTTGGAAGTTACCTAGCTGGGGACTATTTTCAGGCGCTGCGTAATATCATTGTGCCTGCTGCACCCATGGTAAGGGAGCAAAGTTCCTTGATTATTATTATGCAGGAATGAGAGTATAGTTCCTAGCCATATCGGTCTAGAAAATCACAACTTTTCATTTTCTGTCAGTCTTAGTACACGATCTAACTACAGAAGAGTCAAGTTTTAAATAGGAAAAATATAGAAACTCTTTGGTCATTTTAAGTGAGATGCTAACGGTCTAATCAGATTCACTGAATTATGCTAAGCTATGCTAAAAGTGCTACCGCCAGATCCGGAGATCGGCTGAATGGATTCGAAAACGGTAAAACTCAGCTGTTTAACTCTAGGGGAGTTGAAAAATAAGCCTATTTTCAAAAAAAAAATGGAGTGTTCCTTTTAAGAGATGTTTAGTAAAAACAACATATAAATCAATTTTAAGGACATAAATTTAATCAAGCACTTATACATTTACGAAGAATATAGTATTCAAAAAATGTACAATACTTAAAAATTAAAATAATATATCAGATTTAATACAAGTTGAGCTCAACTGACAGAATTTTGGTACAGTATTAGCATAAAAAAAGACCAAAAAAAAAAGCCTCTAGTTCAGTGGTTCTCAACCTGGGGCCGGGGCCCACTAGGGGGCCTCAGCCAACTTCCAAATGGACATCAAGGTGATTTAAATTAAATTTTAATTGCCAAGCTAAAGTATTTTATGGGGTAGCAATTGTGGATTTTTTTTATTAGAAGTCATGGGGTCTTTGAATTTTGTTGTGGGCAATTGGGGGGACTTGAAGTCAAAAGGGTTGAGAACCTCTACTCTAGCTCAAACAGCAGAGCACAAAAAAGGTAAAAAAAAGCAGTAATGGAGGTTACAGTGAAGCATTTAATGGCTCTTTTCATTTTACATTCGTTTTAGGCATTACGTTGTCATGGAAGCAAAGTTGTAAGATTGGATAGAACTTCACACATAACATTTTTTATTTTTTTTTGTCACACTAAAATCATGTTAACACATACATTGCGTGCCAGGGTCAGTCACGTTTCCACTTCACTTCCGGGGCTTGATCTGGGCCTCGTTGGGGCTTCCTCTGGGCCAACGACCAGGGTTTTTTGGCCCGCTGAATACCTTGGTCCAAAGCAGGCCAGCTCGGGCTTGAGGAGTGGTTACAAACAAAGGCGGATTTTATCTAAGTCTGAAGATGTCAGCGATGTGAATGATTTCATATACCAGCTAACTTCAGACATTATTTTACAATAATTTTAGCTCAAAACTCACTTTCAGACAGCAGTGAGTGTTTGAAATAACTTTTGTTTGTGATCCAATGTGGATTCTGATCACCGTATAAGGCAGACAAATTTATATGCGATGCAAAAGACTTTGCACGCTAACCATTACCATAGTAAACATGGTAAATAGGACCGCTTTGAAAAAAATCGGACAAATCATATAGGCTATCACAATTGTGTATTTTTTTTATCTGTCAGTACATCTCGTCTCTTTATACTGGACTGTCTGATATCCATATTTAGCTCTGCATATGTCATAAAATAAAGCAAGTCCGGTTTTTCAGGAGCTTCCTCTGTTTCTCTGACTGAAAATATAGCCTAACTGGGATGGTCACTGGAGAGAGTGCTAAAGCTCCTGAGGTCATATTTTGGTGGAAAATCTGTAGAAATGACTCACTGATTCTTGAGATAAAGGACAAAACATGTTTTAGATGTTAAAAAATAAAAACTAACACTACATTATTAAAAATTGGTATTTTTGTAGACAAAGGTCTCAGATAATGAACCATGTAAGGGAACAGGCTTATTTTTAAATATATTTTCAAAAAAAAATTATTTATTCACTCTATAACTTAATTTGTGTCAACTCCGTCAGACACACTGAAAAGCATGCTAATATAATTTAAACTATCCAAAAACTCTGAAAGTCTTCAGTTATCTAATATTGGTATTCAGTAAAGGAGCTAAGTCATAAAATACATGTTCTGTTTATTTTTAGTTTAACTTTTTGTTTTCACACTACTATGAACAACCCAGTTTCTAAATTTCTTAATTCTGCTCCCTCCTTTTAATATTAAACATATATCACCAATGTTCTTAGGTAATTAAGACATAATATCATGTAGTTCCATTGATGTTTTAACATTTTTACACTATAAATTGAAAAAAGAATGAGACATTTCTTTCAAAATTACTTAATGACTGAGTTGACAAATACTGACGTTGTTGTCAAAGGTCCAGCTGGGGCCAAATATAGAGTATATGTAAATATATTGAATCATGAAACAGCATTAGAAGAATTCCCCATATGCAAAAAAATATTTGAAAAAAATATAACTTCCAGGACTTTGTGTCCTACTGTGAGATCCACAATGAGCAGGAAATAGTAAGTTAAAGCTGCCCATGACACTGCCTGATTTATTCAGAATTATAAAAAATGGAGTTGATGGAGTTGACGCAAAGTGAGGACACAACTTTTATAGCTATTTTTTTATGTAAAATATAATTCAATATTTACTTTTTGTATTGTTTGATATCTTAAAGATCTCCGCCTTTTAATATAACTGTGTATTTTTTAATTTGTTGCATTTTTAAACACTTTGTTTGGCAGTTTTACATTGTGACCTAATGCTGAGGACTGGTTAGATTACATGCATTTCCAAGTATAGAGTGTGCTTTTAAAATAATACTAAAGAAATTATTTTAAAGTATAAGCAATAGATGTCCTGAGTATACAAATTTCCCTTAGATGTAACTTTTTAAGTATTTTTATTGTGTTGGTATTCTTACTTTTTAACATAAATAGGGCTTTTGTGTTTGGGACATGTTTTGTCCCTTATCTCAAGAATCAGTGGATTATTCTTTCTAAATGTGAAATGAGAAACAGACGCGACTGAATAAGTAGGTGTGTCCTCTTTCTTTTGTGAAATAACGGTAAATACCACTTTATTTCTGTGTGACTAATGTGCAATCTTGACACAAATTAATTCATTATGATCAATGTATCACTTATTACTGTAAAACTGTGGTAAACCATCGATGCTAGGGTTTTAAATCTTTAAGTAAATGAAAAAAATGCCAACAAGCGGACGCTTTTATCATGCTCGTTATGCAATCTCGTTAGTTTTCAGTGATGTCTTTCTAATTAGTTTTCTGATAAAACTTCCATTTGTTGGTAAAATGATGGATTTGTGTGACATTGTTCCAGAATTTGAGCCCAGCCCGGCCCGTTGAAAGCCCTGGCTTGCACCGGACCGACAGTGGAAAAGCGGCTAATGTCCCAGAGGTTCTCAATTGGATTCAGGTCTGGGGAACGTGAGGGCCAGTCAATGGAATCAATGCTTTCATCATCTAAAAACTGGCTACACACTCTAGCCACATGAGGCTAGGCATTATCATGCACCAGGAGGAACCCAGGGCCCACTGCACCAATATAAGGTCTGGCAATGGCTCTGAGGATTTCATCCGAGTACCTAACAGCAGTAAAGGAACCATTGGCTAGCACATGGAGGTTTGTGCAACAATCCAAGGATATTCCTCCCCAGACCATTACTGACCCACCACCAAACTGGTCATGCTGGATGATGCTGCACACAGCATAACATTCCCCACGGCATCTCTAGACTATTTCACATCTGTCGCATGTGCTCAGTGTGAACCTGCTCTGATTTTTGTAGAGAACGGGGCGGCAGTTTGCCAATTCTGGTGTGGAGGACACCACCTCATGGCATTTTGGTCAGAAACATGCACACCTGTAGCCTGCTGGAGGTCATTTGTAGGGCTCTGGCAGTGATCCTCTTGTTCCTCTTTGCACAAAGTGACAAGGACCCTAACAAAACACAAAACTAAAGACAACCCTGTTGAAAAAAACAGCATATGCTGGTTAGGTATGTTTTGAAACATGGCAGCTGGTTTATGCTGGTCCTTAGTTGGTCATGAGCTGGTTTAAGCTGGTCCTGAAGCTTGTTTCTTAGGACTAGCTTAGGACCAGCACTTGACCAGCTTAAACCAGCTCATGACCAACTAACGACCAGCATAAACCAGCTCAAACCAGCTGCCATGCTTCAAAAAATACCTAAGCATATGCTGTTTTTTTCAACAGGGAAATCAGTCAGGAAGAATAAGGAGAGAGCAATTGTCTATGGCCAACACCTGCAAAATCATTCCTTTTTGGGGATTGTCTTGCTGTTGCCTCTCCAGTGCACCTGTTGTCACTTTCATTTGCACCAAAGCAGTTAAAACTGATTCACAATCACTTATGCTTCCTAATTGGACATACTGATATCCCTATATATATATATATATATATATATATATATATATATATATATATATATATATATATATATATATGCATGCTGGCCATGCAAGAACTGGGATGTTTTCAGCTTCCAGGAATTGTGTACAGATCCTTGCAACATGGGGCTGTGTATTATCATGCTGCAACATGAGGTGATGGTCGTGGATGAATGGCACAACAATGGGCCTCAGGATCTCATCACGGTATCTATGTGCATTCAAAGTGCCATCAATAAAATGCACCTGTGTTCATTGTCCATAACATACGCCTGCCCATACCATAATCCCGCCGCCACCATGGGCCACTCGATCCACAGCGTTGACATCAGCAAACCGCTCACCCACATGACGCCATACACGCTGTCTGCCATCTGCCCTGTACAGTGAAAACCGGGATTCATCCGTGAAGAGAACACTTCTCCAAAGTGCCAGGCGCCATCGAATGTGAGCATTTGCCATGATGAACTGCAGAGGAGGACGATGAGCATGCAGATGAGCTTCCCTGAGACGGTTTCTGACAGTTTGTGCAGAAATTCTTTGGTTATGCAAACCGATAGTTGCAGCACGATAATTCCTGGAAGCTGAAAGCATTCCAATTCTTGCATGGCCAGTATACTCACCGGACATGTCACCCGTTGAGCCTGTTGGGATGCTCTGGATCAGCGTATACGACAGCGTGTTCTAGTTCCTGCCAATATCCAGCAACTTCGCACAACCATTGAACAGGAGTGGACCAACATTCCACAGGCCACAATCAACAACCTGATCAACTCTATGCGAAGGAGATGTGTTGCATTGCGTGAGGCAAATGGTGGTTGCACCCGATTTTTTTTTTTTGACCCCCCGGGACCCCTGCACATTTTAGAGTGGCCTTTTATTGTGGCCAGCCTAAGGCACACCTGTGCAATAATCATGCTGTCTAATCAGCATCTTGTTATGCCACACCTGTGAGGTGGATGGATTATCTCAGCAAAGGAGAAGTGCTCACTAACACAGATTTAGACAGATTTGTGAACAATATTTGAGAGAATAAAATCAGCTCATAAAAAAATGGGGGCAAAAGTGCATTTATAATTTTGTTCAGTGTATATATATATATATATATATGTATATGTATATGTATGTGTGTGTGTGTGTGTGTGTGTGTTTAAATATATATATATATATCCTTTATATATCCCGCGTCCAAGCATATATTATATATAATCCTTCCCACATTGTATTCAACATACATTAATCACAGCCGTTGCATTAATCTATAGTAAGCAGAGCAACTAAGAAATGTGCAACAGCAACAATATAGGTTTGTTAATACTGTGCATATTTATAGATTTTAAGATGATGACGCATGTGTGAGTGAATGAGATAAAAATCATTGACAGATGACAGAAGTGTTGCTGTTTATGATAGATATTTCCAGAAACATGCGAGCGGTTCTGCTTCTCATTATAAATCTGTGGATCAGGTCTGTGTGAGAAGGAAGCTGCCAGTCGATGATTTCCACAGCACATCGCAAAAAACACTGTTTTTACGTGGAGTGTGATAATGCACAGCTGCACCAGACACGGAAATGATGATTTTAGCAGTGGATAACGCAAGCTGCTGAGGCAAGGTAGCAAGGTAGCTTGCGTTATCCACTGCTAAAATCGTCATCAGCCTGCAACTGAACGATAAAAGAGCCCAGCTTACCATTCACATTTAGCTCCCTTTAAAATAGTTCTTTCACCTGGAGGTTTCAGCAGGTTATGTGACATACCCGGGTATGTTTAAGAGTAAGTAAGCGGATAACCTCAACTTTCGGTTCCAAAAACGGAGGTAACTTTCAGGGTATGTAAGTAGCCATAGCAACTCACTCTCTGAACATAACCTGCTCCGGAGCAGCTTCTCTTCCAGGGTTAGTTTGCTTAAGAGGTATTCAGATGTGTTTTATATAATTAATATAGTTAAATTAATATATCTAAATGTGTTATATAGTTACAGTTATAATATACAACAATGTATATTAATTCTAAAGCACTATTACAACAAGGTAATGTTTAAATGTTAATTCAATTCAAATATATTTATTATTTATTTTATTGTCATCTCACACATGGATCTGCATTCAATTAATTACCATCAAACAAACAATATAATCCTTATTCTCAGTGAATAAAGATTACTTATTAAACTAAGAGATTGAAAAAATGATTGCACAACCACCAAATAGGTGGCGATGTGCACTAAGTAGGTTATGTAACATCGCTATTAAACAAAAGAAGAAGAGGAAGTAGAACGGCACGCTCTTTCTTAGCGTCTGTTTCCATTGTGAATCATCGATTCGTCGCTCTGTTGAGAATGTCTTGTGTGTTAACACACTCTGAGTTGTCTGAACTTACTCCCGGACTCGTTTTTGGAACCAGCATACCTCGAGTAATCAAGGTTTGGGTTAAGCAACCAAGAGTTCAGGGTATATGTGACGGTAAGTTAACCTTGCTTTCTGGAATACTCCCCTGGTCTAATTTGTGTGACATTATTAACCCTAGCACCATTTCCGGTCATGCCTCACACAATTCTTCCCCTGGTCTTAGTATCCACCTACCACAGAAGCTGAGTGCCATAATTTCGAATTAGTCCTTAAATGTATGTCTTAACTGGAGCTTTGTAGTCTCACCAATAAATCACTAAGACAGTTCAAACATGTTCATGATATTCAATTTGGGTAACGCTTTAGATTACAGCCTGGAAAGTACTGCGTAAGTAAAATTTACAGCGTAACTTTCAGTAATTATAGTGTAATTATAAAGTATGTATGTGTAGGTATAAGGGAACAATATGTAATATTTGGGGAATAAAGGGGTAACTACCAGGAAAACAAATTATGATATATAAGAGTGGATAGCAAGACAAGAGTGGAACAAACACCACTTTAATTTACAGCCCACAGATTCATACTTACCCTGTAACTACATGAAACAAGAGGGGAACAAGCACCACTTACCCTGTAACAACACGGATAATTACCCATTAATTAAAAAATACTTACAGTATAAATAATTTGTTAATTTTCCTGGTTGTTTCCCCATTATTCCCCAAATATTACATATTGTTCCCTTATACCTACATGTATGTACTTTAAAGTTACACTATAATTACCGAAAGTTACGCTGTAAATTCGTTTTACTTACGCAGTACTTTCTGGGCTGTAATCTAAAGTGTTACCTTCATTTGTATTGTAAAATACTTTGATTGGTTCTCATCCTTCTCTGTTATACCGGAATAAAGTTAACCCAGCGTGGACCAATCCAGAAGCCAAAAAGCCGGACATGTGAAACTGGCCTATGGTCATATTAAAATGCACACAGAGGAATTGCTAAGTGGAATCAAAATACACGTCTTATCGAATTCATGGTTCTTGGAATTTTGGAAGCGGTTCTAAAATGGAACCAGTTCTCGATACCCAACCCTATTATAAGATGCATTATATAAGTCATTAATAAGTCATTATTTATACAATGCATTATATATAAAGAGTTCAAGTTAAGTGTTACCAAGATTTACTAAGCATAAATATATATATTTTTTTGTAATCAGCATTTTGCAACAAGTGCCGTCGATTGAGCTGAACTTCTATTGAACATGGAATATTCCTTCAAGAGAACAAACAATAACAACAAAAGTTTCTACTTTGCTTTATTATGACACAGACCTGTATGACGCAACCATAAGCACTGCAGAGGACGTGAGCTTCTGGGTAATTAGTTGGTAATTGTGTGTTGTCAAGCTCTGGATAATTTAGACCAGTGTTTTCCTTCCTGTCCCCTTTGTTTTCCTGACAAAACACGCTCAAACATGGTGCAAGGCATCCCTAAAGGTTAATTGGTAATGATCCCAGACAACCTTGCAAGCCATGGTAATTCAGTTGCCATAATTGCTCGGCAGAGGACTACTAACACCAGGGCAGCGTTCAGGCTTCTGCTATTGCATTCGGGTGACCTTTAGCTGGCACAAGCAGCTCTGATATAGACCATGAACAGAGAGCACGAGAGAGTAGGCGGGAGAGAGATTTGGTATTGCTCAATGAAACTGTTAGAAGAGGCTGGGAAACTCTGAACTGAATGTCTTGGTCAACATTTTAATAAAACATTGAATGCAAAGGTGTATCTATATGAAGGTGGTGCAAGTTAAAATTTCAGCTTAACTCTTTCCCCAGCATTAATGGAAATTTCCGGCTTTCCGTGTTTTCACTGTTATACGGTAGGGGGCGCTATTACGAATCTTCTGAATGAGTATTCTATCTCCTGATCAAAACATGTGAAGAAGAGGCAGAAACGAGCGATATCATATGTAAAATAACGCAATCATCAACATTAATCAGCATATAAATCAAAACTGCCTAATGTTACAGAATGAAATGTCGACCCAGGATGAGCTACAGGACTGTGACGCTTTAGGGTGTTGATGGACTCTATCTACTCCATCTGTGTTTTGACTCCGATCTGGATCTAGTCTTTGACAAAAACATGATTTTCTCAGCTTTTTGCTCAAAATGTTGCTTTTTTTATGAAACTTACCCACATTCAAGTGTTGATAAAAAAGAATGCATGAAGCTAGAATAAAAAAATAAATAAAATTGGCAGTGGCTATTTGCACTATTTGCAATTAGATGCTATTTACACTTAGTAAAAATAGCAATATATACTATTTACACTCTTTGCAATAAGTGCAAATAGTTGTTAGATGCTATGTATACTTATAAATAGTGGCATATACTATTTGCACCTCAGTATTGTTGTACATAACAGGATGCAATAATAACATAGAGTGTAAATTATTATATTTATTAAAATTATTAAATGGATGCCGCATTATTGGGACAATATGCCTTCCCTACACCTACCCATAACCCTACCTAATAAATACTTTATTATAAAAACACAATAGGCATTTTATCTTCTCTTTTCAAATATTTTCTTCATTTTTATTGAAAATAAATGCCTTTCCAATCTGAAATGTGATGGAAAAGGGGAGAAGAGCATACTCTTTACAACATTAGATGGTGTGCGTCTTTTTTAATCTTGTGTGGCCCAACCAGGCATTGGTGGGCGGAGTTAGTGTAAATAGCCTTTGCCAACAAGACATGCTATTTACACTTAGTGTAAATAGACACTCCATTTTCTGTTTTGTTTGTTTGTTTGTTTGTCTAAAATCAGAGGGTCTGTTATTTATTTTTATATATTGCATGTTCAGATATTCATACAACTAAATATTCTGGGGGCCATGAAATTTTTCTGAAAATGATCAAAAATGCTGGCGGTGGCTAGCAACTTTTAAAAAATGCTGGCGGAGAAAGAGTTAATATGCAGAAAACTGATGGTCACTTTGAGATTTTGTCATTTTATGATCATATGATCCTCGGGGATGCATGTAATTAATTCAGTAATTTAATTTACATGTTAGCCATCGGATTTACCAGCAGTGTTGTTATTGCTAAATTTAGGGCTGGACGGTATGACAGTATATTTTGGCGATGGTACAAAATGTCTATCGTTAGAGATTTTGCTATAGGCTATTGTGTATATCACGGTATGTAAATATATATGTGCTGCACAGAACTATTGACAATTTAGAGTGACGAAAGACATGAATGAGTCAAAGAGAAGTACGTGCTTGATGTTAAAATTATAAATAAGGTTAATAAGGTGCTAAATAAGGTGGGATACGGGTAAAGTTAGGGACAGGTGTGGTGGTTTGGGTAAGTTTAAGGGTAGGGTTAGGTGTAAGGGAAGTGTCAACAGTGTAATTATAAATGTAACTACAGAAATTAATTACAGATATAATTACATGCAGGTATTTTTTTTAAATGTAAGTACAATGTAAAAACATGTATGTACACAATAAGTGCATAGTATCAAATGATTAATTTAAATGTTAGTACATAGTAGTTAAGGCCACCAAATATAAAGTGGGTCCAAAATATTCAATAACTTCACTGTTATACAGTGTAATGCCATTAAATCAGTAAGCAATTATCTTAGCAATTATTATTTTATTATTTATATTATTTTATGTGCTATTACTTGCCAAACTAAGCGTTGTAGTATAACCAGCAGGAGAGCAGTGATGTGTGAACTGAATTTGGTGACAGTACAGTGTATTTTAGTGAAGTTAGCTGAATATTTTTCATAATAAAAAAATCCTAACAATAATGCAAAAGCAAATAAAGTGTTGTAGTATGACTAGTAGGAGACCATTGATGTGTAAACTGAATTTGGAGACACTACAGTGTGTAACATTGAAGTTAATGACTATTTTTGTAGTAACGCTTTTCAGGGATTTGCACTATGCAGACGGTCCTTTCAGACTTGTCTCTCAGCCGCCTGCTCATATAGACCTATTTATATTATGAGGCTCATTTTGAGGAAAATTAGGTTGTAGCTCGTTGTCTACGTTAAAGAAGTGTCATTTGTGTTTTAACAACGTTTAGCTCACAAGTTATTGATCCAGGAAGTTTGAATCTGTGAATATATTGCCAATTTGACCAAATTCATTAAACTAAGCACTGATTGTATTTCTTTATACTTAAGTCCAAGTTCAAAATAAAACTCTAACCGCTCCATTGTTAGCGTACTGAGCTGTTTGAAACAGCCAGCGGGACATTATCTTTGCGAGGGAACGTTTTAGGAAAGTTTTAGAAAAAAAACATTTCCTCCCATCCTACATTTTTTCCACCACCACGTCCCTTTAGGGGCTCCGTATGAAGGCACCTCACAAAACAGACAGACTTCTGAGGCAGCGTAACATTTTAATGATCAACAGCAAAGTAAAGAGAGCTTTGGTGAGAACTAAACAAATATTTTATTAATAGTAATTTCTTGCTAGAAATGACACCAGAAGTAGAACACGTTGATCAAAAACGTACATTTACACACAAACTGTCGCCATTCAAACGGCATCTTAATTTTTTAGCTGAGCTGTCACAGAATGGACCGGATTGTGGGATATCAAAGGCAGTGAAGGAAACATCTATGCTGCATTAAAATCGATCAGATGAAGGGATCTCAGGAGACAGGAAGTGAAGCTAACTTTGGATTTGTTCGTGCCTTAATGCCTTCCTACCTTGGAAGGCAGCCTCAGAAGGCAGCATTTTTCAGTTTTCAGACGCAGCCTGTATGTTGTCTTTGTCAGATTGTTCTCGTTGACCGTAGTGTTTGTTCCTGTCATGCTTTCATTTTCTCTCCTGTTTCCAGTTGGATTGACACAATTGTTTTCCCATGCTCCAAGCCCAGACAACAACATAGTGTCGACCCAGATCTGGCCCACATCTGGTACAAGTGGAATCCACACGTACCAGATGTGGGCCGGATCTGGGCTGACACTATGTTGCTGTCTGGGAGCCATCATACATCAGACATTCTGCCTTCATCTCTGCTGCCATTTATTTACCTCACTGCAGTTATTGCCTGCCAAGCTTCTTCATCATCTTCATCATCTTCATCATCAAGACATTTGGATTACCTTTTCTTTTCTGACTGTCTGTATTATTTCCTGGTTTCTTTATTAAACTTCATTTATTCCATTTCCAGCATCTGGGTCCACTATTTACAATGACAAAAAGCACAACAAAAACGCTTCAGAGTTTGAGCTTTCTAATTTCTGGGAATTTATTTCTACAAGGCACTCTGCATGCATTCTTTACATAATGGATGTATTTTAAAAAATCGTGCATTTCTTCTTCTGTAAGAAGTCATGAATCAAAAATCATAATTGATATTGAGTCATGAGAATCAAGGTTTAAAATGTGTGGATGTATCTATGTGGGTGTATGGATGTATTTGTTAATGCTGTCTGGGTCCTGTCAGTTCAGCGCTGAAAACATTTTCACAACAAAACTGGTAAAAAACCAACAAAATCAAGAAAAAACAGCAAACGCAAGTGGTAAACAGCAGAAGCAGAAGCATTAAAGCATAAAACAGCAGTCCTGCTCACTTTGTTTAAAATTATTTGCATCCGTTTGAGGCCTGTTATCAGCCTTCCCGCTAAGGAAATGCACTTTCATGTCCTTTCATTATCATAGACATTATGTAAAGCTTACAGCCATACTGTGAGATTTGCTTTGAGATTGCAGTGTGCATGAGCAAAGACTCGGGCAGAAATTCAGAAAGAGAATTTGCTTGACAACTGCTGCACTCTGATCTCTGTGCTGTGCTGTGATGTGCAGGCTGGGTCAATGGGACTTGAGCCAGAGACTCGATGCTGAGTGGAGCGAAGTGTAACTTTATACATGGTAGAGTTCAGAATGCCATATATTTAATTGTATCTGGGGCTGGGCGCATTGTAAAGTATGTATTCTTTACATAAAGAAAATGTGACGCTGTGGCATTATTTTCATGACAATTAAGCAAGTGTTTTGATTTTCCCCTGAACTGTGATATTTGATTTTTTTATTCTGAACTATGATATTCATATCACTGTAATTCATATTCATACCAATTCTCACTATAATCTAGTTGCTTATTAGCATGCATATTACTAGGATATTGGCTGTTTATTAGTACTAATTAAGTACATATTAATGCCTTATTCTGCATGACTTTATGCTACATCCCTTAATCTAACCCAATACCTAACACACACAGTTTTAGCCAATCTCATGTTAATCTTGAGTACCTACAGAGTAGTATTGCATCCTTCATATCTCAAAAAAGTATTTATTTTTATTAGATTTATAAAAGACAGATAAGCTGTACCGACTCTTTCCGAAAAAAGCCAAGCTCTGGTAGGCGTGCCATGCGTGGAGCTAAAGAATCACACGCACACACAAGACGTCATCACATAATAGACTCTCTATTCATTAAAATGTACACAAACTTGTCCCTACTCTTGATACAGAATCACTGACAAACACCTTTGGTTTTCATGAGAAAAAAAAAAAAAACTATACGATAGTGGATTCGAACCCAGAACCAAACCTCAGACACTCTCCCTGGACACAAGCTCTACCACTGGACGTCCGAGACACACAAGCATTTCATGCAAATCTATGTGAAGAATCTCGGGACTGACAATATTGTATTATGCTATAGTTAGGAGATGTAACGTTAAGGATGAAACTATCACGCTAAACATGACTTCTCATGACTTCCCCCACTGACCCACTTTTTAAAACAAAGTTACGCCACTGCATCACATTATGGATAACTTTTGATTCACTATACATCCGTGTTGTTTACATTGTATGCACTTACGTGCGGATTGCCAACAAAACCTTTGATGCAGTTTCACTCACCGCCTGCAATGATCTGCAAATCCAACAAGCCTTGCTTATAAAACATTTGTCACCGAAAATGCTAGGAACACACTTGAAAAACAACGCTGGGTTCTCTGGGAAGCTGAACAAGGCTATCTTTCCCTCACAACCAAGAACACATTTCTTTGGTGACATTGCTAAAAAAAATCCTTCTCAACTTGCGTTACCTGAACAATGTCAGAAGTCAGAATGCATCTGACTAGTTGTCTAGTTTTATCTCTTATAGTAGGCTATAGAGACAAATAAAAGCTAAAATGTGAGACTTGTACTCAATGATGTCTCCTTGGTATATATTCTGATAAAGAAAGAAAGATTCCATAACACAATTACTTTTGAAGGGTTGGGTATAAATACATTTATCATTCACTGTCATTATTACTGATAAATTATGTTTTCAACCCTTCTAGTCATTTAAAAGGCAAAGGATCATGCCCCGAGCAACAGATGGGACACCTCCACATGTTGTGATTTACACCATCTGCTGACAGCTAAATGAACAATGGGTGATGACAAAGGCTTGTATTGTCTGTCACATATCAGGTCTGTGCTGAAACCCCCTGCAGAACACGGTTCCCCAGTGTTCTAATTATTTGCGCCTCACGCTATCCTGCTGAGCCCATCCTTGTTAAACACTTGTCGTGGAAGCTTCCTCAAATCCCAACCCTGCTAGCTTGCCTTTATCTAGATCTTTCAATGCCTTTGGTTGTCATGCATGTTGAGTAAGAGTCTTCCAGTTCTCGGGGGGGATTAGATAAGCCGGTTTATGGTTACCGGTTGATGTATGCTTGCTGTCTGTTTAGTAGTACACAGCAGTCACGGTTCTGTACGTACCTCGGTTTTGAGGTCATGGTTCGATACGAGTTTAGTACATTTACATGTCCATTTTCAACATTAAATACTCTGTCATTGTCGTTTTCAGCATTTGAAAAAATGCTGTTGTCATGTGAAAGTATGGCCAAAGCGCATAAAAAGTGTACCATTTTTAGTTGAAAACGGTATTGTGTAAACAGCCCCTTAGTTTAGCATGTGACCTCATTTACTCCCTGTTACATTTACATTTACATTCCATTTAGTCATTTAGCAGACGCTAAAGCGAATCCAAAGCGACTTACAAATGAGGAGAGCAATATAAGCAATCAGACCAACAAGGGGCAACAGTATGCAAGTGCTGTAACAAGTCTCAGATAGTCTAGCACAGTACACAGTTTTTAGTTTTTTTTTCTCTCCTTTTAACTCTTTCCACACCAGCGTTTTTTAAAAAAAGTTGCCAGCCACCGCCAGGGTTTTTGATCATTTTCACAAAAATGTAAGGGCCCATAGAATATTTTGTTGTATGAATATCTGAGCATGCTATATATCAAAAGACAGAGCAGACCCTCTGCTTTAAAAAAAAAAAAAAAAACTTTTATTCTAGCTTCATGCATTCCTTTTTTATCAACACTTAAATATGGTTAAGTTTCATAAAAAAAGCAACATTTTTAACAAAAAGCTGAGAAAATCACGTTTTTGTCAAAGACTACATCTAGATCAGATTCAGAACGATGATCAAACACAGATGGAGTAGATCGAGTCCATCAACACCCCTAATGCTTGCACAGTCCTAAAGCTCGTCCTGGTTCAGTTTTGATTTATATGTTTTATAACATACACTCACCTAAAGGATTATTAGGAACACCTGTTCAATTTCTCATTAATGCAATTATCTAATCAACCAATCACATGGCAGTTGCTTCAATGCATTTAGGAGTGTGGTCCTGGTCAAGACAATCTCCTGAACTCCAAACTGAATGTCAGAATGGGAAAGAAAGGTGATTTAAGCAATTTTGAGCGTGGCATGGTTGTTGGTGCCAGACGGGCCGGTCTGAGTATTTCACAATCTGCTCAGTTACTGGGATTTTCACGCACAACCATTTCTAGAGTTTACAAAGAATGGCGTGAAAAGGGAAAAACATCCAGTATGCGGCAGTCCTGTGGGCGAAAATGCCTTGTTGATGCTAGAGGTCAGAGGAGAATGGGCCGACTGATTCAAGCTGATAGAAGAGCAACTTTGACTGAAATAACCACTCGTTACAACCGAGGTATGCAGCAAAGCATTTGTGAAGCCACAACACGCACAACCTTGAGGCGGATGGGCTACAACAGCAGAAGACCCCACCGGGTACCACTCATCTCCACTACAAATAGGAAAAAGAGGCTACAATTTGCACGAGCTCACCAAAATTGGACAGTTGAAGACTGGAAAAATGTTGCCTGGTCTGATGAGTCTCGATTTCTGTTGAGACAGTCATAATTTGGCGTAAACAGAATGAGAACATGGATCCATCATGCCTTGTTACCACTGTGCAGGCTGGTGGTGGTGGTGTAATAGTGTGGGGGATGTTTTCTTGGCACACTTTAGGCCCCTTAGTGCCAATTGGGCATCGTTTAAATGCCACGGCCTACCTGAGCATTGTTTCTGACCATGTCCATCCCTTTATGACCACCATGTACCCATCCTCTGATGGCTACTTCCAGCAGGATAATGCACCATGTCACAAAGCTCGAATCATTTCAAATTGGTTTCTTGAACATGACAATGAGTTCACTGTACTAAAATGGCCCCCACAGTCACCAGATCTCAACCCAATAGAGCATCTTTGGGATGTGGTGGAATGGGAGCTTCGTGCCCTGGATGTGCATCCCACAAATCTCCATCAACTGCAAGATGCTATCCTATCAATATGGGCCAACATTTCTAAAGAATGCTTTCAACACCTTGTTGAATCAATGCCACGTAGAATTAAGGCAGTTCTGAAGGCGAAAGGGGGTCAAACACAGTATTAGTATGGTGTTCCTAATAATCCTTTAGGTGAGTGTATGTTATACGTATGTTGATGATCACGTTATATTACATATGCATCTGCTTACATACGATTGCTTGTTTTTTCGCGTCTTCTTCACCTGTGTTTTGATCAGGTGATTCTGTACTCATTCAAGAGATGTGTAATAGCGCCCCCTAGCGTACAACAGTGAAAACACGGAAACATGGAAAATTCCGTGTTTGGCGGGGAAGCGTTTTCTCACAAATAACAGAGAAATTCAGTGAAGAAAAACAAATAGAATGGGTAAGTGCTCGTCTTAATTGGTCAGGTGCTGCTGGAAAAGATGTGTCTTTAGATGGTTTTTGAAAATGGCTGTTAGTTTTCTTAGTTACTGATTATCGTCACCTGTGACTCGTTTAGTTCTCTTGTTTGCTCTTGTGTATTTATACGCCTGTTTCTGATCAATTCTTTGTCAGTTCCTGTCAATATTAGAAGTGTGGTTAGTGTTTATTCTCCCTGTGCATTTTCCTGTTGTGATTCTCTGTTTATTAAAGGTATCTTTAATCAATAGCCTGCATCATGCATCTTTTTTTGTAATTTAATGTACATTGTACAAGTATAATGTGATTTCATTGTTTGTGCCAGACAAATACTGCTCTAATCCTTAAAGTAATCAATTAATGTATAATACAGTCTAATGAGAAATGTTCTAACTAATGTGAAATCTAGACATGCAAGAGGAGAGAAGAGGAGTTCATGTTTATGCACTTGAAGTTAAATCTAAACATTATAGGGTAATTCACCACTTTGATTTATAATTTCTCCATGTCCAAAACCCCACCTCATAATTCAAAATGACCTACATTCAATCACACCGCTGAATGGTTCAGCACTCTTTTAATTAAACCAATCTGCTTTTAAATTGAGAGTACTATTAAATTTATCGGTACAAAAAAAATTCCTTATTGAAATTGAAAAGCAGTTTTCAATTAATCTAAAGTTCCCCCTCCCATAATTATTTCGCTCTCATCTTCATCTCTGTTTATTCAGTTGCACTGTTGATGTATTTAAATATTTAAACATATTCCCATTTGTTGTTGTTGCTTTTACTGGTGCATTACATGCAATAATTAATGAAAATCGCCTTAGTGTTGATCTTAAACCATGATATCCTCTTTGACAAACATCTTGGACGCCACGATGCTACTGTATTTATTTTCAGCCTTTGTTTCTCCATCAGTTTAGTAGCTTTGTGAGTGGTCATTAATTACCCAGGTAATTTAGAAAATGCATAAATTTGTCATCCAAGGTTAATGACAAAGCCTGCCACAGTTGAATATAATTTTCTCCATAAAATACGTTCCACGAGTGTGTGCTTATCCTAATGGAAATGCTTCCCACACTGTAAAAAGTGTAAATGTGCATCTTAATGAGCTGTTTACCTGATCTGACCCTTACAAACTTTTGTTGTATTTCAGGTTGATTAAAAAAAACAGCTCATTAAAACCAGTTAATGTATAGATTTAACTTAGGATGCAGAGTGCTAATATTCATGCTACAAATATAAATAATTTCTTGCAAAAACACATTTCTTGTAAATATCATGACCGAATGTCATTGACGTCAGCGGCAGCCCGTTTATTATATATTATAGAAGAGACTCTGAAAAAATTATTCTAGCTGTTTGCTCAGTTTATTCAAATAAAATAAACTGAAACAACACAAATCTTTAGTTTTTTAATGAATTGTCATTTCCACTAAATTGTATTACGTTAAATTAAATTAAATTTGTAAAATGTTAAGTTAACCTAAACCATTTGTGTTGGGACTACATGAATCATTTCTGTTGCACTGAAACTGGGCAGTGTATTTCTAGTTCCCAGCATGCTTTGCATAGGGATGGATCAGGAGAGTAAATTTTGAAATTGAGTGCTGTTTATTGTGTTTTTTAGTAAAGGGAAAGACCTGTTAAAGTTTGATGTTAAATTTGACAGTTATATTTGACATTTAAACGTGTTATGTTGTGTCGATTTTTGTGTAGACCTTGTGGTTAGGCTGTGCTGTTCTCAATGAGCTGTAACTGTACTAATGACAGTGATGAGAAATGTTTTACTTGATCATTACTTGCATACTACAAATGTTACATGTAGCATGTGAACAAGTGTTGCGTTGTGATTCCCACAGTCTAAATATGGTCATCAGTTCTACCCCTCTTTATCCTGCTTTATCTAGTAGGAATGACATGATTTTTTTAGTAGTCTTGACTAAATGAATTTAAGTTCATACAACAAGATTACAACAAATAATTTCAAACCAATTAGATTTTGTTGGAAAAACGTAATTCGATTACGTAATTTAATTAAGTTTGTTCAACAGCTTGTTTTGAGAGAAAGTCACATGGAAAGAAAGTCAGAAGAAAGAAAGTCATTTAATTCTATTGTTTTTAGAAAAAAAAAACTACATGTGTCGTGTGTGTATTTCTATTATCAGATGGAATTTATTTATTTATTTGTGTGTGTGTTTATTTCTTTATTATTATTATTATTATTATTATTATTATTATTTATTTTTTTATTTATTATTATTATTTTTTTTTTTAAATGCTACCACAAAAACACTTTTAAGTTACCTGAAGAAAAAACACCTGTCATGTGTGTGTATTTGTATTATTATCTGATGGAAAATATTTATTTATTTATTTATTATTATTTATTTTTTATTTGTTTGTTTGTTCGTTTATTTATTTGATTATTTGTTTATTTTATTCATTCATTCATTCATTCGTGGAAATCGTTTTTAAGTGCTTTTGTCCAAATCACTGGAATGGTCAGATAAATGCATGCTCATATCACTAAAATCACTATCATTCTAAAATTGCAGGCTTAGTCCCTTCAGCCTCGGTTGACATCTTGTTTGGACATGAGCCCAACGTAATCGCTGCTCCAAATCTCAGACGACACATAAAAAGGCCATGTCAATTTTGTCTACTCTGGCTGAGATCACCATTAAAAGCTCCGCGCCACTTGATGTTGTTGTGTACACTTGCTTGGAGTGCAATAATTGCAGGCATAAAACTCTGCGCGCGTTTGATGCCAGTTTACACTGCACTTGTGCTTGCTTCATGCTTTATGTTGCTGCTGGGCCTCTAATTCACAAGCCTTGTGACTCATTTCGAGCTATTGATTTGGAAAAACAATGATAAGGACTTAGCCGCTATGAAAAATAAGCAGGAAAAAGACGTTCTTAATTGAATCTAGCACTGCTGGCAAAACCGTCAGCAAGCTCCTCTCTCATCTACAAGCTAGATTAATAATAAAAAGCACCGTCTATCTTGAGAGTGACTTTGTTTTACAACAACCTCGAAGAGATTCAGGTAGGCCAACATTGGGATGCTATGGAAACATGAGAGTGAAGAAAGAGTTTTTCCAGAAGCTGGATGCAGCACATAGTTTGAACCCAAGCTGTCAGTTATACCTGATAGAACTATACTGATATAATGACGTGAGCACACATTTCTTTCCTGAATGCCTGAAGGTTATTATTCTGAAAGAAGTCAGTCGCGGCAGTCTTCAATATGGTAATTATTTCTGAAATATTGGTGATTTTTCAGGTGTGAAGGTATAGATGAGGAAATGAAGGAAATATAAATGTGGTATTTCAATAGCTGCATGCTTGCGTGAATAGCTTTGAGTTGAAGTTTGCTTATGGGTCCAAAGTTTGTGTGTATTTCACCATATTAAAGAGTAGAATTCATAATTAACAATAAATTATGCGTTTAATCAGAAATAAGTACAAATTAATAAATACAAATCTTTCAATAAAACTCAACAACAACAATAATAAAAATACATAATTTATTATTATTATATAATTCAACAACACTACTACTACTACTACTACTAATAATAATAATAATAATAATAATAATAATACATTATTATTATTAAAACTTTTATTATTATTATTATTTAAAATATATTTTATAATTATTTATAAAAATCATTGGATAAAATTCAAAAACAACAACAACAACAATTATTATTATTATTATTATTATTATTATTATTATTATTATTATTATTTTAAAAAGTAGAAGTAAAAAAATAATAACATTCAATAAATTTCAACAACACATTATTATTATTATTATTATTATTATTATTATTATTATTATTATTATTATTATTATCATTTAAAATATAATTTTAAATGATTTATACAAATTATTGGATAAAATTCAAAAACAACAACAACAAACTGATAATGCATTAATTATATTCTTATTTATAATAATAATAATAATAATAATAATAATAATAATAATAATAGATATGAAATTATTATATTATATTATATTATATTATTATTGTTGTTGTTGTTAAAGGGGTACTCTGACTTCTAGAGATTTCTATTTTTTGTTTTAAATATTTAATCTTTTTTTTTTTTTTTTCATTATTTTATGGTAATTATGCATTTTAACATTTCATATGGTCAAATGCACACAGTATGTGTGATATTTTAATAGCTGCATGTTTGATTATTGAATCATTTAATAATTCCACGAGAATGCACATATAATTTCTCAAACACCGTAGAGCCGTCTTTGCCTTCAGTACAGGATATAAAAGCTGGACACTAATAATTAAGAAAGATTAAGGACTATCACTGAACTACATGAAGTTGCGACAGAAATGCAGGTCTCTGATCAGTTTTCAAAGCTCCCAAATCTTCACATGACTGAAGATGACATAAAACAATCCCACTGGTCTCAGATCAGCAACATGGGGAAAACTGTGCCAATATCCCCAGTTAGCCCCTTCAATCGATCCCGAACAAATTTGCTGATTAATCATGTGAAATCCTCTCACAGTACATCATGTGGGATAGTGATTCTGCCAGCTGGGTTATTGATTTAGTCTGTGCTCTTGACCTTCCAATTTCTGTACATGAATCACCTGCACAACCGTTTTGTCCAATAAAAGCCTTTTAATTTTCATCTCATCCACACTGAGATGGAATTAGCTTACATCCTCACTTTAAAAATACCCTTCTCCGAATTCCTCTCGTTATGTGACCTCAAATGGGTTGCTTTATTTGTGCACTCAGTGTTTCCTGCCGACAAGAATGTTGTGTTATTGTGGCCATCTGTATAGTCTATGGGGAAATGTTATTTGGGGCACATCATGACAGGACTGCCATCAAATTTAGGCATGATTTGCTTGTTTTAACAAAATGTCAATGCAAGAAAGATCACAAAAACAAAACTAAATCGATCAGTCAGTAAGTAGCCATTACATATCCCACATTTCCAACTAAAGACCATATAGAATAATGGACTTTAATAATTAGAGACACAAAGCTTTACAAAAACTGAATATGAGAGTATTTGTGCAAAAGTATTCTAGAGTATGTTGTTGCTAAGCTGTTCTGATTGGTCTTAGCATGTTGCTATGCAGTTGCAATGGGATTCTGGGTGGTTGCTAGGTGGTTGCTACTGTGTCTATAATATTCTGGTTTGGAGATGTGCCTCGAGTCTCTCCTGTATGTGTGTAGATTTGTTTTTTTGATTTTGTTTTTTTTGCCTGTCTTGTCATCTGACAGGAGAAAAAATAAAACTTGTTAAATATAATTAAAAGTATAATATCTCCTTAACAAGATGCATGATTTTATATGTAATTTAGGGTGACTTATGAATAATTTAAACCCCAAAGATTAGAACATATATGTATGTATGCACATATAAATTATACTTAATTTTTTATATGTATAAAATAAATATATAATATAATTGTGTGTGTTTATATATATATATATATATATATACATACATCAGGTATAGCATTATAACCACTGACAGGTGAAGTGAATAACACTGATTATCTCTTCATCATGGCAAGGAACATTTTGTCCTCAAAGTTGATGTGTTAGAAGCAGGAAAAATGGGCAAGCGTAAGGATTTGAGCGAGTTTGACAAGGGCCAAATTGTGATGACTAGACGACTGGGTCAGAGCATCTCCAAAACTGCAGCTCTTGTGGGGCGTTCCCGGTCTGCAGTGGTCAGTATCTATCAAAAGTGGTCCAAGGAAGGAACAGTGGTGAACCGGCGACAGGCTCATGGGCGGCCAAGGCTCATTGATGCACGTGGGGAGCGAAGGCTGGCCCGTGTGGTCCGATCAAACAGACGAGCTACTGTAGCTCAAATTGCTCAAGAAGTTAATGCTGGTTCTGATAGAAAGGTGTCAGAATACACAGTGCATCGCAGTTTGTTGTGTATGGGGCTGCATAACCGCAGACCAGTGAGGGTGCCCATGCTTTTATATATATAATACTACTTAAACATAGTAACAACAATAATAGTAATAATAATAATAACAATAATAATGTAGGATTTAATATTCATTATTAATGCTATATATCTGTGTTTTTATCACAGTTTCAGAATGACTATAAAAAAGTTTTTTTTTTTTTTTTTTACCTGCACCTTCTTGATGAACACATCTGGTTATCCACAGGCAGGGTGGAGAGGCTCACCGGGGGCTGAAGTGGCATGCGTTTTCTTTTACACTCACATCAGAGGTTTTGATTGCCAAGGGCAAAGATCTGATTAGAGAGGCAGGACTCTAAAAGACTTCAAGGGCCTCCTCAGCACTCAATGAAAGGATACAGTGACGTTCAACTCACTTGTTTTATTTTTATTTTCAAGAGTAATGTTTGCATTGGCGAGACTGAAGTTGGAAGGGATTGATATCTGGGTTGGAGCAAAACCTTGGAGTGAAAGTCATTAAAATTCAAGTTCCATAGATTTCAGTTGCTGTGACCTGACTTGAATGAACATTAGTCAAGTCAACTAAAGATCTTGTGAAGGAGATTGTATAGTGAGATGTGTGTGTATTTGTCATTGCTTCACAAGGTCGGTAAAGTGTGGAATAGAGTCGACAAAGGCAGTGCAAAATGCAAGTCTCGTGAATATAATGTCCCAAAGTCAGATGCTGATGTAGTGCAAATATTACGGTGACGTGCAAAAATGTTAATGTACAATGTCTGAGGGAGACATGCCATATGTGTCAAGGGTAGTGTATATGAATGTTATTATAAATTATTTGTTTCATACAGCTGGTTACACTTTATTTTTATGTACCTGTTATACACAGTGTAATCATACATTAAATTGACTACATGTACTTACTAGGTTTATGATTAGGGTTTGGTTATTACTATAGTAAATGCATGTAACAAGTGTAACAAAGACACATAAAAATAAAGTGTTACCATACAATCTTCACACTGAACGGGAAAAACTGGATGGATCTTCATCGGTCCACTGCATTTTTAGACGTCTCTGTGCCTGTGGAATTTGTCGATCAGGAATATGTACAGTATGCTAAGCAGCCGGAGTGCTATCATGATTTGTTCGATATGTCTTTACAGCATGACTCTGCAAGAAATATTGAAGTTTTATGTCCTTTTCCCAGGGCTATACAGTAGAGCCAGCCGGGCTTTGTAACTGCATACATCTTTGTGAATAATCAATATTCAAACCTATTCGGGATTCAGCAACCACACTCTAGTTTCTCTGAATATTTTTAGAGTCTTAGTGGACCAATATAGAATTTTTAAAAAAAGTGTTTCTTTTGACAGATAGAAAAGTTTGTGTTTGCTCAAGTAGTTGACATGACACAGTGCCTGGCATGCTGAAGTGCAATGTGAAAGACATTCAAGGAAACAGGGATTTATTAGCATATAGACTGCTCTATCCAATGCAATCCCAGGTAAATTACATTGTGTAAGCCTTAAATTAGTGCAGTAAAATGCACAGGCTAAAACCAGGTAACATTAGGAATATTCATAAATGTTGTATCTGCCAGTTGAAATGAGCAGATATATAGATCCTTGCAATAATGATATATTGATTTACTGAGGCTGGAAGGCATTTTTTTCCACTTTCCAATAAACAAACAAGCAATCAACACAGTAAGACAAACTGTTTTAATTAAAGCTGAGGTAAATACAATAAATGAATTCAATAAAATCATACAGAAAACTAAACTGGACCTTCATGCAAGCTACATGCTGCACCTGTAGAGAATGTGTGATTTTAGGCATTTTACAAAACACATTTATTAATTAAACTAAAACTTGACATAAAAGATATAGACTTGGCTGAATTTCATAATAGATACATTGCATTACTTGTTCATTAAATCATTCTTCGTGTAAAAATAGCAGCATTTCAAATATATCCACTTTACTGACAACTATGAACATGATCTTATAGAAGCCCATTTTTTCCACATAAGAAAAAGATTATGCTTTGGTAAATTATAATTATGAGATAAAAAGTTGTAGTCATGATATTAAAAGTCGAAATGATGAGATAAAACATCATTATTATGAGAATTTTTTTATTTTTATTGAATATAAGTCATAAAAAAAAAAAATAATAATTTAACTTGTCATAATTATGTCTTTTTATCTCATAATTTTTACATTTTCATCATAATTATGACAAATTATGCCAAATAATAAGTCATAAATATGAGATGAAAAACAGTTATGAGATACTGAGTCATGATGAGACACTAAGTCGAGATTATGATATTAAAAGTCAATTATGAGATATTAAGTCATAGTTAAGAGATACCGCAAAAAGTCAATCTTATGAGATAAGTCCTAAAAAACAAAACCTTGACTAATGTCATAATTATGACTTTTTATCTCATCATTTTGATATTTCATCGTAATTATGGCTTTTTAGTCATAATTATGAGATATCGCAAAAGTCAAAACTATGAGATTATGACATAAATTATGACATAACAGTAAATCATTAAAAACAAAAACAACCTAAATTTGACTTGTCATAATATACTTTTTATCTCTTCATTTTAACATTTTCGTTGTAATTAAAGTCAAAATTATAAGATACAAAGTAAAACTTATGAGACAAGTCAAACATAACAGTAAATCATAACCAAAATAACCAATAATATTACTTATTACAATAATAACTTAATATCTCATAATGGAGTTTTAATGTCCTAATTATGACTTAGTATCTCATGATAATTGTCAGTTGTTGTCATAATTTTAACTTTTCATCTCACATTTCTGACTTAGTATGTCATTATTTTCACTCAGTATCTCATAATTATTATGATTTCTTTCTTTCCTGAGTGAATCAGAGTTTAAAAGAGTCTATTGAGCAGTGATCCAATGACTCACTTATAAATATTGTCGCCACCTACTGGCATATTAATGTAACCTGCAGCACTAATACACAGATTTTCCTATATAAAAACAAGGCATCTAGACATTTATTTTACATTCACATTATTTTTAATTATAACTGGGTAAAAACAGCAACAAACAAAAGAAAATGCTATTACATTCAATACAATTTATAATCATAAACCCAGAAAAAATTTGTCATGAATCTTTCCAGCGCTTTCCAATAAGTTCAAATAACTTAAGTGGTATTATTCCTTTTCATAAATCTCAAATATTGTAAAAAACAAATCCACTAAACACACAAATGAAAACAGATTGGGTCTTCATAATTTTATTGATGTGTTGTCAGGATGAATCTGCAGTTAACAGTATATTAATTTCCCCATAAATAACCCCAAGCAATATATGTTTGCTTTAGAAAGAGGTTTGACCTGGTGTTTAAGTCAAGGGTCAGTTGTTGTGGGTCACTTCGAGGTTGCGAGGCCACACGAGAGGCCAAAGACCATCATTGTCCACAATGTAAGTCTAAATGGAGCTTGGGTTTGTCTCATCACTGTCTCACAGCTGAATCCAGAGAGCCAATCTGTGCAGTAATGAGCCCCGTTTCTGTTGGGAGCCACATTTATTTACACAAGCCAAGGAGCTTTCAGACTGAGATGGCTGGTATAAATAAGACTCTGACTGTGGCCCTATATATTGTTCAATACATTAATTTACTAATATATACATAATGTATTTGCAATTGATAAAATCAGCAGCCATAATAACCCTTTGTCATCTCAACAGTTTCGGTCTTTCTTCCAGGTCATGAATTGTCTTTTTAAGGGATGAAAGGTCATATGCTGCTTTCCCTCATTCTCTGTGCTCCACAACATCCCATAAAGATTTAATTGTTCTGGTGATTGAGAAGCACATTGAAGGTTTTTTAGTGGAAGACAAAGGATAAGTTCGGCAGAATGCTTACTCTGCTCTTTTCCATTAAACAATCGGTCCTTCATAGGCGATACGCTGCTCTACCTGTACAGAATGTGTGATTTTAATCATAATACAGAACGCATGTATTTATTAAACTAAAGCGTGATTGGAAAAGATACCGATTTGGCTGAATTTATTTAATTACAGATACATTGCACTACTTGTTCATTAAATCATTCTTCAATTCAAATGTTGGAGAAAAAATGACCATGGATGATCAAAAAGCATCATATAACTTCAGAAAACATAGTGCATATTGAATATTTAGTGTGTTTTTTTCTCTTATTTGGAGTTTGTAAGTATCTATCCTCATTCATTTTCATTCAAAAAGAGCAACATGGATATTATTCCCAATTTATCCTTCTGTGTTCCATGGAAAAAATAAAATCATAAAGGTAAATCACTTTTACAGTATGTATGAGGCCGTTATGAGTCTTAATTATGTGGGAATTTTGATAACACTTTATTTTACAGTCCTGTTTACCATGTGCATACGTATTATAGTAATCGCAAAAACTGGGTAATATCTAGGTACTAGCCCTGAACCTTAAACCATATATTTATATTACCCAGTGCTTTCTTAGATAAGTACACTTTAAGTACAGTGTTTAGATCACAGAATCCATCTTGTTCTTTAAAATGTCTTTCAGTGTCATTCAGAGTGTCTAAGCCATTATTTAGAATGCCTTCCACAATGTGTCTGCTTGACATTGGAAAAGTATGTTGCACATATTATTTATCCTTGTTCAAACATAAACATGAACACAAGGTGAACTATGACTCAACCGACCATAATACCTCTTTCCATTTCAAAAAACATTTTTTTTAAATACAGCTACAAATGTTTGAAACTCTGTTAATAAACAGAATGAGGGAGATTGAAACTTTGAAGTTAAGTAAACTAAAGAGAAAAGAAGGCAACTTTTATTTACTAAGTGTTTCTATAACATCCTCTCCTTTCCAAACAGTGATCATTCTTCTTAGGTCTGGCTACACAGAAGTGAACTACACAACAATTCTTCCCAAATTTGTGGGCTTAGTGTCAAAACTTATGATGGGGAGGACAGCAGCGTCTAGACTATTAGGCCAAAGGGAGTTGGAGATGGTCATGTCTGAACCGCTGGCATTGTTTTGACCTGTGCACTTCCACACAATATTGACATAAAATCAACAACAAGCAGCAAGCCAGGCCATACTGCACTTCTACATGATTTATGGCAGCTGCTTCTGTGTGCACATGCTATAGAGATGCATGTGTGTATGAGTGAAGAAAAAAAAAAGGTTGTTGGTTAAACTACACTGAACACAGTGCTGTATTGGAGTTACATCCATCTAGCATTCACTTGAGCATGAAACTGATTCTTTAGAATTTAAAATACTTGTTTTATCAGTATTCCTGCATAGCAAATTTGTGTTTAAATTGTGCAATTGCAGAAGAGGAAATTTGATGACACAATATCCATTGTAATCCATAATACCACACAACACACATGTATGGCATATATTGACTTAAAGGTGCACTATGTAACATTTTTGCTGTAAAATATCCAAAAACCACTAGACCAGTGTTATATATATTTTTTCAGTTGAGTACTTACAATATCCCAAATGTTTATAACTATTTGTAAATCGTGAGAAAATTGCTATTTTAACCATGGAACCGGGACGTGTGAGGGAGTCGCCTGTCAATTGCGTCATATCTGCGTTACCCTCGGTTTCCGGTTTTATTTTGCAGAAACGCTTTACTCTTACTGCAGTGTGCAACAAGTGTCATAGCAGCCGCCGAGCGAACGCACAGAGTAACCTCATAACATCATTTTCAACACACTCAAATGTATCTAATATGATAAACAGAGCTGTGGCGCCAGCGACTGTGGCATAATAAAAGTCCCGCTGCTCACGAGGCGTGTGTTGCGCATTCGATCTTGCTCAGCTCCCACAATACTTGGTCCTGTTCTGCTTCATACTACAGTAACGTTAATAATCGCATCCATGAACTAGGGGTTGCACCGACTAGTCGACTAATCAACTAGTCAACTTTAATGCTCTGCCATGACGCTTTAAGCTTGATGTCGACTAGTCGCTGGGCTATAGAGGGCACAACAGGATAAGCCATTTCCTAACACACAAGCTCCGTTTCCAACAGTTAAAAATGACAAATAAATACATACTCAGAGAGCTCTCCACAAGACATGTTTGATTATACCATCTGGATGCTCAAAACTGATCGGGAGAATCACGCTTATTGTACACGTAAGTTAATCACCGTTCTAAACTAATGCGTGCTGCATTGTAACACACACACATAGCTTTGTGCGCGCCGCACACAAAACCATTCAGTAGCGCAGAAATGTATCGTCAACACTGTTCTGTGATTCATCAATAAAATAGCTTAGAAACTGAAGTTATAGCATATACACTCACCTAAAGGATTATTAGGAACACCTGTTCAATTTCTCATTAATGCAATTATCTAATCAACCAATCACATGGCAGTTGCTTCAATGCATTTAGGGGTGTGGTGCTGGTCAAGACAATCTCCTGAACTCCAAACTGAATGTCAGAATGGGAAAGAAAGGTGATTTAAGCAATTTTGAGCGTGGCATGGTTGTTGGTGCCAGACGGGCCGGTCTGAGTATTTCACAATCTGCTCAGTTACTGGGATTTTCACGCACAACCATTTCTAGAGTTTACAAAGAATGGTGTGAAAAGGGAAAAACATCCAGTATGCGGCAGACCTGTGGGCGAAAATGCCTTGTTGATGCTAGAGGTCAGAGGAGAATGGGCCGACTGATTCAAGCTGATAGAAGAGCAACTTTGACTGAAATAACCACTCGTTACAACCGAGGTATGCAGCAAAGCATTTGGGAAGCCACAACACGCACAACCTTGAGGCGGATGGGCTACAACAGCAGAAGACCCCACCGGGTACCACTCATCTCCACTACAAATAGGAAAAAGAGGCTACAATTTGCACGAGCTCACCAAAATTGGACAGTTGAAGACTGGAAAAATGTTGCCTGGTCTGATGAGTCTCGATTTCTGTTGAGACATTCAGATGGTAGAGTCCGAATTTGGCGTAAACAGAATGAGAACATGGATCCATCATGCCTTGTTACCACTGTGCAGGCTGGTGGTGGTGGTGTAATGGTGTGGGGGATGTTTTCTTGGCACACTTTAGGCCCCTTAGTGCCAATTGGGCATCGTTTAAATGCCACGGCCTACCTGAGCATTGTTTCTGACCATGTCCATCCCTTTATGACCACCATGTACCCATCCTCTGATGGCTACTTCCAGCAGGATAATGCACCATGTCACAAAGCTCGAATCATTTCAAATTGGTTTCTTGAACATGACAATGAGTTCACTGTACTAAAATGGCCCCCACAGTCACCAGATCTCAACCCAATAGAGCATCTTTGGGATGTGGTGGAACGGGAGCTTCGTGCCCTGGATGTGCATCCCACAAATCTCCATCAACTGCAAGATGCTATCCTATCAATATGGGCCAACATTTCTAAAGAATGCTTTCAGCACCTTGTTGAATCAATGCCACGTAGAATTAAGGCAGTTCTGAAGGCGAAAGGGGGTCAAACACCGTATTAGTATGGTGTTCCTAATAATCCTTTAGGTTAGTGTATTTCTTAGTAACTAAAACTCACAGCTTCACTATTAGTAGAGAGACGCTGGCAGGTAGAATTAATTCACATGCAATCGCTCTCTCACTAATGCATTCATATAATGTAATCTTCATTGTGCTACTTATCTGTATCTGTTTCAGAATGAGCAGAGATCTATGAGCAATATAACGACCCAAAGAACTGATACAAAAGGTGTTATGTAGGAGCAATAACCTTATGGGCAGCGCTGTGTCATATGCCATAGCTGTCCTGTGCACAAGAAAACCCGTGTTCGCGTCTCAGCTCGAGGTTCAGGGTTATTTGTTCATTAATGACGTCATCAGCGACTAGTCGACGTCGACTCGACTTTCATCACATAAATGTCGACTTTAAAAAATCTGAAGACCACATGTCCCAAGATTCTTTTCCACCGATTCTGTGCTCAAACCTGGCATTAATCAAGCTACGCCTTTGTTCTGAATAGGCGACCTCTAGCGGACGGAAAAGTTACATAGTGCACCTTTAATTGCTTTTAGATTAAATAAGTATAAAGCTGCATTGGTCCCACTTTATATTAGGTGGCCTAAACTACTATGTACTTACATAAAAAAAATAAGTACAATGTACTTATTGTGTTCATATTGTATTTGCAAAACACTTTTGCGGCTATTGAGCTGGGATACAGGAAAGTTTAGGGACAGTTTTGGTGGTTTGGGTAGGTTTAAGGCTTGGTTAAGGTGTAAGAGATGGGTCAACAGTGTAATTATAAATGTAATTACAGATATTAATTACAGCTGTAATTACATGCAGGTATTTTTTTTTTTTTTATGTAAGTACAATGTAAAAACATGTATGTACACAATAAGCGCACTGTATCAAATTATTAATTTAAATGTTAGTACATTAAGGCCACCAAATATAAAGTATGACCGCTGCATTTATTTAATCAAATACAGTAAAAATAGTAATACATTATTACAAATTAAAATAAATGTTTTATTTTTTATATATATTTAAAATGAAATTTATTTCTGTGATCAAAGCTGAATTTTCAGCATCATTACTCCAGTCTTCAGTGTCACATGATCCTTCAGAAATCATTCTAATATGATGATTTGCTGCTCAAGAAACATTTCTTATTATTATTATTAGTATCAATGTTAAAAGCAGTTTTGCTGCTTTTTAGGCTTGTTTTTAAGTATTTTTCTTCCTATTTTTTATGTTATTGTGCAATCCATTTAGCATTTCATGTTAATTAGTAAATGTTTATATTATTTTAGTCTCATGAAGGAATTTTGTGCAGGTAAAACTGCAGTGAATCAGGTTGATTTATTAACATTATGGTAACACTTTACAATAAGGTTCCATTAGTTAACATTAGTTAATGTATTAACTAACATGAACTAACCATGAGCAATACATTTGTTACTGTATTTGTTCATCTTTGTTCACGTTAGTTAATATAAATACAGCTGTTCATGGTTTGTTCATGTTAGTTCACAGTGCATTAACTAATGTTAAGAAGATTTTAATAAAGTTTTAGCAAATGTTGAAATTAACAAAGATTAATAAATGCTTTATAAGGGCAGTTAATTAATATTTTATGTTAACTAATGTAGTTAACTAATGTTAACTAATGAACCTTATTGTAAAGTGTTACCAACATTATTTTTTTTATTTTTATAAATAACAGTAACTATTTTGATCTGTACATTTGACTTCGATTTAATGTAAAAATAACAAAGATATTTTATTCTATCCATTCATTTAATAGTGCATCAGAGGGTTAACTTTTTTCTATCTCTCTCTCCATATAATCTATTTGCAGTTACTCGTTATGAACGATTCGCTTTTAAGGAGCTCATTTGATTGATACCCAGTTCTAAAATTAGTTGCATTTAATTAATAATATTGCTTGTAATCTCATGCCATCCTTTAAAATGGTCAGTGACGATAGTTGCCATTTTCCTTCATAAGAAATCAAAGCGAACCCTTTGCATGCATCATCTCGCACATTTAAATGCAGAATAGTGATTTATTGATTGATTGCGTTGGAGGCAGGCACACCTCAGATATAAAAGCAGTTTTCATACAGTACGGTTAAGATACCAGAGACGGAATCGTGATGCTATAGCGATTTGAGTCAGAAAGGCTTTTACTTTGCCAGTATTTTCCATAGAAGTGTTTGCAAATTATTATAAAATACCCATGAATCGCATACAGACTAGTAGACACACAAGAACCCGTTATCTGCTTGTTTTGCAAACCAGAAAGGTGAAGAAAGGTTTGTGTGTGTGTGTGTGTGTGAAGTCAGAAACACTCTTTGGCCATAAATGTAATACATGCATTGAGTTTCAATCAATCCACAGTTGTTTTAATAGTCAGAGATTTGGTGCGTCGATCCTCCGCCAGCATAAACAAATCAAACAATACAGGCTGATGGAAAAGGGAATACCCAGTGTTCCTTTTGAAATACACTTATTTTCAAATCGCATGTCTTAAGGGCTGTGACGTAGCGCATGTGCGCATAGTTCCTATAGTCTTGACGCAGTGTTTGTTGTGACAGTAATAGAAGAAGCTCAGCGCACCGGCTGCACTGTTGCATGCACGTCGAGTAGTTAATTATTTTACCGCATTCAACTGCAGTTCCCCCTCCACACACACACACACACACACACACTCACACACACTCACAGCGGAAAAAAGAAACAACCTTCACGCGAACAACACCTGTGCTTTGTGGAATACTTGAGCTTTTCTTTTTCTTTTCCTATCTAAAACAGGAATACCGTCTGTGAGGGCTCTGGAAATGCCGTGTGCTTTAAAGACATTTGGATGGGGGGAACGGAGTGGCTCTACGAAAGCTATCGGCGTTGTTAGAGAGGAGAAAACCATCCTGGAATGAAACCAATCTAATCCCTTCGACGGCGATTTCTGTGGACATTTCCAACACTTGCCCTGTATGTGGACTGTTTTTTTCCCCCCGCGCGAGCGAGCGAGCAAGCATTCCCTCATCCGATGGATTTTTGCCTTTGCAGCTCAGCAGAGGGTGTTAGATCTGCCAGTGAACACCGGGCTGAAAAGTCCAGAATCTCTCAGCAACCGTCTTTATGATGCAAAAGCATTGAACGAAGCCACCGGAATCCGAGGAAGGATGCTAAAGATGTTAGAATCTCGGATTATTCTTACGGCGATGCATTGAGATGTGCGCGGTGTGATTTCAGCACCACGGGAGAAAGAACAGCTCCCGCGCCGTGGATATGTGAGAAATGCACAAGGTCAGTGATTTGCTAGCCCGAAAAGCCAATTAATTGAGTTGAAGATGTCATTCTGTGGGCTTTAATGTTGTTTTGAGAGCATGCGATGGGGAGGTGATAAAAAGAAGCTTCTTGCTGTCGATTTTTCTCAATCTGGACATAGCGAGCTGAGCATGGATATAATCACAGAGTGTCCCCTGCCTTTTTAGACTGGAGATATATCTCATTTCTCACTCTCTTGCTGATTGTATTCATGTCTTGATGTCGGGGATGATTGTGTCGTATTGAAAATGCTGCTTTGGATTGTGTTGCTGAAGGCGGCTCTTTGTGTAGCTATCGGAAATGTTACAAGGGACGTCTGTAAGGAGCAGATCTGCTCCTGCAATGCAATAGAAGGCGATTTGCACATTGACTGTGAGAAAAAGAGCCTCACAAACCTGCACCATTTGACAGGTCCGAGCTCCCAGTTTTATCACCTCTTGCTTCACGGGAATTCTTTATCCAGACTGTTCCCCAATGAGTTTGCTAACTTTTACAATGCCGTGAGCTTGCATTTGGAGAACAATGGCTTGCACGACATCGTGCCGGGTGCTTTCTTGGGACTGCAGCTTGTAAAACGGCTGCACATCAATAACAACAAGATCAGGTCTTTCAAAAAGAGTACGTTTCTCGGTTTAGACGACCTGGAGTACCTTCAAGCCGACTTCAACCTTCTGAGGGACATTGACCCATCTGTGTTCAGGGACTTGAGTAAGCTCGAAGTTTTAATCTTAAATGACAACCTTATTAGCGCTCTTCCCATCAACGTGTTTCAGAACGTGCCCATCACGCACCTCGATCTGAGAGGGAACCGAATAAAAACGTTGCCTTACGAAGGGATTCTAGAACAGATACCTGGCATTGTGGAGGTTTTACTGGAGGACAACCCATGGGATTGCAACTGCGACCTGGTTTCCCTAAAGGAATGGCTAGAGAACATCCCGCAGAATGCGCTCATCGGAAGAGTCATTTGTGAGGCGCCTACTCGGCTGCAAGGGAACGACCTGAACGAAACGGCCGAGACAGAGCTGTGCCCTTCAAAGAGCGGCATGGATTCCAGCCTGGTGGCGCCTCCCACCCAGGACGAGACCCCCAATCGCGGCCCCCATCCTACACCCTATAAAACGAGCGGGGTGACGGAGTCCCATAGCGCTGGGGGAGGGCATAACAAGGGGCGTCCGAAAGCCAGGGAGAATTGGCAGTTGAAAATAAAGCCCACAGCCATGGCGACCGGTGCCATTGAAAGGGAGCTGCCGGCTAATTCGACCTGCCCTCAGTCTTGTAGTTGTAAGCTTATAGGAACTAGACAAGGGCTTGGGGTTAACTGCGAGGGCAGGAAGATAGAAAGTGTGGCTAATCTCAAACCCAAACCCCTGAGCGCGCACGAGTTAAATCTGCGTGACAACAACATTCATACCGTCAGAAAGAACCAGCTCAGAGGCTATTATAGCTTGAATTTACTCGATTTGGGGGGGAATAACATTAAAATGATCGAAAACGGCACTTTTCATAATCTGACCGAGTTGAGGTGGCTCTACATGGACAAGAACTACTTGGATACTTTAATGGCGGAGATGTTCGTCGGACTACAGAACCTGGAGTATCTCAGTTTGGAATATAATGACATCCAGCTCATAATGCCGGGCACCTTCAGCCCGATTCCCAACTTGAGGGTGCTCTTCCTCAACAACAACCTGCTCAAGGCTCTACCCGTGGATGCATTCTTGGGGGTTTCTTTGTCTAAAATAAGCTTGCATAACAATTATTTCACATATCTCCCTGTGCCAGGTGTCTTAGACCAACTCAACTCAATTATCCAGATCGATTTGCACGGGAACCCCTGGGATTGCTCGTGCAACATCGTCCCCTTCAAACAGTGGACAGACAAACTCGGGGCAGACGTCATCGTGAGCGATCTCAAATGCGAGTCCCCCGAGGAATTCTGGAAGAGGGATTTCCGGCGAATCAGGAATGATCTGATGTGCCCTCAGCTCTACGAGAAGATCTCCCCCACCTCCCTGTCCAAAAACAGCACTTTCCCAGCAGACACAGGGACGCGGCCCAACTCCTACCTAGAGCCCAGCAGAGTGTCAATATCGGTGCTCGTGCCCGGTCTGCTGCTGGTTTTCGTGACGTCTGCCTTCACCGTGGTGGGAATGCTGGTCTTTATCCTGCGCAATCGAAAGAGATCGAAACGGAGAGACGGCAACTCTTCTGCGTCAGAAATCAATTCTTTACAGACAGTTTGCGACTCGTCCTACTGGCACAGCGGAGCTTATCACGCAGACGGGCCACACAGAGGTTTCGACTGTGGTGCCCACTCTCTCTCCGACAAATGATGCTCAGAGAAACACGAGCGAGTAAAAGGAAGTACTGCGTTTCGTATGTTGCAGTGACAATGGAGGGCAACACACAAACACTAGACCTCTGACTCACCTCTGTGGGAAAAAATAGCCTATTTTTTGTTGCTTCAGTTGAGTATAGCGTCCATGAAACACTGCAATGGGGCCCCCACTGTTATATATGTATAGAGCCTCTCTCTTTCTCTCTCCTCCCAGCTCAGACTGCAAACACGCTCAAAAGAGGACGTGGGAACGGTGCACGAACGCATGAATGTAATGTAAATAACGGACTGTAACATATCTGCATGATTCGCATGGTCTCAACACACACTGGGAACCATTACCATAGTATCAAGGAAGCCAACGCGACCCTTCTTTCGTGGTATCAATATATATATAAATATATAAATATAAAACTATATATGACTATATTAAAAGTGCCATTTCTTCTATTTTTTGTCATTTAGAATTTGTATTTGCTGTTTGATTTCTCTTTCTCAAAGGCGGACAGGTCGAAAGGTGGAAATAACGAGTTGTAAATGCATGTACTTTCCGTTTTATCAGTTGATTGTTGATTGGTTGATATGGGGATTATTTATACTTTTTTTGTGCAGATTTCTCATGTATCTGCCCAGTCATCTCCTTTATGAATGTAAAATGTGTTTATCTTATAGTGTGCCAACTGTTGACATGTTTGGGATATGCGGATAAGCATGACCAATTCAAGTCACTGACATGCTTATGCTGCGAAAATTCAATGTAGCTCCAGTGGTTCGTGATCTTGTGTGTGGATGGATACAGTGCGAGGGTAGAAGGACGACGCAAGGGGAGGATTTTTTCTTTTTGAGAAGTAATGTTTGAAGGGGGATTCAGTATGTGCAGATTTTAATCCGTCTATAGAGTGCACATAGACTAAGATGCCTTTATTTTTATTTATTATTATTATTATTATTATTATTATTAATAATTATTATTATTCTTTTTAGGGGATGAAGTATTCCTTCACAAAAGCCTATTATTCACTGTAAGTATTGTGAGCTTTTGTAAAGCCATCTATTTTGTCCAAATACGAGAAAGGAATATTACAGCGTTTGCTACTTCGATACGTCCTATAAAGTGGATGAAAAGGTGTAAATATATACGAGAAGCAGACAAGAGGCATGTCTGTGCATTTGACTGATGTCATCACAGCAGCCGTAGATCGAATAGCCGCCTCTAGATGTCGCTGTTGCCTCTCAAGCGTATGAAACCATGCTGGGAGCTGAAGTTCACCGGTATGTGTAGGCGAACCAGCATTCACATGATCAACATAACTAGGCCTAAGTGTGTCACTGTGATGGCTAACACTCAGAGAGAAGGGCGGGATCAGATTCAGTAGTGAAGAACACGAGTTGAACGCTGTTTCCAAAATGCCATTTTTACAAACAAGATGTAGAGCGCAGTGCCATGCATCTTACTGCTAGCATTTAAATGTCACTGCTGATGTTTTTGAGGTTGAGTTTGTATCACTGTAATGATTTTACAACAAAAAACACAAATAAAGAACGGTTAAAAAGCTAAAATATGGTAACCAGCCATGCATTTCCATAGTCTGAATACCATGGACTTTGTAGCTTACATTTTTTATCCTTTTTCCCCCTTCATGTTGAAGCTCTTGGCCCTAGTTGTGTGAGTTTTTTTTTAAATAATACTATAAGAAACAAAAGAAATGTCCATCCGGCAGCCAAGTGTGGAAAATATTGGCACTGGGAGATGCTTTTCTCTCTTACCTGTCAATTTGATTTAGGTTGCACAAAACAAAGTCGGTTGAATTGCAGTCCAGCAGAACGTCCCAACGGGGTTTCTGTCATGGTTTTACTCTAATGTAGATTCAGAGCTTTCAGAGAGATGTGTGTTGTGACTCACGCTGCACATATGCACATAAAAAAAAATCCCATCCGTACTCCCCCCTACCAACCCGAAATTGAAGGGTGACCCTTCCAATCTATTATTTCTGTATACTGGTTCTAGCTGTCCATCAAGGCATCTCCTTCTTCTTCTCTATGTCATGGTAATTATTTGTCGCTCCACTGTGAAAGACTGTACCACATTCTGGCTTATCTATTATTTGGTGCATTTTCCCAAGAGTTTGTCTCAGAGTTACATTTCTATGCTTTGCTACATTTGATCTGCTTCTATTTTGTTAAATAAAATGTGGTGGAGGTTGAGTGAAGTTACAGTGGGTATATTTTTTGTTTGTTTGTTTGTGAATGTAAGATTTCCTCTTTTTACAAACCTCTGTTACATACTTGTGGTGTTCACATTTTGGTTATACAATTTTCAGCATTATACAGTGCAATGCATTATGATGAATATAATGATCACTGGCCGACACGGTTTATATGAAGCGCTAATGCTTTACAGGTTTTTCAAAATAAAAGGTGCTTTATGGTGTTATCAAATTAACATGCTCACACAGATATTGAATAGATTCTGCTCTCAACAGGTCAGCTGAATGTAGGTGGGTCATTCCTGTTATGTTGCATGTCCAAAATGAACGTTTATGTGGTCATTTTATGGCATATTTCTATAAAATTGTCCACTAGGCTCTCAGAAAAATGTCAGTGGCTCAAACAGTAGTATTATATATATATGATATTATATATATATTATCATGCTGACTTTAGAATAAAATATGCAATGTATGAAATGAAATGGAATGATTGAGAGAAGCCAGAAAACATCACATAATTCATCAAATCTATTGCTACTGATGTTTGTGTAGTTGTTGTTGATAATACATTACAATAGATTAATGGAAGATAATATTGAGGTCATAGGACAAATTAATCAATTGACTATCAATGAAATTGATATTCCCCAAAAAACATGGTTTATTGGCAACATTTTGATTTGAGAGTGATTAAAATATAGAGGCACCTGGAATGCTTTTTAATAAACAACCGCAATCAGAGACGTGCCAAGAATAACATCTGCTCAAACCACAGTAATGAAATGGTGTAAAATGCATTGCCTTAATTGAGATAAAAGAAAACTAACATGACTTGCATCTTTAAAAACTGTTAATTTAATATTGTATGCAATATGTTAAGATGCATTTGATGTGGACATGAAAATGTACAGCATAACATGAATGACCCACGTGAGTTAAACACTGGTGAAATTGAAGGTCTTTCAATAAGTATGTAAGGATTATTTAAAGTCTGTGGGTGTTAAAAAAAATCCGAAGCATAACTGTTGTGCATGAGAACATTCAAACTGGCATTACTGAGAGTGTTGCAGTGTTGTTTTGCATATTTGTTTGATGTGAAATTTAGGTCATACTCTTAAGGCAACATTTTCATCATCTCTGTTTGGCAAAAGACGCACAGAAACAAACCTAAAAGGGAAGATGTTCAAAGTCATTTTAAAGTTATGTTTAGTATATGTGTTTTTTGTGTTTTTTTTTTAAGACCGCAATGCTGATTTTTCTGGGTTCTGTTGTCAAATCTAAAGGGGTTTTCCTGGTTAAATACATGTTAAGCTTTAAAGGGATAGTTCACCAAAAAAAATTCAATTCTGTCATCATTTACTCACCCTAATGTTGTTCCAAACCTGTATGAGTTTCTTTCTTCTGTTGAACACAAAAGAAGATATTCTGAAGAATGTTGGTAATCAAACAGTTGACGGTAGCCACTGACTTTCAAATACTATGGAAATCAATGAGTACTGTCAACTGTCTGGCAACCAACATTCTTCAAAATATAATTTTTTGCGTGTTCAAATATGATAGAATTTTTATTTTTGGTTGAACTATCCCTTTAACATACAGTAGGCTTCCATTGTAAATGCATTTGTGCATTGTTTGCTTGTTTTTACAAGCCAAGTCGAAATGACTGTTGCAATGCGAGAGATGCTGTCAATTAAACTTAACATGTATTTAACCCAGAATATCTTCAACACAATTAGACAGTAAAAGCTTTAAAGCTGCAACAAAAAAGCTTCCTCTTCTTAATTATGATATCTGATCATTCCGGACTGCAGAGATCTGACTGTCAGTATGCAAATTTCCACAGCTGTATGCACATCTGCACCCGGATTCTTGCGGATTCTCTGAAATAATGTATTCTTGCCAAGAATTGCCTGGATAAAGATATCCACTCTGGTATGATCCTAAGCACTGGTTGACTGGTATTCTCTGCCAAGCTAGTTAATCAACACTAGTCCTCCTTGTTCTCTCGAGGGATGGCAGTTGGCTCAACAACGCTGGTCTCTGTGGTTTCACGATTTCCCCATCTTAACAAATTACGTCCCATCACCTCCTGTGAGAATATGAATCCCCGGTTCCCTCGTGGCACCCATAATTTCCTTTCAGTCATGGCCTCTTCTCATACAGCCTTTAACAGGTTTTGTGTCTGTGTTCCACTTTCATACTCTTTGTTCAATGGCAAGGGAGCTTTAAAGCCCCCTTCCTTTACCTGGCAATAAATAATTGGTGCATAATGTGGTGAATAAACGATTTAAATCAAAGAAGCATGGCCTACATGTCAGTGTGGTGAGTTTAGAACTCAAGGAGGTGCTGTGACGCTTTTTAGCTCTTCTTTAATTTTCAGAAACGCACTTGGCAGCGGCCCAGAGGTAACTCGGTGCATGCTAGCACCGTTTCTGCCTCTGAGTTTTTCAAATTAGCAGAACTGGTCAAAGTTGCCGTCTCAAGTAGGCCAAGGTTGTGTAATGCTCAAATGAAACGGCAGAACATCAAAGAGTGGTATTAGCTTGATTTGCTTTGATTTTGATTGAACTGATGGTGAAAGATAATAGGGGGTTTCTTTTTTTATGTTTTATTTTGATGACTGATTAGACTGTTTGCTTTGCTCTCAGCTTGTCAGAACAAGCTGTTTTAGACGTTATGATGCTTACGCCTAGAAATGCTCAAAAATGTATGAATGTATGCATTAGAAAACAAAGTATCAAACCAAGTGTCATTCATTTTAAAGATGGCAAAAGCACATTTTTCAAGTAAAACATTCTACTACCAAAAAACTGTTTCACACTGTGGTTGTCAAACATAATATGTATGAAAATGCCACTTGGTTTGATATTTTATTAAGTAATTAGTACTTATGTACTATAAATAATACTTAGTATTAGTAATTATGTTACAAAAGATGTTCATTTTAAATAAATGCTGTTCATTTGAACTTTATAGTCATTGAAAAATGATTTCTGAAGGATCATGTGACACAGAGGACTGGAATAATGATGCTGAAAATTCAGCTTTGATAACAGGAATAAAATACATTTTAAAATATATTCAAATAGAAAACAGTCATTTTAAATTGAAATTATATTTCATATTTTTTACTGTATTTTTGATCAAATAAATGCAGCCTTTGGGAATATAAGAGACTTATTTCAAAAACATTTAAAACATCTGAGCTGTACAGTATATTAATATTATTATTATGCTTTTTATTGGTAATATTTGAACAGAAAAGTATGTATAAATATATTAATATTGTATATATATATATATATATATATATATATATATATATATATATATATATATTTAATTTTATATATACATAAAATAAACATATATATGTTTATTTTCCAGTTTGGAGAAACATGCCTTCTGTGATTTATAATGTGTTTATTTCCCACACATGAGGAATCTCGTGTCACTGAAGGTATCCAGGAATCTGCTCTCAGAAATAATACCCGATCCAAGGACACTCTCCACCGCCCGGACAGACAGATGGTGAATCAGACTGTGACAAACATGAGTCTGCGCTGCTCCGAGGTGTGTTTGTTCCCTTTCTGCTCAGATTGAAGGCCTCGTTGATTGATTTGTGCTGTTTTTCCCCCTTTCCCATCCTCAGCTTTAATGGGATTTGGGGATTTGGGTTTGGTCCTTGATGACCAATGGATCAATAAATTGTTCAGCAAGGACAAATTGATTGCTTCTTTCTCGGATGCTGCTGCTTCTTTGGCCACACACATGTGAACTGTGAAGGTATTGTGCTTGATTGGGTTTAGTATATAGTGGTTATACAGAAAATCAGAACAATACCTTTGTGCTTTTGCATCCTTGCGGACACAATGTTGAGATGCTTTTATTCTGAAGGTCCATGCGTATATTGATTTGTTTGTGTGGTTTTTAGGTGCATTATTTTTGGTAGGGTAATACTCGCATCTTTTCCTAAGCAGTTTGGTCGTTTTTGTTATTCTTTGCACATTTTCATCTACATCTTTCCTTCAGTTAAGCCCCCTTCCCTTCCCTGAGTCACCGACCTGAAGCTCTCAAGGACGTTCCAGCATCTAAAATCTTCAAGATGAACCTTTTTGTTTTGCACTGAATGTCAGAATCATTAATGCCTGCTGCTTTTTTGAGGTTTCAGGCGGCTTTTCAAATGCAGGAACACTGCTGTGAGCTGTTGTCTGCAAAAGAAAGCATCCGTATTTCACAGGAGCGACGCACAGACCTTAGATAGCTGTAGCAGAAGCGTCAGATCCAGTGCGAGAGTGAGGAATTACTGAGTCACTGGCTGAGGTGCTGAAGGTGTGGGTTATTAATAAGGAAAGAGCTGTATATGAAGCTCATAGTAGGGCAGATCATTATTGTGGAGACTCATTTATGATGTTGGCACTGCATAGTGGCCTGTGCTGTTAAAGGTGGCGAGTCGTATATTGCAGGCTAGAGGTCACAGCTCTTGGGACTTGTGAAGATGAAGCTGGAAAGATGAGTCTCTCATTACATAAATAACTAGATTTTTACATTTTAAGTAGATACTGTGAGTGATTACCTGTGCAAAACTCATTTCCATGATTCTAGGGAGTTGCCATTGTGTTGTAATGTTGTAACTAAAGTGTTCAGGGTGTTTTTAGCACATTGCTATGCATTTGCAATGGTTTTTCTAGGTGATTTCTATGGCATTGATGTATGACTGCAAAGGTATTCTATTAAAATGAATGTTTAGCCTGCCAAGAATAAATTGTAAAAAAATAAAATAAAAAGTGTGATCACATAATAAGTATAGCAACTGGTGTATGAACAAGTATTAGTGATGCCTGCCTTAAGAGTATGTATATATATAGTATGTATATATTAAGAGTATGCATGTATATATATCATTATTTCTAAGGTGGCAGATCATATTGTTCCAACCACTGACCATGTACAGTGTGTTTCTAACATGCACATCTGGTTAGAAAAAAAAGCTATTTTTGATCATAGAAATCCAAGAGACTTTTTAAAAAGCATAAAAAGCATGAGACAACATTTTCTCACATTATCACAGTTTATTCGCTAATGAAATGGTAATACAATATGACAAGAACTCAGTTAAACTTTCAGAACAAATTCATCTTGATAATGTTAGATAACTTTGATAGAAAGGTATGTAATGGATTACAATCAACCAATCAGCTGTTAAATTTAAATACACAATTAGATAATATCGATTTAGGTCAACCAATGACCAAGCAATGCTTCATTTTGTTCAGTCTGTGGTGTAAAAGGTCGCATTAGCAATTAAAGAAAAAACACTTGAGCAAAACATGGTCAGGTCAAAGTGTCTGAATAATTTTGGTCCCAAATTTTTGTCAATTTTACTGGTAGTCCACTGTATGAAGAATTTTTGGGTATAATATGTCACAGTTTACTTTATTTTGCTATCCTCACTTACATAAATGAACTATAGTGTCCTGCACCCACTAGTAAAACATTATATCTGATGTCTAAATAATTTTTGGTTTGACTGTATTTAAAATAGAAATCTTTTGTAACATTATGTTTTTAACCAGAATAATGCATCTTTGCTGAATAAAAGTATTGATTTAAAAATGTATATATATTATAACTGACCCAAACTTGTTTTGAATGGTTGCTTATTTTATTTATAATTTTACATGTTTGTATTTATATTCATGGAAATAATAGACATGCTGGCTCTTACCATTTATTATGTTATGTTTTAGTAATTTTGCACAGTAATTCAATCAACTCATTAAATCTAATTCATGTGTTTAACAATGACACACAAAAGAGCATAATGAATTGCAGATGTAGGCCATGAGACTCTTTCAAATGTAGGCGAGTGTTTGTTAAAGATAATAGGGAAAAAAAGTCTCTTCATAGCTCCAAAAATGTGTTGTTGACTTCTTTTTTTTCAGTAATTTACATTTTCACAACAGTCTGTATCTAATAACATACATAAATATTCTGAATATGATATGGTCTTTACTGATTAATACAGGCATACAATCATTTAGATTTATATAAACTATAATATTCTATTAATCTCGTTATGCTAATCATATTAATGTGTTTAGATGATGCATACATCATTGAAATAAGACCAAATCTTGATTAATATCAAAATATGTATCTACATGTACTGTAAACATAAGGTATGTTCCTTAGAAGAAAAAAAAAAAAAAAACATTCAAATACAGTTGTGACCAAAATTTATGCCCAGCCAATAATGGCATCTTCACCCTATATTCAAATATTATTGAAAATTGGTTAAAGATTTTGTAAGCATATTGCGTACTTCTGATTGGAGTCGATTGTTTTATTTGTGACATGATTTTTGGCCAGGCTATCATACAAAGAAATTATGAACACATGCAAAAACAAGAGAGAACTAACACAATATTAATAACTGATTATGATGTAGGCAATGTATGCTTTTGTTCCTGTGAGCCTTTTGTTTTTTTTCTATGCATTTTTTTCCAAACCTGTAGCTATTTTTGCCAAAAAATGTATAAATATAAAATATTTTCCTCATATTTGGATGGTTTAATCGAACTTCTAGGGTCATTAAAAGCCAACATTTCCCCCCGGACATCACTTTTGGCCACTACTGTACAAGTTCACTGTCATTTGTTTGATAAAATCCACTAAAATGTAGACAAAAATATCTAGTTCTTCTGACTTCCTGCTGTTGGTGAATCTGAAATAAGGCCACAGCTGGTACGGTGTACATCTGTGATGATGTGCCTAGTTGCACTTTCAGCCACACTAAGTCTAATTTCAGCTACAGCCTCTGACCGTGAAAGAAAATCTTTTTTTTTTTTTTCTGTTTTGTTTCTATCATTCAGATGCTCTGCATCCGCAGGCTGAGAGCGCTGTTACGTCGCAGTGCTCTGATTGCTGAAAGTTCAGGTAGAAGCTTTCTGATTGCTTTCCCATGCATTTTTGTGCCAGTTCTTCTTCATTAGTTTGAGAACTATCTCAATATTAAACATATTCACAAAAAGAATAGTCCAACACGTTTGCTGTTCAAAAAAGCAGGAACCGAAGACAATCTGAAGACCCAGAAGCCAGCATGGGGGACGCCTTAGATCCCCTACGGTGTGCTGACAAAGACAGAGCGCCAGACTTCTGCTGACTGTCATTCTCAGCCTGTGGAGGTAATCCAAGATCCATCATGAAGATGCTTTGATGTGATGCTGATTGATGACTACACCACGCTACAACACAGAGGACCGGCCCGCAGATGCTGTGGGCTTTTGACCGAAAGTCCCATGCCACTCTGTCAAGGAGCGATCCATCCATGGGGGCTTCCAGCCGACGCTGTACCTAAATGAAATTCAGTTTGAAAGTGATAGAAGCCTGTGCAATTGGATTTTGGTCTAGGGGAATGTCAGCAGACGATACAGCAAGAAGACAAAGACCTGAATAAAGGAATTCATTACCGGTCAAAGGGGAATATGGGGAATACGGTCAAAAAAAGACTATTTTAGGGTTCAATTCTCACTATTAACTAGTTGCTTATTAGCATGCATATTACTATGATATTGGCTGTTTATTAATACTTAAAGCACATATTAATGCCTTATTCTGCATGGCCAAGTTCTACATCCCTTAATCCAACCCTCTACCTAAACTTAACAACTACCTTACTAACTGATTAATATCATTTAAAATTTCATTTATTCCTTTAATCCAAAGCTGAATTTTCAGCATCATTACTCCAGTCTTCAGTCTCACATGATCCTTCAGAAATCATTCTAATATGATGATCTGCTACTTAATTATTACTAATTATTACAGTTACTTATATGAATGCTGAAAACCGTTTTTGTGGTCTGTAGAATCTGAGAAACATTTTTTTCAGGATTCTTTAACTAGATAGAAAGCTCAAAAGAACAACATTTATTTGAAATAAAAATCTTTTGTAACAATGTAAATATCTTTACTGACATTTTTGATCAATTTAATGCATCCTTGTTGAATAAAATTATTCATTTAAAAAAAAAAAATGTTTGAATGGTAGTGTATCACGAAAAATATTATATTAACATTGATAATAATAATAAATGTTTCTTAAGCAGCAAATCATCACATTTGAATGATTTCTGCAGGATCATGTGACACTAAAGACTGGAAAATTCAGCTTTGATCACAGGAATAAATTAAAATGTAAAATATATTCAATTAGAAAGCCGTTATTTTAAATGGTAATAATATTTCAGAATTTGTACAGTTTTTACTGTATTTTACTGTATAAGGCTAACCAGTAGTGTAAAGCAAGTAGCGACTATATAGGAGATGATGGGTAAGCGTAAAGAGATCGAGCTCAATTTAGCATGCAATATGAAGGCTTTCCACCTCCTCCATCTGTACTCGGCATGACTGCGGTGGACTCCTCTCCTCGCCCGGGTTCTCCCACGGGTTTAATTTATGGTGCCGGCCGCGCAGCATCACGTATTTGAGCCTGACAACCCACTCACTGCTGGCCAGTCTGCCTTCTGTCTGTCATGTTTCGCATCTTCACCATCACACACTGTACCTCCATGTGTGCGCGTGCACGCTTCTCGTCTTCAGCCCCGAAGCGTTTCTGCTCCTGCTGCATTCGGTTAATATCAAACCGGAGAAAAAATATTCGACATTTGTCTCCGATATCTGCTCTGCCTCCATCGAGAAAAGTGAGACAGTGGAAGCTCAAAGGCTCGAGGGGAAGGGTCACGCCGCACGGGCCCTGTTTCTGAATGAGCGCTGACCATCGGAGCATGAACCACCACAGAGTGTCACCAAAAAGCTGATATGTCACATGTCCTCATCTTCAGCCTCTTCTACATGGGGTTGGGATCATAACGTGGAAAAGTCATGGTTGGCTAGCTTTTTCTCTTTTGTCCTTAAATCCTGCAAAATCTCCTTTTTAGAACATAACAAAGGCTTTTATAATAGCATGGTTTGCGCTAAACACGTTATAATTTGCCTTCATTGTCACTCGGCCTGATACATTATGGATGCTTTTGTGTCGTGTTCTTTACAAAGCTAGAAAATTCTTTGCACGTTTGCCGTATTTGGCATGTGAATGCATCTCGGTTCTATGGATGCGGATATATCATTATGTAGTTGTGACAGCGGCGTTGGTTTCAATAGTATCTGTCGCATTCTCTCTCTCCGCTTTGTTCTCTCTGCTGGACCAATTAGCGGAGCTGTGTCATGTCAACCTGAGAAGAGCGGGCCACCTCATCCGATCATCCCACACTCTTAAAGGTCATGGCCTCTGCAACCTTCACTCCTTCCCAGCATTCCTCTCGCTCTCATGTGTGTCACTTTACTTCTCGCTGATGAATCTTCCAGTCCTGCGCGCATTACGGCTGACTAATGGATGATGGATGTCAAAACGAGTCATCCAACTGTTATTCATTTATTTTGCTCATTTTGTTTGGGAGATCATCATGGAGTTCACATGGGATCCCCCCCTTGAAGATTAATGAGGAACCCTGTAGGAACGGAAACATTTTTGAGCTTCAAGGGGATGTGTCAGGGGAAATGGAAATTGGCTGATATTGCTTTTTATGACTGATATTCATACAGGTCTTTTTTTCTCTCTGTTTAATAAGTGACTGAAAAAAAAAAACGATATATCAAAATACACTTGTATTTAAGATACAATCTATGAAAATATGCAGTATAATATCATGTGCAGTGTTTCTTAAAGGGGACCTATTATGCCCCTTTTTACAAGATGTAATATAAGTCTCAGGTGTCCCCAGAATGTGTCTGTGAAGTTTCAGCTCAAAATATTGAGTGGAAGGAAAAACATGCAGTTGCATGCATCTTTAAATGCAAATGAGCTGCTGATCCCCACCCCTTTTCCAGAAGCCTTTACAGCTCATGCCTCTGATACTCTGCCAAAAACTAAAACATTTGTTTGGTTTTGATTATCATCTTTATTGCGGTCACGCAGTCTGCGTGCATGCGTTTTAAAGCCATATTAGTCTAAACTTCTGATATATGGTGTTCTGAGCGCACACATCCGAAACGCGCACAGAAAGCTGGATGAGTATTAAACTAAGTTCTCTTTCACATACTATTGCACTTGAACTGTCAAATACACACAAGGTTATGTCAAAAACACACAAAGTTCACAAACACTGTCGGTTATGTCTGGGAACGTAAACAGTAGGTCAAGAAAATGTGTTTATTAGATATGTGTACAGCAGCGTAGGCTTATGAGATACTGCTCATGATTTATGGGGACGCAATATGATTTCAATGAGGAAAAAAATATTTGTGGTGTTTTTCCTGCTTAAAATAGGACACTATAACATTAGCAATAAAAAATAAAAATAAAAATCTATTTATTTATTTTTTAAAAGTTTGACAAAATGAAACATTTGACATTTTCATGTAGAAAAAAAATATATATTTATTGAAAACATCAATTTCTTTAACCATACACCTCAACACTCACATTTATCCAGTTTTTAATGTATTACAAATTTCATATTTAATAAAAATTAACATTTCAAATGCAGCTGTTGCTCTCAGGCAACATTGTACCATCGTGGAACAAAAGTATTACCAAACCATCATATCAAGTTATCATATCCATCGTCATCCTCATCTCCATCTCTGATCTCACCCTCACTCTCCCTCTGCCGGCTTGTCACTATGACCTCATCTTCCTCATCACAGTATGACACCTCATCCTCACCCTCATCAACTGAAAGTTTTGTTTTATACCTTTTTTTTTTGTGCTATAGAAAACGTGCAGATCATAATATGTGCAGTTATAGTATGTGAATTACTATTCTTTACATAATCATGCAAAAATGCAAATATATTTAATTATTTTCCTTACAAATATACTATATTTGTATCCAACCTATGTGTCTGGTATGGCCTTATGCGATTCCATTATGGCACAATGTTGCCTTAAGGCAACACAAAGTTTTTTGTTATTTACTCTAAAACATTTGATGATATATAATGTAAAGTTCTAGAAAACACTTCATTACTTACCAGTGAAGGAGACTCATATTTTTTGTGGGTGATTAGTGGAAAATTTGTGAAAAATGCACTTTTCATTGGAGAAAATATGGAGCCATGTGAAACAGGACACAAAATTGACCCCTATGGGTCATGTGACCAATTTTTTGCACTTTCATTGATTAGTATTCGAGTTCTTCTTCCCTGAGATAGGTTTGCACAATAAATTGGTGTTTCATTTTATTAAAAATAAACCAAAATAGACTATGTTGCCTGGAGGCAACACTGTACCATAGAGGGTTAAAAAAAGGAGTGGGTGGGTTTTTCCATTATATCATGTTTGTGTACACACACTGCCGACACACATTTCTGTTCAAACACTATGTAAAAGTTATTTTTGTATAATAGGTCTCCTTTAAGTTGTTAGGATATTTTGCAGTGCATAAATATCAACGGGTACCATAAAGAACCTTTAACATTCATGGAACCTTTCCATTGTCCAAAAGGTTCTTTATACTGGGGGGAAAAAAAAGGTTTACATTATCAAAATTATCTACACACTAAGAAAAAAAAATGGTTCTTTAAAGAACTGTTAACTGGAAGGTTCTTTGGTGGAACCCAAAGAAAACCCCCTTTTGGAACCTTTATTTGAGATAGTCAAGACCATGTCTACAGTAGGTCACATTTCATTTCAAAATTAAATACCAAAAATAATGATATTTTTCTTTAAATAAAATTGAGCCCTTATAGGGCCATTGGGATTTTTGGACATTACTTTCATGACAATTAAACTCATTACCCCCCCATTCTCATTACTGTAATGCAAAATAATCTTGATAACAATATTACAAAAATCATAGTACTTACTTTTTTTCTTTAACTACTTTAAGCTAATTTAAATAATAAAGAAGTCAAATTATATTACATTAATGATAATCTAATGAGAATCACTACTGAGAATAATGATAATAAGGACATAAAGAAAATGTCTGGAAGCATGGCAATAATGAGAATTCGGGAGGGAATGTGCATTATTGCAATGAAAATGTTGCGATGCCAAACATCTTATTGGTCCTGAAAATATGGGCTTCATTTTTGTTAAAATAAAACAAAATATTTTTTATTTTTCATGGAATGTGGAATGTGGACAATCATGGAATGTCACCTGGACATGCACAAGTGCAGAATCCAACCTCTCTGAAGGTAAAATATGGTTGGAAGAAACATGATGATACAATCACAATTCAGTGTCAAGGTTGGCAAGGTGGGTGGTGAAAACGTTCCAGGCCTGCAGGTAAAAGGCACAGTGCCATGGGCACTTGGCAGAGCTGTGGATATGATTAACCATGACAGTAACAGCACTGGAGGGACATAGTCATGTTTGAATGAAAATCATTCCCCATCACTGTTTGTTGAACCCTGGGCCCTATGGGCCTGAGTGGGATAGATTTGAACAGAGCAATGATTATCCATGATAATCCCATAATGGATATGTCTGGCATCAGGGCAGAGAGCTTCACCCAAACCTATCTCTTCTTATAGGGCCACTAATCTAGCTGGAATTACACCATAGAAGTAAGTTTTCAAGAGGTTTACTCTCAAAATTCTGATCGTTTCCCCAAGAAAGCCCCATTTTTCCAAGTCTTCGGTGCTCAGAACGTCTTATAATGGCTTTTGTTGAGCTGTGATTACAAGAAAAATAGCATTGCCTGTTGTCATTTTTGTGCGTGATGTAAGAAATAGCTTGAAAGGCTGTACAGGAAAGCTGTAAGTCCCTCAACTTGTAAAAAACTGAACAAATGCCCAGAGCTCTTGATGTGCAACCCTGGAAATCTTGCTGCATGTGTGGGAGAGACAAGCCAGGGAAGGTTGACCTGATTCTTCTATAGTTTAGAAAGCGGTTGAGTGGGCGAATAAGGACAGAAGAGGACGTTTTTTTTGGGGGGGGTAGGGTATCATGGCAAAGTCTGTATAGTGTCAATTCATTGTATAAAATAATATTTTCTGTATATACACACCGATCAGGCATAACATTATAACCACCTTCCTAATATTGTGTTGGTCCCCCTTTTGCTGCCAAAACAGCCCTGACACGTCGAAGCATGGACTCCACTAGACCCCTGAAGGTGTGCTGTGGTATCTGGCACCAAGATGTTAGCAGCAGATCCTTTAAGTCCTTTAAGTTACGAGGTGGAGCCTCCATGGATCGGACTTGTATGTTCAGCACATCCCACAGATGCCCAATTGGGCTGAGATCTGGGGAATTTGGAGGCCAAGTCAACACCTCAAACTCGTTGTTGTGCTCCTCAAACCATTCCTGAACCATTTTTGCTTTGTGGCAGGGTGCATTATCCTGCTGAAAGAGACCACATCCACCAGGGAATACCGTTTCCATGAAAGGGTGTACATGGTCTGCAACAATGTTTAAGTAGGTGGTACATGTAAAAGTAACATCCACATGGATGGCAGGACCCAAGGTTTCCCAGCAGAACATTGCAAAACATTATTTTTACTGGAAAATTAAAACACTTTTTGCTGTATATAAATGGACTCAAGTGAAAAAAAAAAATGTTACACAGTTAAATCTCATGAAATGTTTTTAAAAATAAAGGTTATTTATTTACATCAACAGGTTCCATAAAGAACCTTTAACGTCCATGGAACCTTTCCATAGCCCAATATGTTATTTTAGATTTTGGCATCACTGCGAAAACCCCCTCTTGGAAACCTTTATTTAAGATGGTCAAGACCATGTCTACAAGGTCTATAATTCAGTGTAATCTTTCATGTTGCATTTTGTTTAGGCATGTCTTGGCTGTAGTTAACTTGACATTTTGCTCTCTGTGTTTTACAGAGTGACTCAATAATATTCAGTGTTGTTCAATAGTCTCATACGGAAATAAATATTTAAAATCCTACATTTATTTGAAAGTTCAGCAAAATCTTTTCCCTCAAACAAACTGACAAGAAGGTGACAAAACAACCTCTTCAATTTACTTCATATCTTTAAGTTTATACCCTTCGCTCTCTATATTGCACCTATAAGAGCTCAAGCTGAATGGGACGATATTACTAAAGTCAGTAGATTTAAACCATGACTGTTACATTAATGCACTGAAACAAATATAGAACTTAAACGGCAAGACTTGCAAAACGTGCTGCAATAACTTTTGTTTCATTTACAGCTTTTTTAGGATGTTTAGATACAGACATGCATGCAAAGTTTTCCACTTTAAAAAGGCTTTACTCTCAATAAAAACTGCAGTACGTTTGACAAATATGTGTCAAAAATTGTGCACACTCACATTAGATGAAGCTAAAAGACTGACTGGTGTCACCAGTCAAATTTAATCGCTTTATTTTTCTTGAATTGTGTTTCTTTGCAATGTAATTGGGATATATACAAAAGTAATAAAACAACCACAGGATTCGCATTAATTCAATTTAGAGTCACAGTGGTGTAATAAATCAACAAGAAAGTTAAGAGTAACATAAGAGGATTTCGCTGGCTTACTGCTATTTCATCGCATTAGATGTGTATAAATAAAAATATGTCAGTAAGAAACTGAGACTTGTCTTGGATATGACTAAAGCCCAACAGAGTTTAATCTCGAAAATCAAGGATTTGCTAGCGAGCTTTTCACTGTTGACTGTCACTGTAAGACGGCGTGCAATTGCTTTTCAGCCTCCATACCTGCAGGGATCATGTTAACCTGACAACTTGTGCTATTAAGAGCTGCATTCACACCAGCTGCCATCTATATGTGTTCATTCAAAAAATAATTCAATAAAAGTAAATGCAGTTCTACTTTAGTGCTTCATTTGAATTGAAATACTACCTTACTTATGGCTGCATATTATATACCATATATGGCATACTGCTTATACACATCTTAAAAAGTAGTACATAACATCATGTGATCTCATCACATTGCAAGTTTCATTTAGCGAGTGGTGGAAGTCTCTTATGCACAAGATCGAAAATACCGTACAAACTGCAATATTGTGAAATATTATTACAATTATTATTATTAAAATAACTGTTTCTATTTGAATATGTTTTAAAATGTAGTTTATTCCTGTGATGCAAAACTGAATATTCAGCATCATTACTCCAGTCTTCAGTGTCACATGATGCTGATCTAATATGCTGATTTGCTGCTCAATAAATATTTCTGATTATTATCAATGTTGATATTTATTTTTCTCTGATGAATAGAAAGTTCAATTTAGGCTGTTTGAAATCTATTAACGACTTTAATGTCACTTTTGATCAATTTAATGCATCTTTGCTGAATAAAAGTATTAATTTATTTCAATTGAAAAAAATAAATAAATAACTGCTTGTGTGAACTGCACTCTTGACTGTACACCCTAACACTCAAAATAATTAATTGGTTTGAGTAGAGCCAACTTAAATTAAACAAATGAGTTCAATCAAATTAACTTTGAGTATTTAGAACTGACACATTTTAAGTAATCTGAATTGTTTCATTGTTTTGAGTTGTATGAACTTGTTTCTTTTAATTTAGATGAACTTAAACTTAACTGAAACTGGGCTGGGATTTCAATTTCCCAGCATGCTTTGCCATGACACTCCAAAGGGAGAGTAAATGCTACAAATAAGTGTTACATAATGTGTTTTTGTGTGTGTTTGTGTGCAAGATTAATGTTAAGTGGGAGATTTAGTAGTGTGTAATGTTTAGCTATGCTAATTTAGAAGAGTTTCTGTTATGTGGGTTGTTTTGGAGGGTTACCATCATGCTGACGAGTGGAGCATGAGCTTAGTTTGAGAACAGATTTATGTTAATTGTTCTACTCTTTTAGCAATTGCTATGCTATGTTAATGCTATTAAAGCATTGTGTTACCAAGTAGATAGTTCACATTTACTGATTTAGCTTTTTAAAGCTAGCCAAGTTTCCACTACTAAAAATATTTAAATTGAGATTACATGATAATTTTAAGTTAAATGTATGAATTAGCTTACTCAAACATTTCAAGTTAAAGGGATAGTTCGCACAAAAATGAAAATTATGTCATCATTTAGTCACGCTCATGTTGTTCCAAACCTGTATACATTTCTTTGTTCTGCTGAACACAAAGGAAGATATTTGGAAGAATGTTTGTAACCAAGCATATCTCGGCAGCCATTGACTACCATAGTGATACAAAAAATACTATGGAAGCCAATAGCTGCCGAGATCTGCTTTGTTACAAACATTCTTTAATTCACAAACATACTGAAATTCATACAGGTTTGGAACAACTTGAGCGTGACTAAATGATGACAGAATTTTCATTTTTTCTATCTCTTTAAGAGCAATTAATATGTATGAGTACTAAATAAAAATCTGCAAGTTCTTTCTTAACTTAAAAAAAGTCGATGTTACTAATTACCTCAATTTGTTTATGGACTTATTCGGATTTACAGTGAATAGTGTTGAACACTTGCATAACCTAGTACACACACACACACACACACACACACACACACACACACATACTACTTGTAAAACCTTTTAATTATATGGAACTATGTCCTTAATTTTTTTTAGTTTAAAAATATTTAAGGTCTATTTATATTTATCTAATTATCTAGAGTTATCACAAAGGCATTTTCCTTAAACGATGTATGTGATGTTTCCTCTAATTTTGGCTTAAATGATCCATGAATGAACTAAATGATCTCGGAAGGCAGCATAATTCCACTAATTTAACACAATCTTTGCAATGGGAGCGTGACTCTGAAACCCAGAAAAGCAACCTGTGTACGCAGAACATAGGCTTTCAGATATAACCTTGAACTGTTGAACCGTCTTAAACCTGAAAAATGATTCTTTCCCAGACAGTATATGGAGGTGTGAAAGCATCAAGTCTGAATCCATGATGACTAATGCCTCAGTCTGGTGGATGTAACCTCTGCTGTGTCTGATATCCAACAATTCCAGGTCTGTTTTTCACATGCACCGTTGGGTTGACGAGCACTAGCTTTAGTGTAAAAACACTGTAAAAATGGCACATGATTTAGGGTGGGCTGCACCAACAAGGATTAATCTAGATTAAATCAAGGTGTATCTAATAATTATGTTGCACCAAACTTTAAACCTTGTTTAAAAATGAGCAGGTTTACATTTAAACCACAATTTTGATCCTGGATTTATAACCAAGATTTATAATTTATAACTCAGATTTAAATCTCAATTAGGGATTAATGTGAGGAGGTTTAAATAAAATAAAGTGCACCTAATTAAAATATGCAGATGATTGAATAGAGATAGCAACAGTGGGTGTGTCGTCAGGTCTCAGAGAGGTGTCTATTACAAATGCAAATGAAAAATAAAGCGCATTGAGCCCGGCAAAGTGAGAGGGTCGTGGCGGCCTAGTTTACGTCTGCCATCGATGCAGATCCGTCACTCATCTCGGTGTCGGACAAAGAAAAGAAGAGAGGAATATATTTAGCATTTCGGCAGCGGTGATGATGAGGTGAGCACCAGTGATCGCTGCCATGCCTCGCGGTTCTCATGCCCGCTACACTCGTGGCTGCTGCGCGGCGATCAAACGGAATGGGCGCCGCTGTTAAGAGCGGAGATAGTCACTCCGCCAATCATGACAGTTGTTTTGTCATAAGTAATGCTGCCACAATATAGCCTACTCCATTAATTGATACTATAAATATGTTTCCATGCTTATGAAATCCGCACGCGCTGCCGCAATGTTTTCATTGCCTGCTTGATCAGTAACGGTCTCTCTATAGCGCTTTATAAAGACAGCTGAAATTGTACACGTTTATTTCCTTTATTGGCAAGAGCAATGTCAGAGAGAGAGTTTCTGGTGGTCAGTAAAGAAGGAAATGGAATATTAACATTGTTGCTGTCAGTGGCGAATCTATCACGGCGGCGAAAATTAATCGTAAATGAAGGTTTTAATCGCAGGTTAAATTCTAATCACCGTTTTTAAAATAAAGCCCAAGATCAACAAATCCTAGATTAGATCTAAACTGTGCTTAATCCTTATTGGTGCAACCCACCCTTAGTTTTTATATTATGCATTTTTTTAATTGTTCAACTTAAGATTCAGTTTTGGAAAATAAGCATTGTAGTGATTAAATATTCACTTGGTTATGTTCAAAACATCCTTGAAGTTGTTTTAGAGATGACAATGCGGTAGCTTCGAAGCTTCTTTTCGAGAGAAACACTGTCTTTAAGGGCAGGGCAGTGAGGCAGTTGCATTCATTTTTGGACACAGCCCGCACGAACATGACAGCTTTGTGCATCGCTCACTGTGGACTGTCTCGGTGGTATATTTAGGTGTAGAGAAGCAAAGAAACATGCCTTTTCATGTGGATCAGTACTCCTGTGTTCCTCACTCAGTAATAGCTTCTGGTGAGAGCGTCTAACCCCAAATCTCATCAGCGTTGCATCCAGCTGCCACCTGTAAATAGCAGTGCAAGCATTAGTTGCTATGGATATGGCCATCTGCAGGGCAAATAAATTATGCAGTGTAATGTTGGCATGCTGACAATACTGCAGCAAACTGTTGCTCAGCTGCACTCAGCCATGTGAAGGATCATATACACACGCATGTTTTCTCTTTCCTCTCTCCTTCGCACTGATAAACACACACAAACACACTAGTTAAGTTAAATGTTCTGAATGAAATACCAGCTTTTAATTAGGCAATTCATTATAATAGCAATTAATTCAGCCTGGACCTCTTAACGTACCGACACCATTCTGAATTTGTAGACAATTTGAGGCTTGTTATTCAATCCATTTGTGTACTTTTATGGAATTTACGATTGTGGATGTTTCTCTTTAATGTTTAGTATTTAAAATGAAGCCAACAAAAGTGGTGTCATCTTACTGCCTGGTCTCATTGTTAATACGTAGGTATTAATTACTTAACTTTCAAAGACACAAAACGTACGTTTTGTACATTTGGAGAAGTGCTCAAATGTAGAATATGGACGTATTGGCAACATTTAAATGTAGCATTTTTAAGGTTTTACAGAATCATTTGAATCTTTCATAAAATCGTTTTTTACTAATACAAATCTTTATAGTTATATAAATATAGGTTCAAATCTTTTTTAAATCATAAAGATATCTGTACAATTTCCCTTTTACAATTTTATAGATTAATGTAAGATCTCTTAACACTACCCCCAAACCTAAACATACCCATTTTATACACACTGAAAAAACAGGAAAACACGTATTGTCCAATTTGCAATCTACGCAACAAAATTGTGTTTCCCTTCTAAACCTGATTTCTTTGCTTTCGATGAATGTAATTCTCTAAAATGTGCAATCTACTAGATTAAATTATTTGGGGTGAATGTGAACCAATTAAGTATTCGAAAATTATTTTTGCTGAAACTGTAGTTCCCAGCATGCTTTGCTTGGGACTTGACGACTAGAGTAAAATTGTTGAAATTAAGTGTTATTTTATGTGTATAACCTTTATATTGTTTAATAGTGTTTAATGTTTAATTATGTTGGAATTATTAGAACCATTTCAATTACACTGGGTTACCATAGTGGAGAAGAGCGGAGCATTTGCTTAGGCTGTGGACTGATTCAGCACATGTCATTAGCTTAAAGAGCATTTCATACTTTGGCATGTTCATTATGTGCTATTGCTGGCTAATAGAATGAAAGCTATTTAGTACAGTCTTATAAATTAGTCAAGTGACAACAGAAATATACAAAAATAAAATAAAATTGTGTTTTGTGATTTGATTAAAGAGGCAGGGTCTCAAGCCCCCCTGTGCGCACCACTGTTGTTAGGGAGCCATATTAAAATCATTGTGAGACTACTCAATTTGGTTACTTAAAAATGACTTCATTCCATGATGTTGAAATTATGTGAACAAATTATGTTTGTTTAACATAATTGATTCATGTGGAACCGATGTACATGATTAAATCTTGTAAATCCAACACACCTTTTTTTTCAGTGCAGAATATAAAGAGAATAAAACATAAAGGACAGAAATGTGTTGGAAAATGACAATTTTAGTAACAATATAGCATTAAAAAGAATGCTATTTTGAATGGATAGTCCTACACCTACCCATAACCATTTATTAAAACTATGTACTGTTATAAATAAAAGCATAACAGACAGACAGTGTAATCACAATAATGAATTTATTGCGAACATGTCAAAAGCGGTACCAAAAGTATGTGTTGCAGTCGCAGTCCTCTCTGGCAGTATATAATAATTTTGTAAGGGGTACAGAGCAGAATTTAAGTTATTAATCGATAAAAATATTCATCTGGATCTCTCCGTGAAGGCGCGCATTGCCCCATTTCAAATGTACATCTACTGAAACACGGCATGTCACAATCTGTGAAGAAACAAGTGAGAGCCAATGAGCAATATCACTGCCGTAAACCATGTCGTAATGCTTCATGAGGGCGCGTTTTTGAATTTAAATTCATAATAACGAGCGCTGGATTTGACGTTGACGGTCGCTGCTGAGAATGAGATGAAGATCGCTAGGTAAACTGCTGAATTTTGATCTGTTCCTCGCAAACATATAGATTCTAAAGTTTTGGATTACAGTGAACTAATAAAATGTATGTGTCTTGTGAATTTATGTTGTGTTTTGGTGTTTCTTATGGTTGTATCGTCAGTCACTGCATAGGAGAAAACCATAGACTGTTAAAAAAATGGACGTAGTGTCCGTAACGTGGTTTCTGAAGAGCGTTTTTGAAGCCTAAAGTCGGCCGTTGTCATCTTGGCAGCTCGTCACCACGCGTCACTCCCAGATAACAGAAAATGGGCAAAGAGGCGTGATGTGGCTGGAGCTTAGGTGACGTGATGACTAACAGACAGCAGACAAATGACTAGCAGCACTAGTAGCACCCCCTCACAGTTGTCATGAAGGGCAAAATTAGCTATATAGACCAAAACTGTACCAGGCTGTAAACATGTTTTTTTCTGCTGTAAAGTTGGGTATTTTAACATGGGGCTCAATGAGATTCTGCTACCTTCTGGAGCCTGTCTCTAGCGGCCAATCGATGAACTGCAGTTTAAATCACTTCCGTATTGGCTTCAAGAGAAACCCGGGAAAGTTGGCACTTGGAGAAAATGCTTTTTTTTTTGTCTCACGGCAAACAAACTAAATACTACAAAATGGCTAAACGATTAAAGAAATGTTCTTCATTTTAAGGTTTTAAAGTGCAGACTTCTTTAACATTATGTCATCCTCCAAAATGAGTTTGCAGCAGAAGTTATGAACAGAGTGAAATGTTATTTCATATTAAGTAGATTAGTAAACTGCATTTAATAAATGCAACTGAAAACATGTATTAATATGACAATTGAATACAATAGATTCAAAATATTATATTCATACATGGGAATTCGTACACGTTCACTCTTGGATACGTAAATAATTTACGTTTTAGTGCTATCAATACGTCAGTATTGTACGTTTAAGTGTGTATGAAAACTTAAAAACTTTTACTTAAAAACACACAAGTACACCCCATTGTAGTCTTGAGTTTTCTTTGGAGAAAGAACACATCACAATATTCCTTGTTTAAATAATTCCTACCCAAGGTATACGCAAAAAGCGAGGCCTGGTTGAGTTAGTTAGTAGTGTGTTAAAACTCTTGATTATGGTAAGGGGCGTGGCATCGAAGCTGTTGAACAATCCACCCTGGATGCAATCCAGTCAATCAATTAGAGCACGCTGCAATTTTTGTAAGGAGGGGCTTCATAGGGACAGGAACTAAACAGAGCTTTACTGGCAGACTGGGAAGAGAGGAGCTGCAACAATGTAAACAATGTGAAAAATAATGTGTACATTCAAGCATGAAAACCTATTCCAGTAAAGCCTAAAAACAAAATCAAGACTCTTTAATATTTGCACACTGCACTGTAATTGGTATTGTCTTCCTTGCAAATAATACTATTTATTGTGTTGATTCTTGTGTGCAGTCAACTGAAAATAAGGTATGGCAAAGCAACTCTGATGCTGCATTTCCTTTACACAGAATCAGAGCCAAAAACCTAAACTTACCTAAAACTTTTAATGCTATTCTTTTGCTTATCTTGCAAGCGTTGCCTTTTTTACCTTCAGGAAATGCAGATCGAGTTTAAAAATAGAGTGTGAAACAGAGCACATTATGCAATGATAAATCTTTCAAACGTTAGTATGCTTTTTGTTGTCACATGACCTCATCAAGTTGCATGCTTAATTCAGTTCTGGAAACTGAAAACTGTTCACTTTTCTTTCAAATAATCATTGCATTGTGGGATATTATTGCACACCGCATATTTTGATAAATGCATTTTTGTCAGCCAGGTATTTATGCACATTTGCATATTCATGCTTACAAGTTTTGAAGTCATTTACAACGTGAAGTGTGTTCAAGTGATTTTGTTGGAATAAAACTGATGCATTGGACCTTTTGTATTTCTTTCTTCCTTTTTCTTTTCTTCCTGACTAACACAGGAAGCATTTTTATTTTAGTAGTACAGAAAATGCATACAAACTAAACTGTACAGTCAATATCTGTTAACTTCCACAATTATTCTTGAATAGAGGCGCCTCCAAATTGCAAAGTCTAGACTAAAAAAATCAGATCATTGTTATGGTGTTCTCATAAATACAATCATCCTGTCATGACTTGATGAGGAAGCAATATGGTAGTGTGTTTTTCCAAACATAGCCATTGATCTCACTGTCAAATAAATAATCAAGCCATCCCATAATACACCAGTCCTTGCCCTCTTGCCAGATAAATCCTGCAATTAAGAGTTAAGAGAGATACATGTACGTAAATTGCTAGAATTCATTATAATGGCTCTCTGTATGAGTCTTGATCAGGTTTCAAAGAGTCTAATTGTTAAGTCTAAAAGTATATGTGTAAAGCAAAGCTCAAAGCCAAAAGGATGTTGAAGTACATCATTAGCTTCAAATCTGACAAAATGAGGACTGCGGTTTCTCAGTAGGTCCTGAGTTTAAGGTTCATTAAAATGGTTTCCTGCATTCAGTTCCTGTCGAATTCGGCTACAAATGGTTTCACCCCAATGTTTCCACAAGGTTTTATTGCATATAAAGAGACGTGGACCTTTAGGATGGCTTGGACTCTCATGTCATATGCTACTCCAGTTTTTCAGTACACCTAGTTAGCACTAAACCATAACTGTAAATGTAAGGGGCTTGTAAGGTGTTCTGTGTGGTTGTTAACAGATTACTGTTTGGTCTCTAGGTGTCTTCAAGTGTACAAAATGAGTGAGATGTGATAAAGTGTATTTGTTCAGAATCATGATGTTTTCCATTGTCAGATGTTTTTATTTGCAATGATACAACATGGATAATCGGAACATGGATAGTCTTTAAAATAATGAAACTGGAATAATAATGTCCTCCTCCATTCCCGAAGCAGTTTGCTTTATCCCACAATCTAGCTTGGGGAGCCTGACAGCTACAAACGAGAGAATGAAGCCCAGACAGGAAATTCATTCCACCCACCAGGACCCATCCGAATAGCCAATTTATGTGGCACAAGATTTGCATGCCAGCTTGCAGTTTTAAAAACTTCTCTGTCATGCGAATAATAAATAAATTTGAAAAAAGACACTTTCTTTTCATTTCTTCCTCTGATAACCACTCTGGCCACTATGAGTGAAGTGTTCATTTTCAGGATTTCTTTTGATTGTCATTTCTAAACATTTAAGCATAAGATTTTGTTCACAACATTCTGTGAATGATTGAATGCTGCACTTTCTCTGCTCTCATTATTGTTACATATTTAGTTGACTGTAGTGAAAGCTTTATTTTTATTACATTGTAAAAACTTTCCACCTAATTCAGCTTAAGAACTTGAGTTTTGTTGTTGCCTTAATTTTTGGAGTATAATCAAATGAACATTTTATTTAAATCTTGTCTACTTGAAAAATGAAGTTGGATGGAAATTAATGGATAGATAGATGGATGGATGGATGGATGGGTAGATGGATAGAACGATGGATGGATGGACAGACAGACAAATAGATATAAAAATGGAAGGGTGGACGGATAGATAGAATGATGGATGGATGGATGGATGGATGGAACAAATGAATTTTTTTTTTTTTTAAATCTTGTCTTCTTGAAAAATGAAGTTGAAATGGATGGATGGATGGATGGATGGACAGATTGATAGAATGAAGGATGGATAGATGGACGAATGCATGGATGGATGGATGGATGGATGGATAGAATGATGGATGGATGGATGCATGGACAGATTGATAGATAGAACGAAGGACGGATAGATGGACGAATGCATGGATAGATGGATAGATAGAACAATGGATGGATGGATGGATGGATGGATGGATGGACGGACAAATGGACAGAAAGACGGATGGATTGATGAACGGACAGACGGACAAATGGACAGAAAGACGGATGGATAGACGAACGGACAGACAGATGGATGGACCCTATTTATCTGACCTCCTGAGAATGACAGTCAATCTTTTCTGAAGGGTAAACACAACATTCAAACATAAGAGTTTCAGTTTTAAGGTCCTGTTTTGTACACTATGCATTAAAAGTGCCCAATGCAAAAGTTTAGGTATTTCTGTTTTTAATCATAACGATGAAAGAATATTGGCTTAGTTTTTGCTTTAGCACAGTGTATATCTGTGAAAAATAACCTGGTTAGGATAGAGCTTAAGTTATCATTTTTTCCAAATAAAATATAAGAATGCAATATTCTAATATGCCTAGCTTTAATGTTGTACTTCAATGTACAAGAGAAGGAAAGACAATTCAATATCCCTCTCTGTGATGTAGTTAAGGACTGGCTAAAAATATATTCTATCGTTCTGCGTTGGCAATTTTTCTGTGTTCATGTGCAAATATATTGCTTCGAGATTATTCAATATCAAGCATTTGCCCGCATACATCTAGTGTGAGGTTAGCCTGTGGGGTTAAGAGGTGTGCACAGAGATTCAACAAGAACAGGGAAGGGTATCTGTGAGAGTTATAAAATACAGTCTCTCAGAAAAAGAAAGAAAGAAAGAAAGAAATAGACTAAATAGAATGCAGGATATTCACCCCAGGCAACAAAATATACGGATAGCAGACTGGCCCTTATAAGGATGCATCTCTACCAAATGAACACCAGGATGTTTCGGGAGCCAACCAAATTCAATTTACTTTCCTCCAGAAATCCTGCTCACTATACAGATGCTGAGATGGAGAAAGAACAACTCATAACAGGTTTAATAATGATCTGCTCTGCTTCAGGACAAAAAAAAAAGTTAAAGCAAACTGAAAGATTTCCAGGTGCACAGGAAATAAGCATTGCATTCTCTCATAATGGGATAGTAGATCACCTATGCTGACACATTATGTAACAAGATCTTGAAACTTTAGTAATACATTTAGGAATGCAGCAAAAAATAATAATAATAATAATAATAACTTTCGGGAGCTGGTGTGTTTTTTCAAAGATGGGCACTTTTGGTCCAACTCCCTCAAAACACACTTTGCAGTTTGCACAACCTCACTAACAATGTCCGACAGTGGACATCACCTCAACTCTCATTTTACTGAACCAACAAATGTCATTTACACCACATTTCAAATGATCATTCATTCTGTGGTGGAAGTGCGAGCTACTGTCTGTATGTGTGTGCGTTACAATGCAGCAGCGAACAACATGTGTGTACAATAAGCTGTTTAAAATGTGCATTCAATCAAATCCAATTAAATTATGAGCATTCAGATGGTAATTAAACATCCTGTGGAGCGCTCTAGGATTTTGCATTTATTTGTCAATTTAACTGTTGGAAACAGAATGTAAAAATGGACTTCAAAGATTTCTTATCCTCTTGTGCCCTCTATAGGCCATGATCAGCGACTAGTCAATATCAAGCTTAAAGCGTCATGGCAGAGCATTAACTCGCCAGCGTTTTTGATCATTTTCACTAAAATTCCATGTCCCCCAGAATATTTTGCAATATATCAGAACTTTAAAACAAAAGCTGTTTTATTCTAGCTTCATGCATTCTTTTTTATCAACACTTGAATATGGGTAATAAAGTGTAATAAGTGTAATAAAAAAAAGCATTTTGAGCAAAAATCTGAGAAAATCATCAATGAATACATCTGGATTGGGTTCAGAATGGTGATCAAAAACACCAAGCTTGTCCTGGGTTGACATTTCATTCAGTAATATTAGGCAGTTTTGATTTATATGCTGTATGTTTTACATATGCATATGATTACATATGATATTGCTTGTTTCTGCATCTTCTTCACATGTGTTTTATAATAGTATTCTTTTGGAAGATGTGTGATAGCGCCACCTACCATATAACAGTGAAAACACGGAAACCTGGAACATTTTGTGTTTGGTGGAGAAGCATTTCTCACAAATAACGGAAAATTCCGTGTTTGGCAGGGAAAGAGTTAAAGTCGACTAGTCTTTGCAACCACTAATGGATGGATGGACGGACGTACAGACGAACGGACAAACTAACGGACGGATGGGTGGATGGATGGACAGGCGAACGGACAGACGGATAGATGATGGATGGATGTAATTTACACCACATTTGAAATGAGCATTCATTCTTTGGTGGATTAAAAACAATCTGATTTTATAAGGCTAACTTTCTATGCACCCTATATACACATAATATTTTCACAGTTCTTGTGGTGGGAATGATGCTACAAATGAGAGAAAGTTCCAATTTGTGTAAACTGATTTCACACAATAAATCTTGTAATGGCTCATCATGGTTTAGTTGACTCTTTGTATGGCAATTAAAAATTATAATTGTATAATGGATTGTCTAATCTGTATATAGCAAAAATAGAAAAAAAAATATTGAAATGTTTAAAAGGTTTTACATTTTCTTGGCTATTTTTGACTTGCAACTGATTACTTGCACAACCTTGTGAAACTAAAGTTTTGAGCCGAGTTCCTAAAGATTAAATTATACTTTGATCAGCAAGAAAACTAATGAACTAGTTGCTTATTAGCATGCATATTACTATGATATTGGCTGTTTATTAGTACTTATAAAGCACATATTAATGTCTTATTCTGCATGACTATTCTACATCCCTTGATCCAACCAATACCTAAACTTAACAACTACCTTACTAACTATTAATGAGCGGTAATTAGGAGTTTATTGAGGCAAAAGTCATAGTTAATAGTGAAAATTGTACCCTAATCTAAAGTGTGACCAGCATTTGTGATTCAGACAGTGATAAGCCTTCAGAGGCAATCTGCTACCCGTTCAGTGCCATTCAAACCTTTTATATTACTATTTCCTCATCAGAAGCAGTAGTTTGCTTGGCTTTTGCTACCAGATGGCGTGTCTAACAGGGCCATGTTAACCAGCGAAACTTTGACCTCTTGGGTTTGACTCCATCTCTGTCTCTCCAGCAAAATTCTTTACACATGAGTTTCCCTAATGTGATGCATATGAGTGATGCATATGCCATTCATATCTGATTCATGATCTTGCCCTCATAGTATGTGATGCATTTTGCATTACCCACTTCCACGCTTTGGTTTTGTAGTATGACCTAATTCATATTTTATGCACTTACATCCTTCATAACCAAAACAAATGACACATTTGATATATATACAAACCTATCCACTAATAGGCTATTATAATCACATAGCAGGGCATCCACCAAATGCTGTCCGGCTGTAGGGAGGGTTGAATGGCTACACAAGAGAACCAAACTTTGCGCTGTTTACTGCATGTCATCCCTTATTAATTTTACAACTGCCCATAATCTCTTTTTATTATTTCATACACTTCTGAACCAATCAAATCTCCCCATATACTAAGTCATCCCAAGAACAATATTTAAGTACGGACGCTGCTTCGGAGAATAGTGAGTGTCATTTAAAGAGATTCAGATTAAACTTTGCCTTGTCTATGCTCACAATCAAAAGGTTATAATGACCCATATGGTCACAATTTCACTTCAGGCTATGAGGCAGCAGTAGGAAAGTTAGTTTAGTATGGTGATGTTGTGCACACATATGAGGTGGGGATGTTCGAGAAAACTGACTGAAAAAAAAATCTAAAGTAATTACTTTTACAATGTTTGGTGCTGCTAATGTTGCAGATACATTTTTTTTATAAAAAAAATAATTATAAAATATATTATAAAAACTACTACACTGCAAAAAAAGAGAGATAAAAACAAACAAACAAAAAAATATATATTTAAACCTTTCTTCAATAATTTATATCGACTCATCTGATTTATTTTATTAACATTATAACACATAACACTATATGCTAACAAGACAAAGCCACAAGCAATAAAAAGCTATAATTTTAAAAATATATATTTCTATTTCTATTCTATTTCTAAGAGAAGCTGATTTAATAAAAATACAAGGTAGGCATCTGTTTATGCTTAACGCGTTGACGTTGGGAGTGCCAGAGCACGTGCAAACAAAGAAAATTGGTTGATGTGCAGTTATGATAGGATGACCATGTCATGCCTCGCGGCGTTCCCGCATTCCTTGTTGTCAGACAGTTCTTGTCGCGGGACTCGCGTCGCATCTGGTTAGGGCATGGTGTCAGTTTTATCAAAATATTACAAAGGCCTTTTATGCTTGAGAATATGATGTATATCTCACCTTGTCTTGGTGTTACAGTATTTTCTGTGTAGGCAACACTTGACAATGACTACATAATATACAATATCAGTTCAAACTCAAGAGCAGCAACAAAACACCAGCTATAAATGGAGCCAGTTCATCAAACACACTGGATTTGTAAGAAAACCCACAGGTACAGTAGATGTAGTAGCTTGTTCATTTTCGTACTATTATCTCTGCATTTTTGCCATCTCTTTCTTGTTTTTAAATGTGGGGCGATGTGATTGCATAAGATGTTATTTTTGTGAGTAAATAATCTGTAAGCCTAAAACAGCATACGGAGCAGTGGCCAGGGCCTGGAGCACATCTCCAGTTCACCAACTGCTCCAGCAGTTCCTCAATCTTCTCCTAAGTATGTCACCCACATACTACGGCAGAGGACCTGCTTCAGAGTCTCTCCAATTAGACTTGAATTTTAATGTTTAGCGTGTAGCTCTTGGGGTTTAGTCATTTTTGTGATCGTTCCCTGAGGGAAATTTTATTGCTCAGAAGTTGCTGTTTTGGTTTTCGTTTATGGTTCATTTAAAGTCAACATCAGTAGCATTGACTAATTACTTTCTTATAGTTATACACATCTTATGGTCTTAAGCCGGGTGCACACTGTATGATTATGATTTACAATAGTCCAACATGATCCTCGCTGTAAGACATGTCACACTGTAAGATCTCAGTTGTCATGTCTCGGTTGAAATGGTGGCTACAAAGACATCTCTAACGTTAATTTTGGTCATGGCTTGTCGTCGGTTGACGGTCGTCGTAGAAGGTCACACTGCAGGACTAATGCCGAGTTCACACTGCCTGATTTTAGCCCCGATTTTGACTCACCGACAGGTTTTGCGAAAATGCAGACAAATGCCCGAAATCATAGACAAATCGGTGCTCGTTCACGCGAGAGACAATCACGCAGTGTGAATTATCAAAGACGTGATCTGAGAGCGTCAAAATCCTGCTGTGTGAAATGAGTTCTGACTGAAAATTACATCTGCGATGACCTACAGCCAATGAGAGAGCAAGATACAGGGCAGCGGGAAGTTCGGGAGGAGTTATAGACCAGAATATCAATATTTAATAGATATATTCACAATTATATCAAACAGAAACATTTGCTTGACCAGCCGCAAGCAGCACATTGCAAAATGTGGATCAAATGTAATTTTTTGAATTTGCGAAATTTGTCTCAGTCAGCAAAATTGTAGCCAAAATCGTACAGTGTGCACCCGGCTTTATTGTGAATAGTCTTGCATAGTTATACAGCAGAAGGTCTGGACGCTATTGCAGCTTTCATTGGCTATGGACTGCCCAAGAGTACATCTGACTGACATGTAAAGCAACCAATCGCAGTTTGTTTTGTCATGTTTAGGGGCATGAAAATGTAGTCATTGTCTCTACAATAACATACCAGAATGCATCTAATAAATGATTAATTCAAGAACATTGTGCAAGTTTACTGAATGGCGCCGCTTTTGAAAATCCAGTGTTTAGTTGATCCTGAAAAGCGCTCATTGTCAGTTGTAAACATGACGGCGTTCTTCTTCCATGAGGGGGTTTGGCGTCACGACAGCTTTGTTTCCAGGCGCACCGTTAAAGAATGCGACACCACGTCAATCGGAAATCCTGGAGAATTCGACCAATCAGATGAAGACTTTGAAACTCCTGAAGTGTTTCCAGCCAAATTTCCATCTGAAGCTGAGACTATATTGTGAACTACTTATTATTCCATAGTTTTCCTAATGTCTAATAAAAAATTGACAGCTTGCCCCGCCTCTGAATTGACTTTTCTTTTCGGATGATGTCACAGAGCCCTCTTATTTTCAACCCCTTTTCCCTTCAACCTCCTGCTGTATAGAGACACTTTTCACCATCCCATCACTGATGCATAAAATTAAGCCCTGTTTCATTTTCTCATTTAATATTATGTTTCATTTTGAATTACATAGTTTGTAAATGTTGCTTCATGTTAATTTTTAATTACAATTTGTCTCTGTTTCTCAAAATATTTGTTTGAAGAAAAAGAAATGAAATGCTTCCATACTATACAGTAACAGTACAGATGTGTAAAATAAACATCATTTAAGATCATTTAGCTTTGCTAGAATTTAATGAGAAATAATTGAGCTCAAGTTGAAACCTTAGATTTTTCTTGCTGTCTTTTGAGACAGTTTGAGACGTCTGGAACTTTCAAGGAGTGTAATCTCTAATTATATCATTTCATTTTCTAGAAGAAGCAATTGAGATATTCTTATGAGATGGTTTTATATCAGTTAAAACCATACAATTAAGATATCACACACATTGTGTATAATTACGTAATCAATAATGATGTGATATGACTCTCAGGATTTGAGTCCATCATTTACTAAAATCTATCTTATTCTTAATATTTCTTCGTTTTTTTTTACTTGAATTGCACTTACTTTCTACTACATCTGTGCAATTTATTATGTAAATGAACAAATGGGAAAGCCCTTCTGAAAAATGATTCAGAATTTTTGCTGTTTAAGTTTTTTTTCTCTGTTTCTGTCAACAGTGGGAACAATAAAATCCGCCTTGCTTATTTGTGATGTGGTAACTTCAGGGAATGTAGAGAAGTGGATTATGGGTAAAGCCTCTCATGAAGAGTTAGAGTTATTATTAATAAACATTTGTTTTGATAGGTGTCTTCTTTAGTGCTGTTTATTTAAAAGAAACCCAAGTATGAAAAAAAATCAGTACGTTCTTCTGCGAGAGATCTCAGATCTAGTATTTTCTTTTTTACTAACCTTCAAATCAGGTTGGGAGATATGTTTCTGTTTTGCTCTGAGCATGTGTCATTCTGCATTATATATATGCATGCATTTTTATAGGTCACATTAGTTTACTGGTGTTTTGCAGAAAGCAGACTTTTTCTGCCCCACTGCGCCTACAGATTAGCATTTCATGTGTGCTTGAAGTGATTTGTAAGGGCTCAGTTTATCCTTTTGCTACATTTGTACCATATGTTTATCTGACCCCTGGCTTTGTTTCTGAGATAGATATTAGCTGTTTGATAGCATACTAAAGCTATTCAATAAATAATAGCTGAGGGTGAGATTGTATCGCAGCCTTCTCACTAGGGTTTTATGGCCTCATAACAACAGTGACTGATTCTCTATACAGTCTCAGAATAAATACAAAAATATGGTGAATTCCAAGAATCTGAGATGACACTGGAAATCTGGGATTTTAAATCCCCTCATTTAGACCTAGAAAAGGGAGTTTTAGGATGTAGGAAAATAAATACATAAAGAAATGTTTAAATGCTAAATTCATGCATTTTCACTTGATTTTGGACAGATATGGAGTGAACTAAATTTATTATAAATGTATTTTTTTTATTATATCTTTTTTTTCCTCCACAGGTGTACTTGCATTAATATTTTATTTTTTTATTTTTATTTTAGCACCAAGAGCAGCCATTATTTAGTTAAGCAGTTTTTGACAAACTTTCCCGCCTTTAAATCCTACCATCAGACTTTATTTATTACATTATGTGACTGGGCCAAGTTTTTGATCACCCAATAAGCTTTATTGTCATTTTACAGTAGGCAGTCTTGTGTTAAAGGTGAGGTGTTTAATTTCTATACCATTAGTGTCACCACCAAACCGAAATGCAAAAATAATGAAAATGATTTCAAACAGGTTTACATTGTTTTTTTTTTTAGCTTGGTTTCAATAAATGCTCTTTATGGACTGCAGTGCATGTTTTAGTTTCTTAAAGTTACGGTAACACTTTATTTTAGGGTCACTGCTATTAACTAGCTGCTTATTAGCATTCATATTACTAGGATATTAGCTGTTTATTAGTACTTATAAAGCACATATTAATGCCTTATTCTGCATGACCATATTCTACATCCCTTAATCCTACCCAATAAATAAACTTAAACGTTACAAAAACGAGCTTACTAACTATTAATAAACAGTAAATTAGGGGTTTATTGAGGCAAAAGTCATAGTTAATAGTGAATATGTGTTCCCCATACTAAAGTGTCACCAAAGTTGCAATGTATAGGAAGAGTTGATTCTTCATGATGTTACCAGTTTAAATGGTACTGACCAGTTGCAAAAATGAATTCTTGAGTTTGCACTGATCTTATACAGTACAGGAACTCCCATCTTGCATCCCAAAGGTTACAATTTTTTAAACATGACCTATATTGCAATAGCAAGCGATGTCATCTCCAACCGTCAGTATAGCCTACAGCCAGTTGATTGGTATATTGTCTAGTGTCACATTCGCTCTCTGAAGAAACTCATCATGTTTGGCTGTGGCTCCTCACCTGCCAGACAGGGACTATTTCAGCTTGATTACATTTTACTCCCTGATTGTCCTTTAAAACAATACCCAAAAATGCATCAGGAAGTGAGACGGCTGGAGAACTGGGAGGTCGTGTTTTCACTGGATGTAAAAGCATGGCTATTTATTTCTGGATAAGGCCATGACACATTTCTGTATGCAATTCAGTTTGGGTTCTCTGGAGCATTTATGTTCCTAGTGCAGAGTTTCAGCAATCATGCGGCCCGGAGGATTTGGGAATAGGATGAGTAGATGAATGAATCACTGCATTTGTTGGGCACTTTTCTCTGTTTGTATGCCCAAAGTGCTTCACATGTAATTGCAACTCTCCTCAGCTGCCAACAATAGGTGGCAATGAACAATACTGGAGTACAGGAGCAGTACAACCGACCCTGGAAATGGACTATCGACGGAGAGGGATGCTTGTGGTAGCAAGTTTCCACTTATTCATTTGGTTTTGGCCATTTTGCCAGTTTCATTCATAGTTGAAGTAAAGATATTTCATTCATCTACAGTTTTGTCTTTTTCTATTAAACCAATATGATCTCATGAGTAGCCTATTCTTATGTATTTTTACATAATGTGAGGTTTTACCACACGTACATTTACCTATGTTTTCATAGACACTGAAACGTACAATATTGACGTATTGGCAGCATCTAAAAATGTAAATTATATATGTATAAACAACTTTACAGATGTACAACAAATGTGTATGAATCTTTATGAAAAAGATATTTGGTAAATATGTTATGTTTATTTAGCTGTAAATACGTAATAATGTTTACGTTGATGTTACGTCCATATTGTACGTTTCAGCATCTATCAAAACGCACCTGTAAATGTTACGTACTGATACATATGAACAATGAGACCAGGCTGATTAAACATATCTAACATACATTTACTTAAGAGAAGTAGTGTAAGAATTCAGACTTGTTTTCAGAAAATATATCTTTATTTTTCTTAGCACACTGGCTTTTTTTAAAGCATAAATGTATTTTATTAGATTTATGCTTAAGACAATTCACCAGTTGTGGGGGTTAATTCATGTTCAATGAAAGCACATGTTATTTCTGTCAAACTGCTTTATTCCTGAAGCATGTTCTATTAGATTGTGCTGGTTTTAAAGGTAGGGTAGGCAATTTTCGGAGAGGCTAGCAATAGCTAGTTAGTTTTGAAAGCATGTGATCCCAGCATCACTAGCACAGGTGTACATTTCATCTAACAGTTGGGGGGGACAGTAAACAAAAATTTTCTCAAGGGCAATTTTTGAAGGGGACAAATAATACTTGTAAGTATATGTGTGGCATTTTAGTTCACTGAAAAATGATCTTATGTCCGTTTGTCTTTGCTCTGTCATTTTATCTGGCCAACAACACAAAGCAATAGTTGTTTAAATAGGAGTTATCATCATAGGTTCACCACGCGGAAATATAATTATTAAATTATCTTGCTTCTTCCACATAGTATTGAGCACTAACACAGCGGTAGATCTACAATATTAGCCTAATATCAGTTCACACATAGACTTATTGCCGTTTTAGTTGTAGTGGGTGACTTACAACAACCAAACAATAATCGCTAACATAGTGGACTCATGGAAAAATACATCCGTTATCATAATTTTTTTTCATTGCTACTTTATTAATAACTCTGTATTAAAGAGAAAATAATCGCTTCATTCGATATTTAAAATTAATAAAATAGCCTTAACAGCCTAACGTTACTTAGTTCCACAACTACTAAAGGATTTGTGTAGGAGAGGTGCGTGATGGACCAAACCACTATGAGGCAAGAGAGGGACAACTCAAAATGTTTCTAAACTTAAAATGCATTTTTTGTCCCGTTTGCGTGTTTATTGTTTTACTACTTACACAATTATTTTAATCACTATATTATTTACAATACACATGTGGTTTTTAATGATATTTTTAAAGGGGGAAAGCCCTCAGATGGGGTGGGTCCTGACCCCCCGACCCCCCCGGTGGTCACAAAAGAGACGGTGTTAAACTACCTCATGTCTCAAAGTACATAACATTACAATAATAATGAACATAACCTTAAAAAGCTTAAAGGGCTTAAAGAGCACTGACCTCTAGCACCTGAATGCTGCAGATTCAGTTCGGCGTTGATAGTGTTTCCATTGAAGCACATCAGTTCGAGTCACGAACCGCTCAGAGAATAACGTCACGGCAGGTTTCCATCTCTTTCAAATTACAGCAGTTATGGCGTGAACGCAGCATTAGCTGGTTGCTTTGGTTCAGGAGGAACTATAAAAGGCGCCTGTCTAACTCTGCACAGCATGAAACGCACTGATGACGTGTGATGTCTGCGTGAGCAGGCGCGTGAAGGTATGGAAATACATACGTTGACAGGCAGGACATCATATCGGATTGGACAAACATTTTATGGTCCTACTCCATTTATATATACATATAAATGCATGTAGACCAGTTAACTTAGTGATTGCTATCAGGATGTGAAGGGACTTTCTGGAACAAAAAAATCATGTATAATAGGCAAATATTTAGTGATTTATTGATGTGATTTGTAAAAACAATACAGTCAAAACATTGAAGTGACCCTAAAACCAAAACATATTAAAGAACCCCTGTGGTGAAAATTATGTTTTTAATGTTGTTTATATTTCTATGTGGTGTTTTTAATATTCTTTAAGACAAACCATGTGCAAATTCATGTCAACACAATTGCTGCGTATTTTCTCCTTAACTTTTTTCTGCTGATATGAAAAATCAGGTACATTTAGCAATATAGCGAGTGAATTATGTATATGATGATGTTATGATGAACTATATGCGTTTCTCCTCTGACGTTCTATGATGTTTAAAACGTTTCAAAGGATGCTAATTTTCAAAAGGCAGCTGTCTGAGTCTGAGATGGCGAACGGGAACATGGTTTGTGCAACATTAGCAACACATTATTAGCTGTTTAATAACGTAGCCAAGCCAAAGGCTAATCATATTAATTACCGTTATGTGTCAGACATTGTAAAGAGCGATACCATTGTGCAGCGTTTACTACAGTAACTTGAGTAAAGTTGAGTGAGTGGATCTCTGCAGACTGTCCTCCAAAAAAAAAAACTACTCTATAGGTTGTTTTTCAAGCACCTTACTACGACCTTTATTTACGTTTTAAAGTCATGCGTAATAATGACAGTGTCGTGTTACGTCTGTCATGAAATGACGAATGACTGTCGTTACCAATCAAAATGCGTGTTCACTTCAATGCAATGTGTGGACTTTTTACCACCATTTGTCATATTTGCGTTTAACAAAAATCATTTTTTATTAACAACTACATCCACCCCACCCCTAAACCTACCCAGTGATTTATAGTGCATGTACACATTATGAGCACATGCGTTCCCTGGGATTGAACCCATGATTGTATGATCAAATGATGTTGTATTTTGCAATGCTCTATCAATTGAGCTACGCAAAACCCAAAATATGATGCAAATAAAGGGAAACAAAGCATTAAAATGAAAGTGTCCTGTTGTCGATAGGGGCACAACTTTAGTAAACGCTCCTATGGGTCGTATTTCATGAATTAAAATGAACGTGTCCTGTTGTCGATAGGGGCGCAACTTCAGTAAACGCTCCTATGAGTCGTATTTCAGGGAAGTGACAAACGACCTATATAGGCGTATTGGTCGGAGGACATGTTGATCTCTGAGCTGGTGCGATAGAGTGGAGGTGGGGCTAATTTGCATATTCAGGGATCCATGTATACTAAATGAATCAAGGGTGTAGTTACATTCAAGCTATTTTAAGGCATGCCATTTTTTTTTTATATGTCATTATGGTGATCAAAGATGAGTTTTAAGGGATACAATTATTGACTACAGGGGGACTTCTCTAAAACTTGAACTGCTTCTTTTTCTAGATTAACATCAAGCGATATCAAGTGTTTTTAAGACATTAAATAGGTAATTTCAGTCGAGTATGTCTAAATTACTAGTGTATAGTACTTAAAATCTATGTAAATAATTGGGGTCATGGCAAAGCGATCGTATTGTCTTTCTGCTAGAAATCTCACAGGATTTTGAATGAGCACCGCAGCAGTAGTCTGTGCCATTTCAGTCACTGATGCACCACAGGGTGTACACCTCCTAACGGCCTATCACCACTTATTTCTGCATCAACAATGCTATTCTGGTGGTCTCTATTAAAATAACAGGCCAACACTCTTGGGTTTTACAGTAGCGAACCTGCCAATGACATTTTATAACCACTGTCAAATTTGTACAAATCACTCGACTTTTCTTGGATGCACTTGTAAGGCTGACTGGAAAACTTTTTATTCTCATATTCCTGTTGTGAAAATAGACTATAGAACTTGGACAACATGATACAAATGTTGACTATTTAATAGTCTATATTCTTCCAGTCTTATTATCAATGATTCATGGGTGCATGTTTTTCCAAAGAAAAACAAGTTTGCCTTTGCAATCTTTCATGAAAATGTATTGATTTCTAACTTTCCTTTTTGACTAACGTCACATAACATTGATTAACCAATAGCCTAATTTTAGTATTAAAATAAATAAAAAAGGCCTTTCCTTAGTGAAAATAATGCTTATGATTGTAGTGGAAGTGTTAAAATGTCAGAAATAATCAATACTTTTGACATTAGGCACATCAACCAGTCTTGGCTGATATACTTTCTGTTAAATATATTTCACACAAATAAATAAAAGCTAAATAACTAGCTGCCTTAGTTTTTCAATATTTGACATGCTTTTAAAACACATTTATCTAAGCCACATGCTGCATAAAAGCTGTTTTTCAAATTTTGCACATTACTGAAGGCTCCTGAAGCAGTTTGGTCCACCCTTATAGCAGGATAGACAGAATCAAATCAACAGTTTGCAAATAAGAGGCTCATAAATGGGGAAAAAATAAAGCCTGTTGAATGTCAGATTCTATTTCAGGTGCACATGAACTGCTGGCTGCAGGTGAACTTTAAAAGACAAGTTTAGAAAGAACACTGAAGATCCAAAACAGCATGTTTACCAAGTGAGTTAATGAGTTACAATTAAATTAGTCTGACAGCCAATAAGTCCAACTTGTCTGTTAATGTAGACAACACAGAAGGGAAGGAAGGGAGAAAGGTCGATATCTTGAGACCAAGATGGCCAATGATCATCAATGCCAGCTTAATACAATTTCATGTTTTAGTTTGTAGTCCTATAACCCAGAAATGAACTGGCATTGTTTTAGCCATATTCCTTGAGATTCTCCATTCTCCATTTTTTAAATAGCGTAGGTAGAACAGATTATCATGACTGAGCTGCTCTAAAAAACAGCTTTATTTTCTTTTTCCCCGTAAACAAATCATAAATTCTTACTGCTTTCTTTTGGGGTAAAATACGACAGGTTTCATGAGATTCACCCACATAGTGTGAACTCTATCTCTCTCCTGCTCTGTCTCTCTCGCTCTAGGGTTTTTCTTCCCCCTCCAGCTGAAGCCAAAGTTGCTTGCTAGCATGCCTTATTAACTCAAAAGTAGATGCTCTGTTTTGCTTTGGTTGCCTGGGTTCCTAAACAGCCCCTTTAGCACTCAATTGTGTGTATTATGTATAGAGTGTGCATGTTTATATGTGGTTTCATGCTCTTGTGTCAAACGGCTTGTGAGAGTCAAGTGCGCCTGGAGGTAATCGACTCTGTAAAACATTCTGCATATCCACAGGCTCTCATCTATCAGCAACAAACATCCAATAATACAGTAACGATTCAGAAAACTAAGAGAACTTTAGAATTACCATTGTAAATATATATTTATTCAAATGGTGTCTACATTAAGTTGTTTGCTGTGGAGAAGATTGGTTGTCATAGACAATGATCAATTTTACATTTCTGCATTATTTTGCACAACATTTGGTTACACTTTATTTTAGGATGCCCGTACACCTGGCCATCCACGTGATGTAAAAGAAAATGTGATTCATCAGACCAGGCCACCTTCTTCCATTGCTCCGTGGTCCAGTTCTGATGCTCACGTGCCCACTGTTGGTGCTTTGGGCGGTGGACAGGGGTCAGCATGGGCACCCTGACTGGTCTGCGGCTATGCAGCTCCATACGCAACAAATTGCGATGCACTGTGTATTCTGACACCTTTCTATCAGAACCAGCATTAACTTCTTGAGCAATTTGAGCTACAGTAGCTCGTCTGTTTGATCGGACCACACGGGCCAGCCTTCGCTCCCCACATGCATCAATGAGCCTTGGCAGCCCATGACCCTGTCGCCAGTTCACCACTGTTCCTTCCTTGGAGCACTTTTGATAGATACTGACCACTGCAGACCGGGAACACCCCACAAGAGCTGCAGTTTTGGAGATGCTCTGACCCAGTCGTCTAGTCATCACAATTTGGCTCTTATCAAACTCGCTCAAATCCTTACGCTTTCCATTTTTCCTGCTTCTAACACATCAACTTTGAGGACAAAATGTTCACTTGCTGCCTAATATATCCCACCCACTAACAGGTGCCGTGATGAAGAGAGAATCAGTGTTATTCACTTCACCTGTCATAATGTTATGCCTGATCGGTGTATATATATATATGTCCAAAATCATATTCAAATTGTTCTCATTTTGTTCCTTTCACTTTCAGTGTGGCCAGCAGCAAATTACTAAAGCTATCATGTTGTGTCTGGATAAGGTGCAGTGTAATGGTCACAACTGTATGTTTCACCCTGACAGGAGATGGATAGTTCCATTCACCAGATCCCAGGGTTTATTCTCGGCTTTCTCTTACTCCTGCTGCTCGCTGGCAGCTTTTAAAGGCATCATTTGGCTGCGATATTGGAGCGGACGTGTAGGTCATGTCACTACCCCCCCCCCCCCTGACACCAGAGGTGACTGCGCCCTTTGGCTCATGCCAGCTTCTAGTACCTTCCACTGAGTGAGTACTAACCGACTGAGGTGAGTTATCAATCAGGAGCCCGGCAGGACGAGACAGGCCCAAACGGGCACAGTGGCGTGCCTGTAGAACATGCGGACTCCTGCCCGTGTGAACTTTTGTTAAAAGCGCTTCCTGGCTGGGTGGTTGAGGGCAAGTTTAACCCAGTCTGTCTAACACATCTGTTTTTTTTTGTGAATGACAACTTCTGTTTTGTGAAGCAGGGCAACACTGACCACAATTGTAATATTTTTATTATATACTGTGAAAATTTAAGAATCCCGGAGGAACCTTTTTTGGGTAAATTTTTTTGTTTTCATGGTCAAGGTTAGTTCATGTTTCAAGTTTAGTCACACCAAGTCTTTGTTTATTTTGTATCTGTTCACCTTTTGAATTTAATAAAATTGCATTCGGGTTCACTTTCAACTTGCCTACAATGGAATGGTTACAGGAATCATGATAATGATTCTTTGATGAATGGAAAATTCAAAGGGACAGCATTTCAAAACAGAAATCATTTGTAACATTTTTTACTGTCACTTTTGATGTGTCCTTGCTGAAAAAAAAATACACTCTAAAAAATGCTGGGTTGTTTTAACCCATGTTTGAGTGTATGTATATACCCAAACTTATGAATGTGTGTCAAAAAAAAAGTAATGTTTTCAACATTAATAAGAAATGCTTCTTCAGCAGCAAATCAGCATGTTCGAATGATTTCTGAAGGATCATGTGATGAGTAATGATGCTGAAAATTCAGCTTTTTCATCAGAGGGATGAATTATATTTTTAAATATATTCAAATAGAAAACACTTATTTTAAATTGTAATAATATTTAATGTATTATGTGTTTGTCTATATATACACATATTTTAAGTGCAAACTTGTTATATGATTTCTTGCCTCCATATAAAGGTTTACTTTTTTTTCTAATAGCAGTCAGATTTGATTTGCTTTTGTGGGCAAATTTGCACTGTCACTTGATTTGCATAATTCATTTATAGGGGAGAGCGGGGCACAACCTAATGCAGGGTTAGTTGTAACACACATGGTTTAACACTTTCCACACATGCCAGGATGACGAAACTTAGTGTATTTACTAGTTGCCATATCAACATTATTTAGAGAAAAAATGGCGCCAAAATCAAAAAATCTTTGGAAGATATCACCGAACATTTATTTAACCATAGAAAAAGTACATTTCTTACTTAAGTTCATTTTTCATCTCTATTTTTTGTGTTTATTTAAAATTAGACAAATCTGATATTATTATGATCTTATATCTGTTGAGATAGTTCTTTAATGCTGATCTAACCAGCAGAATACATGAGCCGGGGTTAAATCCCAGTTGTGCAGGTGGGGCATGTTGTCACACTGCGTTACAATCCCCCTCCAGCCCCTATTAGAAATATGCTTTTACATTCTATACTTTTATGAATTCTATTGAGAAACCATGAGGAAAAGGTGAATAATGACCGAGAATCAATGTTCAGAAATTATTAATTATTATTATGTTTTTAACTATGCTGTATAGTGTTTTACAATGTGTAAAAAAATAGTATATTTTTAATTATTAAAAAATGCTATTATTTTCTGTAAAAAAAAAATTCTTTTATTGACAAAACATTTTAGTTTGTCTTTTTTTGATTGTTTCAGATAACATTTTAAGCTGTCATATGGTCATGTTACAATGTACCCCACCTATGGGGCATGTTGTCACATTTCACTTCCATTCTTTCGGGGTAAATCAAGAAAAAAATATATGCTGTATTAATGAAACAAAACCATATAATTGTACTAGACGTGGGAAATTAATGTGGGAAAAAATAAATACTCTGAACCCCAAGTGGATTTACACAAACTGAGAAAGTCAAAAAGCGTTAGGCTGTGCCCCGCTCTCCCCTACTTCAAGTGCCAAAACAATGCAAAAAGTTCATATAAATAAACTTTGCTATAATTCTTACTAAATCATCTTTATTGTCTCTATAGTAAGGCCAACTTTTTTAATTAATGTGAAGATTAAGTTGTCAAACTTTTCTGTCATTTTTCACCTTATAATTGAAGTGGAGTCCACCAAAGTCAGGCCCGCCAAAACAGTGTATACAAACAGGGCGTCTGTAAATTGGGGTCAGCTGTGTGCAATCTTTCGCACTCGATTTCCCAGACAGTGTGCTCTCTGGGGAGCCACAGGTGTTGACTGCGATGCCACTGGAATCTGTGAACACAACATTTCCTTAGATGCTGCTCTAGCGAGAGGGAGAAACTGTGCTTTTCAGGAAGCTCTACATGCCGGTGTGTTGCTCAGGAAGGTCAACATATATGTCAGTGAAATTAAATCAAAACATTCTGTATATGCTATTTGGAAATATACAGTGTACATTTAGAACAAAAATAAAAATGTTTCCTCTACAAACAAATATACACTACCATTCAAAAAATTGGGGTCAGTAAGATTTATCTTTTACTTTATCTTTTTAATTAGTATTTTTATTGCATTTTGCACCGGAACTTACGCTACGCCTGCGTCCTACGTCATACAATGGAACAAACCTCAATTAGCGGATGGACTTCAAAACAGAAACAGCCATTCACTGCCATTATAAAGCTTGGAAGAGCCAGGACCTTTTTTATATATAACTGATTGTATTCGTCTGAAAGAAGAATGTCATAAATTAATAAATTATTGTCACTGCAACCTAGTTTTATCATGAATAGTGGTCAAATATTGAAGTCTTTAATCTTTCTAATGATACTCGTCCAGATCAAGTAAGAGTGTGATGTAACGTGCAGTGAATGTTGAACAACAGTAATCTGGGGCCGCCGGCGTTCTTAAGATCTTAAATAAATAACTCACTTGATATCTTATAACTTAACATACAATACATACAAATATTAGCTGCTATTTTTTAAGTTAATCTAATGAGGATACAATTATTTTTTTTTTTTTTTAAGTTAGTAGTGTAAAAATAAATAAAATAAAATAAAATATCTATATCATAATTTATATTATTTTATAATTACATAAAATAACAACTATTTAAACAATTTTCATACATATTTTTACCAGGCATGGGTTTTAAACAAAAAACAAATAGTGGTATACAGTATATAAAATGAAAACTGAAATAGCTTTGGGAATGCTATATAAAAATATAAAATTATGTGACAGTAGTTGATTTTTTTATTCGATTCTTTTTTAAAGCTAGTGGTACATTATGTAGAGAATAAAATAAAACAATTGTGTAAATACTAAAAAAATAGAATATCAAAATGTGTAAACACATTTACCATATAGTAATTAAATTGGTTTTATTGGAAACATGGCACTCTTTTGAGTGGAAAATGTTAAGTGTTGTTCAGAGACAACAACAGAACTTTTACCCTGACAGATGTGAAGATGTTGAGCATGGTGAATTATTCATAGTGGCCACATTGTTTCTTCTCAATTCAGTCGCTGGGGGAACGTTAGTGTATAATGCATCTGAATAGTTGGAACAAGCTTGATGAAACCCCTGCTGGAGAACACACTCAAAACAATGCACTCAATTCAGAGACGATTTTTATAAGATCAATTTTCTTTAGTGCCGGGTCATAATAGCACATTGTAGAAGTGGGAGTCAAAACAAAGCACATTGGCTTTTTGTAATAAGCACATTAGGCTGCATACTTTTGCAATTCTGTCTGAGAGCTAAAACACAGACATTGCATGACTAATACTGGGGCATTTTACGACTTAAACACATGCAGAATATATCGAGGGCTTCCATCATATCTGATTTACTGAGTACTGAAACATTACCATATTTGTATGACTACAATAGATGCAAGTAGAGTCACCAATACATTAAAGCGCATTTGTGAAGCTCCCGTCTCCTCAGTCATGCTGCAGATAGACGGGCGGTGTCACAATATGAAGATGACCTAGTTTTTGAGACGCCGTCTCTTCTGCACCATGCCCTGTGCAATCCTTCAACTTCTCAGACAGATTAAACCTTCATTTGAATAATTATATGCCTGACCGTGCAGGTTAAACTTCAAATATTAGTCATGATATTCAGAGCCGTGTGCTGTGCATCGGCTACGACTGCAAGAACAACCTTCAAAAGGTTCCTAAATGAGCATTTTAATAAGACATTTTGACTGTTGAAACACGAAGACAATAAACACACGATTGCGACGAGTTAAGAAAATGCAATGCTAAATCAACATAGCCTTTAACACAGTACAAAATTGTAGAAAATATTTCCGGCCTCATTTTGTGATAAGAAGCCACATGGGATCACAGAAATTTAATTCAAACACTCAACTGACATTATAAAACGAGTTTGGAGCAAAAACATGGTTGTAATATAACACATTGCTGTGTTTTGAGTTGCAAATTATTTCAGGGACAATTTGATGTTGTTTCAGTAATAATTCTAAAATGTCATACAATAGCCTAAAATCCATGATGGTCAAATGAAGTAATAAGTTGTGAATAAGTTGGAGTGCAAAATAATCAATCTGTAATGTTTGATATTTTGAATAGAATAATTCAGTTATAATTCATTCATATTTTCTCAGGTCTGCTCCAGTTTATTTGTGTTCACATAGATGCACTATAGCGTCCGGTAGGGCTCTTAGTCCAAAAGTGTGCATGTTTGGAGAAATATTGATTTATTCTCACATGTTTGCAAATATTTTGTCATACAGAATTCCATTTCTATTAATTTCCCACTGAATTATGCGATCTGAAGAGCTGAAAGAGCATTCAGAGCGAGCTCTGTCTCTCCTGTTCCGGGTTTGCATCTATTATGACTCAAGAGAGCACTCAATAGAGGTCTAGATCTGGCAATCATCTTACGTCAAGTCAAGTCACCTTTATTTATATAGCGCTTTTTACAATGCCGATTGTAAAAAAACAGGAAAATAATGCAACAGCATATGATTCGGCTGTACAGCCGTTCTTGAGAAAACGATGATGTCATCCAGCTTATTTCAATTAACATATAGTGTCAATGCGGGCAGATCAGTAATATAATATAGAGTAATATACGTGACAATATTCCTGCTCTTCTGGATGATGCTGTCCTGTACACGTCCTCATTCTGAGCTCAGAGAAAAACTCAAAGAAACATTTCTACCTGCAATTAGCTGCGTATAAAATGCTACATATAACATATTTCAATATAATTGACTAAAATCCACATTAGATCACAATCGGAAGGTAATACAAACATTTAACGGTCGTTTAAAGGGAGTTTTGAGTAAAAGCATAATATCAATTTTAGCAATTTCAGTGTTATGTAGCTTGATGCTAATTGTACCGTCACCTGTCATGCCAAGAGTGATTCTATTTCATAATCTAATTTGTTAAAAAAATTCACATAAGGTCTCAAGCTCATATGCTTTTTTTTTTTTTTTTTTCCTAGAAAGACTTCAGATAATAGGTGGATTAATGTATGGTGGGATGAAAGTGATGTAGATGGGCAAGCCATAATGCCACAATAAAGGCTAATAATGGCTGAATACAAACAAAAGAATAACGATAAAATAATAATGAAGATTAAGTCTCATACCGGCAGAGGTGTGAAAGGTTCGTCGAGTGAGAACAACAGAAACGTGAATGGAGCAGTTCACCTCGCCAGACATTAGACAATGGACTGCAAGTAGGTCTTTACGGGGAAATAACATATTTTATTAGCATCTTATTAGCCTTCTCTAAAAACTCACATTACATGGTTTTAGGAAATGCTTCATAAAATTCTTAGTTTTAGAGATATAATCCTCAGATTTAAAAATGAAGCATGAGCAGACTTGTGGCTTCACTTTATTTGTGGTTATACAGTAAGTTGTTATACCACATCCACATAATATTTTGATACATTTAAAAATATATTCTTAATATTAGCTTATACACTCACCTAAAGGATTATTAGGAACACCTGTTCAATTTCTCATTAATGCAATTATCTAATCAACCAATCACATGGCAGTTGCTTCAATGCATTTAGGGGTGAGGTCCTGGTCAAGACAATCTCCTGAACTCCAAACTGAATGTCAGAATGGGAAAGAAAGGTGATTTAAGCAATTTTGAGCGTGGCATGGTTGTTGGTGCCAGACGGGCCGGTCTGAGTATTTCACAATCTGCTCAGTTACTGGGATTTTCAAGCACAACCATTTCTAGAGTTTACAAAGAATGGTGTGAAAAGGGAAAAACATCCAGTATGCGGCAGTCCTGTGGGCGAAAATGCCTTGTTGATGCTAGAGGTCAGAGGAGAATGGGCCGACTGATTCAAGCTGATAGAAGAGCAACTTGGACTGAAATAATCACTCGTTACAACCGAGGTATGCAGCAAAGCATTTGTGAAGCCACAACATGCACAACCTTGAGGCGGATGGGCTACAACAGCAGAAGACCCCACCGGGTACCACTCAACTCCACTACAAATAGGAAAAAGAGGCTACAATTTGCACGAGCTCACCAAAATTGGACAGTTGAAGACTGGAAAAATGTTGCCTGGTCTGATGAGTCTCGATTTCTGTTGAGACATTCAGATGGTAGAGTCAGAATTTGGTGTAAACAGAATGAGAACATGGATCCATCATGCCTTGTTACCACTGTGCAGGCTGGTGGTGGTGGTGTAATGGTGTGGGGGATGTTTTCTTGGCACACTTTAGGCCCCTTAGTGCCAATTGGGCCATACATTTGCATGTGTATGGTTTGTGTGTATTATGTCTTTTGATCAGTGTATGTGTATGTGGGCACCAGAGTCCAAGACAAATTTCCTCATTCGGGACAATAAAGTGCATTGAATTGAATTCTGTTTTTATTGTAGAGTAACCTGTGTAAACATCAATAACATTTTGATTTTCCATTTCATAATCCCTTTAATTATTCCAAACTTTTGACTGGTAGGGTAGTTTTTTGCAGTCTCTTAGGTGACTTCTTAGGTGTCATTTGCTCAATACATCCTTTAAAAAAACTAGAATAAATCTCAGCTGCCAGCTCTGTCTCTGTTTCTGTGAAGCAGCTTAATTGTAAAACATTAAGTGTGTTGGCAGAAGGGCCAGAAAGCTGAAACGGGAATTTGCTCAAAGTGTCACTTCCAATAAGAACAGTAAAGCCGCAGGTCACCGGGAACGATATGAAGGAGAAGTTACACACTTATGCTGAAGAAGAAGCACAGATATTATACGGATACACGTTTCCATTTCAAATCAGATTTGGCAGGTATGGAAACGGCTCAATGATGAATTGAGAGTCACCCTGAGGACAGTTTATTCGACAAAGTACATTATTACCATTATCTGTAATCCAGCAAGTGTTGTAGTTCCAACTACTTCCATACGATCAGCGGCATCACCTCTTGTTTCTAGACAGTCAGACATGGCCGTTGTTACCATCTCTGCATTCACGCTTACATAAATGCAAACTAATGACATCACTTCCCTTTCATCTTCCCCTGTGCAAAGAACAAAAGCTGACAACCACAGCAGCCTCTGGAAAGGGAAATAAACCCTCAGTGTCTTCTATCTCTGACTCATTGTGTCTGTTTACCACTAAATCAAAGCTATGTGGCTATTCATAGCCCTAACCAAGCACTGACACTTTAATCTCTATTCTTTTCCATCGCAGGTTTTTGGTTTATGCGTTCCTGCCAATGCACTTCCTCCCTACACGGGCACGGTTGTTAATCGAATGGGTGGGCTATTGTTAGGAATAGTTAGGTTCATATGCGGTATGGTGACTCAATGCATCATCAGCCTACGGCAACCCAAACCCACCCTCCGATCCTTTGTCGCTTGCATCTATGTTTAAAGAAATGACAGATCCTAAACAGTGTCTCTATTTGTGGTTATCTCATTTAACATTCTAGTCTTGCTTGTTAGTGGTGCTTGCTGATACTTTTTATTGCTTTTATTTTTCTTTAACTCATGCAAACTTGTGCTATTGGACACCTGCTTCTTATGTCAGCTACACCCATTAGAGGGTGCATAAAATTAAGCATACAGCCATGTAGTGTTCTTGAACTTTTTTTAAAGAATAAAAAGGCCCTCTCATTTTCTATTATTATTTTATTTTTAAATTTTTAAATTTTATTTTGTTTTATTTTATTTTGTTTCATTTTAATTAAATGTTTGCATATTTTATAGTTTTTTTTTCTTTTTGTTTATTTAATTTAGTTTTTTTGAATATTTTGTTTTATTTTGTTATGTGCTTATTTTATATTATTTATTTATTTTTTGTTGTGATTAAATGTTTCCTTATTTTATTTTTTATATTAAAGTTTATTTTGTTTTGCTTTTGTATATTTTGTTTTATTTGGTTATTTTGTTTATTTTATTTGATAAAATTATATTTTATCAATATAATAGATATTATTTTTATTTTTTATTAAATGTTTGTTATAGTTATTTATTTATTATTATTTTTTTATTTAGCTTGTTTTATTTATTTATTTTTTGCACAGTTTACTTTTTTCTTGTTTAATTTTACGATGCTTCTTCAATTTACTTAACTCAAATAAGCTAATGCAGTACAATGTGGTGTACCTAGGGATTGAAACGTCATAGAGGTTTGCAACCATCTAACAACCACCCAAAACACCCCCAGTATTTGTGTAGAAATGTGCAAACAAGCAATGAGATCACCACAGCAGCTGCACAGCAACTGCATAGCAACCACCCATCAGAGTGAGTGTGCACATCTATTTAACTACTGTACATTAAAATGTAAGACCTATATGAATTAGAGCACACATTGCTCAGCCGTGGGATTGTCTTTAATAGGCAAACTAGGGTTCAATTTTCCAGAGAACCTTAATAAAAAAAGCGGGAAGCTGATTTGGTTATGAGTGCCCTGGTGATTCGAGTGAAAATATTCATAGGAGAACTGGTTTATTTGCTTTTCATTTCATTTTAATTTGGATTTTAATGTGATATAAAATTATGCTAACTGTACAGGAATCCCTTAGTTGGTGATTTTGGACCAAGTTCAAATGTGGTATCTCATTGTAAAATAGCAACTGTGTCAGACTCTAATGGACTCAAACAGGGATTGCATTTGTGTCTGTGAACAAAAGGGTCTTCATGCACTGAAGCTCTTGTGTGCACATCTAACTGTCAAGTGCATTATCATTTCATAAGAGCACTAGCGCACTACTGAATGTCCTCATGAATGTATAATGTGGGCTCACCTTTCTCCCCATGACATCGCAAACCATGTCCAATGAGCAGACACGCTCCATTTAACCCCACTTACCTGTGACACTTGGAAAACATGAAACCTCTCCTTTCATGCTAATATTTGAGATTTTTGGATATTGACATCACCCACATCAAGTAAACAGGTTTAAAACATGTTGTTGATTGAACAAAAAAAATAAAAAATAATAATAATGTTATGTACAAAACCCATATAGGCTACACTATATTTCCAAAAGTATTGGGACACCCCTCCAGATCATTGAATTCAGGTGTTCCAATCACTTCCATGGCCACAGGTGTATAAAATCAAGCACTAGGCATGCAGACGCTTCTACAAACATTTGTGAAAGAATGGGTCGCCCTCAGAAGCTCAGTGAATTCAAGCATGGTACTGTGATAGGTTGCCACCTGTGCAATAAATCCATTCGTGAAATCTCCTCACTACTAAATATTCCACGCTCAACTGTTAGTGGTATCAGGGGCGTAACTACAGACAGTGCAGGCAGTGCAGCCGCACTGGGGCCCGTGTGGCGATGAAGTGACTCCGCAGGATATTGTGACACTGGTTTCAGATAGGAAAATCACACAGCATTCGCGCTCCGCTGCGCTTACTGGCCACCTTTTCATGGTATGCAGAACATGTGAGCGAAGCAGAGTGTTGTGACGCTCCGCTAGATATTCCGCTCTATGCCAGCGCGCTCCACAATTCACTCTAAAATGTGAATTGTTTTATTTAAAAGTAGCGATTTCAAGCTTTCTTTAGACGTACGTTTCATGTTTATGTGATAAGTATTCACTGAGTTTCAGATTCTCTCGCAGACAGCTGAAAGCGCACCCTGTTTTCATTTATTTTACAAAAGCACAAAGTTTTCTTGATACTGTGAGTGTACACAAATAAAAGTAGACAATTAATCGTTTAATCCGCTGTGTCATGACTCATGAGGAAAAAACCCATCAGAACTCGCCGGCGAGTAGCCTATAATATAATATAATTTATTATTATTTTTCATTATTTTAACGTTGATTATGAAAAGTGAACAGCATGAGTAAGATATGCTACATAATAAGATGCGCAATATCTCGGGAGACATGGATCAGACATGATTCTGACCACTTCATTAAGTTTTGATTTGTAGAAAGCCTTTCTTTTGTTGTGAATTTCGCTTTGTATAAATTGTATTTTAATTTTCATCAGTTTCATCAACCAATTGCCTGTATATTTAATAAATAAGAAGTACACCAAGAACGTCGGGAATGGATTGACGTGCGTAACGAAACCGCTTGCCTGTTTCCGCGGCCTTTGAGTAAGGCTGAAATTATAGGCTACGTGCCTACGTCTTTCCGTTTTTAATACATTTCTTGAATACATGTTTTAATTACAGAAGGCCTATAGATAGTTATTATATGTGTGGCTTTAAAGCAATAGGCTATGCTATGTTGTATAAAGTGGTATAAATAAACGTGACTTGACTGGAGTGCTGAATGGCAGAGCTGTATCCACATTGATATGACCCGATCAGACGTTTTCTCTTTAAAATGTCAAATTTGTTGTGTGTGTGTTTTTTTTTTTTATTTATAATTGCGCAGCACATATCCACATAGGCTATTCATCTAAATAGCGTCGGGATGTTCATTAACCGTATAAGGCTACAAAGGTATTTCAAAGTTCTTTTTACCAAAACAAAGTATGATCAAGAACACGAACACGTGTGTGTGTTGGAGAGAGACGCACGCAAAACTGATAAGATACTGATTTTAGTTGGTCTAAATCATGGGCGTCACTAGGTCTTTTTAAGGGGGCTTAAAAAATATGTGATTAACCTTTATAACATATGAAACTGACGGGAGGCTTCGGCTTCGTCCAGTCTTTTAGTCTGCGTTAATCGGCGTGTTCTTTAATCCGTAGCGGCGCCGAGCAGAGCGCACGTCAGAAGCAGAGGTGTGTGCGTTCATCTAAACCTCATTGGTCTGTCACCGCTCGTCAATGCCAAAATAATTGAGAAAACCAATCAAATCAGAGTAGGCGGGCTTTATGGTCACAGAAACTGCTGAGGCTGAGCGCGAATTTTAGCAGCACGACTTGACGTCAAGTGAGAGATATGCAAGTAGCTAAATTAACATTTCATATTTGACAGCTGCTTCTTTAAGTCAGAAATGTTAAACAAATGACAAAATTATTAAGGCAAAATAATAAACTTTTGTCTAATTTCGTCATTTTGGATTGAAAATAGGCCTATGTAATGCGATTCATAATGTAATTAACAAACAAGAAATATTAACAAGTTTTCTTAAGATAAGGCATAAGATTAATAATGAATGTGCACATATTGTAAATTAATATAATTCCATTTGTAGCCTTCAGTAAATTAAAAAAGCTCAACTTTTTCAGCCTGTAGCCTATTGGGCATAAGATTAGTAATGAATGTGTGCATATTGTGAATTAATTTAATAAACGCAGTTACCTTTCCTGGTAGCCTTCAATAAATTAACGTGTCTACGAAAATGATTCATAAAACATATAAATATCAGTTAACCAGATTTACTTTCTTCACTGACGAAAATGTAAAAAACTATCAGTCATATCGGCCCACTGACATGGTTTTCAAACTATTGTTATCTAATTTTTTGGCCGTCGAACATCTTAAAATGTAGATCATAGCAATCAAAATGTTCTCGGGCGAGCCGAACCCCCCTAACTACCTCACATTTGGGATCTCAGTGATTATAAAACCCTGCCTATATTCCTGGGTACGATTAAGGGATGTAGATGTAGGCCCTACAGCATGCAGAATAAGGCCTTAATATTTGCTTTATAAGTATAAACAGCCGATATCCTAATACAGAATTGGATCCTAAACTAAATTGTTAAAAAAAAAAATTCATACCCTCACTGGGGGCTGAGCCCCCCTAAAATGAAAATTATAGAATCGCCCCTAGTCTAAATTAAGTAGCCTAGGTTAGGCACACAAATTTGCTTATAGATTAGGGTCTCATAGACACGCAGCTCGATCTCAAGAAAGTGCGCATCTATAGTAAGAATTGTATTTAGCCTATCGTTTAATTTATATGCAGAAATGAGAAACTGCGTATCATATGCACATAAAAAGTCAGTTATGAGTATTGAACGATAAATACGATTCGTGCTATAGATAGGCTATACATTTCATGATATTGTGCACAAGCGCAGTGTGTGTGTTTGTAAGTGCTTTCATAACTGTGCATCCCAGGGGGCCCGTCATAGTAGCCTGCACTGGGGCCCCTCATTACTAAGTTACGCCACTGAGTGGTATTATAACAAATTGGAACCAATTGGGAACAATAGCAACTCAGCCATAAAGTGGTAGGCCACGTAAAATCACAGAGCGGAGACAGCGCATGCTGAACTTTCTGCAGAGTCAATAGCTACAGACCTCCAAACTTCATGTGGCCTTCAGATTAGCTCAAGAACAGTGTGTAGAGAGATTCATGGAATGGGTTTCCATGGCCGAGCAGCTGCATCCAAGCCTTACATCACCAAGTGCAATGCAAAGTGTCGGATGCAGTGGTGTAAAGCACGCCACCACTGGACTCAGTGGAGACGTGTTCTCTGGAGTGACCAATCACGCTTCTCTGTCTGGCAATCCGATGGACGAGTCTGGGTTTGGCTGTTGCCAGGAGAACGCTACTTGCCTCACTGCATTGTGCCAAGTGTAAAGTTTGGTGGAGGGGGGATTATGGTGTGGGGTTGTTTTTCAGGGGTTGGGCTTGGCCCCTTAGTTCCAGTGAAATGAACTCTTAATGCTTCAATATACCAAGATATTTTGGACAATTTTATGCTCCCAACTTTGGAACAGTTTGGGGATGGCCCCTTCCTGTTCCAACCTGGCTGATCTATTGATGTTAGATTGATGGTTTTTCTCTGTCTTTCAAACCCTAGTTACCTGCTTACTTGGATAATATTTAGATGAAGCATGAGCATGCTGTCAATAAGTGGTAACCTGCCATTTTTTACCTTAAAGACCTGATTTAACCCATAAAAAAATATTTTGTTGATATAAATTAATGCATTTACGATACGTGAATGCAAACACAATGCAAAAAAATAGCTGTTTCAACTTTTAACAAAGTATTTGTACTGCCTTAAAAGTTTAGTGAACTCAAAAATCCACGTTGTCACTTAGTACAACTTTGCATTTTAAGTTGACTAAACGTAATTTTATTTGATAATTTTTGCATACATTATTTTGTATTATTTATTTTTATTCTAATTCCTTGTTTGCATTTTTTATTTTATAGTTAGTTTTTTCTTTTTGTTTATTTCATTTTGTTTTTTGAATATTTTGTTATTGTTTTTATTATATAATATTTTTTTCTAATTTATTTTATTGTTGTAATTAAATGTTTCCTTATTTTATTTTTTATATTAAAGTTTATTTTGTTTTGTTTTTGTATATTTTGTTTTATTTGGTTATTTTGTTTATTTTATTTGATAAAATTGTATATTATTTTTATTTTTTATTAAATGTTTGTTATAGTTATTTATTTATTATTATTTTTTATTTAGCTTGTTTTATTTATTTTTTGCACAGTTTACTTTTTTTTTGTTTAATTTTACGATGCTTCTTCAATTTACTTAACTCAATAAGCTAATGCAGTACAATGTGGTGTACCTAGGGATTGAAACGTCATAGAGGTTTGCAACCATCTAACAACCACCCAAAACACCCCCAGTATATGTGTAGAAATGTGCAAACAAGCACTGAGATCACCGTAGCAGCTGCACAGCAACTGCATAGCAACCACCCATCAGAGTGAGTGTGCACATCTATTTAACTACTGTACATTAAAATGTAAGACCTATATGAATTAGAGAAGATGGTGTGGTTCAGATGTGTCCATCAAACTGACACACATTGCTCAGCCGTGGGATTGTCTAGGTAAACTGGGGTTCAATTTTCCAGAGAACCTTAATAAAAAAAGCGGGAAGCTGATTTGGTTATGAGTGCCCTGGTGATTAGAGTGAAAATATTCATAGGAGAACTGGTTTGTTTGCTTTTCATTTAATTTTAATTTGGATTTTAATGTGATATGAAATTATGCTAACTGTACAGGAATCCCTTAGATGGTGATTTTACATTTTCAAATGTTCAAATGTGGTATCTCATTGTAAAATAGCAATGCTTTTCAGACTCTAATGGACTCAAACAGGGATTAATTTGTGTCTGAACAAAAGGGGAACTTTCATGCACTAAAGCTTTTGTGTGCACATCTAACTGTCAAGTGCATTATCATTTCATAAGAGCACTAGCGTTATATTATATTTTTTACTTGAATAAAACATATATATATATATATATATATATAAAAAACTTGTAACTTAAAAATGTTTTTATATATATATATATATATATATATATATATATTATATATAGGTTAACATTTTTAAGTTACAAGTTTTTTTTCAGTGAATGCAGTGATGTTTCAACTTTCAAAAGTGTTTGTACTACCTTAAAATTTAGTCAACTCATGTTGTCACTTAGTACAACTTCACATTTCAAGGCAGCATGAACACTTAATTTTTCAATTTAAAAAAAAAAATGTTTCCCTTTACAGTAAAGGCTGTTCAGACATCTCAGACTGATGACTTCTTACAAAAACTCACACAATCCTGTGGGAAACACTATATAGTGTTATTCTCAGAATGAGTTTCATTCAGGATCTACGACCACAAATCAGAGCCTCAGCACTGGAATGAAACTGACGTATTATATCCGTGATTTACAGATGACACGGGTGGTTTGGATTCTGTAAAATATGGATTGTGGTTTGCTGAAACAGCAGTCTACATTAATGTGATCGATGGATGGAAGGTCATGACCTGGGATTTTTGCCATGGTATTCGTCAGTGGTGTGGACACATTATCAATCTCATCAGCTTCTGTCTACTAGTATACGATACATTGTGTCTAATCGTCAAAGTCACACTATAAGATAACATGTGAAAGCTAAAAAGTTAACTTTCTAGAAATGTCTATCACTAGCATTTTTGTGACAAGAATATTGCCTGAAACGTTGACAACTATGACTATAAAAATGCATATTTTTGTCAATGTCTGTTCTCCAACATCTTCTCTCCGCAGGAAATTTACTTTTTGTCGGTGCCAGGTTCCGGCTTTGGTCTTGGGAATATTAATCACAAGTTTTGAAATACAGGCATGGGGAAATACAGTTTAAACCAACCGAAAGTGGTTAACTGGTTCCCAGCTTGGCTAAATTGGGAAAAAATGTCTATTGTGGTGGTTTTAGAGGGGTTATGGCAACTTATAAACCAACAAACCAATTTAGTCTGAAGCTGTATGTTTCAGGCATTTTCTTGGTCTAAAGTTATTGTTTTATGCAGCCTGCAACAATTTTCAACAATTTTAGCATTTCAGAAGCTTGAAAAGTATGAATTTAGTCATTTCTAAAAGTCGTGATGACACATTTCTGCTTCAAATTACTTTTAAAATACAAAAATATATTTAAATATTATAAAATATTCATCCAGTGTCTTCACTTTGGCTTCAAATTACTTTTAAAATATAATATGTATTTATATAAATACAAATATAATACATTTTTATAATATTTAATCATTTTTATAACATAAAAATTATAATCTTATTAGATTTATTATTTATTTATTTTATATTTAAAGTTATACAGTACATCATGGTGCTAGCAACACCACAATCCCTGGGGAATAAACAAACAAAGGAAAATGCTTTTTTTTTTGTAATGCATTGTAATAGAGCTGCATGATTCTGGATAAATTGAGAATTAGGTTTTTTTTTTAATTATTATTTTTTTTTTATATTGATCAATTTTCCCATGATTCTGAATAGACAATTATACAAATTACTAGAGGTTCTGACAAACTTACTAATTGCTGCATTCTATTTAAAAATATTTAATTAATGTGAATTCTTTTTTTTAAGTCGGTTTGAATGAATGACTCAATGACTCATTTATAAACACTTCACTTGTTTCATTACTGGATGAATCCACACTTTTAAACTTTTTTTAACAGTTACTTGTCACTTGTTACTAGTGGTGTAATGATGTAATTGATCCAATCTTGGATGGAAGTGTCAAGTTACTTTCAAAAGGTGATTAGTCTATTTTTGATCTCTATTGTAGACATCAGTGTTTATATTGAACTATAAACCTTTATTCCAGTACTTATGTGATAATCTGAATCATTGTAACACATAAATAATAATACTGTGTGGTTAAAAAGACTGTTTATGAAGCCGTTTCATACATCCAACAGACTGTTCCGCTGTGATCGTACTTATTTAAGGTTTAATAGACAACGCAGAATCATTGTAGTTAAGAAATAAAATTGTGTGGTTGTTTGAATGGAGATCGCAATCTTTTAATTATCAATCCTGCAGCTCTACATTGTAAGTTGATTTGCATAAAAGTGCCTGCAAAATGCTAAAATGTTTACTATAAATTTAGGGATTTCTAAAAGTGTGAACGACTAGTTATAATGGTTGTTATTCCTCCAAAGTGTCTTGACATTCACATTTCTGCTTCAAATACCACCAGTAAGGACTCTTTTAATGTGTCTGAGCATGAGCGAATCTATATATATCACTTATGTAAGACCATTCCAGACTGTTCACAGCCACATAGAAAGGTAGGATGATTTCTATTTTGGTGGCAAGAAAGTCGGGGCAAGAGGATTGGCAATAGTATTCACTTGACGACACAGAGGAGGTAATCAATACTGACATCAGCCCCTGTAATGATCGTCTCACCATGTTTCAAGAGGTGTGTATGTGAGAAGGTGTTGAGCTTATTCGATCATCTCAGTGTGCTCCTGCCTATTGATTGCTGTGTCTTTTGTAGTCTGTTTGACTAAACATTAGACCCTCAGTGATCTTAGCTCACATGGAACAGCTGCATGTGTCCTTGCCATGGCTGGAGGCTTTGGTAATTGCTTTAAGAGGATTCCTGTAGTTGTAAAAGTGCCATATCAGTGATTCTCAATGTGGCATGATGAGCTGGAAGCCCATTTGCCCGCGTTGTAGTAAATGCTGTGACATCATTAATTTGCGCCCGCATTTAGGCTTGAGCGCACCTTTGGTGGCATCTCGCCTGTTTGTTTGCGTGCCTTGGCCTGATGCTGCGTGTTGTGTGTTGCTGTGAGGTAAGTGGACTGATGGAAGACTGAGTGCGATCTCCAGTGTGTATGTAGTAACTAAATGGTTTGTTGCTCTTATTTAGTAAGCAACGGTTTGATGCTGTAACCTATTTTCCACTAGAAACATGGTTTCGGGATCCTCCCGTTTGTTACCGGCTGGCTGCTGTGCAGGTGTCTGTACCCTTCAGGTGCGGGCATTACGGGTTTTAATGGATTGTGGTCGACATTTAAAATATAGCAACTGGTCAGATAGTAACTCTCCTGTAATTTTTTTTAAGTTTGTGACGTACTGCTGTGAACTATTAAAGGGACATCTCTTTCCTTGATTCCGCAACTATGTGATGGTAGGTCGGCATACATTTTCCCTGTTAAAAGAAAAACATAAATTGTCTTAATTATTTGTATGAGTTTCAGGAGGACTGCGGTCCATGCAGTGATGTCACCGCTGTTTTGTCATAGGTTGTTTTGATACTACTGCGCTCAAATTACACCCTCATACTCACTGCTTTACACGGTTTGAGCTTTTTTTTTGCATTAAGATTCCTTTTTTGGTTTGTTTCCTTTATTTTTTTTGTGTAATTTTGTTTTGTGTTTTTGACCGTTTCGTTATAGAATTATTTGTTTGAATCCTGATTTATTTCGTGTTACTTAATTGAATCTAATAGTTTTGATTTGTGTATGTGTATAACATTTAATTTTTATTCGTCTGTCTTTTCTTTCTTAATTATATTGTTTGAATCCTGATTTATTTTGTGTGTTACTTAATTGAATCTAATTGTTTTGACTTTGTGTAGGGGAGAGTGGGGTGATTTGTGCCGGGGGGGAATTAGTTCCACCCATTGTTTCTGGAAAACCATATAAGAAATTGGTAATGTGACCCCATAATTTTGAAAAGCCATCCATTTTACTCATCCTCCAAAGAAGAGAGACACATGGCATGAGAGGTAAGCACATTTTAGCTTTCCTTTCAAAGTAAAATTTCTATGATCAAGGTTTTTTGATTGTAGTGTCTGAACAATTATAGACAAGTTGTTTTAGTACTTTAGCAGGCTACACAATGAGTCTACACAGTTAGCATGATGTTAGCTCTTAACTGCTGGAACATACTAGTTTTTCAAACTTCTGGGTCTGGGGTTATTTGTGCCAAAGGGCCTGGGTTAAGTTGTGCCAGTGGCACATTGTGGCCAGTGGCACATTTAAAGAAAAATGGAGTCATCCCTAGAGGTGATGTGCTCAAGAAACTACCCACACCCCAAAAACTTGGTGGTACAGCCAGAAGGGAGCAGATGTTTATATTCCCCTGCAGCATTGACAAGTGGGATGTTAAGTAGTAGGCCAGATCCAGACCACCTAGACCTACATACCCACAAGGGATAATCTGGAGAAGGGCATGCCTCATCAGTGTTTCACTTACCTGCCATTTGTTTAATTTAGCTAACACTGATTTCAGTTTTCAGTTATTAAAGAGAAGTTTTATTCAGTTTTTAAGTGGCCTAAGTCACAATAGGATGTTTAGAAAATAGCCTAGTCACTTTATCTTATGTACCATAATTGACAGACAGCGTTCTATGTATGTCAACAGGCATCTATTGCCAAAGCCTTTTTGCCTGAAATGATTCACACATATCATATATTGTGTATTTAAGTTTTTTTTGTATTTTCCCAAAAACTACAAAATATGACTTGTATGTGATGATTTTGTATATGATTTTGTATTGAATTTGTCTTGCTTTCATATAGCATTACAGTTCATAACATTAAAATGTTCTGTTTTACATCAGAAATCACTGGCACAATTTACCCCAACGTATTCTCCCCAAAGGCACAACTTGCCCTGCACCATCCAAAGTTCTTTATTGAACTGGGCCATTAAGGTTTCATGTCGTTTGTGGATGAATATTTGCCATCCACCTGTCAGTTTATATAACCATTTATCTTTTCTGTATCGTGTGTGTGTGTGTGGTGTGGAGTTTTTTTTTTTTTTTTTAGGAGCTGTGGCCTTTTGCCCTAGGAAATTGACTGTTCCCTTCTCTTTGGTGGTGGTGTTTACACCGTGTGCCGTGACTGATCACTTCACTGAGGCCCTTGTGCTGTGAGTGTGACCGTGCAGTGCGTGTGAGGGGAACGTGTGTATATCTTTTGCAAGGGCACTTCTTGAGAGAAGCCGCAGCTTCTGTTCTTTTAACATCATATTTGAGTGTTTGGGGTTTGTCCCTTTCTTTGTGCCTCAGGTTTTTTTTATAAATTATAATAAACTTTTGTAATTTTGTATCAATGTCTCCATTCTCCTTGTCTTTAGTGGGGAACCTGTGTGCTGATAATACTCTCTGGGTGAAATTCCCAGGGTGGCATAGTCGGAGATCAAACATATGCAGTGTTCTTTGTCCCTTTAGAGTATGATTTATTTTTATTGAACTCTTTCCCTCTGTCTGCTCCTCGTGGTTGCCACATGGACGTGGACTGCCTGACTGACATATAAAGTGCAGTTTTTCTTGATTTTATTTATCTGAAATAGTAGATAATAATACTGGGAAAATCAATTAAAATAATGGCACGAAGGCCTCTGAATGGTTAGAGAAAACATGGAAAATGTGTAGACTTCAGTAGATCAGACTTTCTGATTATATAAATATAATGCATATAGATTACTTAATATAATACAGTAACATTCAAAAATTTGGGATCAGTAATAATTTTTTTTTTCTCCATTAAATTGATGCATTAAAGTGACAGTTTATATATTTAGAATCTTACAAAGGATTTATAACAGCAATTTTTAATACTGTTATTTTGAACTTTCCATTCATCAAAGAATTCTGAAAAAAAATGTTTTACGTTTACGGTTTGTATAAATATTAAGCAGCACACGTTTTCAACATTGATTATATTAATAAGAATGTTTCTTGAGCACCAAATCAGCGAAGGATGTGTGACACTGAAGACTGGAGTAATGATGCCAAAAATTCAGGTTTGCATCACAGGAATAAATTACATTTTTAATGTCCGAATCCAATTTTGCTAGTTATAATGTACAAAACCCCTTTTGCTAGTTTAACGACGGAAAAAACAGTCGCCGCTCAAGGCACATGGTCCAAAAGGATTGTGCCTAGTCTCTTAATGAGTCCTGGGTGTGTTTTGGGCATAACGTGCAATAAACCAATCAGAGTCTCATCTCCCATTCCCTTTAAAAGCCAGTTGCACTTGTACCATGGCGGATTCGCTATTTACATTCGCTTCTCCTGAGAGGAATCCTTTTATTTTAAATATTTAAAATGTTTGTGTGCTGCCTGCCTATAGGCGCATATTACTAACACGCCCTTTAAATAACAAAAAAAATACTACGCTATTGACTTTAGACCAGGTTTTTGTTGGTCAATGGCGCAGTCGTTTTCAGCTGCCTCAAAATAGCAATGCGCCTGAACACACAGACCAGCACGCCCATGGGTGAACAGATGGGCACGTGTGCATTTGTTATTTAAACAACGTGGCGTTGGATGTGAAAATGATAACTACGTCGGGCTGAAACTAGCAAAAAAAAACTTGCATTGCGCCGTGTGTATGATAGGGACCATACAGTTCTGCATGAGCTGATATGTATCTTTATGTAACTATGTATCTTTAAAAGATTTGATGGCAGTAACCTGACAATTCTTTTACAAAAATGCTCAACTTTATCAGCCAAGTAGCAACAATTTTGTTTCTTGGCAGACTGAAAAAAACTGTATATCAGCCAATCAGATGAAAGTTTTCCAGATTGAGAAGTTCTTTCCAGTTTATGCAATCAGTGGCTGAAACTACCTCAAAACCAACATAATGGTAACTTCTCACACAGGGCTTCCTTTCAAAAGAAGTGACCTTCAGATTCACCAAAGCAGCCTTTTTAATTTTTGGATGTGCACACAATGCATGATGTTGACTGTCAAAGCTGCTTGTATGTTTAGAGAAGCCAATTCATTATTGACCTCCAGATGCTGAGATCCTGTGCCAAAACACAACAAAAAAACGTGACTCTTCTTTTGCAGAGGTCACAACCCAGAGCTCTAGCACACTAAAAGCTTTTTCGGACGTAACCGTCTCATTAGGTGTTCGGAAGGAGTTCCATAAACTCACTCTGATGCATCTCACGCCCCATTAATCTTATCAACAGGGATATGGCAGCCAATCTCTTCCTCTGGGAATGCATTCATGCACATTTCTTATTCTCTAATGCCAGCCATCATTGCTGCTGGCAACTAGAGCATTGCACAAACATCTTAACCAAATGAGAGGCAAACTATCCATTTCCTCTCTCGATTTTTCAGACCCAACAAAAACTTTTATCAACTTGAGATGGCGAGGGAAGCTTTTGTGTCATAGTTCAGCTTGTGGAGGATGCAGTATATCTGCCATAACCATAATTCAAGAAACTTGAGAAATTTAGAAATAAGGGGTTGCTCAGCGCCACATTATGATTTATAGCCTGTTCATAGCCTTTATGGTAAATTGTTGCATTGTGTTGACTATGGTGCTGTATTTTTCTGGATGAATTCCCTCACCCATTATAAAACACATGGAAAGACTGTGGGCTGTATAAAACTCGAAAATGCTCTCAATTCTTTCCCCGCCAAACACAGAATTTTCCGTTATTTGTGAGAAAAATGCTTCCCCGCCAAACACGGAATTTTCCGTTATTTGTGAGAAAAATGCTTCCCTGCCAAACACGGAATTTTCCGGGTTTCCGTGTTTTCACTGTTATACGCTAGGGGGCGCTATTACACATCTCCTGAATAAAACACAGGTGAAGAAGACGCAAAAAAACAAGCGATCATATGTAAGCAGATGCATATGTAAAATAATGTGATCATCAAGATTAAACATTATATAAATCAAAACTGCCTAATGTTACTGAATGAAATGTCGACCCAGGACGAGCTTTAGGACTGTGCAAGCATTAGGGGTGTTGATGGACTCGATCTACTCCATCTGTGTTTGATCATAGCTCTGAATCTGATCTAGATATAGTCTTTGACAAAATTGTGATTTTTTCAGCTTTTTGTTAAAAATGTTGCTTTTTTTATGAAACTTAACCATATTTAAGTGTTGATAAAAACAGAATACATAAGCTAGAAGCTAGAATTTTTTTATTTATTTATTTTTTTTTTAAAGCAGAGGGTCTGCTCTTTCTTTTGATATATAGCATGCTCCGATATTCATACAACAAAATATTCTATGGGCCATTACATTTGGCGGTGGCTGGCAACTTTTTTTAAAAACGCTGGCGGGGAAAGAGTTAAGAATATGCTTTAAGTTTTGACTTAATTAAAAAAAATCTTTAAAAAAGTAAAAAGTAGTACTTGTTTAAGAGTAGGAGCTATTTATAAAGAAGCTAAAAGCTATTTTTAGCAAAGCCTAAGACTATAACAAAGGTTATCGAGTCATTCAGTCATTTAATAGTGACAGATGCACATTAAAAAGATGACCTGAGACATCCCAGGATGCAACCTGGCGCTCAATGTGTCCCTAAGGGCGCTAGTGGGAAGGAAACTTGTGACCATAGCTGCATAGCAGGTCATAGTGTCTTGCAGTATTCATTCAATATGATTCTCCTCATCCGTCCCCCTCATATAAAGGTCATAACATTTTAAGGAACCCATAACTGTTAGCAGGCAGACGTCCATCAGGTCTCTGCTCATCAGATCTCAGCCTGAAGGCCCATAAAGCAGTTCTCTACTTGACAAGATGACAGGAAGTTGTTTGATTGGTTTGTCGGTGGCGATCCAATTTTGGAGGGGCGTAATGTTATTGGGGGAGCCATATTTCTCGATGTTAAGTCTCCATGACTCCATCCTATTACCAACCACCATCGACACATCCAGAACTGTCACTGTTCTTTCATCAACCACAACTATATCTGGTTTTATATGCGATGTCGCCGTGGGAATGACTGGCTCCAGCCATATCATCGGTGCTCCCTTCCTCAGCTTTTTCTCAAGGTCTGTCATCACATGATTATGGCGAGTGCATCATACATTGTGCGTGACCTCACATCTTTGAAGTACATGATTGAGATTTTCCGTTGACTTATATGCACCTCAACAGTTTGTATTTGTTGATGTATCACGTCTTTCTCTCGTTCTCCAAGTTTTAGACGAAAGTACTCTCAAAAGACTCTCTCCGGCCTTTCTATCCATCGGTGACTGGCTGCATCCACATCCTGACAAGCCAGTTCTCGTCCATCCACCATCGGGTGTAATAAGAGGGCCCATTGATTTTTGGCCTCTATCTTCATGTCACTACCTCTCTCCCCACTCTGTATGGTAGATTTATTTGCCGCATAGTTTTGTTAAATGAGGCTTGGGGAGTCAACGCCATGTCAAGTGGATTCATGCTTGTCAGGAGTTTTCAGAAAGGAGCTTTTTGCATCAAGGAAATTGAGATTTCCAGGCTCGGGATGTTCAATCTGCCATTCATAACTGGAGCATGTAGATAGCCAAGGGGTGTATCATTGGGTAGGTGAAGCCAACTCCGGACAGCTGAACAAATCATCCTGTCCAGAGTCTTCAGGCCACCAGGTCATGAGTTAATTTCAGGAGTAGATATGTTCTCAAAATCTCTAGCCTTTGGAAGGATTTAAGAGGGGCTTCCTTTAGATGTTTCAACATTCCCTCAAGCTGACCTGTGTGCTTTGGCACTACCCTTCCCATCCAGTTGAATTTGTTTGTCGAGTACTCCCATTGATCGGATGTTACCATTCAAAGCTGGGTACTCTTTCAGTAGCAGCAGCAAGGTCTTTCTCTTTGCTTCTTTGATGAGCATGAGGCTCACTGACTTCTGCTCGTTCAAATGACATCCCCACTTTCTTCAGTGCGTTTCTTAGCCCATCCAGCTTCAGTTGTAGATCTTTCTGATTGTCCGCAAACAGAATCAAGTCGTCTGCGTATGCTATTGAATAGACGCATTGATTCTCCATCCCCACGCCGATGTCCGGTGCTGCCCCCTGCACCACGCCTTCCATTACCAGAATGAAGAGCACTTCGACTTCCTCTGATGTTAATTGGCCTTCTGTCTCTGAGCATTCCTCAAAAGTTCTCGGTCAGAAGTCTTCTATACCTTCCACAGTCTCGGTTCTTCCCAAATGGGCGTCCTTCCATCGTCCTTCCAGGGCGGTACTTGACGCATCTTTACATCAGTTGGATATGCGCATATCTCAATCTCCTGAGTTGTTTATTTGAGCGTGGATTATTCTTTAAAGCACCCCTGGGGGGTGTAGAGGCCCATTTGTCAGGGAAGTGTTTGTTGGCCCTCCAGGACCGCTCTTCTCCATTCTGCAATATGAGATAGCTGATCTTCCAAAGATGAAGAGCTCTCCTACTCTAAAGGGGGCCTCAAGGGCTGATTGATGTTCACTTCAAGAAGTGGATCGCTGATAACACCAGATATTATTTCACTCATCTTCTCCAATCCCGTTGGTATCTTCGGGGTAGGCCTCTCCAGCTTTTGTAGCCTCTTCCTTATGGCTTCTGAAAAGCGATGTTTGAATAGGGAGCAAAGGGCTGCCTCCAGATATTTTTTCAGCATTCCCTCTCTCCATATTCTTCCTGCCTGATCAAGCAGCTCCACATCTTCATCCTGCGACCAGACCTTGGTGAGTTTCATCGCTGAGTGTGTGGAACTTGGTGCTGTGGAAGAGGGACCAGTACTTTGTTTGTCATATGTGCTGGTATCAGATGGAATTCCCTTTCTTAGCTGGTATTGAGTCCTTCCACCCATTCAGGGAACTGGTTCCTCCTTATCCTCCATCAACGTCGAGGGGACGGAGTCACTGGAGTTATGTCTTCTTGGAGGGCATTGGGCGGTACCCACTTCAATAGTTTAAGTTGCTTTTTAAGTGATTTAATTGATCAGTGGGGTGTGATTTTAAAACCTCATGATGTTCCTTCCTTCTCATGCCCTCCTTCCATTTTTTGTATGCCGCATAGTGTAACATGAGAACTTCTTCTACATTCCAGGCCTTTCGCTTGCTCTGCAGCAGCATTATCCTCTCCTCATTTACTTCCAACGGGTGCCGATGGTGCCTATGCATCCCTAGACTCCTCAACAAGGGAAACAACATGTTAAAGTCCTTACATGAAATGTTCTTTCCCGTGGCGGATATGTAGGGTGTGTTCACACTTGGCATGTTTGGTTCGATTAAAACAAACCCTGGTGCGATGCTCTGTTGGTGCGGTTCGTTTGAATAAAAGTGAACGCTGCCATGAACCCTGGTGTGCACCAAACAAGCGGACCGAGACCACTGAAAAGACGGGTCTCGGTCCGCTTTCAAACGAACTCTGGTGCGTTTAGAATGAAATATGAACCAAAAACAGGAAGATGAGATTCGGTACAGGCATCAGAACTGCATCTCCTCACAGCAGATCTTCGTTTGTGTGTGTGACGGAGGGATTCCTGCTGCTGTTTTGACTCCTTTACACATTTTATAAGCTCTTCACGTGTTCTCAGCTAGTCAAAATACCATCATATGTAGGCTACTCACATACAACGAGCACATTTATCCCCGCACACAGCATTGTTTTGGATGTTCGGTAGGTTCGGTCTCAAAATATTGTATCCCTTTGCCTTTAGGTTCGGTATCTTTAGGTCCGGTGATAAAAATGCTAATCTGAATGTTAAGCGGACCAGGACTACATATTTTTTTTTTGTCCAGACCAAACAAACCAAGCCAATCAAACTGCAAGTGTGAACTTAGGTGCTAACTGAGGTGGCGCTTAAAGGGATAGTTCACCTAAAAGTTTTAATTCTGTCATTATTTACTCATCCTCATGTCGTTCCAAACCCATATGACTTTGTTCATCTTCTAAACACAAATGAAGAACTTTTACATGAAATCTTAGAGCTTTCTGTGCCTCCATTGACAGATATGCAACTACCACTTTGACACTTCAAAAAGTTCATAAAGAGATCGTAAAACTAATCCATTTGAATCCATTTCAAATTTTCTGAAGCGACATAATTGCTTTATATGCTGAACAGAGTGAATTTAGGCTTTTATTCACTTATAAACATTGATCAGCGAACATGTTTGAGCTTCTGTTGATCATAACTGATGTGTGCATTGATGAATGTTTGTATGGGAATAAAAGCCTACATTAAATCTGTTCATCATATAAAGCGATTAAGTCTCTTCAGACAATTTGGACTAAACCGCTCGATTCATATGGATTAGTTTTACAATCTCTTTATGAACTTTTTGGACCGTTAAAGTTTTAGTTGTGTAGCTGTCAATGGAGGTACAGAAATCTCTCAGATTTAATTTGAAATATATTCATTTGTGTTCTGAAGATAAATGAAAGTCTTACAGGTTTGGAACAACATGAGGGTGAGTAAATTATGACAGGATTTTCACTTTTGGGTGAACTATCCCTTTAAATTTTGCAGATTAAGGACTACAATGATGTCAACCCAAAAATGGCTTCCCTTAACATCTGAATCAGCCAATAGTGAACCTGGGTAGTCATGGAAGCATAATAAAGACACTGAAACATTTATTTTATTATTTTAAAAAAATGCTTTGCATTGTGCAAAATGATCAAGAGTAAGTTGATGCTGTGGAATCATTTTCTTTTGACATACTGTATGTCTCCTCATTCACAGTTCACAAAGCAATGATGCGAACATGAGTTCCATAAATGGCTCCAACAATCCTCTTAAAAGTAGCTTGCTTTTGCCACATGGTTTGAAGGTCAGTTGGGAAGTCAATGAACTGCCTTACTATGTTTGGTGTGGTTTGAGTAATAGTGCAATTGTTGTAATAGTGCTCTTTAAAGGGGTGATGAATTGAGAAATCAACTTTCCCTTGAGCCTTTGATATATAAAAGGTCATGGTAATATAAGAATATCCTCTACGTTTCAGAGCTGAAAACTTCCTAGTTAGTCAAAGAAAAGCTTTTATAGACACCAGGCCCAGAAAACGCGAGCTCTCAAATATATACTGATCTATGACGTAATAGAAGGGGGAAACGCCGCCTCTACAGATAAATATGTACGCCTGCTTCTGTAGCCCCGCCCACCGGCTCACTAAACTGAAGTTTTTGCTGTCTGCAACATACTTGGTGCGTGTATGTGTTTGTGATGCACGGTTCGCGCTTATATCCACCGATCGGGTGGGCCAAGTAATGTAAAATAGCATTCATATTAATTGCGGGTGGATGAGAGATAAATCATTGTGCTTGTTTGATAAAGACATTTTGCGAGCCCTGAGGGACGAATCATTCCGGTTGCCGTTTCTCCACATGCTTTCAAAACAATGCCTCACGCATACTCACCGGGGAGCCGAAGCTCATTAAATATGCAAAGCTTATCCAATCATAGCCGTGGGCGTTTACTTCCAAGTCTTCAGTGCGGCACGGCCATTAAAACCGAGCGTGTTATGAGAGAGCCTCAAAACCATGGCAGAAAATAGCCTATTACTTATTCATTATGATGTTTTTGAATGTAAAAAACATGCAAACGTCACAAGTAGACCTCAGACAACAGTATAAAAAAATTTAAAAAGCCAGTTCATGACACCTTTAAGACCCTACTTCCTGTGGACTAAAGGGCCCAAGTCATCACCGGTCCACTGCTGCATTTTTGCAGTCACCAAATTTTGAAGTTACGGCTACAAAATGAATACCTTGATGATCAAGCTTGTTTCACTTTATTAACTAATTGTAACTCCAATACATTATATCTTCATTGGAAAGTGTGTGGTCTCTTCCTCTCTGCTGCCATCTTGTTACTCCTAACTAGATTAGGATGTCTCTCCAGCACTCTTAAATAATTTAGGAGATGAGACCTATGCTGTGTCCCAATTCGCCGATTTTACTACACCCTAAAAGTATGTACTCTTTTTGTGAAGAAAAAGTACATACTTTTGAAGTGTAGCAAAAGAGTAAGTAAGACTGGCCTGTCAATTATCTTGTCACAGTTAACATCCTCCATATTTAATTTAATTTAATTTCCTACCGTATCGGAGAGAAATGCAGTAGCACATTGATCTGCAGTCACAGGTCTTTCATGCGGAGAACTCTCCTCATATTAATGAATGATTATACATTTAAAAGTTAATGGCCAAACTGATCTTTATTAAAGTCCACATTGTTATTGCAGATGAAATATAACCCGGGTAACATTAAATAAATATATATATATTTTTTTTTTCAGGTTAAACTTTGATTATTAGTCACTCAAACCCCTTTATCTCTCACTGTCGGTCGAGCATATCCACCATGTTTTGTAGTTTTTTTGAACACTTCTTTTTTGTTTGTAGTTCTGAACTGATTCTTCCTCCAAAGAAGACCATCCGGGGATTTTTGACATACTTTTTTCAACATACTATGCTTTGTGACACGCATATTTTAATCTCACATACTATTTAGGATGGAAAGTATGGACATTGGGACGCAGGGTTAGTCTTAACACATAAGAACTTATGAATTCTAAAGTCTAGTAATAAGAGTAAAATTATGTCATTATTAGAATTTTGATACTTAAAAGGATAGTCCACCCAAAAAATTTTTGGTTACCAAAATTCTTCAAAATATCTTCTTTTGTGTTTAGCAGAAGAAAGAAATTCATACAGGTTTAGAACAACTTGAGGGTGAGTAAATGATGACAGAATTTTCCTTTTTGGGTGAACTATCCCTTTCTGAATGGGTCACTAATGAGGTTCTATTTTAGTTGTTGCTTTCGAAGACAGCTACATATGGCAGTAAACAGCAAGGCAGCTGTTTAGATGTTGAAACAGAGCAAATCTATAGATGTCAGATGTAGAGCTGCTGCAAATCTGCCAACTTACATGCATTGTCTGAAAAATGTTATTGCGGAGCATCTACTGGGGTTGATTCGAAAAGCAATAGCTCTAGTTTTGCACCCCATTAACTTTCGTAAGCTACATCACCACCAGTTAAGTACAGTTCTCAGAAACAAATGAATGTTGGGGGGGGGGGGGGGGGGGATTTAGGCCTGTAAGTGGAAAAGCATCCAAGGAGCACAGCCCCCTGGGATACGTTAGCAGATGAGAGATGAGTGTCAGAGCAGCGCGTAATGAAACACCACAGAGAGCTAATGCTCGCGTCACGCTGATCACCACATTCATACTGAGACTATCACTGTATGTAAGTTAAAGTCGAGCTGAGTCTCTCACCCCAGTGTCCTCTTTAAGCTGTCTTTTAATATTAAGTGTTAGTTGTGGAAAAAAAAAATATTGCATAAATTAAGTTTCTACAGTTACCATAGGAATGGAAAAAGGAGATATCTTTAGTGTCTAATTTTGCAAAAGAAATCAACATAAACTGAGCTTTGACACACTTAAAGGGATAGTTCACCCAAAAATGGAAATTCTGTCATTACTCAATGGGACCCATCAACTTTTGGTTACTAACAATCTTCAGAATATCTTCTTTTGCATTTAGCAGAATTCATACAGGTTGGGAACAACTTGTGGGCGAGTAAATGATGACAGAATTTGTATTTTTTGGTGAACTAATACTTTAAAGTACGGCTTGCACAATAATGGTTGCCAGATTAGAAGATTAAGTAAAACACTGGGCAGAAAATGTAGCATTTTAAGAGAAAAGTACCACTTGGGGGACTTATTTTCTTGACATCTGGCAACTCTAAGCAGGAAAGATAATAGAGGCTTGTTACTAATGCAAGATTTATAGTTAATTGTTTCCCATTGATGGAAAGGTTTGGGTTAATAATGAAACCTCTTACTTTGGATTGCAGACTTTGGCATGTTGGCACATCTGAGCTCAGTTTGTGACGTTGATTTCTTTTGCAAAATTAGACATACTAAAGATATCTCCTTTTACCATTCCTATGGTAACTGTAGAAACTTGATTTATGCAATATTTTTTCCACAACTAACATTTAATATTAAAAGACAGCTTAAAGAGGACACTGGGGTGAGAGACTTTCACTCACATACAGTGATAGTCTCTACAGAATATTCTACAGAAATCAATACTGAAACTGAATAATATTGTATCTGTTAATGAAATGTACATCTGGATCTTAATAAGAACATGGACCTAGTTTCCTTCTTCACTAGAAGTGTAATTGTGTTTGCAGTTCTCAGCTATTACTGTTACAATGTGACATACTTTTGTTTAAGTTTGACATCCTAATAATCCCAAAATAATTTGTCTTTAGATATGGTTTGAGCATGGGTGTGACTGTGAGGTTGTTATATTTCACAAAAATAAATACAAGCCAAAAAGTAGAAAGGGAAAAAGATCAGTTGCTGTTCTCTCGCCAGCATGATGTATGTCTAGCTCTGATTATAAACGCTGCCAAGATCTAAAAAAAAAAAAAGCCAACGACTGCACTTAAGATGCAGTAATTTTTCACCGCACTGCAGCGAGAAGATGACAGAACACATGGAATTTGGCGAAACTATAATGCGGTCCTGTGCCAGAGAGCTCAGGAGTCATATATTCTTTCCTGATGCATTACCATGTCACATAACAGTCCCCGTCGTCCATCTTAATCTGACAAGCAGGGACAGAGATATTTAAGCAGGGCTCAATATAGTAGTCATATTTCATTCACTCTTTTCCACTGCGGTCTGCTTATGTCAGTCTGGTGGGTCCTTTCATAGGGTTATTCTTTGGTTAAGTGCATACCGTATGTTGAAACCTCCACAGGTTATGTGACCATATTAGATAATCTGTTTTTAATTGCAAGGTCTTTCCTGGTTAAATGCACTAAAATAACTACATTATTAGGGTTCAACAGTGGATATATTGCATAGAGATGGCGTATTGTGCAATACAGAACTCATCAAATCAAGGTTAGAGTAACAAACATGCAGGGCATCGTGTGGGAAATGAGATGTCTTGTTGTACTGTGCCCTTGACCCGGAGGGTCTCGCCGTGCATCTCATCTCGAATCCTTTAGCTTTTAGTCTCTGTGGCCACGAAAGTTCAAATACATTTTTGTTTTGTTAACATTTCCCTGTGGTAGAGAGATTTAGTCTTGGGCCCCTCCAAAACAGCAGCGTTTTTGACCTAACCAGTCGTGATATGCGACATCACAGCTGGAACAACACACAAATGGACAGATTTACTAAACAGGGTAAATTAGCGTGAGAGCGTTAAAAAGTGCCGATGGGAGTGGAAAGTTCTGTAAGTGATCTAATGACAACGCGCAAATTAAAGACCATAGACACCACCGGATCATTTCCATGATGACCAACACAATCTACCAAGAGCAGCGCAAATTAGCGTCTGGTTTAAGACATACTTTTTTTAGGCGGTAAATAATGACGCAAATACCAGTAAATTGACTAGCGCAAACCTTAGTAAATCATGATTCGTTTAAATTAACTCCTCCCATGAATTTTGCTTCTAAAAGGGAAACTCCTACAAATTCATATGCAATAAGGTCAGCTGCAAAAATAACCCTGTCCACTCCTTTTCATTGCTATTTTTTCACTGCGTGTCTTTAGTAAATCCTGACTGTATTTTTTATAAAAAGGGTTTGCGCTGGAGCAGCAAGTTGTAGTAAATCTGGCCCAAAGTATTACAATGATAATCTCAGGTACTGATTATGTAGGATTTTATTTTTATTTTTATTTTTTTGCAAGTGAAAAGCATCTAATGTGGGTGTCATTTTGAATGACACTGAAGGTGACAACTGATAATTCACCTCAAAACTTGGAAATGTTCTTACTTTGACCTCAATGCGAGCAAAAAAAGTGTAACTTTTGTAAGGTGTGTATTTTTAATAATGTTAAAATTGTGTAATATTTACTTATATTGTTGCGGGTGCAGTGCGCTTGCAGCGAGACTCCGCCCACACACTCTTCTGATTGGCTGTGATTTTATTTTATTTTTTTATTTTTTTTATTTTGTCGTGTCTCTTAGTCGTGTCGCGTCTGTTGGTAACACACATTTTGTTGCTGGAATCTTTTGTTGTGTCTGGTTTAGTGATGGGTTGATCATGAACGTTTCATTCACTTTGAAAATATTTTTTATATGACTCAGGAATAACGAATTGTCTGAGAGAGTGATTCGTTCATTTTGAACAAATCTTTTATATGACCCGAGAATAACAAGTTGTCTCAGAATTGTACAGAGTGCAGCATCCATTCGTTTGTATTAACATGAAAAGCGCATAGGCTCTGTACAGGAAAAAGAATTGATTAGTTCACCCTCACGAGTGTTTCGGTCCGAGTCGTTCCTTCTTTCACAGAGTCTGACTCTGTACAGGAAACAGAAATTATTAATTCACCTCCCCAATCTCTTCTCTGGTCCGAGTCTCTTTTGTTCATTTGTCACGTGATGTGACAGCCTCATATATTCTTTATTGGATACAGAAATAAGTTCATAATTCCTAAAAGTCTTAAAAACACTGTTTATTACACACATATTTTGATAATAATATGATAATTCCTAAATATGTCCAACATTACATACAGAGATGAGTAGTGGTCACATGACAGATGAACAACTCGGATCGGAGGAGAAACTCGGGAGGTGAACTAATAATCATGGCTGTTTCGCAAAAATATATAATTATTAATAATAATTTGTTACATTTATATAGTGCTTTTCTGGGTATTCAAAGCGCTTTTACATATAGAAGGGTGGACTCTCCTCAACCACCACCAATGTGCAGCGCCAATCAGTATATGAGGATGATTAGGAGGCCATGATGATGGACAGAGGCCAATGGGCAAATTTAGCCAGGATGCCAGGTTTACACCCCTACTCTTTTTCCGAAGGACATACTGGGATTTTTAATGACCACAGAGAGTCAGGACCTCGGTTTAACGTCTCATCCGAAGGCCGGTGCTTGTTACAGTATAGTGTCCCCATCACTATACTGGGGTGTTAGGACCCACATAGACCACAGGGTGAGCACCCCCTGCTGGTCTCACTAACACCTCTTCCAACAGCAACCTGGTTTTCCAGGTATTGACCAGGCTCAACCCTGCTTAGCTTCAGTGGGAAACCAGTCTTGGGCTACTGGGTGATATGGCTGCTAGTGAGCATATTGGTGGCAATGGTTCTACGATCTACTTAGGCTTACAATTCTTTTGGGAAATGCAGCCCATTTTGGTTTCCTGTACAGAGCCGATTTATTTAAGCGGTCACATGACAAAAGAATCTCAGACTGGCCATCACGTGACAAGGAATGACTCAGACCGGAAGAATCTGAATTAATCATGTCGGTTTATCATAATTAGTTATTGTCTGTAAGTTTGTGTAAGAAGACGTATTGGGGGAATCTGGTTATTGAAAATGTAATGTGTAATTTAATTCTGTTCAAATGAATGATGTTAACTACTTGAATAAAGATTTGTTCATTATGCCAAGTGAGATTCAAAGATCTGAGTCAGAAAAATTATCCGATCTTCCCATCTGGGTTGTGTTTCCTGTACAACGATGCAACTTTCTGCTTAACTACCATAGTATGATTCATTGTTTAAGAAATCATCTAGCTAGTTACGACTGTTTCCCGAAACCGTACTGTCACAAATTTGTCATTCAACCACGTTTGTTAATGATGTCATGCAGGTGGTAGAGTAATAACTTATTTTAATGAATCCATTTGTGATCGAATTAATGCTAGATTTTTGAGGACAAATTCTATTTTTTTTTTTCAGTTATATGCCTTATTTCCAGATTCAATTATAGGCTCGTTGTTACGTACTAGAGCATGTACGCACATGCACACTCTTCAAAAATGCAGCTTTAAATCTCTTGACAAAATAAAAGACGTAAATGGCATTTGTATATATTCAAAATAAAATATATAGATTATACTGAATGTCAGCTTGCTTATTTTGCTTAACATAAGGATTTAATAAGTCCATGTGTCATGCAAACAAGAAACTATGCTTGTAACCACAGGTCGAGAGCTGTCATTCCAACCACACAACTTTGCGATGCTGTTTGCGAATGTTCGTTGGGACTATGGTTTTGGGAAACACTGACTCGTTGAACAACACCAGAACTTGCGACCATAGTTGGCTAACAATGATTTCGGGAAACCCACCCCTGGTTAGGACACGGTTTAAGTAATCACATTTAAAGGAAAGTCTTAATGTAAGGCTTAACTCGCTCATTGTTTTATTGTTCTGACTCTTGCACTGTCCACTGCATCAGTGTCCCCTTTTGAAGAGCCGTGGGTCTCTTCGTTCTGTTGTTTTCTTGTTATAGTCTATTCCCCTTCCATCTCTGTAACACTTTGAGAGGCTGTTTTTCTATGCAGACTGGTCTACTTCAACCCTCCCATTGTTAGGGCCTCGGGGTGACTTTGCAATTTTTTCTTTTCATTCAGTAATTGACAAATACTGCAGTCAGCTATGCCTTCTCACTTGCTTAATTTCCCACTGAGCTGAGAGAACTTGCTGCAGGTGGATGTTAGTCAAAATTCAGAGCAGATAAGACACTTGTCTAAGAATTCCTGCAGGAAAACCCAGGTCATGCAAGCATGAGGTTGGTTTTTGACAGCTGGTGCATCTCCAGTGGTTTAACAAATGCGGTCCACCAACTTTGACATTGACCTTTGCCCTGGCTGCCAGTAGTCCAACTGATCAACCATTTGCATTACATTTAGGGCCAGATTTACAAACAGCTTGTGCCAGCGCAAACCCTCTTTTGCCGTTAAAATCTACTGTCAGGATTTACTAAAGACACACAGTGAAAAATTAGCGCTGAAAAGACATGGACAGGGTTATTTTTGCGGCAGACCTTATTGCATATGCATTTGTAGGAGTTTCCCTTTCAGACGTAAAATTTATGGGAGGAGAGTATTTAAATTAATCACACAAGGTGATTTACTAAGGTTTGCGCTCGTCAATTTACTGGTGTTTGCGGCATTATTTACTGCCCATTTATTTTCGTGTTATTTATGTACTATTATAGTATTAATATTTTGAAAAAAATTATAATATTAACATATGGGTCTCAAACTTAAACTGATATAAAGGAAAAAGTGTTGCATTCATCTCTGGTCTCACCTATTGGCTCAGTTAAAGAGACCTCTTGATGGTCTTACCAATTTCATCACAGTTGACATAAATCTCAGTGTTGACACTGCTGTAACACTTTCAAACGAGATGGCAGACGTTTAATTAACATCCCCGTTCGATATGTTGCATGATGCCTTCTGTCTTGCATTAAATCACCCTTATGCATATGCGATTCTGTAAATTAACACGTTGAACTCAACAGACACAATGTGAAATTGATTTAACTACATCAATAAATTAGCCATACTATCTGTCATACAGGTGGCATATTGAGCAATTATAAACTGGCTAATCACCTCGCTGGGAAGTACGTCTCCTGGGTCTCTGTCTGTCAAACTGGCGCACCCAACGCAGCGATCCAACCTAGTGCGAGGAAGTCAACAGCAGCAGGTGTGTCGATTTTTGCAGTTCTTCCTGATTGATGCTCCCCATATGTGCATTAAGGAGCCAGCATTGGTTCTACTGCATTCGCAAGACAGCAATGTAATTGTAATTAACTGAAAACAGGTGAGCTCACTCTACTTGACGACGGTTTTCTGTGTGGCCAAGGTAGGAGTTTGAGCAGAAGTTGTTAAAAGCTGGCACAGGTGTAGCAGACTTCCGCCAGGCCTTTGCTCTGCCAAACCGCCCAGGCAGTGAGCGCCAATGTGCTAGTCCTTTCAGTTTGTAAAACCAAATTTAAGCACATTTAACACTGAGTCTTTTGACATGGGAGTTCAAATGTATTAGATCTCATCCAAAAGTGAAGCCTGAAGTACGCCGTGATGGGAGGAACCTATGGGGTGCATCTGTTTCCTAATTTCCACAGGAACAGCATAGGGCTGCATGATATATATCGACATAAAATCGATATCACAATATGGTTTAGTGCAATTGTCAAATCACTCAGGCTGTGATTTAATTAATTAATTATTATTATTATTATTATTATTTTTGCTTGCAACCCATCAAATTAAAAGCTTGAAGGGAAGAAATTAAGATTTTTGCAATTTTGCAGTAAAATAAAATGTATTGTATTACTCGATTTTTATTATTATTTTTTATAGTGCAGTAGTGTTATTACAATACATTTCTTATTTTGTTTAATATTTATATTTTTTATAATAATCACAACAAAATTATAATTTTATAGTAATTTTGATATGGTCAGAAGATGCATTGAGATATTAAAAAAAAAAAAAATGCTAGTAAATTTCACAAATAATTACAAAGAAACAGCAAGTAACATTAAATTAAAGGTGACATTTTGAAGTAATTTTTATTAATTTTTAATTATTATTATTATTAAAGTGAAGCTTTTCCTATATATAGTTCAGCCCTAAAATGATTTTGCAATAAAAAAAAGTATTCAGTATCAAAGCCTTTTTTTAAATAAAAGATAAACAATGTTTTTTGGGGGGTTTTTTCTATGCAGATGCACTCCCCAACAAAATCCCTCTACTTCAATGATTCTTTCACTAGTCATCTAGTGAAAATTCCTGTATTTTTTTTATATCGCAATATACAGAATATCTCAGAAAAACAAAATATTGCAACAGCAGTGAGTCGCTGATGAGGATACAAATTCGTATGGCAGACTTTCAGCCATGATGTGTAGACGGAGAAACAAGGGGGGGCATCAGCTGTCTAAAGCCCATCACCTCCGACAGCTGCTAAGCGGCCCAGACGACTTTGGAAGGAGGAGGAATTACCTGCTGGAACTCTGATAAAGGTAGGACAAAAACTGTCGTCATAGCGCTTCATTCCCATTCACACCCTGTCTGTCCTCTGCTACTAATAATAGAAAAACAAACACTACTACACTTTTTCGTATACTGTTCAATCTCCTTGTTTAACATGCACTGTCTAATGATTTATTAGACAGAATTGTTAAATAGAGACAGTGAACTAATGAAGATGGAGAATGGGAGCTGAGATGCTCAGGCACTAGCATTGTCTGCGCTGTCAAAATAAAAGTCTTTTTTTAAAACAGCAGCACATTGTCAGGTATAACTCAGTTTCAAGAAACAGCTGAAGGCACATCTATTTTGTCAACACTTGACTCATTAATACTAACACTTACTATTATATATATATATATATATCTATTAAAAAACACCTTGCTAATGTGACAGATGAAATGGGACTGGTTACAGCACCAGTGGCGGAGCCAGAATTTTTTCATAGGGGTGGCAGGGCAGGGGCCAGCAACCAGTCTTGGGTGGCACAGAAATCTTCGTTATTTCAAAATAAAAATTAGTTTGACTATAACGTACTTGACTGTTTTAGTGCCTACAACACATAATTGTAATTGAGATATAGTAGTGAATTGGATCATGGAATACTGAGTGAATTTGACCATTTTGTGTGTTATTCCTCACCTCCAGGCAAGGGGCTAACATTATAGCTAAAGTTCAACTTGGTTCTGGTTCTCAAAAACCTGATAATAACTTGGTTCTCCATTGTTGCATCTTCATGGATGAAACATGCAAATAGCTACATAGCCTAAATTATTCAATCTTCTTTTAATTTTATATAATCAATTAACTTTTCAACAATTCTGAGTTAGACTGTAAGGACTGTAAAGTTTCTAAACCTTGCAACCGAAAGAGTATTTTTACTTTCTATAGGCTATTAGTCATAATAAATAATTGCAACAGTTCTATCATACATCATTAAAGGAAAAAAAAGTGTGTTCTCTATTTAATCCCCATATGTAAGAATGTGAATAAGGGCAGAAGTCAACATTTTATTTTATATATTTAAATATGATCCACTGTTGTTTGTATACTTTACAAATTAAAGCAAAATTAGTGCCTAACTTCTAGTACAAATGCACAGTGCTCACATTTATTTCTGCATTAAAAAATTACATATCAGCTTGTGCCTTATATTGTGATCTCACATGGCAGAATATTTTATTCCAGAGACACGTGACGCATAATTAACAATACATTAATTATTATATATATATATATTATATATATTAATTACATTAATTAATACATGCATGCACAGTTTTGATGCAACTTTAATGGCCTAGTTATTTCATGACTTAATTGATGACAGAACTACAACTTTGCATGCTCGTAGTTTCTTTTGCGCTTTATGTGAAGTGATATAGGCTACAGCGCGCCACATTTGCGCGTGATATTAAAGAGTGCGCCGCGAGCACAGCATAACGGTGGACACTGAAGACAGGAAAGTCCATTTTTCTAAGTTTTACTGTCATATAGCCTTACAACATCTCATCTGACCGCAGATACTGAATAAGGACGCGTTTCACGTCTTTCAAAATAAAAGTGGCATCGAAAGAAACTGTTGTTGTTGTTGTTGTTGTTTTGACTGCACACAATGTGACTCACTCAACCCAGAAATATTGACGTAGGCTATATATCTACTGTTCGCCTTTGACTCAATTTGACTTGCGCCTGGCGCTGAGGTGAAGTTTGATTGCACGTATGAAAAGTCTCCCGTTTTAGTGTTCTTAAAGAGACGGTTCTGCGTTTGAATAAACGCAATTCTTGTCAAAAAAAAAAAAAAAAGATACAGACACACAGCGTGTCCCCTAGCTCCACCCCTGCAGCTCCTGCATATTGTTGCCCTATTGTTAGTTTAATTGCATAAATAGTTTAATATATATTATTATTATTTTTTATTTCACTTAACGGTTATTTTATTTCAAGTAACAAAATGTATTTATTTGTATTTATTTAGAAACTATTTATTTAATAAGCATGCACTGTATGCCATATAGCCTGTTCACATCAAGAGTGATAACTATAAAGATATCTATTATGATATTACCATTCACACCGCATGATAATGTTCTGTTTATTAAAAGCGTGCGCTGCAGTTTTATCGTCTGCTTCTTTAAATGCTCAAGTCTGTTGGTTTCTAAATTGGCTATTAATGTTTTCATTGTTCATCAGTTGAAAAAAATATATTATATATTAAATATATTTTTACTCTGTGCCTTTATCGGTAGCTACGGTGTGGCTATTATTTTCATTTAGAATGACTTTTAAAATGGTATTGTTAGAGTTATTGTCCTTGGTGTGTCTTTCCTGAGTAGCCTACTGCTTATTCTTCAGACCGAACTATGTTACGACTATGACGTAAAGGCAACACTCAATACAGATTTCTTAAATTTGTCTCAGATGCCAAAATCATAGCAAAAAAAAATAAAAAATCACGCTGTGTTCACCCGGCTAAATGGTTCGCCATCTCATGGGACCATAAAGCTGGGGCAGACGCTGCCATCACAGCTCTCTGTTCCCACTGCTCCAGCTCTTTCCCCTAATGCTCCACAATCAAATGTCTCATGGGACGCCAGAGATTTTTCCTACATCAGCGATGCAAGTTAATGAGCAAACGTGGGTGGAGAAAGAAAGAACGGGACAAGGAAGACGAAAGACTCCTCCTCCCCCTCTTTCTCTCACTCTCGTTCTTGCATGCCTCATTCCCCCTTTCACTCTCCGCCAGATAATTAGCAGGCTCTTTACACGCGGAGCCCACAGAACACTTGCTAATGTGTGCTTAAAAAGTGTCTGGCGTTCGCCAATTTTCCAGCAGACGCACTGCTCATTGCTGCTGTGCTGTAAAGAGATGCACAACATGCTAATGATTTCCCATCAATGAAAGTTTGTCTCTGAGGAAAGCTGTGGTGAGAGCGATGCCAGGGAAAGGGGGTTTGTGATTGAATGCTGGTTGGATTATGAGCATCAATTGTTGGTTTTATTAGATGAACGCTCGTTTAACCCTTAGAGACCCAAGCATTGATGTTGATGCATTTGCTTTTTTCCACTTAATTGTTAAGCCAGCTGGTAATTTTATGCAAATGAGACGCATGAAATATAATTGATTTTTAAAAGTCTGTGCATTGTTTACTGGCTCAGATTTATATTAAAATGAATGTAAAAAGACTCCTGCATTTGGTTCCTGCATGCTGTTACTGACAGACGACTGCTATCGAATGCTCACATATTTGCACTCATGCTCTGGCTAAAACTACAGTATGTTCAAGTCAGAGCAGCCCTTTAATACCCTCTAAAGTTTCATTACACTACATCAACAATTATTAACAATACAACAAGGTGAGGTGAAGACCACATGTCCCAAGATTCTGCGCTCAAACTAGGCGTCATCAAACTACACCTTTGTTTTGAATAGGCGACCTCTAGAGGACGGAAAAGTTACATAGTGTACCTTTAATTCCGAACATATTTAAAAATCAAAAATTGCACAATTAAAAAATTCATAAAAATGTAAATTAGGTTTATGTATTTATCTAGGATTTACTGAATAGATGTAAATAACAGTTTTTTAATATTCTGCAATGGATGACTGGATGACTGGATGGATGGATGACTGGATGACTGGATGGATGGATGGATGGATGGATGTATGGATGACTGGATGGATGGATGGATGATTGGATGACTGGATGAATGGATGGATGAATGGATGGATGATTGGATGACTGGATGAATGGATGGATGGATGGATGGATGGATGGATGGATGGATGGATGACGGGATGACTGGATGACTGGATGGATGGATGGATGGATGGGAAGAAAATTACATTTACATGTATACAGGTGCTGGTCATATAATTAGAATATCATCAAAAAGTTGATTTATTTCACTAATTCCATTCAAAAAGTGAAACGTGTATATTATATTCATTCATTACACACAGACTGATATATTTCAAATGTTTATTTCTTTTAATTTTGATGATTATAACTGACAACTAAGGAAAATCCTAAATTCAGTATCTCAGAAAATTAGAATATTTCTTAAGACCAATACAAAGAAAGGATTTTTAGAAATCTTGGCCAACTGAAAAGTATGAACATGAAAAGTATGAGCATGTACAGCACTCAATACTTAGTTGGGGCTCCTTTTGCCTGAATTACTGCAGCAATGCGGCGTGGCATGGAGTCGATCAGTCTGTGGCACTGCTCAGGTGTTATGAGAGCCCAGGTTGCTCTGATAGTGGCCTTCAGCTCTTCTGCATTGTTGGGTCTGGCATATCGCGTCTTCCTCTTCACAATACCCCATAGATTTTCTATGGGGTTAAGGTCAGGCGAGTTTGCTGGCCAATTAAGAACAGGGATACCATGGTCCTTAAACCAGGTACTGGTTGTTTTGGCACTTTGTGCAGGTGCCAAGTCCTGTTGGAAAATGAAATCTGCATCTCCATAAAGTTGGTCAGCAGCAGGAAGCATGAAGTGCTCTAAAACTTCCTGGTATACAGCTGCGTTGACCTTGGACCTCAGAAAACCCAGTGGACCAACACCAGCAGATGACATGGCACCCCAAACCATCACTGACTGTGGAAACTTTACACTGGACCTCAAGCAACGTGGATTGTGTGCCTCTCCTCTCTTCCTCCAGACTCTGGGACCCTGATTTCCAAAGGAAATGCAAAATTTACTTTAATCAGAGAACATAACTTTGGACCACTCAGCAGCAGTCCAGTCCTTTTTGTCTTTGGCCCAGGCGAGATGCTTCTGACACTGTCTGTTGTTCAAGAGTGGCTTGACACAAGGAATGCGACAGCTGAAACCCATGTCTTGCATACGTCTGTGCGTAGTGGTTCTTGAAGCACTGACTCCAGCTGCAGTCCACTCTTTGTGAATCTCCCCCACATTTTTGAATGGGTTTTGTTTCACAATCCTCTCCAGGGTGCGGTTATCCCTATTGCTTGTACACTTTTTTCTACCACATCTTTTCCTTCCCTTCGCCTCTCTATTAATAATAAATCAACGTTTTAAAGATATTCTAATTATATGAACAGCACCTGTACATACATTTCTACATGTTTGGAATCGAAGAAAAAAAAATACAGGATAAAAATGTATATTATTAATTATTAATATATTATTAACTTATTCATTTAAAATAAGTTTTAACCAAAAGCCAAGGTAGTGACCATGTTGTATAACTTTGGCATGTTTGGCAGATTCAAATTGTAAATATGTTTCTGCCAAAATTATGAAACATTTCAAAATGTGATGTAGCCTATATACCAAAAACAGGCATCATTTAATTTAATTTAATGTAATTTGACTTCATATTTCTTTAGACAGAAATGTATAATTTCTATTCATTTTCCACTGAATAATGCGATCTGATGAGCATTAGTGGCTTCCAGCGCTGTCTTCCTGCGATCGGACTCCGATCACTCCATCACTCATATAACGTGTTCATAACCTGATGACAAAGATCCACTGTACTTCTGCGATCTCTTCCGTATAAAACTAACCCACAGAAACATTTATAGACATGAAACATTAACTAATAAACATGCAATTACAACAGTATATGATTTGCATATGCTTTTTGGTATTTTTGATAAATGATGTTTACTTGAGAAATGCACCTAATAAAGTGGCCGGTAAATGTATGTTGGTTTTGTGACTCAAAACAGCAACCTTTTTAATTTTGGTATGTCCTTGCCAAAATGAGGGATGCAAGAGAAGGGGTTAAACAACTATTTCAAGTGTGCTACAATGGGTATGTGAGGCTTAAAGGTGCAATTACCAATTATTTGAATGTTGTTTTGAGCCATAAACGCTCATGCCAAAAAATCATTCTCATTCTGTTTGTGTGTTAACAGAACTTCTGATTGTTTATTTAATTTTTAGACTTTTTATGACCTAAAATTGTTAACCTTTAGAACTGGGAAGATAACATATGCAACACGAAAGTGAAAAACATTGTGCATCTGGGGCTCTCTCTTCTCAAATATGGCTGGTGCAAAAGTCAGCAAAAGGTCCTGCATTACTCTAATGGCCATTAAATGACAAAAGCTGTCCAAAAGGACCAGCTGGCCTGTCTACTCTCTGCTCATTAGCATTTTCATGAGCTTGCCTCATGCTAGTCCAGATAATGGCCAAGCAACCCAAAGCAATGGCATTTTATAAAAACTACACACATTCATCATGTTGTAGTATGACTCCTGCTAAGAAAACACATGGCTTGCATGTTTAATTTTCACACATGGGGACACGATGTTAACATGACGCACATGTTCTCTGTTGTGTATAGTGCTCGTATCCCAGAGGCTGTTAAATGTAGTCCTTGATCTGAGTGTAAAGAACTGTTCTTTCATGCTCCACCTGAGAGGCTTGTTTAAACCTCAGTGTAAAGAGATTTGCAGGTGGACGCACCATAAAGAAACAAGTAACTCACATGAGCTCACTTGAGACCCAGAGAACAACTGCTGGTGTCAAAGCCTGACGTTTCTCAACCAAAGGAAATGTGTGTCGTGTTCCAAACCATGTCGTAAATGGAAATGTATTATATAAGCGCTCCAGTCTATCATACATGATAGTAAAACAAATAATAATATTTATTATAATTTTTATAACATATCCAATATAACACATGTGACCCTGGACCACAAAACCAGTCATGAGGGTCTTTTTTTTTTTTTTTTTAAATAGAGATTTATACATCATCTGAAAGCTGAATAAGCTTTCAATTGATGTATGTTTTTTTAGGATAGGACAATATTTGGACAATATTGAGATACAACTATTTGAAAATCTGGAATCTGAGGGTGCAAAAAAATCTATATATTGAGAAAAATCGCCTTTAACCCTTTTAAACCGGGTGTGTCGTCGCCGACACATCCAACCAAGCTGTATTCATGTTACCGTAACTCTTCAACCGCTGTCAGAATGAAAGCAATGCATATTTCTACTACTAATATTTTTTATATATATATATATATATTTACGGTAGGAAATTTACAAAATATCTTCATGGAACATGATCTTTACTTAATATCCTAATGATTTTTGGCATAAAAGAAAAATAATAATAATTTTGACCCATACAATGTATTGTTGGCTATTGCCACAAATATACCCGTGTGACTTATAACTGGTTTTGTTAACATTTAAATGCACATGAACTCTAATGACATCCCATTCTTAATCCGTAGGGTTTAATATGGAGTTGGCCCACCATTTGCAGCTATAACAGCTCCAACTCTTCTGGGAAGGCTTTTCAAAAGGTTTAGGAGTGTGTTTATGGGAATTTTTTGAGCATTCTCCTAAAAGCTTATTTGTGAGGTCAGGCACTGATGTTGGACGAGAAGGCCTGGCTCGCAGTCTCCGCTCTAATTCATCCCAAAGGTGTTCTATCGGGTTGAGGTCAGGTCTCTGTGCAGGCCAGTCAAGTTCCTCCACACCAAAATCGCTCATCCGTGTCTTTATGGACCTTGCTTTGTGCACTGGTGCACAGTCATGTTGGAACAGGAAGGGTATATAACAGTATATATAAATATATATATATATATATATACACTCACCTAAAGGATTATTAGGAACACCTGTTCAATTTCTCATTAATGCAATTATCTAATCAACCAATCACATGGCAGTTGCTTCAATGCATTTAGGGGTGTGGTCCTGGTCAAGACAATCTCCTGAACTCCAAACTGAATGTCAGAATGGGAAAGAAAGGTGATTTAAGCAATTTTGAGCGTGGCATGGTTGTTGGTGCCAGACGGGCCGGTCTGAGTATTTCACAATCTGCTCAGTTACTGGGATTTTCACGCACAACCATTTCTAGAGTTTACAAAGAATGGTGTGAAAAGGGAAAAACATCCAGTATGCGGCAGTCCTGTGGGCGAAAATGCCTTGTTGATGCTAGAGGTCAGAGGAGAATGGGCCGACTGATTCAAGCTGATAGAAGAGCAACTTTGACTGAAATAACCACTCGTTACAACCGAGGTATGCAGCAAAGCATTTGTGAAGCCACAACACGCACAACCTTGAGGCGGATGGGCTACAACAGCAGAAGACCCCACCGGGTACCACTCATCTCCACTACAAATAGGAAAAAGAGGCTACAATTTGCACAAGCTCACCAAAATTGGACAGTTGAAGACTGGAAAAATGTTGCCTGGTCTGATGAGTCTCGATTTCTGTTGAGACATTCAGATGGTAGAGTCAGAATTTGGCGTAAACAGAATGAGAACATGGATCCATCATGCCTTGTTACCACTGTGCAGGCTGGTGGTGGTGGTGTAATGGTGTGGGGGATGTTTTCTTGGCACACTTTAGGCCCCTTAGTGCCAATTGGGCATCGTTTAAATGCCACGGCCTACCTGAGCATTGTTTCTGACCATGTCCATCCCTTTATGACCACCATGTACCCATCCTCTGATGGCTACATCCAGCAGGATAATGCACCATGTCACAAAGCTTGAATCATTTCAAATTGGTTTCTTGAACATGACAATGAGTTCACTGTACTAAAATGGCCCCCACAGTCACCAGATCTCAACCCAATAGAGCATCTTTGGGATGTGGTGGAACGGGAGCTTCGTGCCCTGGATGTGCATCCCACAAATCTCCATCAACTGCAAGATGCTATCCTATCAATATGGGCCAACATTTCTAAAGAATGCTTTCAGCACCTTGTTGAATCAATGCCACGTAGAATTAAGGCAGTTCTGAAGGCGAAAGGGGGTCAAACACAGTATTAGTATGGTGTTCCTAATAATCCTTTAGGTGAGTGTATATACATATGACAAAAGCACATAAAAAATGAATAAAATTAAAATATTTTTTTTTTAATAAAAATAAAAATAAAAGCTAATTCAAAAAATCCAAAATAACACTGATACATAGGCACACACATACATGCATAGAGATACATTAGTGAGCAGTGTCTAAGCGTATGTAATACATTTTTTTCTTTCCTTTTGAGTGCACTGCACTGTTGTTTTCATTGAGAAATCTTATTTGTGTTTTCCACAAATAGCAGTGTTCTAATATTGGAAATATTGGATTTGCACCTTGAGACTCAACAGACTGTAAACATTCAGTGGTATGGTTAATTGTAAGGACGAAAAGGACAGCATGAATTAATATCTCATTATGCTGCATGCCCGTTTCTCATCAATTCACTTCAAGATGTTTAATCTCTCCTGAAGAGCTATTAAAGAGATGCATTTATTTCCAACGCAGTACAGGTGTTTTTTCACCTCATAAACACATAGTAAATATGGAGGACAGTTTTTTTTTGTGTTTTTTTTTTTTAGTTATCATGCTGAATATCACAATTTATAGCCAAGACTTGAAGAGAGGGGAATTTAGGTCCACAGTAATTAATCTTGAGATATTGGAGAAACGGTATAAGGTTATATGTTCAGAGTTGTGTGCAAATTTAATATAAACAAATAAATCAGAAGTTATATCAGTTTTAGATCTATCTAGTTTGACTCATTTGATCAGAGTGTCAATATATCTGTCGAAAAATGTACATACAAAAAGAAAAATTATAAATATATTTAAAAAATAAATGAGGCTTGAATAAAAATGTGACAACAGTGTAATCAAAATGATAGAGTATATACTGTGCATTTTTCGTTATGCAGGAGCATAGACCTAGTGATTTCTTGCCAACATTGTTTGTTAATCTAGTAGACAGCTTTTCATTGTCACATAAAACAGAAATCCGAAAGTAAACATTCAGTGCTAACAATTTGAGAACTTGTAAATCTGCTTCGCTCAGGTGTGCCAGAGTCACTCTAACAAGCCTCATTCTAATGTAATTACACTCTGCGCTGCTCCATATCTCCAGGTAACACACCTGACTCCCGCTTTATCCTTTTCTTTTATTGGCACGGCTGATTTAGCTGGCGAGGCTTTCCCACAGCAGACTAGTGTGATATTCTAATTGCAACAACAAGCTAGAGGACCCAGGCTGTTCACCACTCAAGTGGAGATGCTCAACGAGACGCCTCAGACGCCATACAAAGAAGCCATGTCAGGGTGACAAGAAGAAGGCGATCAGCGCCTAATTAACATAGCTCCTGTGGTGAGCGAAGGCTGCGGCATTTTTGAGGTGCTTTAGTCTAATCCTGATGCGGTTATCTACCCTACATATGCTTGAGCGGGATGTAGAGCACTCAGCGATTTCACACAGTTGGACTGGAAAAGCTCAAGCCCTCATTTGACTAGTTTGGTGGCGTTCCGTGTCTCCTACTAGGTTTTTTAGTAATGATTGTTTTTTTTTTTCTTTATCTAGAACCAGTATTGTGCTCTTGTCTCTTGTTGTGTTTTCTCTCAGTGTTTTCACACTAGAAAAGTTTTGTTACAGATCTTGCTTGGGCCATTTGAGTGCGTTGTTTTTTTTCTTTAGGGCCTTTGTTTTAGCCATCTTGTTTGTGTTTGACAAAAAAATTGGTCAAACACAAAAAGTTTTATCATGTCATTTTCATTAATTTTAGTCAGAATTACACTGACTAAAATGACATCTAGTTAACATAAAAGTGCAAAAGTAAATCAAATATTTTTTAGCATTTTATATTAATTATGTTAATTAATTAATACATTTATTTTTATTCAATCACTATGATTGGATTATTTGAAACTTGTTAGAATTGATTATATCTTGCCATTTAATTTTTATTTATTCTATTTTAAAATTTTATTTTTTGAATCCACTAGACCCCTAAAGGTGTGCTGTGGTATCTGTCACCAAGATGTTAGCAGCAGATCTTTTAAGTCCTGTAAGTTGCGAAGTGGGGCCTCCATGGATCGGACTTGTTTGTTCAGCACATCCCACAGATGCCCAATTATGGAGGGTGCATTATCCTTCTGAAAGAGGCCACAGCCACCAGGGAATACCGTTTCCATTAAATGGTGTACATGGTCTGCAACAATGCTTAGGTAGGTGGTATGTGTCAAAGTAACATCCACATGGATGGCAGGGCCCAAGATTTCCCAGCAGAACATTGCCTAAAGCATCACACTGCCTCCGCCGGCTTGCCTTCTTCCCATAGTGCATCCTGGTGCCATGTGTTCCCCAGGTAAGCAACGCACACACGCCCAGCCATCCACGTGATGTAAAAGAACACATGATTCATCAGACCAGGCCACCTTCTTCCATTGCTCCGTGGTCCAGTTCTGATGCTGACGTTCCCACTGTTGGCGCTTTCGGCGGTGGACAGGGGTCAGCATGGGCACCCTGACTGGTCTGTGTCTATGCAGCCCCATACGCAACAAATTCTGATGCACTGTGTATTCTGACACCTTTCTATCAGAACCAGCATTAACTTCTTGAGCAGTTTGAGCTACTCGTCTGTTTGATCGGACCACACGGGCCAGCCTTCGCTCCCCACGTGCATCAACGAGCCTTGGCCGCCCATGACCCTGTCACCGGTTCACCACTGTTCCTTCCTTGGACCACTTTTGATAGATACTGACCACTGCAGACCGGGAACACCCCACAAGAGCTGCAGTTTTGGAGATGCTCTGACCCAGTCGTCTAGCCATGACAATTTGTCAAACTCGCTCAAATCCTTACGCTTGCCCATTTTTCCTGCCTCTAACACATCAACTTTGAGGACAAAATGTTCACTTGCTGCCTAATATATCCCACCCACTAACAGGTGCCGTGATGAAGAGATAATCAGTGTTATTCACTTCACCTTCATGACATTCACATTTCATGTTATTCCCGATCGGTGTATACACACACACACACACGCACACACACATTTTCATTTTTGTCTCAGTTTTGTTATCAGTAATTAAAAAAACAAACAAACAAAACAAACAAACATTTTTATCAGTATTTTTTGTCACATTTTTTGGTCTCTCGTAATGTTGTTTCGGTAACACTTTACAATATTTCATTTGTTATCATTAGTTAACATCTACCAACAATAAACAATACTTCAACTGCATTTAATAATCTCAATTAATGTTAATCTCAACATTTACTGATACAAAAAAATTTGAAAAAAAAAATGTGTATCTGTTAATGCCACTTAGTGCACCGTGAACTAACATGAATAAAAATATAAAAATATATTGCTCATTGTTAGTTCATGTTATTCAGTTTTGGATCCATACAGAAGCTGGTATTAGAATATTTCCAGTCAGTAGACAACATGTATCCCTAAACCCCTGTTCCCCAGTCTGTTCCACCATCTGATGACACATTGATTCAGAGTGAACTGTGGATATGCCTCTCAATCAGGGCAGAAATGAAAATATCACCTATAAAAGGTTTATAAGTACATCATGAATGTTTGTAAACCTCCCTATGATCAATGCAGAGAGGCTCAATAAACCGTATGGATTTTGATGCAGCCCTGAAGCCAGAGTTTAGAAAGCATTCAATGCATCTACAACAAACAGTTTTATGATCACGCAAACATCGAACGGCTGGTCCCAGAGGAAGATTTCATTGCTCATGAGAATATAATGGAGCCATTTGATGTTTCTCCTAAAAAACCCCAAAATAAACTTAAATCCAGCGTATAGTGTTAGTTCTGGCAGGGCACGTTAGTCAAGCTTGCATCAGCTGACTATCAGCTGATCACGTCTACCTATAGGAATACGATGCCTATCACAGCATGCATATATAAGCTCCTTCAGTATTATCAGCTGCTATCGTGTTTCTCCGGAGCTAATTACCCTCCTCCATCCCTAGCTCCTCCACTCGTCAGTCAGGATTTGGCATCTGATTCCCCCTGAATTAGACTAAATTCCCGAATTAGGTTGTACATTTTAATATTGACATTAATGCTGTCTGCAATACATTGTTGCTTCTGTTCTGTTTACCCTAGGGGGTTCATCACTGCTCTCCCTGCTTTTATCCATGCTAGGCTGCATGGATGCGCAGGGAGTTCTTGCCCGGAACAGAACCATACCGCCAATCTAAACTATGCTAATTGTCTATCACTTTGACAATAGTGATCCTGACAGAAAGGCATTTATGGTGTTGACATGGAGTCCATTGCCTGGACTTGTTATGTGTCATTATGTTCAGCTGTGTCTCGTTACCTTTACAAACCCTGTGTTTTCAGGCATTCTTTGCAAAGTCTTGCTAATGTCACAATGCATTTCTTGGCTAAATCCCCTCACATCTTGAAAATAAATGAAAGGTAACAACAATGTTCAAACTCTCAACTCAAGGTTATGGAAGCTTGTTTCCGCCACAGAATAAAAAAAAATAGAAAAGGTAATTGTGACTTTTTATCTCACAATTCTGACTTTTTTTAACAGAATTGAGAGATATAATGTCAGAATTGCAAGAAAAAGTCAGAAGTGCGAGTTTATATCACAGAATTCTGACTTTATATCTCGCAATTATCACTTTATAACTCGCATTTGCGTGTTTATATCTCACAATTCTGAGAAAAAAGATGTAAAACACAATTGTGAGCTAAAAAGTCACAGTTATCTTTTAAAATGTTTTGGTAAGGCTTTAGATTACAGCTCGGAAAGTACTGCGTAAGTAAAGCGTATTTACGGCGTAACTTTCGGTAATTATAGTGTAACTATAAAGTATGTATGTGTAGGTATAAGGGAACAATATGTAATATTTGGGGAATAAAGGAGTAACTATCAGGAAAATTAACAAATTATTTATACTATAATTATTTTTTAATTAAGGGGTAATTATCCGTGTAATTACAGGGTAAGTATGAATCTGTGGGCTGTAAATTAAAGTGGTGTTTGTTCCCCTCTTGTTTCGTGTAGTTACAGGGTATGAATGAATCTGCGGGCTGTAAATTAGAGTGATGTTTGTTACCCTCTTCTTTCATGTAGTTACATGGTAAGTACAATAAAAACATGTACACAATCTGATATCACTCGGAAATCTTTATTTGAAAACAACAAATTTACAACACTTCTTATCCGTTTCTCTTGCTTGGCTTTATCCTCCTCTTGTTCCTCTTGTTTTTCGTTCTTGCCACAGATGAATCTTAAGAAGGAACTCCATGTCTCCAGCTATTCTGTATTATGTATTGAAAAAAAATACAGTACACCCAGAAATGCCCTCATCATTTACTTGTCTTTTACCCTCATGCCATCCGAAATGTATACGACTTTCTTTCTTCAGATGAACACAGAAAAATAAATAATCTCTGCTAATGAAAACTCATTTGGGTTCCTAAAAGTTGAAGCATCAAACAGCACATACAGCAATAACTACAGCAATCCATACAACCCCAACGGATGAATCAATGTCTTCTGAAGTGAAACAATAAGTGTAAGAAAAATACCAATATTTTTAATTTTTTAAACTGTAGACGAAAAAGAGGAGCCAAGCAAGAGAAACAAAAGAGGGACAAAACGTGCCTCTTTATGTCAGGACGTTATTATTTGAAATGAATTGTTTATTAAAAAAAATGAATAAATTAATAAGAATTTTTCAAATAAATGTTTCCCGCAGCCCACAGATTCATACTTACCCTGTAACTACATGGAATAACAAACACCACTTACCCTGTAACTACATGGACAATTACAACTTAATTAAAAAATACTTACAGTATAAATAATTTGCACATTTTTTCCCTTTATTCCCCAAATATTGCACATTGTTCCCTTATACCTACACATACTTTCTTTATAGTTACACTATAATTACTGAAAGTTATGCTGTAAATTAGTTTTACTTACACAGTACTTTCCGGGATGTAATCTAAAGCGTTACTGTAAGGGTGGGCCGCCTACAGTGGTTCAGGCTGCAGGGTTGCCGAAAGACTAAAGAAACTTTATGAGCAAGATGGTAGAAAACTGTACATTTCTCGTCTATATCCACCCACTGTACTTATACCAACGACGGAAATAAGTGCAGTTACAATAGCTAAATATGTGGGAGAGCGTTGCTATACTGTGACTATATTGTATTGCAATAGGAAGCACTTCGAAGTCAATACCAAATCAAAACTAGTTAGCAATCATTTATAATTGAAAGAATTTAATGACAAAATCTGGTTATGGTTACACTTAAAGTAGTTACAAAATAGATGTATGAGATGATAAAAACTTATACCATTAATCGTACCCAGCATGAATAGAATGTTACCTGAGGGATAGAAAGAGAGAGAGAAGGAGAGAGAGAGCAAAAGAGACAGAGAAGAAGAGAGCAAAGAAGAGAAGAGCCAAAGAGAAGGCCCCCAAGAAGAGAAGAGCCAAAGAGAAGGCCCCCAAGAAGAGAGAGAGACAGAGAATAGAAGAAGAGAGCAGACAATCAAAGGCCCCCGAGAGCAAGTTACAACCTTCTTTTATACTTCCTTGACCATGTAACTCAAACCCTATTGTGAGTCATTCAAACTGACCAATCAGACCAAACTTCCCCCACTGTACTTAAGGGGTGACACACCTTTGGCCTACAGGCCTTCAGAATCTCTTTGTCTTTAGGAATTCCAAATGGCCCTTCTGATAAGAAAGAAGGGGGTTGAAAACAGTAAAGCAGTATGTCTTTGTTCAATTGCAAATATCAAATATCTTTGATTATTTTCAATCCTACATTACCAATGTTTTATTATGTGGTGAAAAATACAAGGTGAACAAACAAGTGTATTCTATCATAAAAAAAAGATTGTTTCAGTCACTCAGTGGTTTTTAATCATTTTAAAAAGGTGTAAGATTTTGATAATGTACTTATCAATTTTGTTGCGAATGCAAAAGACTCTGCCCACACGCTCTTCTGATCGAGTCTAGTTTGGACAGATAAATTGCTTGCTACTGGAAATCTTATCGCATTGCGTCTGGTTAGGACTCTATGTTAGGCTGTCTAAATTTGCTTTTCAAAGTTGCAATTTCTGCCAAAGGCCAACACAAGCAACAGAACTAACAAGTAGCATCATGCACTGTTTATTTCCCCTGTTTTGTCTGAATGCCAGGGTATGGCAACTGCCACTGCCATACGTAAATTCCACCCCTCTGCCTACATGGATTATGATTATGATTATGATGCGTTTGGATCTTCAACCTGTCTGTCAAAGCAGTCCGTGACAGGTGCATTAAATTGATCAAAAGTGACAGTCAAGTCGTTTATAATGTTAACTTTTTATTTATCAAAGAATCCAGATTTTTTATATATATATAATTATTTTTTATTTTGTTTTACATTTTTGACAATGTTTTCAACATTGATAATAATGATAAATGTTTCTTGAGCAGCAAATCATCATATTAGAATGATTTCTGAATGATCATGTGACACTGAAGACTGGAGTAATGATGCTCAAAATTCAGCTTTTGATCACAGGAATAAATTACATGTTAAAAAGAAAACTATTTTAATTACTAATATTTCACAATGTTACTGTTCTACTGTATTTTTGATCAAACATATGCAGCCTTAGTGAGCATAAGGTACTTCTTTTTTTTTTTAACGTAAAAAACATTTTTTACTGACCCCAAACTTACTATAGATAGCAACTATTAGCAGATAGCAGATCATTTGGTCTTTGATTAAAAAAAATTTTTTAAATCTCTGAATAATGCGACTTTTGATTGCAGACAGTATCAAATCTGAGCAGAGAGTCGGGCATTGCTAAAAACTACAGGTACATTAGGGGGGAATAGTAGAGGATAAATAAATAGGATCTTTTCTCCGGCTACAGTCAGAGACATAAAAAGAAAAAGTTCACTTAAAAATGAAGATTCTGTCATCATTTACTCATCCTGTGTCATTGCAAACCACTATGACTGACATTCATTCTTGTGTGGAGCACAAAAGAAGATGCCAGAATGACATTCATAATCACCATTTTTCCACCTTTTTTGTGAAGTGACTGGGGCTGTAATGCCGTCTCATTTTGTGTTAAACGGAAGAGTCAGTCATACAGGTTTGGAATGACACGACAGTGAGTAAATGATGATGGAATTAAAATTTTTAGGTCAGCTTTTCTTTGAAGTGATTGATATAAAATGCATTTGCCTAGTTTTTATTTATTTTGCATAATTATGAACTGTTCATTCAGGCGTATTCATTGTTTCTGTCCTCAGATGACTAGATAAGAGATAATGTGCATTTTCACAGATAAGAAAACAGCTTTGAGTCGTGATATAAAACGTATTCGAAGTCCACTTATATACACAGTGTAAAATACATTAAATATGTAATGTAAGTGCATGAAAGCAGTTTCACAAGCTTTGGTGAATTGCGACTTTGCATTTGATTTGTAAATTCAGTACAACTAGATGGCCGTGGCCTGCTGTGCTTGGCAGCACAGGAGTCTTTCCATGAAACCGGCAGTGTTTATTTGGTGTTTGTGAGTTAGTCAAGTTCAGATGCATTAGCTAACGTCCTATATACTGACATGATGCGACTAAAGCCAACTTAATAAGGCCTTGCGAATGGCTCAGACCGCCTGTTCAATCCCAAATGTCTTCGTTATTTTTTTTCAGCAGGGCTATGAAATACATATGCATATTATGATTAGTAAGTGTGAACATTCAGTTTAGCATTATGCATTTTAATGAAGTTCTACGAGGAAGACATGGCAACAAGTTTAACAGCTTCTGGCTACATAAAACGCCTCTGTATCAAAAATAGTAAAAGTGCATCTTTTTTAGGACTAATTCCATGTGAATACATATTTAAAATGTAATTTATTCATGTGATGCAGAGTTCAATTTTTAGCATCATTACTCCAGTCTTTAGTGTCACATGATCCTTCAGAAATCATTCTAATATGCTGATTTGCTGCTCAAGAAACATTTCTCATTATTATCAGTGTAGCAAATGGTTGTGTTGTTTCATAGGCCCTGTTTAAACTAGTAGAAGCAGTTTTGGTCGATCGGATCACAAGTGGATGATGCTATAAATACAGGTGTAAATGTGGTCTAAAACGTTTTGAGCTTGTCCACTTACAACCACTTCCAGAGGTAGTCAAAAACACATTCAACGGATTGCTATTGTAGTGCAAACGCTCATGTGGTCAAATGTGTACAAACAACCACAAAAGACCGCATACTCTCCGCCTACTGACATAATGTGTAAACATTATAGGAAGCCTGCTAGCCAGACGGGATTTAAACTTTGTTGGCTGGAGAACCAAGTTCGGACTAAGTGAAAACCGTAAGCACAATGTTCCCTCACCATTCCTGAGTTCTAACACAGACTCACTGCATTCGGCATGGACTTGCATCTATCAGAGCAGAAATGAAAGCTGCTGCTCTCTGTATGTTTTTCCGTTGTCTTCGTGTGCGTTCATATGTAAAGCTTATTTTGTCCATTAGATCGACAGACCTGAAAAAGCACATACATTTACCCGCCCCTCAAAGAAATCAGGACAGAAGAGGTTGAAAGTGGACAAAAGAGACGGATTAAAACACTAGGTGTAAACAAGGAGGTGTCTCCCTCGTCTACTTGTGATCCGATCGACCAAAACGCATCTTAATACCAGGAGTAAACAGGGCCATAATGTTGTGGAAACCTTGATACAATTTTTCAGGATTTTAGGATGAATAGAAAGTTTAAAAGAAAAATTTTGCAGTTTTACATTGAAATGTTTGTTATATTATAAATGTCTTTACTGTCACTTTTGATCAATTTAATGTGCCCTTGCTGAATAAAAGTATTAAAATCCTACTGACCTCAAACTTTTGAACGGTAGTGTATATGATCAAATCGAAACACTAAAAAAGCACAGTACAAAAAAAGCAAGCTGAATATTAAATTATAAAGCACAGAGTCTTATATCTATGCTAAACTCTCTTGACATTTTGTCATAGTGTTTAACCAACAAGTGGAGCGGGAACCTTCCAGGTCTGACAATTGTATTTTCCTATTGTCAAAAGCGGTTTGGCTTCACAGCGAAGTTGATGCTTCTATCCAGTTAGAGAAATCAGCGGTGTTTATTCATAGGCCGACTGCACACAATACAGCCCATGCCAAGACAACTGAAACTTTGAGTACTTGTTTTCTATAATGTTACCCTGAAGGGAAAAAAAATAAAACAAAAAGCATTATTTCTCTTGACGGAGCTTTTTGTGTCTTTTGTATGTGTTTGAGGTCAGTAAGATATTGTTTTATTACTTAAAAAGTTGTGTTTTTTGCACTACTTAAACTTACAGGAATAAATTACATTTTAAAATACAGTGGTGGCCAAAATTGATAGAACTGACACATGTGAAAACATTGATCTTTTTTGCCTCCAAAACATGATTTCATTTCATAAAGTTCATGAAACATGCAGGTGGTTGCTCTGACCATCAAATATCAGAAGAAGTGAGTCGTACTGTTTATATCCACTTTTAACTTCAATATTTGTTATGTCCACCTTTTGCTGGAATTACAGCAGCACATCTCTCTGGCATAGTGTCAATATATTTCCTCTGAGAACTATAAAACTAATGTTATCCCATGCCTTCTGCAACTGAATGTACAATAGATCTGTCCAGTTTATTTTCCAACTCGCCCCAAATGTGCTCGATGGGGTTGAGGTCCGGACTTTGAGGGGGCCAGTCCATCATTTTCAATGTTCCAGCAGATTCCTTCCGTAGCAGATAGGTAATAGGCAATAGTTAGAAGAATGTTTCGGGTCATTGTCCTCTTGGAAAATAAATCCAGACCCAATAAGACGACTCCCAGAGGCCAAGTGTTCTAATAATTTTGCCCACCATTGTATATTCAAACAGAAAACAGTAATTATATTTCACAGCATTTAATAGATCTAGGTAAGATAAATCTTACAGACAGCAAACTTTTAAACAATGTTTAATGTTAAAAAATGTTTTATTTCTCTGTATCTCCCTTTTTTGACTGAACTGCACCTTTAGAACAAAATCTGGATTATGTATTAAAATAATCACTAATTTCTCAGCAAGCAGTGCTATGAATTCTCTTGCAACCTCTAGTAGTCCAGTGCGACCTATGAGAAAACCAGGTGAGAACTGGGTAATGGTGGATGTTTAGCTAGAGCTCAGCTGGTGGTTTGTTGATTCAGTTAACTACTGTGACTCTCCCAGACTCCCTACTGAGTCTGTCCAATTAGTCAAGACTGTGATTATGTTAATTGGCTGTTTCTAGTAAGGCCTGGCACTCGTGACTGTGGGGCATCGCATTAATGATGGTGATTCATCACCCTTTTTACATCCCCCTATCTAAAAGAAAAATGGGACTGACAACCGCCTGTCACTTGTCTTTATATTTTGTGTAATTTTTGTCTACATCCAGTGGATTCTATCAAGTTAACTCTTTATTACATTATTTACATGCCCATCTATTCACTGAGAGTGGTGATATGATTAGGTTAACAACTCCTGTTCCCTACAGACCATTCAAAATGTTAGAAATGGCATTTTGCATGAAAAATATGTATGCTTTTTATTTAATTTTATTATTTTATATTTTTTATTATTAGATTATCATGAATATATTCTTTTTAATGTATTAAAGTACTGTAATACAAAGATTTTTTTATTTAAATTTAATTTAAATGTTAATTTAAACATTATTTTACAATAATGAGTTTTTTTTCTTTCCTAATAGTAATTAAAATAATGGGAGAATGCAAAAAGTAATAATCATCCCAAAAAATAGACTGTTGCAAAATATGCATTTTTTTTTCTCTTTGTGGCTTTCTTTTTTTAAGCAGTGCATTTGTGCGAGTTCACTTTCTCCCTGTAATTTATTCTGTAATATGTGGGATGTGTTTGGCAAATTAAGCTGGTCTCACTGATGTGAAATGACTGATTACCGTCTGATTCATGGCTTTTGAGCAGGAAAATCACAGATGAGGGAGGCTTCTCAGCTTCAGGATCCCGTACCGAGCTTCCATTACCAATGTGATAGTCAATTCATCCAACCGCAAAAGGAATTAAACGTTTTTGTATGCGTGACTTAACATGATTGCTCCTGTAATCTGTATTAACTCGTCATCTGCCTTGTAACTTTATTTACATGAAAGTAAAGCTGAGTGTTCATTATGTAAACTATGACGTTGGCAGAGTCTAGAAGTATGTAAGACTCTTGATATCCCTGGTCGGAAGAAAATACAACCCACTTTTTCAAATGCTGTTGGTATTTTTCCCATTTTTAGGCATTTAAAAATGAACAGCTCCTATATTAGGCTACTACATTGCATGCACAGCAAAAAAAGTATTTGATAATACTACAAAGAAGGACACAAAAGACTGCGTACTCAACATTTTTATGAAAGAACTATTAATCCCATGAAACATTGCAAATGGCATAATCAAATCAAAAATGACTGTACTAAATAAAACCATTGATTATTAAGCATAAAATATAGTACAATAAATTGCAAAAAATTCTAACATTTATTTACACATATAGAGTGTACAGTTTAGTGTAATTGTTCGCTGTGAATTCAAAAATGTATATTATTTTGTAATATGTGTTATTTTTGTATGCATTTGTGTTATTTAATAACTTGTATTATTATGATTTTTACGAAAGGGTAAAGCAAAGAATATTTCCTCCTTTAAATATGTATAACCATGTTTTTAAAATCTAGAGAAAGTTTTGTAACGTTGATTCTGCATTCTGTCAGTCCAGATGCGACCAGCGAATTGAAGAATGAAGACGTGTCCTGCTGACAAGGCAGCCTTCATTTTCTGCTGAGTTGAAACTCTGACGTCTGGTAGCTTTCCAAGCAAATCTGTCTTTGTTCATGCTAATTTGTAAACAGCAATTCTGACTTCTAACAAATTGTTAAGGATTAGCCAATTGTGCCAAACCTTCAAGCCTTGCCGCTGCAAATGTTCCACCAATCTACGGATTATCAATCAAGTGTGTACTCTAAATATACTGTCCCTGATGTAGAGTATGTATTCTGCATCACACTAGGGTTAAGTAGTTAAACAGCCGTTCATCTCTCTTCATTTCTGCCATGGCTGTAATTTTGGGTATGGACAGTAGGGATGTACCAGTCACAGTTAACGCAGTTTAAGTATTGAACTAAAGTAGTACAACTGAATTCTTTAATTGAGCTATTGAAATACTGAGATTATTTTCTTAATTTACGGTGGCCCAGTAGTGCACAACACATAGAAATTTAAAAAGCAAACATAAATTCACAACACAACAAAATCAAGCCACAACACAACGGAAATGCTCCCGACCACTAGGGGGCACTCGGAGCGCGGTAAAGTTAGTTTTCCTTGCCACTGTTCTATAGATTCGGCAGTCTTACAAAGATATAAACACTACGATCAGTTTAAGTGTATGTAACCATTGTATATCGACATTAAATATTAATTCAAAATCACCTAAATGCATTATAGCTTAGCGGGTTGAAGCATTCTCGAGTATAAATATGCAGCTATAATGCATGTAGATGATTTCGAATTAATATTTCATGTCGATATACAATGGTTACATACTGTTAAAATTAATTGATACCTTTGTAAGACTGCCGAATCTATAGAACAGTGTCAAGGAAAACTAACTTTACCGCGCTCCGAGAGCCCCTAGTGGTCGGGAGCATTTTCATTTCAGTATTGATTTACTGTTTGTGTGTTGTACTGTATGGGCTTTCTGCTGCTTGCAAACAGACTCTTTTGAGGAGACAGTGGATTGCCATTCATTTACCGCCCTGATTATCCAAAACATCCCTGTAAGAAATGCACATACTTCAGAAGCAATTCAGGCTTGTTTTCAGATAATGTATATTTAATTAAGTTTATTTTACCCCATTGGCAGTTGTTTTTCTTTGTTGAGGTCCCCATGAGGAAACAAGCTTATAAATCATACAGAATGAGTTTATTGAAAATTTAAAAATGCAGAAAGTTTTGTGTGATGGGTAGGTTTTGGGGTAGAGTTAGTGTAACCGGATAGAATATACAATTTGTGCAGTATAAAAACCATTACGTCTAAGAAGAGTCCCCACAAAGATAGAGAACCAGATCCCATACATACTGTTACACATGAACACGTGTCTTTCTCAACTGTTTACATTTTACTGAAGACATAACCTACTATGTTTGCTAGGATAGGGGAGAGCAGGGCACAACCTAACACGGGGTTAGTTGTAACACACATGGTTTAACACTTTCCACACATGCCAGGATGACGAAACTTAGTGTATTTACTAGTTGCCATATCAACATTATTTAGAGAAAAATAATTAAAAAATCTTTATCTTTATTTAAGATATCACTGAACATTTATTTATAGCAAATAATGTTATAAAAGTAAATTTCTTACTTTCTGCTTTTTGTGTTTATTTAAAATAAGACAAATCTGATATGATTGTGATCTTATATCTGTTGAGATAGTTCTTTAATGCTGATCTAACCCGCAGAATACACGAGCCGGGGTTAAATCCCAGTTGTGCAGGTGGGGCAACTATGATATTATATTATATACTTTTATGAATTCTTTCTATGCATTTTATGAAAGTTTTGAACTATGCTGTATAGCTGTATTGCAGTGTGTTTGTTGTTTTTTTATATTTTTAATGATTAAAAAATGCCATTAATTTATTTTAAAAAGTTAATAATTGTATTTTATTGACAAAATATTTTAGTTTTTTTTTATTATATGAGGTAACATCTTAAGCTGTCATTTGGTCATGCTACAGTGTACCCCACCTATAGGGCATGTTGTCACATTTCACTTCCATTCTTTCGGGGGAAAACAAGAAAAAAGTATACACTGTATTAATGAAACAAAACCACATAATTGTACTAGACATGTGGGAAATTAATGTGGGGAAAAAATAAATACTCTGAACCCCAAGTGGATTTACACAAACTGAGAAAGTCAAAAAGCGTTAGGTTGTGCCCCGCTCTCCCCTACTCGCCAAGACGGGCATGTTGACATAATTTGTGTGTGAATTTGTCCGTTCAAGCGCAAGATGTGAAAGAGAACTCAATATTTGCGCCATGTGCGCACGCTTCAGATGAGTGCACACACACAAACAAATCTTCTCTCAGCATGCGCAAGTTCTCTTTCACGTCTTGCTCTTGAATGTTTGCAAGGCTTAAATGAGTTTAGTTTAAACACAAATAGCAACAAGCAGATCACACTCGCATACAAGAGTGCCTGTTTTTTCCACGCTTTTTGATCATCGCTGTTGTAATGTATTGGGAAGCCAGAATGTGTATCCATCGACATAAACATACATTAGCCTAACTCTATCTGTCTGTTTTATGCATTATTTTCAATAAACCATATTATAGATGCGTCATCAGATTTGAGATGAACCGCGGTGCAAGTGTGTACCGAACCATGGGTGGAGAACCGTACGGTTCGATTTTTTACATCCCTAGTGTGTACCTACTTAACCAAATTTGTACCCAGAGACACAGAGCCGCTTTATACTAGAAAAAAAGTTGTAATTTTAATTGAGAGCGATTTGATTAATTTTTTTTTTTTAAAAATTAATTTTAATTATGCAATGCCGGTTCAGATACAATATTTTTTACAGTAGTCACCGTGTCAGATTATGCAATTTTGACTCCTATTCTTGTGCCGTGGACAAGAAACATTTCAGACTACACGCTGCTTCCCGACCAATCGTTGCTTGCCGTCTTTAACGACGTGCGTGATATCATAGAGAAGGGTGAACTAGCGACTGACTTCTGGGCTGTGTTCCAGTTTGGTTTTTTATGCCCTTCCCTCGCTAAATTCCCTTAGTCTCATTGACTCGGATGTGCATCATTGCTTACATTGCAGGAGTACCCACTACTGGCGGAACCCTTGCAATGGGCTGAATCAGAACGTCCTAAGCCCTTGATCACTTGGAATCCACTATGGAGTTGATTTATTATTTACTTTTTTTCCCTTACGAATTTGTTTAATACAGCATTCTATATCTATATAGGTGTGTTTGTTTTAAATAAATACATTTTCCACTTCACAAAGTGTAAGGCACTTCAAAATGGCGGCCGGGATCCCCCCGAGGGGAAGTTCTTAGGGAAGTTCACAAGTGTATGTCTAAAAGCGAAGTGGAATGCAGCCCTGGAGACAAGAGCGTAAACAAACTATCAAAGGGGTGTGTTAGCTTAATGCTAATTCCAGTTGTAACTTATGGTGAACTCAAAAACAAAGGAGAGCTGAATCCAAATGCAGTGAGTTTTATTGACAAAAATAGATATAAACAAATCAAAAGACCAGAGAACCAGGAACAGAATGAGTGCACCAAATATAACATCCATGTAGGAACAAGACTTGACAAAGTACACAAGAAACACTTGGGTATAATATAAATACACAAAGGCTAACAGACTAACAAGAGGATGAAGAGGGACAGGTGTAGGTGATTAGTAGTCATGGAAACAAATGAGGGTAACTATGGAAACAAACAAGGTACAAAGCAAACAGGAACTAAACATAGGAAGTGAACACAGAAACAATAACAACAGAAACACTTCAACATAAAAGTCCTTTACACAATAAGGGACCACAAGACTGGCATTGACACACCAGTACTCACCGGGTTGCTGAAGCTCCTTTGCTTTTGTTCGTCAGCATTTATCTTATTTTTATGATGCAAGTACATAGTAGTTAAAGACACCTAATATAAAGTGTGCCCAACATTTTTTTGAACAGTAGTGTACATACAGTACAGTATATATTCTGAACTAGTAATGTTAGTTTGTGCTGTTTCTAAGTTCAATATTAAATAACTAGCGGATAAAAGACTGACAATGTTTTCAGGATAAACCCATGTGGTAAATATGGTAATATTATTAAATATGGTAATAATATAAGTTAAGTAGTTGACTCTGAACCGTTGAATTATTGAAAATTAATGCTCAGCTGTAGCCACGAAGGGGAGCATATTGCACTAATATTCAATAATGCATTGCATATTCATAACCATCATCAATTATTCCTTGCCTACATCAATACATACGTCAGATGTGCAAACTGTGCAATACTATGATAAAAAATAAAGTTTGTCCCACCAAAGGTGGTAAACGTCCTCCGAGGCTGGAGGTTTGTTTACAAGCATTTGTTTACAAATTGTTTTTGCAGAGTTGTCTGAATGACAAATGGACTGGTGGTAGGTAAACAACAGATTGCATGCTTGTTATGGCCGATACCACTTTGACAGGAATAGAGGTTGCTTACTCGGATCGGTTCATCTGCGTGTGTGCGTGAGTCCCCGTGCGCGTGTCAAAGTCATTAACATGGCACATGTCATGACAGATCCTGCAGAGGGTTATTTAGAAGAGCACAGTGTGTCCTTGTGTCACCGATGCGGACTATTTTTCTTATCACACTTTTTTTTTTCATACACAAGCCCTACGTAATTATACGTAGAACGAACAATGATAAGGTGTGAAGAATTGCTATGGAAAGATACATACCTATACATAGTTGTGTGAGGGTCTTTTATCTAACCATGCCATTTTATTTTTTGCTGATCTTTGCATTGGACAATATTGTAATATAATACAATACTTTGTATTATAAAACTGCTAAAATAAAGAAAGATGAGCTGTGTTCCAAAAACTACATAGGCAGCATTTTAGGTGTACTCCTAAGGCAAAGGTTTCAATATGCCAGATTAAGAAATAAATATTACAGTTTTATGAATGCAAATGTATTAGCTATATATTAAATATTCCAAATGTACTTAATTTTCAGTATTGAAAAAATTAGTTCAATAAAATAATGTAATGTATTACTGTTGTGTTGTTAACTCAACATTACAGTGTCAAACTCTATTGGAGTTAATTGAAAGTTGTAGCTTTGCAAATTGGTTACTTTTGATGTTGCTTTTCAGTTAGAATAATACTACAGATTCTCATAAGGAAACAATACTCTAATGAGGTTTTCCCGTGCACCACCAAAATGTCCCTCAGTGGTTGTTTTAATTTCAATTAGGATGATTTTATAAAGCCTTGGTTATCTTTAAGAAGAGAGAAACCTCTTGAGAAGCAAAAAATTGTGTAACAACATAATGAGACTTGTTTTCAGGAAATATAGTCTGAATTAAGTTGATTTTCTTTTAAGTTGGCAAGTTATTTCTTTAAGAACTAAATTTAGTTGGATTTTTGTTTGAAATTATGTGTGCTGGAGAGGATTTTTGCATGATTTGGTTGAACTGTTGAGAAATGTAATTTACGTTAAGTATCAGATAAAACAAATTATGTCAATGTATATGCCTCTCCAGCTGTACTATTAATACTATTGTCTTTATATAGATTATATTTAACCTTAACAAAATGTTCAATATACACTGTCGTTTGGTGTGGTCTTGTTTTATAGTAAATCATTTATTTTGGTTGTTCTGGAATTTTTTTTTTAAACGTTGCAACCTAATTGCCATTAGAATACAGTGCTAATTAAGCAACATTTACAGCAAATATAGCCAGATTAATTTTTTAGGGTCCTTCATTTGATGACATCTCAGAATAACCAAGCCTTTACAGAATCTTGTTAGGTGAAGCATCCCTAGAGCAGCGTTTCTGTTGTAAGACTGAGGTGTAATAGATCAATAAAATCAGTCTGTTGTCATCGCTAAAAGGCCTTGCTTCAGTGATTCTCCCCTGCATTTGCTAGTGAAATGCAAGCTTATCTCTCTCCATTTTTACATTTATCAGTGAAATGCACAAATGTAAAGGTCCCAGAGGACTCCTGGACTGGACCTCAAGCAGTCTTCATGTAAACACATCAACACTTCAACAGTCTAATGCATTGCAGCTGTAGAAAGGAGAAAAGATTAGGATCAATAGGCGACTCCGTGCGTGTGTGTGTGTGTGTGTGTACGTGCACGAGTGTGTCTTCTAACCTGTTTTTCCTGAGCGATGTGAATCTTTCTCCTCGGTGACTGATGGCATCGATTGCCTATGAGATTAACCCACCTGGAAGTAAAGGGTGAAATTACTCTCTCACCAGTGTCAAGGCAAGAGCTGGTGGAAATAATAACCCAAGCTTGATTCCAAGATCGTATTTATTCTTTCTTTGTTTATCAAGATTCTGATTTACTGGGCTCTTTCTTAACTAACATAACCTAAAGGAATGTTCCGGGTTCAATACAAATTAAGCTCTGTAAACCGGATTTGTGGCATAATGTCCCCAACTGAAAATAATTTGTTTGTTAATATTATATTTTTAATTACATTTTCATTCTGTTTTATAATTATTTAAAATAAGTAAACAAAATAAGTAAACTCTCTCTCTCTCTCTCTCTCTCTATATATATATATATATATATATATATACTGTATATATATATTAATAATATTGGGACACCAACAGGGAATTTAATGGCATTGCATTCTAAATTCATAGTCATCTATATGGAGTTGGTCCCCCCTTTGCAGCTATAACAGTCTCCACTCTTCTGGGAAAGCTTTCCACAAGATTTTGGAGTCTTTTTTGTGGGACTTCTTGCCAATTTTCATCCAGTAGAGCATTTGGAGGCCAGGCACTGATGTTGGACAAGAAGGCCTGGCTTGCAATCTTTCAGTTCATCCCAAAGGTGTTGGATGGGGTTGAGGTCAGGGCTCTGGGCGGTCTAGTGAATTTTATCCACACCAAACTCATCCAAACATGCTTTATGGACATAGCTTGGAGTACAGTCATGCTTAAATAGAAAAGGTCCTTCCCCAAACCGTTCCCACAAAGTTGGAAGCATAGTGTGGCAAGCAGTGCGGGCCCGAGAGCCGTGGGAACGGAGTGAGGTCAGTGGCTCAAGTGTTAATGAGGTTGTGAGTCCCACTGAGGAACTCCGGAAGGGTAAAAGGAGGAGTGACGACAGTGGAAGACGAGAGAGGACCAGGCCAGGGACTTTATGTTGTTGTTTAGTTTGCCGCTTTACTTTCATTCTGTTGTCTATTTTATTATTATTAAAGTTACGTTGAACGTTTGCTAGTTCTCATCTCCTTCTTCCCTGCACCTTTGACCTTGTTACACAAAGCATTGTTCAAAATGTCCTGGTATACTGAAGCATTAAGATTCCCTTCATTGGAAGTAAGGGGCCTAATCCAACCCCTTAAAAACAGCCCCACACCAAACTTTACAGTTGGCACAATGCAGTGAGGCAGGTAACGCTCTCCTGGTATCCGTCCATCCCAGACTCGTCCATCAGACTGCCAAACAGAGCAGTGTGATTCATCACTCCAATGTATACGTTTCCACTGCTCCAGTCCGGTGGTGGCGTGCTTTACACCACTCCATCCGACGCTTGGCATTGGTGATGTAATGCTTGCATGCAGCTGCTTGGCCATGGAAACCCATTCCATGAAGCTCCCGTCGCACAGTTTTTGTGCTGATATTAATACCAGTGAAAGTTTTAAAATGGCAGAGTGCTGGCGACTTTTACGTGCCTCAGCACTAGGTTCTCTGACTTTACATGATGTTTTACTAACAAAGTTTGCGAGGAGCACGTTCAAATTATCTTCCCAATCAGTATGATAGGATGCCTATATGTATATATATATACAGCTGACCGTTCCTCAACAGTCTTTTCTGCATCCCTCTGCCACCCAGACTCCTCACTCTCTGCTAGTTCCTATCCCAGCCAGGGATACGGGGGAGTTTGGGCCAAATTTCGAGCTCAGAGCCCTTCCCCGGACAGTACACCATGCATACTTTTTTTACTCTAATTATTTGTAAGTGTGAACTTGTGAAGTGGTCTTCCGCTTTATTGCTGAGATGCTGCTGTCCCTTCACGTTTCCACTTCCCAATAATACAGTTGACTGGAATATCTATCATGGATGAAATTTCACAAACTGATTTATTGCAAAGGCATCCTATAACAGTCCCATGCCTGGATTCATTGAGCTTTTCAGAACGACCCTTTTAATGCAGACTGCATGGCTAGGTGCTTGATTGTATACAACTGTGGCCAGGGGTCTGATTGAAACACCCACATTCAATAATTTTTGTTCTACAGGAGTATAAATATGAGGAAACACCAAATTCCCTTAATCATTCATCACAATGAGTAAACCCAAATCATATAGTTCTGATGTGCAGCAAAAGATTGTTGAGCTTCACAAAATAGCTAAATCATTGAAAATCCCCCCCAAAAAAATAGCTTTTTTGGAGCAAACCCACCAGATGGGTTTGGTGCAAACAGGGATAAAAAAATAAAAAAACACCATGCCCACGGTTAAATATACTGCTAGATCTGTGACATTTTTGGCCTATTTAATTATATTTTGCTAGAGGTCCTGGACATCTTGTTCAGATACATGGTATCATGGATTCTAGTAAAAACCAGCAGATAAAAAATCAAAACCTGACGGCCTCTGCTAGAAATCTTATAATGGGCCATGGTTGGATCTTCCATCAGGACAATGTTCCAAAGCAACACAAAAATGGGTCAATGAGCACAAAATGAAGCTTCTGCCATGGCTGTCCCAGTCCCCTGACCTGAACCCTGTAGAAAATGAGTGGGCTGAACTGAAGAGAAGAGCTGGGAATCTGCAGGATCTGGAGAGATTCTGTATGGAGGAATGGTCTCTGATCTCTGGTCAGTTGTTCTCCAAACTCATCAGGCATTATAGGAGAAGACTCAGAGTTATCTTGGCAAAGGGAGGTTGAAAAAGTATTGAATAAAAGGGTGCTAATAATTATGTCCAATGTGTTTTGGAGAAAAGCATTTATTTCATAAAGAGATTTCCCCCACATTTTCAATTACTTTAATGAAAGGTTAGTTTTTTGTGAATTTTTGAATGAAAGATAAACAATGCAGATTTATTTTTACAGGCTTATTTGTTCATATTTACCAAAAGTGCCAATAATTCTGTCCACAAAAAATACTTTTAATATAGAAAATACTTTAAATTATTATTTAAAAAAAAAAAATATATATATATATACATATATTTTTATTTTTATTTTTTTTTTTTTTTTTTAGTGGTAATATTATGCCACAAATGCTATTGATAGAGAACAGCCTGAAACATTTCTGTAAGGAAATAATTCACTTAATGACTTTAATAATAGTGTAACAGAAGAGAAATACATTTTATCAAAAGAGTAACTTTGAGACCTTGAGATCATATCTCAGCGATATCTACAGAAAGTCAGTGCTCCTTGACTCAAAAGAGATTATTTGTGATAGAGCAACAGTGTCTGATGGTATAATCAGTGAATCACTCTGACAAGTGAAAATGAAAGGGTTGGAGCTGAACTCCAGGCTGGGATAGAGAACGACTTCCTTGAGGGCATTTCATTTCACAAGCACAATGTGTGATTGGATTGCTGCAAAGATCTTGACTGAGGCTGCTGTAATGCATGCAAAGTAATAGACTTCTTTGCTTAATATTAAAAGAAAGTGAAATTAGCCAATGTCCCTACCAAGGTTACTTTTTGGTGCTTTCTGAAGCAAGCACCAAAATACAGACATGAATGATACATCAAATTGTGTGCCTTTTCTGCCATTCAAAAGCTTGGGGTTGGCAGGATTTAAAAAAAAAAAAAATCTTCTCTAATGCTTACCAAAGCTGCATATATTTGATTAAAATACTGTAATACAAACATAAATACTGTGAAATATTATTATAATTTAAAATAACTGTTTTTTATTTGAATATATTTTAAAATGTAATTTATACTTGTGATGCAAAGCTGAATTTTCAGCATTACTTCAGTCTTCAGTCTAAATTTTAATTATTTTATTTTATTTCATAGGAAATTTAGGGTTTTTTTTTTGGTGAAAGCTAATGTGAAGGTAAAGTCAATGTTCTCTGAACACTCTCTTTTTCCTCACTTTGGTGAGGGTGCCGTTTATTGTCCCTGTCTACACTTATACATAATTACTGAACTGATTATCTTTATTAGAAACATGCACACCGAGACCCTGCGGCGTTTGTCTGTAATCACTGTCTCTCTCTCCACTGGTGGCAGGCTCGGGTAACTCCACTGCTTAAAAAACCCACACTCAATACATCACTTGTAGATAACTACAGACCTGTTTCTCTCCTACCATACATAGCGAAAACACTTGAACGAGTGGTTTTCAACCAGGTTTCATCTTTCCTCTTACAGTTTAATCAGCTGGACGTAAACCAATCAGGTTTCAAAAAGGGCCACTCAACAGAGACTGCATTACTGTCGGTCACTGAAGCCCTGCGGATTGCAAAAGCTTCTTCCAAATCATCAGTCCTCATCCTCCTCGATCTATCTGCTGCGTTTGACACTGTGAATCATCAGATTCTTCTATCCACCCTCTCATCACTGGGCATCACAGGGATTCCACTCCACTGGTTTGAGTCCTATCTCACAGGTAGGTCCTTCAAGGTTGCCTGGAGAGGGGAGGTATCCAAAGCACATCAACTAACCACGGGGGTTCCTCAGGGCTCAGTGCTTGGACCTCTCCTCTTCTCCATTTACACTACATCACTGGGACCCATCATACAGGCACATGGCTTCTCATACCATTGCTATGCTGATGACATACAGCTCTACCTCTCATTTCAACCAGATGATCCCACAGTAGCTGCACGAATCTCACGCTGTCTAGCAGACATCTCGTCATGGATGAAACAACATCACCTGCAAACCTGGCAAAGACTGAGCTTCTCGTCTTCCCTGCTAACCCAACTCTACAACACAATTTCACCATCGAGCTAGGTTCATCTTTGATTACCCCTTCAGAGTCGGTCAGAAATTTCGGAGTAATCTTTGATGACCAGCTGTCCTTCAAAGACCACATTTCAAAGATAGCTCGGTGATGCAGGTTTGCGCTGCACAACATCAGAAAGATCAGACCGTTCCTTACAGAGCATGCAACACAGCTTCTTGTCCAAGCCCTGGTCATTTCTAGGCTTGACTACTGCAATGCGCTTCTGGCTGGACTTCCATCGTGTGCAATCAAAACACTTCAAATGATTCAGAACGCAGCGGCACGTCTTGTCTTCAATGAGCCCAAAAGGGCCCATGTCACACCTCTCTTCATCTCTCTGCACTGGCTACCACTCGCTGCCCGCATTAAGTTCAAGGCTTTGACGCTTGCTTATGGATCCACCACAAGCTCAGCACCCGCATACTTCCACTCGATCCTACGAGTCTACACCCCTACCAGAAGCCTCCTCTCAGCTAAAGAGCGGCGGCTGGTGTTACCATCCCAGAGAAGCATGAAATCCCTCTCCAGAACTTTTTCATTCACTGTTCCTGGCTGGTGGAACGATCTTCCCACCTCCATCCGGACGGCAGAATCACTAACATCATTCAAAAAACAGCTAAAAACCCATCTCTTCCGCGGGCACTTAATCTCATCATAAAAAAAATAAATAAATAAATAAATAATCTTTCTCTACACCCTCCCTATTCTAGCTTAGGCTACTCTGAGCAATGCCCGAAACGTAGTATTTAAGGCACTTTTTGTGTTTCTACGCCTCTTCATAACGGATTGCTTCCTGTACTCCTCAGTTGTAAGTCGCTTTGGATAAAAGCATCTGCTAAATGCATAAATGTAAATGTAAATTAGTCCTGGCTTTAGCATGTGCAAGCCGACCATTTTCTTAAACACTCATATCTCATATGATCACGCATAATCTTAACAATTGGATTTCATCAGTGCATCATCTTGACTGTGCAATTAAGTCCCGTCATCAGAGGTGAGAGCAAGTTATGAAGTAATAGGCAGATTAAATGACATCTCGTTCATCTTGTTCTACTCTAATATGGATCTGTGCCGACTTCAAGGAGGGTGAGACTGTCTGACTACAAAGTATGAAAGGGTTTATTATGATTTTATTTAATCAGTTTGGTAAATCATCCTACTTAAGCTCTACATGCTGTCATCAACAATAAACTGTCATGCACAAACACGGTTTAAGGCCTTTTGAAAGTGTCACTATTTTTCTTGTGGATTTTCAATCACAGTAGAAGACATGTTATGCTATAACTTATGAAAGTATCCTTTTTTATAATTTTTGATGGCTTTGTCATGGAAAATGGGTTTTAAAAGGAAAGTACAGTTTTCTTTGGCAATCTTCTAGAAGTTGTAGATAGCAAATTTTGTGCCATTGTCTTTGCAAGAAAACGATTAAGTATGGAAGACCATTTTACAAGCTGGTTTTCATTTTTCTAAGGTGCCAAACATGATGTTGAAGTCCCATAAATGACTTGGAGAGTTCATAAAAGGTAGAGTATTTTTTTATTAACTGTTATTTACATATATACAAGAAAAAAAAATCCAAGAAAAACCTGCACAGAGAATGAGGGTCGCCATCAAGTGAAGGAACATTAGGTGAAGGCCTCTTGAAAACAGTCATGTGTATTATCTAGTGGAATGTACTGTGTGCGTCTATTCAAATAGTACTAAAAGAGGTCTCTGTGCTCTTTCATACAAGCAGTGAAATATATTCATCATTTCCCAATAGGAAAGAAACAAGAAAGCAATGAATAATTTCTCGGCACGACCTTGAAACGTGCAAGAGCGTATGTTGGCGGAACCGACCACGGTAGAGCAAACGCAGAGGAACTCAACCAGGTGCTTGCAAAGGAGTAGGGGTTGCTCACCCTTGTGATGCCCTCTTCTCCTTTTTGCCCTCTTCTTTTGCTTTTATTTCTTTATTTTTTATTTCCCTGGCAGGAGCCGGTATCCGCTCGAGACCTGAGTCTAGCCAGTGCACTTGAATTCATTATGTGTTCGCCACATGTGTAGTAGTTTTCAGGATTTATCCTTAGCCATGTCAGTCAAGTATTGACCTTCTGCATCCAGTCCACCTTTGGGATCGACTGTGATACAAATGTTAGGATGAAGTGCTACCAGAGGAGTCCATTGCTCTACATTGGACACATAAATAAAAAATGCAACCCAGAGGTCATCGCGGGTGTTTGCTTTTATGGCTGCACACTAAAATTGTTTTTGCATTATGTGATGCAATTTCTCATCATGCTTTTACTGTGAAGTCATGAACAAGAACTAAAACACATAATTTTTTTACTGTAGTGCAAAAATTATGCCTGAAAGATTTATGTATTTGTTTGTCTGTTTATTGGTTTGTGTGTTTGTTTGTTTATTATTATTATTATTTGTAGACTTCAAAACAGAGATTGAATTTAAGTGAAATGTTGTTTATCCACCTTTTGACAAACTAAGTATTATATGAGATGTTTTATTTTATATGCATGTTATCAGGTTTACTATTACTAACTATTTATTTATTTGTTTGTTTGTTTGCATGTTAATGCAAACCTGTTATTAAGATTTGGGATTATAATGTTGTTTTGCATATTAAAAATATTTCCAGCAATAAAGATCAAAATCAATAGACAAAATGTGTAAAATTCATTAGGTTTTCATATTCACCATACTCATTTATAGCTAGTTTTTACTTTTTTTAAAATGTCAAATATGTAATTCCCATAAATTTAAATTCCCATTTTAATTTATATTAATAATAATAATAATAATAATAATAATAATAATAATTTTATTTTATAATTTTCTTTATTTTATTTTTATATTTTTTAATAATATTTTTTTTTATTTATTTATTGTTTTTATTTGCTGAATGCAGTACACACTAAAATTTTGTAAAGCCTTAGTTATCCCGAGCTGTATATTTTTACATTGTCGGTTTGTTTGTTTTTATTCAGAAAACATTTTGTTGTAAATATTAAATTAATGTTACTGTACAGCATTGTATTGAATGTGTTTTCTTAATGCAACACACACATTAACACACACATTATGTTACTGTTACATTCAAGTACACATACATCAAAAAAAGATTGTATTCATACAGCACTGAAATATATTTCTCCATATTATTGTTCTAGCTATTCCCATATTCTGCATCATTCAAATATGTGATAACATTCAACGATAAACAGGGCTTTATGTAATTCTCAGAAGTGAGATTAAAACAGCCATAAAAAGGTGCTTTAGTTGCACAGTGTGTGGATGAATAACTATACATGTTATGACACTGAGCTGAATCAATAATTTACAAGAGCAATATGCCCATTAATTACAATGGAGAAGCAATGAAGTGTTGAAGAAGCTGTGAAAGAAAAAAGCAAATAAACTGAATAATTGAACATAAACCTTATTCAGATGGGACTAGTTATTCCTAAAGAAGTTAGTTAAATTATGTTTTCAGGGGCATACTTTGGGATCTTATTATCGTTCGAATTAGGTGAGTTTGTTTATGTGTTCCTACTGGCTATAATAATATATTATTATAATAATTATATATATATATATATATATATATATATATATACAGCTGATTCAAATTTGTTTCATGATTGACAAATTATTGAACTGACATGAGTTGAATAATGACATGTCTTAGAGCTGCTTATAGTTGAATTGAACTTGTTTCATAATTTGTGAACTTTACACTGTTATTGAACTGAATCAACACTGAATGGACCTGAGCTGAATAATGATGCTATTGTTTTTTTAGAGCTGCTAAAAGACATTTTTGAATTTGTCTCATATTTGATTCAGTTTTACATCGATTCAGTTATTTCCTGTTTATTACTGTGAAGCTGCTTTAAAACAATCTGTATTGTATAAAGTGCTATATAAATAAATGGGACTGACTTGACTTAAAGGTATCCTAGAAACCTATCTGTGATTGCAGCATACTATTTTAGTTTTACAGTGATACTCTTCTAAAGTCTTTAAGGGTGTCTTCACACTTGACAGGTTTGGTTTGATTAACTAATCTTGAAAAGTGTTGATTATAGCATTATATTTAGATCTATGGCATTATATTCAGATCGTGGCATGAAAGGTTGCAGTGATGAGCATTGTAGCCGATCACAGACATGTTGAGCGCATGAATGCAGTGCAAATCACCATTGCAACTCGATTTCTGCACACTTACGAATGCTTTCATAATAACTAACAGTGCAAACACAATGCAAACAAGAGATTTATTGATTATTACAGGAGTTTGGAGTCCAGAACTCAGTCACTGATAACTCACGCTGTTTGAATGACAGCTCCAGCGATTGATCGCTTTCTAAATATAATTTAATCACAGTTTAAATAACAGATTATTTTCATCCTACTAAAAGAAACAATGTGAAGTTGACCGTTTAGTCACTGGTTTGATTTACTGACACACAGAGCAAGAACATCTGACTGTACATGAATCATTACATATCAGAAATCACTGGTCATAGATCAGGCATTAGAATTAACACGGTGAAAACCACAATGAAAATGTACCGAATACAAATACATAATGCGTTCACATTGTTGAAAATAAATAACCACATTCCTAGCCTTTGGAAGGTAATGTTATTTGTAGTCCATCCTGTATCACTCTTCTCTCCTCGTCATCTCACTAACATGCCAATGGGCGGTGCCAAAGTTGCAATGATGAAGTAGGTGTTGATCTTCTTCTGCATCTATAGGCACATTCCCAGTCGTTGTCTGGGCTTGGTAACAAGCTGTTTTTGGACTAACAAGGAAGTTTTCACTGATATAGTTCTGAAAAATGATAGTTCCCTTTCAGTCGGTCACTCTCTACGTATGTCAGAGATGTTCCGACAAAATGGGATCACTTCTGGTGAGACCAATCTTCTTTGAGTGTAACTAAACAAGCCAATGAACATTGGTATGCGGTCTTTGCATCCCGCAACCCTGCCCGCACAGGGCATAAATATGGAAGCGCGTACCCGCATCAGATTGCATTTCACTTCGGAGCCGGTTGGTTTCATGGTGAACGTACTTATTGAGTGTATTCTTTATGAGTCTGGATTGCCTTTTGTGGAAGAGCTTGTGCTGGTGTGACAGTGCGTGCAGTGGGGTGGCAGCACGGATAGAGCGCCCAGTGTGTGTGAGCGTTCTGAGACGCGACAAAGGCTGTTTTAACAGCTGGTATCGGGTTCCTCCCCAGTGTGCTTCAGCACATATATGGCGAAGGGCGCGTACTGGACAGAGCTTCTCGGCGAGAAGAGCACCAGGTGACGAAGAGGTTCCACTTCACCAAATAGGCCTGTCTCGTGGACAAGGCCCTAGCGGAAGTAATGGTAGCCACTACCGGAGGTGGTAGGGTACTCAAACCTGCCGCCATAGGGTGCCCCGTCTCTGAGAAAGGAGGTCCTTCCTTAGAGGGATCGACCAGGAGTACAAGGAGTACAAGTTCAGAGAACCAGGTCCGGCCGGCCAGTATGGGGCGACCAAAAGGACCTGCTCCTTGTTCTCCCTGATCTTGCACAGGACCTGTGCGAGAAGGCTTACTGGGGGAAATGCATACTTGCGTAGGCCCCGTGGCCAGCTGTGCGCTAGTGCATCCATGCCGAGGGTCCCCTCGGTCAGGGAATAAAACCAGCGGCATGGGGAGGCAAACAGATCTACCTGTGCTTCGCCGAACTGTTCCCAAATCAGCTGAACCATCTGGGGATGGAGTCTCCATTCCCCGGAAGTGGCTGAACCGTGAGAGCTCGTTGGCCGCACGATTCAGTTCTCCCGGGATGTGAACAGCACAAAGCGACCTCAGATGCTTCTGACTCCATAGGAGGAGATGGCGGGCAAGTTGCAACATCCGGTGGGAGCGTAGACCACCTTGTCGGTTGATGTATGCTACTGTTGCCGTGTACGTGTTTGTCCTTTAGCAGGGCTCGAAAGCGGTGCAGGGCAAGACGTACAACCAGCAACTCGAGGCAATTGACATGCCATAGGCACTGGGGTCCTTTCCAGGAGCCCGTGGCAGCATGTCCATTGCACATGGTACCCCAGCCAGTGGCAGAGGCATCTGTTGATACAACAACATGCCTGGAAATTCGTTCCAAGGGCACTCCGACCCGTAGAAAAACGGGGTGAAGTTTTGACGGCAGGCCCGAGTGACTCTCGGGACTCGATCGCGAAGCCAGTCTCATATAAAGCAATCCGAGTGCTGTGACCGCGGCTGCGGATGCTATATGCCCCAGGAGCCTCTGAAATAACTTCAGTGGAACCGCACTCTTGCCCTCGAATTGGCGAAGACAAGTCAGCAGTGAAATGTCGCGCACTCGCTCGTAAGCTGCGCGTATATGGCGACAGAGTCGATTTCCATACCGAGAAAAGAGATCCTCTGCACAGGGGAGAGTTTGCTCTTTTCCCAGTTGACCCGAAGGCCCAGGTGCCGGAGCACCAGGTCCCTGTGTTCACAAACCTGATCTCGAGAGTGAGCTAGTATCAGCCAGTCGTCGAGATAGTTCAAGATGCGAACCCCGTGTTGCCTGAGTGGCACAAGGGCTGCCTCGATGACTTTTGTGAAGACACGAGGAGACAGGGCTAACCCGAATGGGAGTACCATGTACTGGTATGCCTGCCCCTCAAAGGCAAACTGTAGAAACGGTCTGTGTCGAGGAAGAATGGAGACATGAAAGTATGCGTCCTTCAGGTCGATCGATGCAAACCAATCCGATGGACAAACGTATTCGAAACTGCTTTTGGCTGTCAGCATCTTGAATGGAAGCCTGTGAAGGGTTCGGTTCAAGACACGCAGGTCCAGGATTGGTCGTAACCCACTGCTCTTCTTGGGTACAATGTAGTAGGGGCTGTAGAAGCCGGACTTCATCTCGCCTGGAGGGACGATCTCGACCGCACCATTCGCCAGTAGGGTGTCGATCTCTACATGCATGACAGTGTCATTGCCACCCACCATGGTATAGCAGACTCCCCGTAACCGGAGAGGAGACCGTGCAAACTGAATGGCATAGCCGAGCCTGATGGTGCGAGCGAGCCAGCTGGACAGATTGGGAAGCTCTAGCCAGGCTCCCAAAAACTGAACCAGTGGGGTCATGCAAACCACAGGCGTACCCACGATGGGGCAGCGAAGCAGAATGACTGGCCGTAAACCTACAGGCTTTGGACAGGTGCTTTGGGTCACCACGCTATGTTGAAGTGCTCTGCGGACACAGTTGCATTGCAACAGAGCGCTCAGCAGGGGGAACCCCAGTGTACCTTTTCACCACGCCGCCGTCGAGAGCAGTGAAGACGGAAGTGGCTGCCGAGCAGTCGCGAAAGGTCAATGGAGACCTCCATGACTTCGACACCTCTTCATGCACTTCCGGGAAGAAGGGCACTGGGGGCTGACGGGCATTTTCAGCACGGGCCGCCCCCAGATACCAATCATCCAGCCTTGAGCACTCGGGAAACACCAGCGTCTTCATCCGGCAACGCAACGGGTTGAAGTGTGCTAGAGGGGAGTGTGGCCCACACCGTCACCCTCAGATCACCCTGACCACCAGCCAAAGTACCGCCTCTCATGGAGGAGGTAGATTTGGGTGTGGTAGAGGGGACCTCCCTCCTAGATGGAGATCATGGAGTCTCGATCGCAACACTGTGATGGTCATGTTCCCGCAGTGAGAGATGCTCGTCTTGAAGAGTAGAAAAGCTCAGGAAGGCAAGTGAACACTCAGCTCTGAAGCAGAAACATAATGCGAGATTACTGCACAGCTCCTTATATACCCACCAGGTGGGGCGGAGTTGCGCTATGAAAATTCCGCAGACCCATGGCATTCTCATGCCATTGGCTCGTTTTGTAGATCTCAAACGCGATTTGCTTCCAAGCGAAACCCCTATTCCTTCAGTAACTGACGTAACTCGTAGTGTACTGACTGAAAGGGAACTTCCACATCACCTTCCCATGGAAGGATGTGGCTTCCGCAGCGTTCCCTTTCTCCAAAGGGGCATGCTTTCCCAGCGTTTTGTTAGGGATCCCATTTCGTCGGATCATCTATGACTGAACGTCTCAGTTACGTATGGTAACCCTCATTCCCTGAAGGAGGGAACGGAGACATACGTCCCGTCACCATACCTGCTGTACCTTCGCTGTGACCGGGTCACCAACTCAGCTCCTCAGTGAAAAGCAATCTGATACGGGCACCCGCTTCTGTATTTATGCCCGCCTGTGTGGGCGGGGTTGTGGGATGCAAAGACCTCGAAGAGGATTGGTCTCACCAGAAATGATCCCATTTCGTCAGATCATCTCTGACGTACGTCTCCGTTCCCTCCTTCAGGGAACGAGAGTTACCATACGTAACCGAGACGTTTTCAGTTCAGGATATTCTTATAGTATGATGACCTCTATGTCAAAGGCTCAAAGAAAATTTGATTCCTCAGTTCATGACCCTTTTAAAACGAACCCTGGTGCGATTGCTCTGTTTGTGCGGTTCATTTGAATAAGTGTGAACGCTGCCATACGAACCCTGGTGCGCACCAAACAAGCGGACTGAGACCGCTGGAAAGATGGGTCTCAGTCCGCTTCCAAAGAAACTCTGGTGCAGTTAGAATGAAATATTAATTCAACACGGACCAAAGACATGTAATCAAATCAAAAACAGGATGTGATGTCACAAGATGCGACCCGAAAAAAAGGACAGAATGCTCAAGCATACATGGTTCTTCTCGGCATTGCCCATTACAGTTCGGTACAGGTGTCAGAACCACGGCTCCTCGCAGCAGATCTTAGAAATTCATGCCACTGTTTTGACTATTTTACACATTTTATGAGCTCTTGGTGTGAACACATCCTAAAACAATCATGTTTGTCCTAATAAAAAGAGTAATTATCACTCAAAACATAAAAAAATAAATAAAATCCTATTCAAATAGTGCTTTATTATGAGTTTAATACATGTAGCCCAATTCAGGTTCATCTTTTCCAAAAAGTTGCTGAAGTGACTGGACTTACTTGTTATCAGTGGCACTGTAAGCATCTTCTCTCCGTGGCCTTAACTTGCACCCTAAATGGCTCCGCTGCGTAGACCGCGCACGCTTCTCTGTGACCCAGACAGCTATCTATCCAGTCAGCTATCAGTCTATAATGAATTGAGTTGTTTCTCAGACAGAGTGTTTTGTATGATTTAGTGCCTCTGCCCTCCGCGTGCCCCGTGTCTCCGAAGGACAAGAGATAGTCGAAACCCATCACCACGTCACCATAGGCTACTTATCTCTTTATGAGAAACGCTGACACGGGGACCCTTCATTCTCAGAATTTGGAGATTGCAGAAATTCACAAAATGCACTGTGAATGAATAACTGTTCGAGAGAGGAAGCGGAAATATTGTTAAATCGTTTGAAAGTCATTTTTGCCATGACATTAGGAAGCTGATCTTCATCAGTAGGTGTGCTTGTGTGAGTGTAAAGGTTCTTGCAGCTGCAGCATGCAGGGAGATCTTGATTACAGCATTAGCCGTGCACATCATATTTGCACACAGTAAACAAACCGACTGCCGAGCAGCTCGCTGGCTGGTTTTGTTAAAGCAGTCTTTTTAATGTGTGTTATCTAAATACATTAAGAAGCAATGTGTATTTAATGCTAATGTTAAATATTAATGCTGGCATAACCACTTGAGAACAGTAATAGAATAAATGTGCAGAATAATTAGTTTTTTCCCCTCTTGGAGGCAATATAATATTGTTTATATATAAGATTATAATATCGTTTATATATATATATATATATATATATATATATATATATATATATATATATATATATATATATATATATAAAAAACTAATTATTCTGCACATTTATTATATTACTGTTCTCAAGTGGTTATGCCAGCATATTATATAATATTACATTTCCAAATCAAAGACAGTAGCGGTCGGTAACTCTGGTTTACTTTGGACGGGAGCGGGTGGTCTGACAATAGGTGGTGCAGTGGTGGTGTTCACACAGTTTCCCGTTTCCTGCCCTGAGCCTGGCAATATATGTTCTTTGCATCCCGTCCACGAGAGCGCCTTCAGAGAGGACATTCAGCCTTTGTAGTCGGATTTTGGAGGAGAGACGTTCGGTAATGAAACTGTCGTCAGTCAGCGACATGGATGTTAAAAAAGATTTCAGTAGCTATAGCTAGTAAGCCAACAGTTTTCGTTTATTTGTATTTCTGACTTATAATTTGAGTGACAGATGTCGTATTTGATTTAGCCTATTTTTCTCTGTGACATTTTTTATGGTGTTGACAGTATCATGATAAGACAAAAATAACATATCAAATTATTATATAGCCAACATTTTATATTTGTTATCCCAGTCACTCTCTTTCTTTAGGGGAAATTTTAATCTGGAAACGGGGTCTAAATTTAGCGGGATCGGTCGGGTCGGAATAGAACCTAGTGGGAGCGTAACGAAAAAAACATTCCCGTGCAGACCTCTACTTTATATCACACAATTCTGACTTTATATCACACAATTCTGACTTTATATCTCGCAATTCTGACTTTATATCACACAATTCTGACTTTATATCACACAATTCTGACTTTATATCACACAATTCTGTCTTTATATCTCACAATTCTGACTTTATATCACACAATTCTGACTTTATATCACACAATTCTGACTTTATATCACACAATTCTGACTTTATAACTGGCAGTTGCGTGTTTATATCTCACAATTCTGGAGAAAAAAAAGTGCGAGATGTAAACACAATTGTGAGATAGATGCAATTATCTTTTAAGATGTTTTATTCTGTGGCGGAAACAAGCCTCCATAGGTGAGCAACTTGCTTGCCTTGTTGAATGGCACAAAGATGATAGCTCATGAATTTATTTTTTAAATATGTTTTTATCTAAATGTATTTTGTTAATCATTGTATTATATTTATAAAATTATATTTATAATATTCATATTTTTAAATATAAAATGAGGTACATAAGATAGCAACAGCTTATATATTTTGTCATTTTTGTCATTTATAAGGGAAAGGCTGTTATTAGTCAACCTCGGCACCGTGTTCTGACTAGGCTGTCAGTCAGAATGAATACAACAACACCTCCATGACATGCTGCAGCCCACAGAAAACATGTTTCACACCTGCCCATGGTACAAAATGTGCCCAAAACTGTGCCCATACAGATGCCAACCAAAAGCTGACAGTGGCTTAATGAGAGATCACAGAGGGATACATCTATTACCATTTAAAGTGCCCCTATTGTATTTTTGCAAATATTACTTTTCATGCAGTGTGTAATGCAGTTGTTTGTGAATGTAAAAGGTCTGCAAAGTTTTAAAAATCAAAGTGCATGACATAAAGTTGTTGTCTCCTAAAGGAAAGAATCTATTCTGACCTGCCGAAATGAGACATCAGTAATTCCAGTCTCACTTCCTGTTATACGTAACAGTGTAACAAATTTAGCCAATGTCTTCATTGTCTGCCCAAGAACGACTTCTACTGTGACCCGCCCTCAAACCCTGCAGTTGTTGCTGAGACTGGAAGAGTTTGGTTCGTGCTGCCGACATGTCACTGTTTTCTGTGCTGCAGATCCGCTTTGCATGCACTTCAAAAGGATGAGGACTCGTGCTGGAATTGATATGGAAAAACCATATCGCCATCGTTCCTGTTCGTATCACTGCGTATCAAGTGCTGAGGAAGCCTCCAGGGCTGAAATGCAGATATAAGAAATGCAAATGCGGGTAATAGGCATTTCAATGGGCATTTCAATTTCCAATCACAACAGACTGGGCCGTCTGACCAATCAGAGCAGAGTAGGCTTGCGGAAAGGAGGGGTTTAATATAATAGGGGCACTTTAAAAACAATGCAATGATAACACATGAGCATAAATTACAAAGCACTGTTACTTTCAAAGGTCAAAGTCAGGTGTTTTTTTACCTTTTTACTTGTTCTCCTGTGCAGTGATCTAAAATCAAAGTCAGAGATTTCAGTATAAATCTAATTATCCCAAGACCAAATATATATTTTATAGCTTTATAGTAATTGTATGTCAAAAATTGTGTTTTTGTCTGATATTATATGTGTGTGTAGTTCTCCCAAGGAATATACAGGAAGTCTCCCAAGCTCTGAAAGAGCTTTTTTGAGCAGTTTTGGATCCAGTTTGGATTTTGACAGGTAATTCTTTTAGGTACAACATTTAAAGGAACATTTTTGAGGAAAACATTCCAGAATTTTCTCCATATAGTGGACTTCAACAGGAACCAATGGGTTGAAGGTCCAAAATCGCAGTTTCAATGCAGCTTCAAAGAGCTCTACACGATCCCATCCGAGGAATAAGGGTCTTATCTAGCGAAACGATTGGTCATTTTCTAAAAAAGCATGGCAGAGCTAGTGCAAGACGAGCATTTGTGGTTAAAAAGTATATACATTTTTTTCTTTTTTCTCAAAGCTCAAAACTCACTTTCAGACAGCAGCGAGTGTTTGAAATAACTTCTGTTTGTGATCCGATGTAGATTCTGATCACTGAAAAGGCAGAAATATTTATTTGCGATGCAAAAGACTATGCACGCTAACCATTACCATAGTAAACATGGTAAATATGACCACTTGACAAATCATATAGGCTATCACAATTGTGTATTTTTTTATCTGTCAGTACATCTCGTCTCTTTATACTGGACTGTCTGATATCCATATTTAGCTCTGCATATGTCATAAAATAAAGCAAGTCCGGTTTTTCAGGAGCTTCCTCTGTTTCTCTGACTGAAAATATAGTCTAACTGTATGGGGACTGTCACTGGAGAGAGTGCTAAAGCTCCTCAGGTCATATTTTTGGTGGAAAATCTGTAAAAATGAGAATGTGATGTAAACATACTGTCCTGTGACTACAAATAAACAGAAACAGACACGACTGAATAAGTGCGTGTGTCCTTTTTCTTTTGTGAAATAACGGTAAATACCACTTCATTTCTGTGTGACTGTGTGCAATCTTGACACAAATCAATTAATTATGATCAATGTATCACTTATTAATGTAAAACTGTGGTAAACCATCGATGCTAGGGTTTTAAATCTTTCAGTAAATGACAAAAATGCCAACAAGCGGACGCTTTTATCATGCTCGTTTTGCAATCTCTCTAGTTTCCTGTGATTTTTTTTTTTTTTTTTCATTTTCTGATAAAACTTCCATTTGTTGGTGAAATGATGGGTTTGTGCGATGTTGTTGCAGAGAGGCGTGTTACGAGCGGATTTTAGTGAGGCGCTGCGGAGCTTCTGGCCTGACAGTGGAAACGCAGTGTGGTTTTGGGCTCGGTGCTACAGGTCAGAGGCTATTAGCCCGGCCCGTTGAAAGTCCTGGCTCGCCTGGCCCGACAGTGAAAAAGCGGCTACTGTATGACGTAGTACCACCGTTTAGGTCGCAACCATAGAAATCGCCACGAATGGACATCTTTCATCTGACAGCCCAAAATCGTACAATGTGTACCTGGCATGAGGAGAAACATGAAGACGAAGTTGATATTGAAAAAAAGACGTCTTCAATAATCTCCTGATCTAAGCAATATAATCCTCTGGGTTGTTGTATTAGAGAATAATCTCGTAAACATTATGGACCCACTTTATATTAGTTGGCCTTAACTACTATGTACTTACATTTAAATTAATATTTGATACAATGGACTTATTGTGTACATACATGTTTTTACATTGTACTTACATTTTAAAAATTACCTGCATCTGCATGTAATTACATCTGTTATTAATTTCTGTAGTTACATTTATAATTACACTGTTGACATTCCCTTACACCTAACCCTACCCTTAAACCTACCCATACCACCACACCTGTCCCTAACTTTACCCGTATCCCACCTCAATATCAGAAAAAGTGTTTTGCAATACAATATGAACACAATAAGTACATTTTATTTATTTTTTTATGTAAGTGCATTGTAGTTAAGGACACCTAATATAAAGTGGGACCAACATTACATTAAGAAAGGGTTACAAAAAGAGGATCTCTATATAAATGCCATCTGTTCATGTGCATTATAAATAAAACACAATGTGCATGAAGCTTATTTAATCCCTCATAAAAGTGCAAGCGGAAAATAAATGATCCTGAAAATGTATTTGCCCAGATAACAACGGCAGTGCTGTGTAAGAATGCGGGCATGTCACTAAAGCGCGTTCTTCTACAGCACCTTCAAGACTTTCTATTTCTCTGCTAATTTATACCGCCACATCCAGCCCTGTGAAACACACTGAATTCCCTGAATAATACATCGCCAGCTCTTATACCTCTGACTTTAAGTGCTACCGACGTTTAAGACAGATGATGTCATCCTAAAACGAGGAAACATAATCAACTTTTTTCCTTTTTTTTTTCCAGGGCAGAATTTTGATATAGCTTCCCTTCCCATCAGGTCTTATTCCATCAGATGGCTCCTGCAGTGTTGGCTCCTCCCAGGCCTGTTGGGCTTCAACGGGCCGCACACACACAGGACAGCAAACTCAACATGTCTTACTTCATCACGTCTGCGCTCTCACGGCTCCACATGCCTCCATTAATTTAGGGGGAAAAATGACTTGCATAAAAAAATGGGGGGGGGGGGACTTGAAACTTGAAACTTGAAACTTGAAACTTGAATGACATGAAACTTGAATGACATGCTGTCAAACATAATAGCTACTTGAACATAATACAGTAATACCACCATTATAATATTATTATAATATAATACAATTCAATACAATACAATACATGAATATTTGTGTGACTATCAAATATAAAATAAAAAATGTAAATGAGAATATCTAAAAAAATAAAATAAGAATAAATAAATAAAAAATCAAATTGTCAGCTATGTTTTGTATCAATTTTGTCACAGACAATTGTCTCATTTGTCTATTTTTATTTCAAAAATATAAAATACAATTTAAAAAATATACAACATAATATATAATATAACAATAATATCTAAAATAAAAAATAAGAATAAATGAAAAAATATTTTTAAATATATTTCTTAGTTATGTTTTGTGTATAAAGCTTGTGGTTTTATTTGTGTATTTTTATTAAAAATATTATAATAAAAATATATAGTATAAGATTATAATAATAATACAAATAAAATATTGTTCTCATATTTTGTGGATCCATTTTGTTGCAGACAATAGTCTTATTTGTCTATTTTTATTTCGTAAATATAAAATAAACATGTTGAGATGTCGTGAAATTATGGGGTCTCTTTCTTGTAGGAGAAAAATCTGAGAAGCCTAAGACAATGCAAAAAGAGAATGTAGGCTAAATATGTAGGTTTTTCTTTCCATCACATAATTTGTGTCAAGGTCACAAGAGATGGTGCATAGTACCGAAGGTTAGCCAAAGAAATTGTTCATGAGATAAAATAAGGGTCATGCTAGATGATCATGAAGAGAAGGAGAAAATAATCAATCAAGAGACATGAACACACTTGCCTTAGCGCGAACGTCACGGCTAGACTGACACACTCAGTTATGTCATGATAAGGCGTGACTGAACTTAGCACATCTGTTTCCATGGCAGTTCAATCATGGCTAATTCCATTTCAGTGGGACGCTTTCCACCAGTCAGTTATCCTCCATAACTGTCTCGCAAGGTCATGCTATTCCATTTGTCATCATCTGCCTGAGCTAAACAGCTCGTGTCTGCCAAATCTGACTGCATATTGTCATGATGATCACGAGAACCTCTTGCCAACAAGGCTGAGTTAGTCAGAGGACAGCTTAATTTATAATTTTGATCATTTGTAAGTTTGATCATGTCTAACAAAGCATTGGTTTGCTTTGTCTAGAACTAGATTCGCTGTACTTTTTCCAGTCAATTGAACCCTGCACCCTTGCAAACTTCTAAAATGCTTGAAATGCACAGTGAAACCATTTTCCGGCATCCAGTCTGGGCAGTTATTGTCCAGAACAGCTGGATGGCCTTTTGCACACCTGCATGATACTGAAATTGAATTGGTCTCACAATTAACCAGCATCAATCATATTTTTTCAGTTTAAATACCCATAAGATTTCAAAAGCTACATTAAACTAAGTTTTGACATTTTCTGAAGAAAATATTGAGCTCAATGTTCAAAACTTCCTGTCATATCAAAGCTAGCCTGACAACAGCCACAGTATTTTCCAACTGCCAATTGTGTTCTAGAGTAGTTGTTAGCACATTGTTAGTTGTTATGTGTCTCCCTCGCTCACTTGTGATCCGATCGACCAAAACACATCTTAATACCTGGGGTCCGTTCTTCGTACGTCGCTAACTCAGTTAGCTGGATTTGACTGTTGAAGATTTGGCATAATCTTGGATTGTTTGGTTCTTTGAAGCTCATCCTGGACTTGCTGTCATAGCAACAGGTCCGGAAGCTTAAACCTGCTCGGGAGCAGGCTTATTTCATGTAAACAGGATAAGATTGTATCTTTTTAAGCGGCGTTGATACTTAAAATTTGTCCCAACCACTGCTAATTTATTACAAGAGTTCCTTACTGAACCAGGGGCAATAATAATTGTAAATAATAACAATAATAATAATAATATAAAAATGTATTTGAAAATAATATTATAATGTTGTGTATAATACTAGACACAGCTACTTGATTGAGAGATTTATTTGTGATGGAATAATTACTTTATCATTTTATTGGAGTCTTACACACATGCTGTAACATTAACCTGAGCCGTGCATTAATTTGAGTGATGACGGATATTATGGGATTGATGCGGCACAGGAGAAGCAGATAACTGGATCTTGACCCTTAATAAACTTTAATACTGTCACGTAACAAATCTGCTTCAAATTGCATTAAAAATTTAATTAATTGCTAATTACAACATTGAAATAAAAATGTAAAGGGTGTACAAATATAAAATACTGAATATAAATAATTGGGAATCATGTTTAAATTAAAAAAAAATGCACATTTTATTTATCTATTATAAAATGTTGGTTTGGTCGCTGGGCTGTTTCCTTATAAAGGTCCAGAAATTTGTGTTTTTTTTTTTTAATTTGTCAAGTTTTTTTTTTGCCAGGTGGCTTTTTTAATTATATGATGTCATTACGTTGCTGTCTTGCCGCCAGCCAATCGCTGCATTACTGATCATGGTTTCGAGTATCGATACATCTGCCCTCTTCAGGGAACACAGGAACGCGCAGTTATCTTAGACAACTTAATCCAGATATTTTAAATTCGTTTGAAGAACCAAATTAGCCAGAGATCAGTTATCACGATTAGAAGATCTGGGATCTGTCAAATCATCTCAGATGTATTAGGCGAGGTACGAAGAACGGACCCCAGGTGTAAACAGGGCCAATGTGTTCTGTGTGGTTGCTAGGGTGTTGTTAGGATGTTCTGGGTGGTTGCTATGGCATTGCTAAGTGTTCTCATACATAATATCTATAATGTAATGTAATGTAATATAATAAATATAATATAATAATATGTGACAAACAAAATATGTGTATTACTGGTGTTTGCTAAAGAAAACAGATTCGATTTATATGAAACAGAATATAAATGCCCTTACTGTCACTTTTAATTAATTTGATGTTCCATTGCATAAAAATATTAAATTCTTTATTTATAATTGTTTTTTTTTAAATTAGAAAAAAATTACTGAAAATTTAAAATTACCCTAAACTTGAATGGCATAATATAATATAATATAACAAAATATAATATAATAATATACAATACAATACATACTGTACTAGAAGTTTCCTCCACTGACACCTTTTCAAAAGTACAAAAATATGTAATATGTGTATTCTGATAATAACATGTGTTGCAAGTAAAATATATTTAATATATAAGTACATTTAAATGGAAAAAAAAATGAAATTGTTATATACACTCACCTAAAGGATTATTAGGAACACCATACTAATACTGTGTTTGACCCCCTTTCGCCTTCAGAACTGCCTTAATTCTACGTGGCATTGATTCAACAAGGTGCTGAAAGCATTCTTTAGAAATGTTAGCCCATATTGATAGGATAGCATCTTGCAGTTGATGGAGATTTGTGGGATGCACATCCAGGGCACGAAGCTCCCGTTCCACCACATCCCAAAGATGCTCTATTGGGTTAAGATCTGGTGACTGTGGGGGCCATTTTAGTACAGTGAACTCATTGTCATGTTCAAGAAACCAATTTGAAATGATTCGAGCTTTGTGACATGGTGCATTATCCTGCTGGAAGTAGCCATCAGAGGATGGGTACATGGTGGTCATAAAGGGATGGACATGGTCAGAAACAATGCTCATGTAGGCCGTGGCATTTAAACGATGCCCAATTGGCACTAAGGGGCCTAAAGTGTGCCAAGAAAATATCCCCCACACCATTACACCACCACCACCAGCCTGCACAGTGGTAACAAGGCATGATGGATCCATGTTCTCATTCTGTTTACGCCAAATTCTGACTCTACCATCTGAATGTCTCAACAGAAATCGAGACTCATCAGACCAGGCAACATTTTTCCAGTCTTCAACTGTCCAATTTTGGTGAGCTCGTGCAAATTGTAGCCTCTTTTTCCTATTTGTAGTGGAGATGAGTGGTACCCGGTGGGGTCTTCTGCTGTTGTAGCCCATCCGCCTCAAGGTTGTGCGTGTTGTGGCTTTACAAATGCTTTGCTGCATACCTCGGTTGTAACGAGTGGTTATTTCAGTCAAAGTTGCTCTTCTATCAGCTTGAATCAGTCGGCCCATTCTCCTCTGACCTCTAGCATCAACAAGGCATTTTCGCCCACAGGACTGCCGCATACTGGATGTTTTTCCCTTTTCACACCATTCTTTGTAAACTCTAGAAATGGTTGTGCGTGAAAATCCCAGTAACTGAGCAGATTGTGAAATACTCAGACCGGCCCGTCTGGCACCAACAACCATGCCACGCTCAAAATTGCTTAAATCACCTTTCTTTCCCATTCTGACATTCAGTTTGGAGTTCAGGAGATTGTCTTGACCAGGACCACACCCCTAAATGCATTGAAGCAACTGCCATGTGATTGGTTGATTAGATAATTGCATTCATGAGAAATTGAACAGGTGTTCCTAATAATCCTTTAGGTGAGTGTATATATAAAAGTTAATTTAGCATAATATGTCCCCTTTAATCCAGCATGCGTTCCAGTATTTACCCAGCACTTTGTTGGTGGTTGATAGGTTTAAAAAAAAAAAAAAAACAACAACAACAAAGTGCTGGGTAAATATTGGAACGCATGCTGGATTAAAGGGGACATATTATGCAAAATTAACTTTTTAGTTTGAACGTGTAATGCTCAGGTGTTTTTTACTTTTACTCCACTACATTTCTTAAATAAAATGTATACTTTGACTCTGATATGATACATTTCCCCAAAGCATTTCGTTACTTACTACAAAATAAAGTTGCAAGCAAGTGCTCGCACAACCGCAGTTGATTTTATTTTCCGGGATGCGTCCGTTGCTGAAGCGGCTGAGAAGTGTGCGCTGTCATTATACAGCACGAGAGAGGCCTCTAGAGGCGAAATAAAAGCTCACTGATGCCTCGTAGAGTTTGTTTTGACACGTGACGCGAGGCTGCAAAAATGGATTTAAAACAGACAACAAAACGGTATGTTATACAGTGTGCTATATGTTTTCATATCACTATAAAGTAATTTGTTTGTTGACTAAATGCTGCATTAGTGGAGAACAGCAGTGTGTTTGCCGAGGCTGAGAGGAACATTAATTGTACCTCAAGCGGTTAAAACAATGTGACAAAAACACATGCAAATCTGACCCAAAGGATTAAATAGAAGCAAATAACTTATAAGTATATATAATATTAATATGTGTATAATTTCAATGCTATGCTTCAATGAATTGGTAACACTTTATAAGTCCATTTGTAACATTAAATAAGCTTAATAACGGTGTTGTTCATTGTTAATTTCAACATTTACTAATACATTTTAACATTTTAAAGTTGTCTCTTACATTAGTTACTGTACTATGAATTAACATGAATGATGAATGAACAATTTTTAATAATATTTATTTTGATTCTTTTGTATTTTTCATTTACTTGTACTTTTACTTTCAATACTTAAGTATGTTTAATATAAAAAAATATCCGAAGCTCATGTAAAGAATCAACTGGAATGGGGGTGGGGAGCAGCAGCAGCTCATTTGCATTTAAAGGGACATACACAAAAACAGAGCATTTTTGCTTACACCCAAATAGGGGCAAATTTGAGGGGGGGTATTTTGAGCTGAAACTTTACAGACACATTCTGGGTACACCAGAGATTTATATTACACCTTGCGAAAAAAGGCATAATATGTCCCCTTTAAACAAACTAACCAAACAAGGTGATGTGGGATTTTAACCCGGTAGGCTGAGTTGCACATTTAAGCCACTAGTTAGTCATTCTACACATAAGTCAGACTCTATTTCCCATGTGTCCATGTGTCCATGATCATGTATACATGCTTCAAATGATGCTTACATCTTTTCTGCATCAGTACAGAAAGCTACACATCATATAAGATTACCACTTGAAATGTTGGGTTCATTCCCGACAACAGCGCCTACATGCATACTGTCTGGCACATCGTCAGGACAAACGACATCATGCAAATGATTAGAATATGATGGATAATCATAACAGACAAGTGCCTCGGGGGACCCATGACAGATGTCAGTGTTTGATTGTAAATGCCATCTCTCTCTCTCTCTCTCTCTCTCTAAAAAACAAAAAAATAATAAATAATTGGCCAGTATCAGGCCAAGCTTTCTAACGCCCAATCTAGACAACATGTATCAACTCATTACAACTGATGTGCTTCCCATGATGCTCTCACCCACCGAGGAAATAATGCTCAGGCCTGGTGAAAGATGCATGAAATTGGCCATCGCTGTCCACAGAAGAGATTTTAAAGGATCCAGGCCAAAAGTGATTGTTTTCTGCTGGGATTGTTTACGTGTTTATGTGTGCATGTTGTGAAATAAGATTCATTTCAGTTCTCGAATGAATTTCTCTGAAGAGAATATTGAGAGGGAGATGTGGTCAAATCTGGACACAGACGGGTCGCTGAGATCAGATTGCCATGTTGAATAATATTGAAAGGTTAAACAAGACAACACAAATCCTTGAGATACACAATGATTGCTTATGTGACCCACATTGACATGTGACAAACAAAAGATATGTATTACTGGTGCACTGCTTGCATTTAGGGATAGATTTTTTTTTCCTTCTCGAAAACCCTATATAAAAGATTATAATATAATATAATATAATATAATAGTCACACCCACACACCGGTTGGACTTAGTTTTCTCTTTGATACCATTTCCCTGGGGGGTATTCCAGAAAGCAGGTTATGTGACATAGCCGGTATGTTTAAGAGTAAGCGGATAACCTCAACTTTCGGTTCCAAAAACGGAGGTAAATTTAAGGGTATGTAAGTAGCCATAGCAACTCACTCTCTGAACATAACCTGCTCCGGAGCAGCTTCTCTTCCAGGTTTAGTTTGCTTAAGAGGTATTCAGATGCATGTTATATAATTAATATATTTATAATAATTTGTTATATAGTTACAGTTATATAATATACAATATTATATATTAATTCTAAAGCACTATTATAACAAGGTGATGTTTAAATGAATTAAATTCAAATATATTTATTATTTATTTTATTGTCATCTCACACATGGATCTGCATTCTATTAATTAGCATCAAACAAACAATATAATCCTTATTTTCAGTGAGATGACTTATTAAATGAAGAGATTGAAAATATTATTGCACAACCTCCAAATAGGTGGCGATGTGCACTAAGTAGGTTATGTAAATCGGCATTAAACAAAAGAAGAAGAGGAAGTAGAACGGCGCGCTCTTTCTTAGCATCTGTTTCCACGGTGAATCATTGATTCGTCTCTCTGTTGAGAATGTCTTGTGTGTTAACCGGGAACATACTCAGAGTTGTCTGAACTTACTCATGGATGCGTTTTTGGAACCAGCATACCTCGAGTAAGCAAGGTTTGGGTTAATCAACTAAGAGTTCAGGGTATATGTGACGGTAAGTTAACCTTGCTTTCTGGAATACCCCCCTGCATTCAATTAATTAGCATCAAACAAACAATATAATCCTTATTTTCAGTGAATAAAGAATGGCGCACTCTTTCTTAGCATCTGTTTCCACGGTGAATCATTGATTTGTTGCTCTGTTGAGAATGTCTTGTGTGTTCATGGTTAACATACTCTGGGTTGGCTGAACTTACTCCCGGACGCGTTTTTGGAACCAGCATACTTTAAGTAAACAAGGTTTGAGTTAATCAACCGAGAGTTCAAGGTATATGTGACGGTAAGTTAACCTTGCTTTCTGGAATACACCCCCTCCCCCCTGAGTTTGTTCGTTGTGATGGTTGTTAATCTGATTGTCATTCTGTTTAGCTGTGTGCACCTTATTATCACCAGTATTTAAGTTCATGCCTTTCGCTACTTAATTTGTCTGGTATTGTTTGTGTCTCACCTTGGTTGTCTGCATCTCTCTCGATTTGGACTCATCTTCCTCATCGTGTATGTGCTTAGTACAATCTGATGACAATAATACGAAAAGTGAACAGTTATATACAATACATACTGTACTCAGGCACGGTTACAGAATCAAATCACTGAGGGTGCTCTAGTAAAGTGCAGATGTAGGCTAAGCAACGGCTCCACCATAGCTGTGTACAGTGAGAAATGTAAGATTATTTACAAGTCATCACTTTTACTAATAAGTGGAATTTCAAAAATATTTTGCTACAAATGTTTGTCTATTAATCTATCTGTCTGCCTTTAAATTGCTTTAATGCGTTAAGTATTTTAACATGTCATCCTTCTGAGAAGCAGAAAAAAAGGTTTTTTTTAGGTCATTACATTGTTTGGAGAATAAAAAAAAAACAAATTGACAGTTTTCAAATAAATAAATAGATAAAATAAAGAGCATAAAAATGGATTGGGGAATGAAAAAAAAACAAAAAAACATAACATTTGCATATTAATGTGTTTTTTGGGACAATATGTAATGTAAAAAGACGTGTAATAATGGGAGTAATAAATGGGAATATTCATAAGAATATCCAGACTTAAAACTGTGTATGTTGTCAGAGAAATTCACTAAAATATGTCTTCTACAGAGGCAAAACATCGATTCTGTGTCTCAGGAGAATATTTTGTCGCGTGCAGAGTGAATCAAGCATCTATATGTCACTTTCGACAATTTGCAGCATGCTGTAGCCTCAAAAATTGCAATTGGCCGTCGGTCCTCTTAGCAGCATGAAAAACAATAGTTTTATTCAATGAATTTTACTGTAGCCTCAAAAGCGAACCAAGATCGCTCACTAAAATGCTGTTGCTTTGTGAGTTCATCACATTCTCACAAAGTTCCGTTATAAAAATGAAGTTGTCAACAATGCACAATAAATCTCTTAGTTAGCTACATAGTGTCTTCACTTTGTTAATGAGAGGTTTCGCGAACCTGCATTAACGCAGCACTGAATAAAACTCTGCCGTTTTGAGCGGTGAGATTCACTTAAACACCTCCGATTAGACATCGCGTGCGAGAGATCACAACTAACGTTATATCTGTGATTGGCTACAATACTCACCGCTGCAAAAACATGTTGTAATAGATGCATTTGACGCTCTCCAGAGCGTGATCACAAATGGGCAAATCTGTTTTGCCAATATTTTTACAGTATCAACTGAAGGTGCTTTAGCTTGCGTTTGAGGGTGCTTAGCACCCCCGTAGAACCGGGCCTGACTGTACTATAAGTTTTCTCCACTGACACCTATTCAAAAGTACAAAAATAGCTGTGTATTCTGATAATAAAATGTTTTGCAAGTATTTAATATATAAGTAAAATTAAGTATAAGTAAAATTACATTGAAAGTAAAATATACAAGTTGTTAACAAACTAACCAAACAAGGTGGGATGTTAACCCAGAAGGCTGAGTTACACATTCAAGTCAATAGTTAGCTCATAATGACTAGATTACTGAGCTAATTTCACCTTCATAAAACGGTGATATTAAATTGTAATATAATGTAAATTGTAATATAATTTGTGGTACATTATGTATTGTATAACTGTTATTTGTTATCTAATTATATGAATTATATTAATTATATTAAATATAATTAATCTATCTAATTAATCTTATCTAATTGAATGACTGGTTTTCTAATAAAAAAAATGTTATACTGTAACTTATGTAAATAACCTTGCGCTGGTAGATGATGTGACTAGTTTTTAGAGCCCAACCGATATGGTTTTTTGGGGACCGATGCCGATATTAGGGAGTAAAAAAATTATGTTACCGATATATCGGCCGATATTCTTTATGTGTATATTATAGTACAGTTCCAGCCAAAAGTTTGGACACACTTTCCCATTGATGTCCAAACTTTTGACTGGTACTGTATATATAATACAGTATGTACATAATATACATACATTGTACATAAATACAACAGAACAAGCATACAAATGAAAAACAGTTCTTCCGGGTTTTCCATAGGTCTAAACTAGATTTTCAGGTAGGCTACAGAAATAGTAATCAAATGTAAAATATCACACCATAGTCTTCACTGTATAAATATAGATTAACCATTATTAAAGTTATTCAGTCAAGAGCAGTAAGTGATTATTTTTTTTCTCTGTCTTTTGTTATCTCGTCTTTTATTGAAAAAAACGCTTCCCTGCCATTGATGATTTCTGTGTTTTCACTGTTATACGGTAGGGGGGGCGCTATTACACATCTCCTGAAGGAGTGCAGAATCTCCTGATCAAAACACAGGCAAAGAAGAAGCAGAAACGCGCAATCTCATATAAGAAGATGCATATGTAAAATAACGCGATCATCAAAATTAAACAGCATTTAAATCAAAACGGCTGTGTTATTGAATGAAATGTCGACCCAGGACTGTGAAGCTTTGAGGTGTTGATGGACTCAATCTGTTACTCCATCTGTGTTTCGATCACCAACCAATATGAATCCCAACCGTATGTAAGTTAGTCTTTGTTAAAAACTTTTTCCTCAAAATGTTGCTTTTTTTCCTGAAACGTGCCCACATTCAAGTGTTGATAAAAAAGAATGCATGAAGCTAGAATAAAAAAGAGGCTCTGTTCTTTCTTTTGATATATTGCATGTTCAGATATTCACACAAGATATTCTGTGGGCCATGAAACTTAAACGCTGGTGGTGACTGGCAAATTTAATTTTTACGTTCACTTAAGACATAATGACTATGTTTACAATGATACTCGACAAGACCGGCATTTTGACTTAATTTTGTGTAAATATTTGCGCGCTGTGAGACGCGTGGGCATGCTTGGGTGCATATTGGTGGCATATCTGCGTCATATACGCCGATGCCGATATATCTGCGACAGGCTCATATCGGCCGATAAAATCGGCAGACCGATAAATCGGTCAGGCTCTACTAGTTTTCACTGACAACCGACAACTATTCAAGTTGCTGTGTATTATGATGATAAAATGTTTTGCAAGTAAAATATACATTTGCCAATTTTTTATTTTATTTTATTTGTTTATTTATTTTGTATTATTTTATTTTATTTATTTTATTCAGCTTTGGCATGGCATCTTATGGACCTCTTTGGTTGTGGCACCACAACCAAAGACTTTTTAATGAGCCATTTTCTGCAGCTTGCTTTCAGTAAATGGTCTTGGTGGATGAGAGGAAGGAGATTTAAGCTCTCTTAAGTTCTCTTATTTCAAAACAGCAAGGAAAATCCAGTTTTCCATGATATGTCCCTTTGAAATATGCTTAAACCTCCAGTGCACCACAAGAAATAAATGCCATATTATTCCTCATTAAAATGTATTTACCGAAATTACCATGACCAGCAACAACATTACAAGTGCCTGTGGCTTCAGATCTCTGTGACTACAGATGATCTAAAGTAAATGGCAGCCCTGCTCAAAGTATGAAATATTAAAGGTCACTTTGATTTTACACTCTCCAAAGTGGCAAATGAGGCATAATAGATCAGGACAGAACAATATAAACAAAGTACAGCGGTTCAAAAGGTGCTAGGGGAAAGGTCATGTATGATTTGACCATGGACGTTGCTGAGTTGTTTGTAAATGAACATGTCCTATAAAGCATCACGTTATATTTAAAGCGTCATATTTGAGTACAAACGGTGGTTAGTTCCACACGTTGGAAAGGGAGCAAAGAAGTCAAGACGGCACAGACAGAAGGCTGTTCTAATTTCATGTCATCTTACCTGAGCATTCCAATAAGCAAATATTTTCATAACAACATGAGCTGCCTGGAATGACAAAAATAAAAAACGAATATAGACCATTGATACCCGCTGATATAGTGAGTTATGTCCTTACACACAGGCACAGATCCCACATGCTAGTTGGCAGTCAGCTGTCTTTTGTTATCTCGTCTTTTATGAGAAAACGCTTGTTTTCACTGTTATACGGTAGGGGGCGCTATTACACATCTCCTGAAGGAGTGCAGAATCTCCTGATCAAAAAACAGGCGAAGAAGAAGCAGAAACGCGCGATCTCATATAAGAAGATGCATATGTAAAATAACGCGATCATCAACATTAAACAGCATTTCAATCAAAACGGCTGTGTTATTTAATGAAATGTCCACCCAGGACTGTGAAGCTTTGAGGTGTTGATGGACTCAATCTGTTACTCCATCTGTGTTTCGATCACCAACCAATATGAATCCCAACTGTATGTAAGTTAGTCTTTGTTAAAAACTTTTTCCTCAAAATGTTGCTTTATTTCCTTACACACAGGCACAGAACCCACATGCTAGTTGGCAGTCAGCTGTAGTCTTTGCAGTGTGTTCAAGAGCAGATTTTTAGCCCAGACAACCTCGGCTTTCATCGCTGCTTAGTTCTTTTGACGTCGGCTTGGTGTGTCAAGGCCTTTAAAAGTATGTGATTAAGCCATTAAATTTAATTATTGTAATTGCCTTTCCAATTAAGTCATAATCGTTTTGTATAGGTTTAAAAAAGCCAAATTTTCCCCTGATGTGCAGCTAGTATTAATGTGGAATCACTGTTCTCAGTTATATACTGTACATTATGAAAATTTTGTTCTACCATTAGACAAGAAAGCATTTTAGCAGTGTTGTAGTTGAGAAAATTGCATCTTCCAGGTAAAAACTGCACATCAAATAGACTTCTTGCTGTCTTTCTCAGCCCACACACTGTCTAGCGAGAGGTAAAACATCCACTTCATAGTGTGTCGGCATGAATCTGCTGCTGCATAGCTACATATGTTTCCACTATATCACAGCATCACAGCAATACAATGTAAAAATTAGATAACACTTTATTTTGTTAGTCCAGTTTAGACATTGTACTAACTAGCCTATAAGTAACTTTGCAACTACATGTCAACTAGTAGTCATTCGAGTATTAGTAGACTGTCTGATTAATATCTGCTGATACTTTATTTTGATGCTCTCCAACAGATATTCTACTGACTATAAATAACTTTTCAAGTACAACTTATTCTACTAACCATAACCTAACAGTCTACTAATAGTCTAATGAGAGTTAGTTGACATGTAGCTACAAAGTTACTTATAGGGTGTGTTCACACTTGTAGTTTGGTTCACTTGGTTCATTTAGTCCTACTTAGCGTTCACATTGGCATTTTTAACATCAAACCTAAAGATACTTAACCTAAAGGCATACAGTATGTACACAACATGATTGGTTGGTTTTTATTATATTTCATGACAGAACTTACTGAACAGTTGTATGTGTGTAGCCTACATATGATGGTATTTTGACCAGCTGAGGACTCATGAAGAGCTTATAAAATGAGTAAAGGAGTCAAAACAGCGGCAGGAATCCCTCTGTCACACACACAAACCAAGATCAGCTGCGAGGAGACGCGGTTCTGAATCCTGTCCCAAACTGTGAAGGGCAACATCGCCACTATGACGAGAAAAAAACAAGTATGCTTAAAGGGTTAGTTCACCCAACAATGAAAATAATGTCATTTATTACTCACCCTCATGCCGTCCCAGACCCGTAAGACGGTTCATATTTGGAACACAAATTAAGATATTTTGGTTGAAATCCGATGGCTCAGAAAGGCCTCCATTGGCAGCAATGACATTTCCTCTCTCAAGACCCATAAAAGGTACTAAAGATGTTGTTAAAAAGTCCATCTCACTACAGTGGTTCTACAATAATTTTATGAAGCGACGAGAATAGTTTTTGTGCGCAAAAAAACCCCCGAAGTAATGACTTATATAGTGATGGCCGATTTCAAAACACTGCTTCATGAAGCTTCGGAGCGTTATGAATCAGCGTATAAAATCAGCGTTTTTTTAAATTTTATATTTCAGTTTATTCAGTTTAGACAAGCCAAAGCTGCAGCGTGTCTCTCCTCAACAGCAGGGCACTAGCAACAGCAAGTCATGCCTTTGATTCTCAGAGAACACAAGAACTCATCTTCACACGAATCTTCACGAATGCGTTTCATTTCTTGCAACTTTGAGGGTTATTCATTCAAAATATTACATTTTGAAATACACTCACCTAAAGGATTATTAGGAACACCTGTTCAATTTCTCATGAATGCAATTATCTAATCAACCAATCACATGGCAGTTGCTTCAATGCATTTAGGGGTGTGGTCCTGGTCAAGACAATCTCCTGAACTCCAAACTGAATGTCAGAATGGGAAAGAAAGGTGATTTAAGCAATTTTGAGCGTGGCATGGTTGTTGGTGCCAGACGGGCCGGTCTGAGTATTTCACAATCTGCTCAGTTACTGGGATTTTCACGCACAACCATTTCTAGAGTTTACAAAGAATGGTGTGAAAAGGGAAAAACATCCAGTATGCGGCAGTCCTGTGGGTGAAAATGCCTTGTTGATGCTAGAGGTCAGAGGAGAATGGGCCGACTGATTCAAGCTGATAGAAGAGCAACTTTGACTGAAATAACCACTCGTTACAACCGAGGTATGCAGCAAAGCATTTGTGAAGCCACAACACGCACAACCTTGAGGCGGATGGGCTACAACAGCAGAAGACCCCACCGGGTACCACTCATCTCCACTACAAATAGGAAAAAGAGGCTACAATTTGCACGAGCTCACCAAAATTGGACAGTTGAAGACTGGAAAAATGTTGCCTGGTCTAATGAGTCTCGATTTCTGTTGAGACATTCAGATGGTCGAGTCAGAATTTGGCGTAAACAGAATGAGAACATTGATCCATCATGCCTTGTTACCACTGTGCAGGCTGGTGGTGGTGGTGTAATGGTGTGGGGGATATTTTCTTGGCACACTTTAGGCCCCTTAGTGCCAATTGGGCATCGTTTAAATGCCACGGCCTACATGAGCATTGTTTCTGACCATGTCCATCCCTTTATGACCACCATGTACCCATCCTCTGATGGCTACTTCCAGCAGGATAATGCACCATGTCACAAAGCTCGAATCATTTCAAATTGGTTTCTTGAACATGACAATGAGTTCACTGTACTAAAATGGCCCCCACAGTCACCAGATCTCAACCCAATAGAGCATCTTTGGGATGTGGTGGAACGGGAGCTTCGTGCCCTGGATGTGCATCCCACAAATCTCCATCAACTGCAAGATGCTATCCTATCAATATGGGCCAACATTTCTAAAGAATGCTTTCAGCACCTTGTTGAATCAATGCCACGTAGAATTAAGGCAGTTCTGAAGGCGAAAGGGGTTCAAACACAGTATTAGTATGGTGTTCCTAATAATCCTTTAGGTGAGTGTATATAAATGAGATGAAATTGAGACATTGTTAATTAAGTATGGTTTGTGATTATTATTTCATAATATTTTTGATATACAGTGGCCCTAAAAATATTTGGACACTTAAACCATACTTAATTAACAATGTCTCAATTTCATGTCATCTCATTTATTGCTATTATTAGTAGTATCATTATTATTAAATCATTATTTTCCTGTTTATCCCTGTAAATCTGCTTTGAGATCATCTCTATTATATAAATCGCTATATAAATAAAGGTGACTTGACTATTATTATTATTAATGACTGAATTTAAATATCAATAATTATTTGAATTTACATGTATTATTCTTTTCATTGGTGATTTGAAACTGTATACAAATGTACAGATTTACATTTATGAAGTGGCCATTTGCACCGCAGTGTGAGATATGTTAATGAATATTAAATGTTATTATTTAATTAACCAAACTGATATTTTCAGATTTAAAAAATGAAAAAATGATTTATTATTATTAAAAAATTAAAAAATGATTTATTATTATTAATAAAGTAGTATATAAATAAAGGTGACTTGACTACTACTACTATTATTATTATTATTATTATTATTATTAGTAGTAGTAGTAGTAGTAGTATTAATAATGACAAAATTTATATATAATATTGAATTATTGACATGCCATTTATTATTCTTTTCATTGGTGATTTGAAATCGTATACAAATGTACAGTATTACATTTATAAAGTGGCCATTTTCACCACAGTGTGAAATATGTGAACATTTAATGAATATTAAATGTTATTTAATTAACCAAACTGCTATTTTCAGTTTAAAAAAAATATATATGTATAGATGTATGTATGATGTATGTATGTATGTATGTATGTATTCATTCACTCCCTTGATATTTTCATACTTCATTATTGTGTTTAATGAAATGTAAACATCTGTTTCAGATGATATTATATGATTAAACAAGCAGTGCATGGAATTACCATGCTAATAATTTTACCATGTACAATTCATGCTATAGCATTGTGTTTACTAAGATTTAAACATCTCTGGACACAGTAATACTGCTACCATTGTGAGGTAACCCAAAATGTCCCATCACAGTTTCCAGTAAGCTCATCATTAAATGTCACCAATCTGTCACTGGCAAGCTTCCTTAAGGCAGAGCGAGTGAAGCTGCTGAGGCCCAGCTGCAACTCAGCTGCCGTTTTTCTTCCTCTCGACCAATCCATACCTATCTGGATGAGGGGAAGGTAGGCCTGATTAAGTGGCTAAGTGATAGCTGACACTGCACGTCCTGCTATAGGGCCCACTCCATCCACTCCACATCCACTCACAGTCTACAGGATCAGACGCCCTCCGAGCTGCAAATATATTATTGCCGCATTCGCTGTCAGAGTCATGTGGTTGTTTATAAACCAAACATATTGATCATGCATTGCGGCAGATGCTATCAGTATGGCCGAGAGGGGGTTGGTGGGAAAAAAGGGATTGTTAAGAGGGGTGTAGGTGACATGTTGGCATTTGCTTTGCCTGAATAGTCCATAATGCAGTTTATTCTAGTCAAGAACTGCCCACTTAGATAAAAAGAGACCAACCCAAGTTTGTTTTGTTTTTACTGGACATTTAGGGGCGGGTTTATGTGAAATATGTGATCATAGAACAGAGAGAGAGAGGAAAGCATAAATGTTATACTTTGATTAAGCATTCCAGAGGGAAATAAAAATGGAAAGGAAATGGAGAAGGAGAGATGACGCCTACGGTGCGGCTTTTGGCTTCTGCTGCTATTGTGTTGCTGTTTTATGGTGGGAGCAGACGAATTCGAATTATAAGACATCAGTCTTGCTCTCTCTCACCTATGTAAGCGGCTATGGTTTAATACCGACTATAAACTGCGGGTTGTTCCTCTAGCAAAACAGTGTGTGGGCTGAAAAAGAACCAAGTATTTCCTCTTTCGCACAAATCCTTATTGTTCTGTGTATCTGATGCTCTCTGAAGTCTGACACGGATGTCAGTGGTTGAGTTATTTATTTGCATATGTTGCAAACATGCTGAGCGCAGTTTGTATGTATGAAATTGGTGATGGTGCAAACTAAATTGTGTATGAGTGAGAAAAAAGAAATTAAGCGCACACACAAATTTCCTTTTATAATTGTGGACAGTAGGCTAATAGTTGCACTAGGCAAATAGCCCTGATTTGAATCAAGCACATTCTTTAATGAGCCTAAGAAATAGGAAATAGCTTGTTTGTGATGAAAAAATTGCTGTGTCAACTTAAATGAAACACATGTGGGGAACGATTTGGGTTGGTCCCCCTTTTGCTGCCAAAACAGTCCTGACCCATTAAGGCATGGACTCCACTAGACCCCTGAAGGTGTGCTGTGGTATCTGGCACCAAGATGCCAGCAGCAGATCCTTTAAGTCCTTTAAGTTGCGAGGTGGGGCCTCCATGGATCAGACTTGTTTGTTCAGCACATCCCACAGATGCCCGATTGAATCGAGACCTGGGGAATTTGGAGGCCAATTCAACACATCAAACTCGTTGTTGTGCTCCTCAAACCATTCCTGAACCATTTTTGCTTTGTGGCAGGGCGCATTATCCTGGTGAAAGAGACCACAGCCACCAGGGAATACCGTTTCCATGAAAGGGTGTACATGGTCTGCAACAATGCTTAGGTAGGTGGTACATGTCAAAGTAACATCCACATGGATGGCAGGACCAAAGGTTTCCCAGCAGAACATTGCCCAAAGCATCACACTGCCTCCGCCGGCTTGCCTTCTTCCTTATAGTGCATCCTGGTGCCATGTGTTCCCCAGGTAAGCGACGCACACGCACCCAGCCATCCATCAGACCAGGCCACCTTCTTCCATCAACTTCCATCAACTTTGAGGACAAAATGTTCACTTGCTGTCTAATATATCCCACCCACTAACAGGTGCTGTGATGGAAATATTATTAAATAAGACAAATTACGATCAATAAACTATAAAATAAAATTAGTATTTAGAAAAATAAATAATATTTTTATTATACAGTACAACTGTAAAATTACAATATAAAATATTTATGGCTAATTTTTGAAACGTGAAATCATCTTACATTTTGGTGGAAAACTGCAGAAAGCCCTTAAAGCTTTTCTTGACAGACAGTTTATGCGTGCTTCTCATTACAACTTTGGGAGGATGATTGGCACGTTGCGTTCCCAAATGCATGTTATAGGTGGCCCAAACTTACAGCACATACAGAGATGCGTTCATGTGGAACAGTTACTGTGAACTTGAGATGCCAAAAACATCAGATCACAAGCTTCTCATGCGTAAATAACTCTCTTCACTAGCTCTGAAACACGCAGCCTATATATTTATTTAATTAAATCTCAGCTATACTGGTTTAGCATTATATCATGGACTGCAGGTGATCCAGTATGTCAGTAAGAGTTTTGCACTCCTAAAGTGGTGCAACTGTTTCGTGAATTCACCTAGAATGTGTACGAGCGGTAGTGTTCAATGCCAAAGAGTTTTACAGCTTTAAAAAAAAACAATAAAGATTCATTAGGGGGAAGGAAATTTATGTAGCTGGAGTGCTGTTAAAAACAACGATGCATGAAAAGGCACATTGATTCAACCCTTAGTACTGACGACTGTCTCGCATTATCTTTCCCCATCATTTATTGCTCATCTAGTCGCAGCCGCTCCACCCCAATATTTCCTCTCAAACTCTGACCTTCACTCGAGAAACAGGCCCAGACTGCCGTTAAACTAAGTTCTGCAGTCTCTTTTAGTAATATCCAGCCACAATGGCAGCTAGATTGATGGGCCGGCGTTAGCTGCTGAGATATTTTGGAGGTTATCTGATGGCGTAAAATTTAATTAGGCCTTTATTGATGGAAGATGTGGACAGCACAGACAAACTGCCTGAAGAACTACATACAGCACAACGATGAGGGCAAATGGGCATATCCTGTGTGCCTGTCAATATGCCAACAATCCAGACAGGTTTTGTCTTCCCATTTCGACTCTGGATAGAAATTGTGTGTGCTACTACAAAGTGCAGTCTATTTTTATACTGCTATCTGTAGCAATAGTGACAGTGTTACAGCGTAACCAATCCATTTGAAAACATCTTAATCAATTCTCAAGGGTGAAGGCCTCAAGTTTTATATTTATTGGGAACAATCAGCGTTATTACATGGGCAGTTGCACATTGTCTCACTGACATAGATGTGCTGTTTAAGGTCACTTGGGTTAGTAATATATCTATCTAATCTATCTATCTATCACATTTATGTTTTGTTTAGTAGTTCCTGTCGTGTCTGTATTAGTTCTTGTTAGTTTCTATGGGTACTGATTAGTTAATCTTTGCCCAGCTATTCCTGTTTAGTTCCCTCATTTGCTATGTGTATATTTACTCCCTGTTCTGTTCAGTCCTTTGACGGTTATTGTTTGTGTTAATGTGGTCTAATGTGAGTCTTCTGAATTTCTTATTTGATTAAATACTTTTTTGTATTTCTAATCATCTCCTTCGCTGTGTGCTTTGTACAGCTACCAACCAGTGACAGAATAACCAACCCTCTAAAACGATTAACTAAAAACTCACCAGCGTTGTGTCTTATCCTCCTCACCGAGAACCCAGAGAACTAAAGGTTGCTGGGGTATTTGGGCTGGACGCTCCGGGACGGCGGCCTCTCCCTGACAGCCAGCGAGTCCGAGGCACCCACAAAGCTTGTTCAGAAACCAGAGCCAGATACCATTAAAGCCCCGGAGTCTAAGCACACTTATAAGTCCACGCCAGAGCCAGGAGCGGACCTGAACCTGATAAATCTGTGGTCCGCGGATCCAGTTCCCACCCAGATCCCCACCCCCGAATCCTCGCCTTCTTTGTTGGTCCTATCCGGATATCTAAATTCTCCAGTCCCGTCTGGAGCTCTTCCACCTATGTTCCTGCCTGACTTCCTGGTCCCTTCTCCCCCGCTGGTCATCCCCTGGATCCGTCGGTACCACTGTTGTTGTTTAGCTCCTCAGCTTTGCCTCCAACACTTGCACCGTGCGGTTCGGCTTCTCTTCTCCACCGGTTCCACCTTCGGCGATTGGCTCAGGGGTTCCGCCCAGCCCTTCTTGTATTTGTCTCCAACTCCTTCTGGTTGTCCCTGTCCATCACCAGCTCCACGCCCACTTCCAAAGCCCCTCCATCCCTCCTTCCTCCCTCAGTTGGACATTATATGGTACGAGAAATGTGGTTGTGAGTCTGAGTTTGTTATTTGATTAAAGACTTTGTCTTTAATCAAATAACAAATTCTAATCTCTCTAATCATCTCCTTGGTCATGCGCTTTCTACAGCCACCAACCCGTGATGTCTGTCTGTCTGTCTATCATCTGTTTGTCTGTCTGATCTATTGTTCTATCTATTTTAAGTCTTAACAAATTTAGCTTTCTTCAAATTCAAATTGCCATTCTTCATTTTTATTTATTAATTTCTTTAAGTAGACATATGTATAACTTTAAGAGATAAACTAAGGTACACAACTAATGCATTTCATGCATACTATATAAGAAGTAAAGCACAAATGCACTGTGATAGTGAGCCTTCTGTGTATAAATCAGCATCATGATGTCAGCGGGCAGGCAGAAACACACGGCTACAGGGTGGAGCAGGAACATTCACACAGCTGTTTGCCGTTACACCTTGTCCTCTTCAGACTGGAACGCAAGCCCAGTGTCCTAGTTTGGCAAGTACCTTTATAAAAAAAGAAAAAAAAAGAAAAAGAAACTGTGACATTCTGTGCACAATCATGACTCTTGCTATGACTAAACTGTGATGCCTGGCAAACTGTGACCACCCTTTCAGCAAGTAGTTATGTGCATCACAGAAGTCCTGACAGCCACGTCAGAGCAGTGCGGGTGAGAGCACCCACACCAAAAACATTCAGGCAGGACAGCAGGGACATTTCTCCTCACAATACTGAATTGTATTGTTAAACCGGCACACTAAAAGCTACTGAAGCATTTGTATTCACTCTGCTGTTTGAAAACTGTCCAGTAAATGATTATCCATTAGGCAGACACAAACTTATGCATTATGCATATATATATTTTTTTAAATTAATACAGTTTCCTAAAATAAGTCAATCAAGTTATGAATTACTATTTTAAAATTATGTAATTTAGTATATTCAAACCTGTTACATAAAATAAAATGTAATTATTATTTTGATCATCTTAAAATAATTGATATAATCATAAAATGTATTAGATAGCCTTTTTATCTGTTCTCAGACATTTGATAACCACCAAATAATTACTGTGGCTATAAATCTCTTGAAGATTAATACATGAAATTACAAAGAAAAAATTATAATAATATAAAACACATCAAATGAAAACCATTTATAAAAATAATAATATTGCCAGATCACTTTTTTATTTTTACAACAATACAATGTGTTGTAAAAATATAGAATTTAATTCATGCCTTAAATGAGTCTGAACATGCCAGGGGATTAATATATGATGTAATTCAGTTTATTCAAATAATATATATATATATATATATATATATATATATATATATATATATACACTCACCTAAAGGATTATTAGGAACACCTGTTCAATTTCTCATTAATGCAATTATCTAATCAACCAATCACATGGCAGTTGCTTCAATGCATTTAGGGGTGTGGTCCTGGTCAAGACAATCTCCTGAACTCCAAACTGAATGTCATAATGGGAAAGAAAGGTGATTTAAGCAATTTTGAGCGTGGCATGGTTGTTGGTGCCAGACGGGCCGGTCTGAGTATTTCACAATCTGCTCAGTTACTGGGATTTTCACGCACAACCATTTCTAGAGTTTACAAAGAATGGTGTGAAAAGGGAAAAACATCCAGTATGCGGCAGTCCTGTGGGCGAAAATGCCTTGTTAATGCTAGAGGTCAGAGGAAAATGGGCCGACTGAATCAAGCTGATAGAAGAGCAACTTTGACTGAAATAACCACTCGTTACAACCGAGGTATGCAGCAAAGCATTTGTGAAGCCACAACACGCACAACCTTGAGGCGGATGGGCTACAACAGCAGAAGACCCTACCGGGTACCACTCATCTCCACTACAAATAGGAAAAAGAGGCTACAATTTGCACGAGCTCACCAAAATTGGACAGTTGAAGACTGGAAAAATGTTGCCTGGTCTGATGAGTCTCGATTTCTGTTGAGACATTCAGATGGTAGAGTCAGAATTTGGCGTAAACAGAATGAGAACATGGATCCATCATGCCTTGTTACCACTGTGCAGGCTGGTGGTGGTGGTGTAATGGTGTGGGGGATGTTTTCTTGGCACACTTTAGGCCCCTTAGTGCCAATTGGGCATCGTTTAAATGCCACGGCCTACCTGAGCATTGTTTCTGACCATGTCCATCCCTTTATCACCACCATGTACCCATCCTCTGATGGCTACTTCCAGCAGGATAATGCACCATGTCACAAAGCTCGAATCATTTCAAATTGGTTTCTTGAACATGACAATGAGTTCACTGTACTAAAATGGCCCCCACAGTCACCAGATCTCAACCCGCATCTTTGGGATGTGGTGGAACGGGAGCTTTGTGCCCTGGATGTGCATCCCACAAATCTCCATCAACTGCAAGATGCTATCCTATCAATATGGGCCAACATTTCTAAAGAATGCTTTCAGCACCTTGTTGAATCAATGCCACGTAGAATTAAGGCAGTTCTGAAGGCGAAAGGAGGTCAAACACAGTATTAGTATGGTTTTCCTAATAATCCTTTAGGTGAGTGTACATATAATCACTTATTGGAGGTTATTGAAGTTGCACTTTTATGTATTTTATTGTATTTTGTCCTGCAGCATCATTTAACACCAAACATTTGTTGTTACCCGATGCCATTGCAAGTAAGGATCCAATAATTTGTGGGTTATAGACATAAAGTGCATAGAATTATTCAGCAGGTTATCTGATCTTGGCATGTCCAATTAGGCCTTGCTTTTATTAGTCTCATGTATTAATCTCATCCTTCTCATGTATCATAATTTTTAACAGATTTCCATGAACTAAAATGTATCCTTGTGAGATAATTTTGTGTATGAACTATATTTCCAATCCTAAAGCAAATTCTTTCTTAGTGTGTAAAATTCCAGGTCTGGTACCATTAGGAAACGTACCTGTTGTGACCCAACAGAAATTAATAACAGCTACTGAAATGACTCATCGTGTTGTACAAACACATCAACACACAAACACACCTCTCCCTCATACAAGTGTTTAAATATTGTCTAATGGACATGGAAATTATGTCCTTTATTGTGCATTTGCTAATGCTGGCCTCATCTTGCAGCTACTATTAATGGAGGTCCTAATGAAACATAGCATACGCATATGCATTAGTTAATGGTGGCTCTTTGCTGAGACGTAAAAGTGCTGGATAAATATGGGGCTTTGGTGAAGCCACAACTAATTGAAAAGGTTGGCAAAGAAAGTCTAAAACATAATTAATCAAGACAATGGCTAAAGTAATTACAGCCATGGAAGAGAATCATTACTGGAGTTCAGGTGAAGTGTTGAACTCATACACAAAGCCAAAACACATCCCTTGATTAGCTTTAGTTTACACCTTATTTCAACATATGCACACAGTATAGTATAAAGCAGATTCCATATAACAAAATCATGGCTTTATATGAGATCTGTTGTATACTTGACAGCAGAGCTTTTATAAAAACTTACATAACAAATGTATATTTTAAATGTATATTTTAATCAGAGGTGTACTGTTGCAGCCACAAAACAGGTTTGAATGTAAGAACTAAACACAACAAAACACCTTAATTTACATCTGTAATGAAAACATACATACGACATGGGTAGTAGTATAAATACTAATATATCTTCTGAATACTCGAATCTTTGCTGGAAGGTGTGTGATAAAACCGTTTAATGCACAGGTAGTTCCAAGTCAGTTGAATCACCGTTCTATATTAATGCGCTGTTTTCATTGAGGCACACACACACACACACACTATATTGCCAAAAGTTTTGGGACGCCTGTCTTTACATGCACATGAACTTTAATGACATCCCATTCTTAATCTGTAGGGTTTAATATGGAGTTGGCCGACCCTTTGCAGCTACACTGTAAAAAACCCAACTTGAAAAAAGTTCAAATAACTGGTTTTGTTGTGTTGGCTCAGCAAAAATCTATGAAAAACTATGTGTAATACACTTACTCAACACAATCCAGGTGTTTTTCCATAAACTTAAAACGATTAGTTTTGTGAACAAAGCTTTGCAAGTTCAACCAAAAAACTTCTGCTAACTTATTTATTTGAGTGAAGTCAATCTCATTTAGGGAACTGCCCTCCCATAAGCAAATGCAAATTTTAGAATAAAATGCATAAAATGGTTATGGGACATTGAAGAAAAATTGGTGTTTAGTTATTTTACTTATTTATAACTTAGTTATATCATTTAACTTAGTTAAATGAGCTTAATGTAATTGTAAATTAATAGTAATTGAATACTATTATTGTAAAATAATGATAATAATAATTATTAATAATTATTATTAAAAATATTATATATTATATAAATTGTTATTGTTGTTATTCTTGTTATTATTATTATTATTATTATAATTTAAAGTATGGCTACTGCATAAATAATATTATTTTACAATGATAATACAATTAGTATTATAATAATAATAATAATAATAATTATTATTATTACTATTAGCAGTAGTATATTGTGCTCAACTGTGAACGCTTGGAGGAAGACTTTTACTGTGAAGTTTCGTTAATAAGTGTATTGGGCGCCAATGCTCTCATCTCACTAGTTTGCGAACTGAGTATGTGGACTGTTCATTTTTTATTGAATTGTTAGATTTATATCAGCAATTATCAGCATGTTTTCTGATAAACATTATCATTTCCTCTCGAGCTAAACCACGCCCCCAGTACGTGACCATTGCGCAATCTTGCTGTGCATGTGCGTCAACGTATACTTTTTAATGCGGGAGAAACATCTAGAATAAGTTAGCAAACGGCCGAAGAAGAAAGAAGAGGCAGCACGTGGGTGATAATAATCCAGAGGAATATTTATGGTGAGTGCTCTTATTTGGTTTTTGATGATTGTTGCTCTATATTCCTAAATTATTCAATTGGATAATGTTCTATATTCCTAAATTAGTCGATGGTAAAAATAGAGACACCGCTGTTTTTTCTTTGTAAATTATCAACATTACTGTAATTTAAATCTAGTTGTATTTTTAATCCAGTTACATCTGGAAATCAACTTCCTTCCAGACAATCCTGTTGGGTTGGATGATGCTGCATTGGAACATGTAGGGGAACAGCTTGAGCTTGAAGTCAAGAAAAGGAACATGGACATGATGATACTGAATACCAAAATGGAAACTACATTCCCTCTCAGGAGAAAAGAAATAGTCAATGAGCAACCATTGGTCTCTGTCCTCAAAGAAAGACGGCCTGGCCTCTTTTTGGAGGAACAAGTAAGTTACATTTTGTCCTGATTGTATATAGATTTAAATGTTAACAGATTTTTTTCCTTTCACTTCCTCAGGTTTGCTCAGAGTTCCAAAGGATCACTTGTGTGGACCTTAAAACGACCTTCATGACAGCTCTTAACAAATATAGCAACTGTCTCATCAAAATGTATCGAGCAAAGAGTAAAGACCTTGGAGACGAAATGAAAATGATGCTGGACCATTTTGATGAGCAGGTATGATTCCTATACTTAAGAATCTTTTGAAATTAGTGGTTATACAGTGCGTGCAGAATTATTAGGCATGTTGGTTTTCTGATCATTTATTTCCAGGCACATTTTACCAATTCCAAACCACATTAATCTTAATAACTACTATAGATTTTGTATTTAATAACTTATAAGTGATATATAATTGTTTGTGAAGGCTGGAAATAAAAAAAACACCTTATATTCAGGTGTGCATAATTATTAGACTTAGATTTTTTTGTTTGTTTGTTTTTTTGTTGTTAAATTATTAAATGTCCATGGGAAGGGTGCAATACTAATGCAATACTAGAAATTGCAGTTTAAGGCATGACCATTGGACCGTGAAATGCTCATTGGGTCAGACAGAAGCAAGAATTAAGCAAACGAATTAAGAATTAAGGTGAAGAATTAAGTGTGAAACCACCTGGAACAATTTGGTCTCCAGAACCACCATTTTCCAAAACTGCAACCCACCTGGAGTCTCCAGAAGCGTGTCAGGATCTCAGAGATTTAAGTTAGGTGAAAAATCCATATGTTTTTATGGGCTTTATAGACAGATGTTTGAAGAATTCATCTTCCAGAATCTGGAAAAAATTCTGGAAGATGCAAACTTAAGTCTCTGAGATCCTGACACACTTCCGGAGAGTCCAGGTGAGTTGCAGTTCCGGAAAATGGTGGTGCTGGAGACTAAATTGTTCCTGACGGTTACACACTTAATTCTTCACCTTAATTCTTATGCGGTTAACATTTATTTTCTTCTCTACCTGCTTCTGTCTGACCCAATGAGCATTTCACTGTCCAATGGTTAGGCTTCAACTGCAATTTCTAGTATTGCATTAGTATTGGAACCTTCTCATAGACATTTAATAATTTTTTATTTTTCAGTCTGAGTTGAATCTCTTTTTTGCTAATTGTATCAGTAATAGAAAAGGAGCCTCATAATTATGTACACTTGAATATAAGGCGTGGTTAATTTCCAGCCTTCATGAACAATTATATATCACTTATAAATGATTAAATACAAAATGAATAGTAGTTAAGATTTAATGTGGTTTGGAATTGGTAAAATGTTACTGGAAAAAAAAATATGATCAGAAAATCGAAGTGCGTGCAAAACTATTAGGCACAATCTTTATACTAATGTGACACTTTTGTGACAATTATTTACTCTTTTTTTGAGTAACCGAAGATATTCTATATATTTTTGGGTGCTCAAAGACAAAATATTTGCCACAAAAATCTGTCACATTCATTTTAAAAGATTGTGAATGTATAGATTTCATTTTAGGCTTTTTGTAATCAGTTTTTATGGATTTTTTTGTTTTGTTGTTGCCCTAAGCCCCACTTCATTTCTGACCCTTTGCCCATTCCTAATACACATTCAGTGACACTCAATGATCTTTAAAGGGTTAGTTCTCCCAAAAATGAAATGATTTACTCACCCTCAAGTCATCCTAGGTGTATATGATATTCTCCTTCCAGATGAATAAAATTTGATTTGCATTCAAAAAATATCCTTGCTCTTCCAAGCTTTATGATGGCATTGAATGGCTGTTTCTGATTTGAAGTCCATAAAAGTGCATCTATCCATCATAAAAGTGCTCCTTCTGAAGTGAAGCAATGCTTTCGTGTGAGAGAAATAGCTTCCGACAGATGGCCATATGCATCGATTTACAGTGATGGAGTAACCCTTGACCTGACGCGTGACGTAATGAAGAACACAGAAGTGCAGAGGATAGATTAAAACAAAACACCGGTCATGAATTAGTCTAAAACGAGAATTTTTAAAGAGAAATGCCGGACAATTTCGATATAAGAGAAAAGGGGCTTGAATTTGTTGCCCAGCACTATCCGCGAGAGGCGTCAAACCTTGAGATGCTCCTACATCCTGCGTCATACATCACGTCAGAGGTTATTCTTTTGCCGTAAGTCGACTTGCGTAGGCCGTCTGCCGAAGCTAGTTATTTTAGTATTTCAAGTTTTAAATATGGATATTTTTTTTTACACAAACGCTTCGCTTTAGAAGGCCTTTATTAACCCCCTGGAGCTGTGATGGATAGATGCACTTTTATGGACAGAAACAGCCATTCACTGCCATTATAAAGCTTGGAAGAGCCAGGACATTTTTAATATAACTCTGATTGTGTTCGTCTGAAAGAAGAATGTCATACACATCTAGGATGACTTGAGGGTGAGTAAATCATGGGCTAATTACAATTTTTGTCTATCCCTTTAAGTAATCATGCAGAAGTAAATCATAATTAAAATGATTTATTTCTCTCTTACAGACAACAGACATTGTATCACACAGATACTCTACAGCTCTACGGGGACTCCCCTTGCACCTCAGGGAGCGAGATGCAATATCAAAGACTTGTCTGGTAGGTTTTCAGCTTTTTTTTCATCTCATATTTTCATTGATTACTGTTATTTTATTAAATGCGTTGTTATATTTAATAAAGTTCCTGATATGGTTTGCATGTGGCTTGTTTTCATCAAGTGTTTTCATCAAGTATTTACGTCAGGTTAGCACATAATGCCATGCTTTGTTTGCAATTTTTATATTTGTACTTCACTGTTTTTCATGACATTTATATAATTCTAAGGAAACTGATTTAGAGGAGACGTACACAAGAGGAGTGAAACTGGGCATTCTTGAAGTCATGGAGGACAATCTCTCGCAGGCAACAAAGAGATGTCAAAACCTCGCCATCATCCTGGAGGAAACTGTGGTTGTGGAGGATCTACCTGACTTTCCCACTGCTTTCATGGTACTCTTTGGACTTCTCTATGCGCTAAACATTGAGTATCCAAAAGGACTCCAATACACATTTGAGGCAGTGCAGAACATCTTTGTGGGATTGGGAGAAAAGTGCACCAACAGAGTTCAGTCCCTGAAGAATAAGCTTTTTACTCTGTAGGGAGTTTAAGATGCTTTTAGTGTTTTCAGATGCTTTTATTGTTAATTGGTACCTTCGGCATAATGATGGTGTTTGTTAGGATATTGTGTTATGGTGAATTTTAAATTCAGACTTGTAGTCTTATTCTCTAAAAAGTCAAACGCATATTTGTTTACTTGATATTCGTTGATATACTATTCAGTTGTACTAAACCTTTCATGTTTAGGTGTATCAGCGCTTTGGAGATGGATGGTCTATTTTACATTTTGAAAGATTGTGTTCCTCATATGCTACTGTTTAGTCACTTTTCATATTCATATTCAGTGGCATTGTTTTATAAAACCGTTTTAATTGCAGTATTGCAATATTTCAATTTGCAGTGTTGAATCACTTTGGCTTTAATATGTTTGAATTTAAAAAAGACTTGTCACAGGATTTTTGTGATGGTGGTAGCAAGACTATCATTATTGATACACTTTTTGGACTGTTAGTGCAATTATAAGACATTTGTTTCCTGTGAGAATATTTAAAGGGATGGTTAACTCAAAAATGATAATTCATTATCATTTACATTTTTCTCAAACTCATATGACTTCCTTTCTTCTTTAGAACACAAGAATATAAATGTAAACCCATATGTTTTATATAAATGTAATCCATATGATTTAATCCATGTCTTCTGAAGCAATACAATCAGATGTCAAGATTTTTTTAAGAATTAGGAGTAACATTTTGATCTTTCTCCCAAAAGTATTGCTTCAAAAAAAGTAGATTAAACAATAGCTGCATGTTTTTGTGCGTGTTCCACAGAAGAAAGGAAGTAATATGAGTTTGAGGCAGAAAAAGTAAATTATAATGAATTATCATTTTTGAGTAAACTATGCCTTTAAGAGAAATTCTTGTCACGATGACGGCTAACTAAAATTACATTTTATTGCCTTACACATGCTTGTGAAAGTAAATTGCTGTTTGGAATAAATGTTTTGTTGTGTTAACTTGCTGTTTTCAGTTTTTGTCTTGGGCAATGCTATTGTAGTTTCCAGCCATAACGTATTATTTCTTAGTACCAATTTCCAATAGCATTTTTTTGTTCACTCAACTTAAGACTTTGAGTTCTTCAGACAAAAAATGTTGAGTTGGCCCAACTTAAAAACGTTTGTTAAAGAATAGTTGGACCTCTCCAGAAAACTAACAATTTTAAGTTAACTCAACTAAACATTTTTTTATGACTGACAACTTAATTTTTTTAATTATTTACAAAAGTTGAGTAAACAAGAAAAAGCCAGGGGAAATTAGTACCAAGATTTTTTTTGTTGTACTGGCTTAAAAATGTTTACAGTGTATAACGGCTCCAACTTTTCTAGGAAGGCTTTCCTCAACGTTTAGGAGTGTGTTTATGGTAATTTTTGACCATTCTTCTAGAAGCGCATTTCTGAGGTCAGGCACTGATGTTGGACGAGAAGGCCTGGCTCGCAGTCTCCGCTCTAATTCTTCCCAAAGGTATTCAATCGGGTTGAGGTTGGGTCTCTGTGCAGGCCAGTCAAGTTCCTCCACAACAAACTCGCTCATCCATGTCTTTATGGACCTTGCTTTGTGCACTGGTCCGCAGTCATGTCATCCCCAAACTGTTCCTACAAAGTTGGGAGCATGAAATTGTCCAAAATGTCTTGGTATGCTGAAGCATTAAGAGTTCCTTTCACTGGAACTAAGGGGCCAAGCCCAACCCCTGAAAACAACCCCACACCATAATCCCCCCTCCACCAAACTTTACACTTGCCACAATGTCGACCATCGGATTGCCAGAAAGAGAAGTGTGATTCGTCACTCCAGAGAACACGTCTCCACTGAGTCCAGTGGCGGCGTGCTTTACACCACTGCATCCGACACTTTGCATTGCACTTGGTGATGTAAGTCTTGGATGCAGCTGCTCGGCCATGAAAACCCATTCCATGAAGCTCTCTACACACTGTTCTTGAGCTAATCTGAAGGCCACACAAAGTTTGGCGGTCTGTAACTATTGACTCTGCAGAAAGTTGGTGACTTATGCGCACTGTGCACTTCAGCATGCGCTGACCCCGCTCTGTGATTTTACGTGGCCTACCACTTTGTGCCTGAGTTACTGTTGTTCCCAATTGCTTCCACTTTGTTATAATACCACTAACAGTTGAGCGTGGAATATTTAGTAGTGAGGAAATTTCACGAATGGACTTATTGCACAGGTGGCAACCTATCACGGTACAACGCTTGAATTCACTGAGCTCCTGAGAGCGACCCATTCTTTCACAAATGTTGGCAGAAGCGTCTGCATGATTTTATAAACTTGTGGCCATGGAAGTGATCGGAACACCTGAATTCAGGCACAGGGCCTCGCGCCTCCCCAGGGCCTCGCGCAAAGTAAAGTGACAGCTGACTTGATGATGTAAAGCCAATAGTTAAAGTTCATGTTTTTGTCCTTCGAAATAATATAATAGTTAAAAGACATAGCTAAAAATGAGATGTGATGCTGTGTTATCCTGCTTGTTAAAAATGTATTATGCAGTAACTTACAATATTTCTCTGTGTGTGCCAGTTATTCATGCGCATACATGTCATCAGCGCGGCATTGCACGTCAAGTTCATAGAGCTTTATTCACAGAGTCTATTCAAATTCAGATTTTGGCCGCCTCTGAAATGGGTCAAACCATAGATATTACCTAAGAAGTTAAAGTAAATACGCTAGAAATCTGCGCTCATTCAAGGATGTGCATTTATTGCATGGACGGAGAAAGCACGGACGCCTGCAGGATTTCATCTGTTTTTTTTATTTAACACTATAAAGTTAAATAAGCATATAGCCTAACTATTATGCACCTTTCGGAGCATCAGTGAGAGCAACGGGACTGCAGAACGAGTGCTACTCTATCTCTAGACGTTTTGAACGTTTTTAAATCTGAAATCTGCAAAAAGCAACGAAATTGTCAGACATCCATTTAGCGCATGTTCACAGAGGAAAACAACTGAAAAACAGCTTTAGTTCTCTCAATACTGTCTGTTTATTTTACTGACTGAGAAATCGCTTCAGATGATTCAGTGAGAGAGCAGTCCAAACTTATTCAAGTGGATTCAGGCCGTTTTGCAAACGCGTTTGACCCATTCATAATTTAGAACATAATTTAAGCGTCAAAATGTGCGCAACTCAGTTACGGAGTTAACTTCTTGAACCTAATGCTGTTAAACTGAATATACAATTTATTTTTTGCTTAAATATCCACATAAACAACAAATTGTTCGTCACTATAGCAACAGTAGACCACAGTAGACCCCCATTAATACCCCCCCCCCCTATTGTTTCTATTGTGATCTATTATTTCTTCAACTCAGCATATGCAATAGGAAATGAAGTGCTCCGGATGATGAAGTGGATTAGTCCCTTGGGTGCCTTTGGTTGGTAATATGACTGACATACTGACCTCTGGGTCAACAACAACTTAACCAAAGAATATTGACCTTAGTCCAAATTAAAATGTTATTGATTGCTCAATTTTAACTCTTATCATGGCTAACAGAAAAGAGCACATCAGGCTCTAAAAGGTTTCTATGAGGTCTGGCTCGTGCCATTTGTTTATCAAACAATTATATTATTGACTGTTGATAGTTTATTTATTCCAGTAATGTATAAAACTGTAATGTTTCCCCTGCAAAAGTCACAGACAATGCTAGAGCATTCTGGGTGGTTGTCATTGCTAAGCTATTGTTATGTGTTGTGGGTGTTTCTTATGCCCTGCTTACACCTGGTATTAAGATGTGTTTTGGTCAGATCACAAGTGGACGATACAGGTGTAAATGGGGTATAAAACGTTTTGAGATTGTTCACTTTCGACCACTTCCAGAGGTAGCTGATAACGTATTTGACCTGATTGCTTTCGCAGTGTAGACGCTCAAGTGGTCGTTTGTGTTCAAACAGCCACAAAAGACCGCCTACTGACCTAATGCGTAAACGTTATGGGAAGCGTGCTAACCAGATGGGATTTAAAAGTTTGTCGACTGAAGACCCAAGTTTGGTTTGAAGACGAAAAACGTACCAAGCACAATGTTCTCTCACCATTCCTGATTTTTAACACACACTCACTGTTTTCGGCGTGGAGAAGGTGTCAGAGAACAAACGAAAACTGCTGCTCTCCATCTGTTTTTCCATCGTCTTCGGTGCCTTTCATATCTGTCTCTCTATTCATTTTAGTTAACAATAACACTGACTCTGACACGTCTTCAGCACCAAAACCTCTCTTCTGTTTTTTGTGATAACGCCTGCAATAGTGACAGTGACTAAAGTACATTAAAGATGGCAACTTCCATAACACCAGGAAGTCTTATCTTAACTGACACAAAGTTATTTAATTAATGAGTCCAATCTAGGGGCAAGTTCATCCGTCAAATCTTAATTAACTGACAGCGGCTTCTAATGCTTTTTTCTCCTTCATAAGAGTGTTAACTCTGTGAATTTCAGGAATGTGGAAAAGATGCAAATGGTTTCTAGATATAGCTCATCCTAACAGTAAGTTTACGGAATTGTTTTAATGCCATATCAAGCACAACTAAGAAAATTGTATTATTGTTAAAAAAACATTTAAATGTAAAAGGTTTAAATAAACACCAAAAATCAATTCTCATGCATATGTGGATTCGTGAGGAAACAATATGTGTTTCATAGAGGAAATACTTAAATCAAGACCCAGACATGAAGTCAATAATGTCCTATCACGTCTTGTGTTCTACTTAGCTATTTATATGCCGTTTTTCTCCTCGGTTTGGTGTCCCTTGATATTTATAACATGAGCCGTAGCGTTAGATTGACCTTTTGATGGCACTGGCAGGTTTCCAGATGCTTGTCAGCCTTGTTCTACTTTCCCTACAGATAGACTCACCACAGCCTCTCTCAGCTTTTTCTCGGATGTCTAGAATTCTGTCTGGCAACCATGACCTCAAGTCTCTGAATGGCCAGATGAGTGTGGAGACAGAGATAGAGGCTGAGAGAGAGGGGAATGAAGTTGCTGTGGTTGGCTACAAGAAGCACAGATTGGCATATACCTGGAATGTGTGCTTATTTTATTTATTTATTTATCATTTTTATAGGCCTACTTTACTTTTGCAGAAGGGGACATTGACCGGAGGTTAATTGTACAGTTAGAATAGTAACAGTTCTGCTCTAAAACCTGGTGCTCTGCCTACCTAGATAGGACTTTAAGGCAACATGTGAATGAGTCAGATACAAAAGTAGTTTGAAAATGGTAGGTGGTAGCATGATTATGCTGCTTTTGAAAATGTTGGCTCTCAACTGCGGGCTTGCAATGTATATATAGTTGAGAACCACCATATATATATATATATATATATATATATATATATATATATATATATATATATATACACCGATCAGGCACAACTGAATTAGGCATCTTAATATTGTGTCGGTACCCCTTTTGCTGCCAAAACAGCCCTGACCCGTCGAGACTAGACCCCTGAAGGTGTGTTGTGGTATCTGGCAGATCTGGTAGATGTTAGCAGCAAATCCTTTAGGTTCTGTAAGTTGCAAGGTGGGGCCTCCATGGATCGGACTTGTTTGTTCAGCACATCCCACAGATGCTCAATTGGGTTGAGATCTGGGGAATTTGGAGGCCAAGTCAACTCGTTGTTGTGCTCCTCAAACCAGTCCTGAACCATTTTTGCTTTGTGGCAGGGCGCATTATCCTGCTGAAAGAGGGTGCCATGAAAGGGTGTACATGGTCTGCAGCAATGCTTAAGTAGGTGGTACGTGTCAAAGTAACATCCACATGGATGGCAGGACCCAAGGTTTCCCAGCAGAACATTGCAGAACACAGCATCCCATGACCCTGTCACCGGTTCACCACTGTTCCTTCCTTGGACCCCATTTGATAGATACTGACCACTGCGGACCGGGAACATCCCACAAGAGCTGCAGTTTTGGAGATGCTCTGACCCAGTCATCTAGCCATCACAATTTGGCCCTTGTCAAACTCGCTCAAGTCCTTACGCTTGCCCATTTTTCCTGCTTCTAACACATCAACTCTGAGGGCAAAATGTTCACTTGATGCCTAATATATCCCACCCACTAACAGGTGCCGTGAGGAAGAAATAATAAATGTTAATCACTTCACCTGTCAGTGGTCATAATTTTATGCCTAATCGGTATATATATGGTGCAAATTGTAGATTGTTAACTGTTCTTTGCTGACAGGAGTATATATACACACATTGCAAACATTATATACAGACAAAACAAAAATTATTCAAACACCAGATATAATTTTTACTAGTGGGTGCAGGACACTATAGTTAATTTATGTAAGTGAGGATAGCAAAATAAAGTAATCTGTGACATATTATACCCAAAAATTCTTCATACTACTGGTAAAATTGATAAAAATGTGGGACCAAAATTATTCAGACACTTTGACCTGACCATGTTTTGCTGAAGTGTTTTTTCTTTAATTGCTAATGCAACCTTTTACACCACAGACTGAACAAAATGAAGCATTGCTTGGTCATTGGTTGACCAGTATTGGTATTATCTAATTGCGTACTTAAATTTAACAGATGGTAGCTGACTGGTTGATTGAAATCCATTACATACCTTTCTATCAAAGTTATCTGACATTATCAAGATTAATTTGTTCTGACAGTTTAACTGAGTTCTTGTCATATTTTATTACCATTTTCTAAACTATAGCGAATAAACTGTGATAATGTGAGAAAATGTTGAAGGTGTCTGAATAAATATAGATTTGACTGTATATATAAAAATGGTGGTTCTCAACTGCGGGTTTGCAATGTGTGTATTCACTCACCTAAAGGATTATTAGGAACACCTGTTCAATTTCTCATTAATGCAATTATCTAAACAACCAATCACATGGCAGTTGCTTCAATGCATTTAGGGGTGTGGTCCTGGTCAAGACAATCTCCTGAACTCCAAACTGAATGTCAGAATGGGAAAGAAAGGTGATTTAAGCAATTTTGAGCGTGGCATTGTTGTTGGTGCCAGACAGGCCGGTCTGAGTATTTCACAATCTGCTCAGTTACTGGGATTTTCACGCACAACCATTTCTAGAGTTTACAAAGAATGGTGTGAAAAGGGAAAAACATCCAGTATGCGGCAGTCCTGTGGGCGAAAATGCCTTGTTGATGCTAGAGGTCACAGGAGAATGGGCCGACTGATTCAAGCTGATAGAAGAGCAACTTTGACTGAAATAACCACTCGTTACAACCGAGGTATGCAGCAAAGCATTTGTGAAGCCACAACACGCACAACCTTGAGGCGGATGGGCTACAACAGCAGAAGACCCCACCGGGTACCACTCATCTCCACTACAAATAGGAAAAAGAGGCTACAATTTGCACGAGCTCACCAAAATTGGACAGTTGAAGACTGGAAAAATGTTGCCTGGTCTGATGAGTCTCGATTTCTGTTGAGACATTAAGATGGTAGAGAGAATTTGGCGTAAACAGAATGAGAACATGGATCCATCATGCCTTGTTACCACTGTGCAGGCTACCCAATAGAGCATCTTTGGGATGTGGTGGAACGGGAGCTTCGTGCCCTGGATGTGCATCCCACAAATCTCCATCAACTGCAAGATGCTATCCTATCAATATGGGCCAACATTTTTTAAAGAATGCTTTCAGCACCTTGTTGAATCAATGCCACGTAGAATTAAGGCAGTTCTGAAGGCGAAAGGGGGTCAAACACAGTATTAGTATGGTGTTCCTAATAATCCTTTAGGTGAGTGTATAAATCTACTCCTGTCATCTAAAAACAGGAAACTGAGGCTACATTTCGCATGGATTCACCAAAATTGAACAATAGAATATTGTAAAAATGTTTCTTGATCTCAATTTATCTTTATTTTTTCTTGGTCAGAATTTGGCATTAACAACACTAAAGCATGGATCCATCCTGACTTGTATCAGTGGTTCAGGCTGCTGGAGGTGTAATGGTGTGAGATATTTTCATAGCACACTTTGGGTCCCTTAATACCAATTGAGCACTGTTTAAACACCACAGCCTACCTGAGTATTGTTGCTGACTATATACATCCCTTGATGACCACAGTGCACCCATTATCGATGACTCCCATGTAGTATGGCAGTATGGTGCTTCCGTCCCAAGGCCGGAATCTACCCTCAGGTCCATCACAGAGTTTGCGCTGTGAAGGCAGTCCTCTCCTGAGCCAGTTAAGGAAAGCTGGCTCATTCACTTCACAAGCCAGCTCCCACCTTTGTCCCAGCCCCAGTATCCACTCCAAGGAATATATTGGATGATCCAGTCCCACCGAGTTACCAGTTACCAGTTACATGTTTACCATTTTAGTTTAGTCTTCATGCATTAGTCTAGTAATGCGTGATGCAGACTACACATAACAGTATTCTAGTATGTGGTTCTAAATTCAGCCATTCTTTGCAGGGACGATGATCCCATAATGCATTGTAACAAGATCCAAAAATCTTGTTACATGTAGTGGATGAAGCACAGACTAAAATTTACTATTTCTCTCTATTGGTGTGTAGTGTCTATTGTTAATGCAATTCTGAGATTTGTTTCTAAACACATTATAAATGTTAGAAATGTATTACTGAAACACGTTACAAAGACTGTGAACTGTGTAGTACTGAATTGTGGAGTTAGACCGTTAAACGATTTTTCACAATTTCTGTGTTCTCCCCTAACACTATAATAACTGTAGATGACGCACTGGAGCCACCGAGCATGGCCCCTCCCCTAACACTATAATAACTGTCGATGACGCACTGAAGCCACTGAGCATGGCCCCTCCCCTAACACTATAATAACTGTCGATGACGCACTGGAGCCATTGAGCATGGCCCCTCCCCTAATACACTATAATAACTGTCGATGACACACTGGAGCCACTGAGCATGGCTCCTCCACTAACACTATAATAACTGTCGATGATGCAATGGAGCCACCGAGCATGGCCCCTCCCCTAACACTATAATAACTGTCGATGACACACTGGAGTCACTGAGCATGGCCCCTCCCCTAACACTATAATAACTGTCGATGACGCACTGGAGCCACTGAACATGGCCCCTCCCCTAACACTTTAATAACTGTCGATAATACACTGGAGCCACTGAGCATGGCCCCTCCCCTAAACTATAATAACTGTCGATGATGCAATGGAGCCACCGAGCATGGCCCCTCCCCTAACACTATAATACCTACAGAACATTCGCATCAGTTCGCCCACTCAATCGTGAGTTACTGTCAGTACCGTTATAGTTACTACAGTCTACAGTTTGCTAGCTAGTTATGCCTTCATATTACCTGGTTGCAATAACTTACAAAACAGCTCGGTGCCTTATTTAAATTTCGGAAAAACAATGATATCAAGAAGAGGTGGATTAATTTTGTGAAGAGCCACCTTGATGGAGAGCGGAGGATCACCACCAACACCTGCCTCTGCTGTGATCATTTTACACCGGACAACTGGGATTCACTGATAATCTGCTGCAGAATGAGGCCGAACCGACTATCTCCCGCCCCGCCCCGGCCTTCATCCTCCCGTCCTGCCGACAACTGGTGCCATCGTCGGTAGCCCACCAATGAGTGTTGTCTTGAGTTCTTACGGCAGCTTTCCCGTAGGTGGGCGTGGTTTCAGCGCAGACAGCGCACACGCCCCCAGCATTTGAGAGGAGAAATGCTGCTTATTTTTTCAAGATTTTGATAAGCTTTTTTATTTACATGCCATTTTTTTTTGTATCATTCAAATTTGGCTGGGTGGTTAATAACACATTTTTCTGTGGTATGACGAACTCAGAACACATATTTAATTTTGACTTTAAAGAATGTTTCCTTAGAAAGCGTCTGTCTGTGTATTCAGCAGACAGCAAGACAGCTCACTAGCTTTTGGAACAGAGCCAAAGTCAGGTATCAGGACTTGAGATAGAGCATCCCACAGAAGGTTTCTTTCTTGAATATGATCATCTGTGAACTACAGAAGGGTCTGTGTTTTCAGCGGAGTCGAGATCAGCAGATGAGTCATTCTCTTTGACAAGCAGATACTGAGGGAAGGGAAATAATAACTGCAAAGCATTGACAGCAAAATGCCAGGCATCACTTGATGTTCATCTTTCCTTATTATTTCTCATTTCCACATTTCAAATCATGAATTTCTCTCGCTCTTTCTTGCTCTGTAAATAATTGTCAGATGGAAATTGATCCTTCACTGAGCATGCCTTAAAAACATTACTAATCAATCCTACCTTTGCAATCGTTGCCAATCTTTTATTATTTTCTAATGTCTGGAGAATCTGTGTGTACTTGATTTTTACAGTTATCAAAAAAATACAGTTAAATTGTATATAAAGAATGGATTGGAAATGTCGTTTTCTGAGTAAACTACAGTATCAGTAACAGGGATGCATTTCAAATAAATGTATATAATGTACATCTGGGCTACAAGCACATTTTACAAAATCAAAAATCTCTGACTACACATCTTCCACAAATCCACCCCTCGTGCTGCACATGTCCATTCTGGTGAGGTGTGTTGTCAATCTGAGAACCCAGTTCACATTCAAACCTGTCACATTTTGTCAAGTTAAATTTGAGATAAGCTGCAGAAAATGTACACAACTGACATTCTGTGGCTCAGCCAAACAGCTGTCAGATGCTGACGGCACAGATTGGTCACTTACCCACTCAAGGGCTTGTGTGAGCATGACTTACAATTCATTGTTTTTTTTTGTTTTTTTTTCATAAACTCTCGTTATGGGCCTCACAAGTTTAAAACCACTGGCAAATTCTCAGGAAACAGCATCCTTTGTGTTCCGTTATACAACAACAACAACAACAATAATAATAATAATATGCACTACCATTCAAAAGTTTGGGGTCAATAAGATTTCTTTAAAAGAAATGACTGTTTTTTTTTTTTTATTATTCTGCAAGGATGCAATAAATTGATAAGATTTATATTTCAAATAACTGCTGTTCTTTGAAACTTTCTATTCATCAAAGAAAATAATGCACCACGTTTTCCACAAAAATATTGAGCAGCACAACTGTTTTCAACATTGATAATAATCAGAAATGTTTCTTGAGCAGCAAATCAGCATATTAGAATGGTTTCTGAAGGATCATGTGACACTGAAGACTGGAGGAATGATGCTGAAAATTCAGCTTTGATCACAGGAATAAATTACATTTTAAAATATATTACAATAGAAAACATTTGTTTTAAATTGTAAGAAATGTTTCACAATATTACTCTTTTTACTGCAGACTTGGTGAGCATAAGAGACTTACTAGAACTACTGAGCATGGCCCAGTAAATATCTTAAAAAAATAAAACCAAGAAAAAAATATTAATTGTGAATAATATATAGTGGTATTTTCTAGTTAAATGTGGTAAAAAAAAACAAAAAAAAAACGGTAACACTTTATTTTGATGGTCCCTTTTGAACATTCTGTTGACTATAAGTAACTTTGCAACTACATGTCAACTAACTCTCATTAGAGTATTAGTAGACTGTCTGCTTAATATCTGCTAACTCTTTATTGTGATGCTCCCCCAACAGACATTCTACTGACTATAAGTAATTTTGCAAGTACACGTCAACTTATTCTAACCCTTACCCTACCAATCTACTAATACTCTACTAACACTCTAAAGAGAGTTAGTAGACATGTAGGTCCAGCGTTACTTATAGTCAACAGAATGTGTTAAAGGGACCATCAAAATAAAGTGAAACCAAAGCTCTTTCTTATTCTGATTTCAAAGCACACTGAAAATATGTGATACTACCAGAATGGTTTCGGTTATCTTTTTGATTCAGGCTTTTAAATAATTGTAGGAATGCTGCTGTCATAAAGCATGTGTGTCTTTATTTATATTGCACAGTGACCCAGTATTATGTATAATTTGTGCCGGAGGGCTCTTCAACATGTGCTTCATATGACCCAGAGGCACAGTTGCTTTCTTCAAAGGAGAACTTGCTGTATTTTCAAAGCACCAGAAATTGGCACAAAGAGCAAGAGGGAGTGGAAGACAATAAGGAAAGAGAGAAAACAACCCCCACATAAACCCAAAGCAGCCAAAGCTAGCTCTGCTTCATTTTTTTGTTTGTTTTGTTTTCTTATTCTGTTACTGGGACACCATACTCCTGAGTAACATGTCAAAATAGTCTCTGTACTAAGAAATGATCAAACCAGAAGGGGCTGAACAATCTCTAAGACCCTCTCTATGTGTTTTAGCTCTGCTCCCTAAACACAAAGCGACCTGTGGGTTGGAGCACTGGGGAAAAGCCCAGGCAGAGCGGAAAGGTGGATAATTGAGTCGAATGTGGGTGCCTTTTAGACACAGCGGCTTGTTGCCTCAAGATGAAGTTCATGTTTGAGGGTTTGGATCCCACAGAGCGGCTGCCTGAATTTTCTCTCACCCAACCTAACAAATCTGCACTAGCGTAAAACCCCCAAACAGCCTTGCTGTTTAAATGGTGTCACCGATGTTACCCACTGTGAAACATAAATCTGGTGGTGCCCATCATCTGGTACTGCCATCTGTTTGATATTCCTGCCCGCTCATTCAGCAAGGATGGCATCGCTCACTGTTGCAGCCCCTCTCAGCCGTCTCCCACCGTTCTAGCAGCCAAATCGATCTATAATTTAGAGATTTACGTAACTAACTCTGTGTGCCCTACTTTTGAAAGCAGTTCCTTTAGTCCTGTGAATCTGTCCTTCCAATTGGCTCATTCGGGATCCGACCGTGTAAATTCCTTTTATAATAATAATAATAATAATAATAATAATAATAATAATAAATAGTAATACAGTAATAAAAAAGTAATATTATGCTATGAATTATTAATAATAATAATAATAATTACATTATTATTATTATTATTGAAGCCCATTTCAGTCTTAATCAGGATTAATTGCACCTTTATAGTTATTTAATGTACTATTGTAGTTATTTCAATTTTGAATTTGATTATTCTTATATTTTTTACATTTTAATTGTAGTCTTAGTAATTTTGTTGTTTTTTGTAACTTTTAATCGTTTTTTTTATATTTCTATATAGTCTTTATTATTATTATTATTTAAATTTTAGTTAATTTAGTTTTAGTTATTCTAGTACTTTAACTTAAACTAAATGAAAATCAGAAATGTTGCCTTGGGAACTAGCTGAAATTATATATATATATATATATATACACTCACCTAAAGGATTATTAGGAACACCATACTAATACTGTGTTTGACCCCCTTTCGCCTTCAGAACTGCCTTAATTCTACGTGGCATTGATTCAACAAGGTGCTGAAAGCATTCTTTAGAAATGTTGGCCCATATTGATAGGATAGCATCTTGCAGTTGATGGAGATTTGTGGGATGCACATCCAGGGCACGAAGCTCCCGTTCCACCACATCCCAAAGATGCTCTATTGGGTTGAGATCTGGTGACTGTGGGGACCATTTTAGTACAGTGAACTCATTGTCATGTTCAAGAAACCAATTTGAAATGATTCGAGCTTTGTGACATGGTGCATTATCCTGCTGGAAGTAGCCATCAGAGGATGGGTACATGGTGGTCATAAAGGGATGGACATGGTCAGAAACAATGCTCAGGTAGGCCGTGGCATTTAAACGATGCCCAATTGGCACTAAGGGGCCTAAAGTGTGCCAAGAAAACATCCCCCACACCATTACACCACCACCAGCAGCCTGCACAGTGGTAACAAGGCATGATGGATCCATGTTCTCATTCTGCTTACGCCAAATTCTGACTACCATCTGAATGTCTCAACAGAAATCGAGACTCATCGGACCAGGCAACATTTTTCCAGTCTTCAACTGTCCAATTTTGGTGAGCTCGTGCAAACTGTAGCCTCTTTTTCCTATTTGTAGTGGAGATGAGTGGTACCCGGTGGGGTCTTCTGCTGTTGTAGCCCATCCGCCTCAAGGTTGTGCGTGTTGTGGCTTCACAAATGCTTTGCTGCATACCTCGGTTGTAACGAGTGGTTATTTCAGTCAAAGTTGCTCTTCTATCAGCTTGAATCAGTCGGCCCGTTCTCCTCTGACCTCTAGCATCAACAAGGCATTTTCGCCCACAGGACTGCCGCATACTGGATGTTTTTCCCTTTTCACACCATTCTTTGTAAACTCTAGAAATGGTTGTGCGTGAAAATCCCAGTAACTGAGCAGATTGTGAAATACTCAGACCGGCCCGTCTGGCACCAACAACCATGCCACGCTCAAAATTGCTTAAATCACCTTTCTTTCCCATTCTGACATTCAGTTTGGAGTTCAGGAGATTGTCTTGACCAGGACCACACCCCTAAATGCATTGAAGCAACTGCCATGTGATTGGTTGATTAGATATTGGCATTAATGAGAAATTGAACAGGTGTTCCTAATAATCCTTTAGGTGAGTGTATATATATATATATGGATATGGCAGTTGCTTCAATGCATTTTGGGGTGTGGTCCTGATCAAGACAATCTCCTGAACTCCAAACTGAATGTCAGAATGGGAAAGAAAGGTGATTTAAGCAATTTTGAGCGTGGCATGGTTGTTGGTGCCAGACGGGCCGGTCTGAGTATTTCACAATCTGCTCAGTTACTGGGATTTTCACGCATGGGCTACAACAGCAGAAGACCCCACCGGGTACCACTCATCTCCACTACAAATAGGAAAAAGAGGCTACAATTTGCACGAGCTCGCCAAAATTGGACAGTTGAAGACTGGAAAAATGTTGCCTGGTCTGATGAGTCTCGATTTCTGTTGAGACATTCAGATGGTAGAGTCAGAATTTGGCGTAAACAGAATGAGAACATGGATCCATCATGCCTTGTTACCACTGTGCAGGCTGGTGGTGGTGGTGTAATGGTGTGGGGGATGTTTTCTTGGCACACTTTAGGCCCCTTAGTGCCAATTGGGCATCGTTTAAATGCCACGGCCTACCTGAGCATTGTTTCTGACCATGTCCATCCCTTTATGACCACCATGTACCCATCCTCTGATGGCTACTTCCAGCAGGATAATGCACCACGTCACAAAGCTCGAATCATTTCAAATTGGTTTCTTGAACATGACAATGAGTTCACTGTACTAAAATGGCCCCCACAGTCACCAGATCTCAACCCAATAGAGCATCTTTGGGATGTGGTGGAACGGGAGCTTCGTGCCCTGGATGTGCATCCCACAAATCTCCATCAACTGCAAGATGCTATCCTATCAATATGGGCCAACATTTCTAAAGAAGGTTTTCAGCACCTTGTTGAATCAATGCCACGTAGAATTAAGGCAGTTCTGAAGGCGAAAGGGGGTCAAACACAGTATTAGTATGGTGTTCCTAATAATCCTTTAGGTGAGTGTGTATGTGTATGTATATATATATATATATATATATATATATATATATATATATATATACACTCACCTAAAGGATTATTAGGAACACCTGTTCAGTTTCTCATTAATGCAATTATCTAATCAATCAATCACATGGCAGTTGCTTTAATGCATTTAGAGGTGTGGTCCTGGTCAAGACAATCTCCTGAACTCCAAACTGAATGTCAGAATGGGAAAGAAAGGTGATTTAAGCAATTTTGAGCGTGGCATGGTTGTTGGTGCCAGACGGGCCGGTCTGAGTATTTCACAATCTGCTCAGTTACTGGGATTTTCACGCACAACCATTTCTAGAGTTTACAAAGAATGGTGTGAAAAGGGAAAAACATCCAGTATGCGGCAGTCCTGTGGGCGAAAATGCCTTGTTGATGCTAGAGGTCAGAGGAGAATGGGCCGACTGATTCAAGCTGATAGAAGAGCAACTTTGACTGAAATAACCACTCGTTACAACCGAGGTATGCAGCAAAGCATTTGTGAAGCCACAACACGCACAACCTTGAGGCGGATGGGCTACAACAGCAGAAGACCACACCGGGTACCACTCATCTCCACTACAAATAGGAAAAAGAGGCTACAATTTGCACGAGCTCACCAAAATTGGACAGTTGAAGACTGGAAAAATGTTGCCTGGTCTGATGAGTCTCGATTTCTGTTGAGACATTCAGATGGTAGAGTCAGAATTTGGCATAAACAGAATGAGAACATGGATCCATCATGCCTTGTTACCACTGTGCAGGCTGGTGGTGGTGGTGTAATGGTGTGGGGGATGTTTTCTTGGCACACTTTAGGCCCCTTAGTGCCAATTGGGCATCGTTTAAATGCCACGGCCTACCTGAGCATTGTTTCTGACCATGTCCATCCCTTTATGACCACCATGTACCCATCCTCTGATGGCTACTTCCAGCAGGATAATGCACCATGTCACAAAGCTCGAATCATTTCAAATTGGTTTCTTGAACATGACAATGAGTTCACTGTACTAAAATGGCCCCCACAGTCACCAGATCTCAACCCAATAGAGCATCTTTGGGATGTGGTGGAACGGGAGCTTCGTGCCCTGGATGTGCATCCCACAAATCTCCATCAACTGCAAGATGCTATCCTATCAATATGGGCCAACATTTCTAAAGAATGCTTTCAGCACCTTGTTGAATCAATGCCACGTAGAATTAAGGCAGTTCTGAAGGCGAAAGGGGGTCAAACACAGTATTAGTATGGTGTTCCTAATAATCCTTTAGGTGAGTGTATATATATATATATATATATATATATATATATATATATATATATATATATATATATATATATATATATATATATATATATATATATATATATTCAAAAATATTAATAAATACTATAATATCTAAATAATTTAATTTACATATTTTAATTACGCATTTTTGGTTATTTTAGTGTGAAAGTAACTAAAGAGTTCATGGTAGTGCAGTGAATGAAAATTTCTGTTCACTACACTAACGTTATCAGCAGTGTTGGGGAAAGTTACTTTGAGAAGTAATGCATTACAATATTGAGTTACTCCCTTAAAAAGTAACTAAGTAATGCAAGAAAAGTATATGCATTACGTTACTTTATAATGGCTAATGTTTTATGTATTTCAGAAGCAGAGAAGAGTGTCTTAGTCTAGAATTTGTCGTCGAGTCATAGCCAATAAAGCCTTAAATAGCCTGTGTGAACCACTTTATCTTTATTAACGAGATTTTGGCCAAATGACAGAAAAAAAAACTGAGCACCCACATAGCTACAGTAAACTTTATAATCTGTAAGTTGATGAAACGATGCACTTACTGCCTCAGATGCGACCGTTCTAATGACAGAAAAAAACAACATTCGCGGGTCAAAAGCTTTGTAACTTCATTTAAGTTTGATTTTGGGAAAATGTTAATAATATAATGACATATGCAATTATATGATCATAAAGCCACAATACCAACACTTTGACAACATGGTGTTTTATCATTTAAAAATTACAATGTTTTACTTTATATTTCCTGAAAAGCAGCAGTTATTTTACTTTTGCGTTACTTTTTCTCACCTGGGCTTGGCTTGTTTGTTTTTTTGTTTTTGTTTTTATAACAAAAAAGTTATATTTTTGTGAAAATGTAAAGACTCTTTCACACCAAAATTAAAATAATAATCCTCAGGCTGAGGTAAAAATGCAAATTCACGTGTGTACAGTAGAGGGTGCAGCTTAAACAAGCCTTTCAGCTGTGCTTCCATTCTGGATAATGGAAGAATAAGACACAGGAGAAAAAAAGTTAAAAACTTCACCAATAAAAACAAAAAAATCTAAAGTCATTTTTGCTCATGTTTAACTGAATCATCGAAGGTCAGCAGCAAGACATTGGTCAATAAAGTTAAAAATATGCTTAAAAATATTTGGTTTGCATAGTATTATGATTTTGCATTTGACTGATTTTATTCATTTTGAGGAATACTGAATCTTTTTTGTGCAAGTGAGATAAGTAAATGCATGCTCACATTTAGTCTAGAACTACAATAACCATCATGTTTACACACAAAGTCTCTGCACTTAATCCTGATTTATGTCAACATGGGGACAGGAGAGCTGTCAATCAAATCAATTTGAAAAAGTAACTTGCGTTACATTTTTGAAAAAGTAACTCAGATATTTTGTTGTAAATTTAAAAAGCAATATGTTACTTTACTAGTTACTTGAAAAAGTAATCTGATTACGTAACTCAAGTTACTTGTAATGCATTACCCCCAACACTGGTTATCAGCTGTAATCGCTTTCAAATGAGGCTTTCTCTTTTCAGTTGAATGTGAGGAGATTTCTTTCATCCTTTGCAATGTTACAATCATGTAAGGATGATATTCAATAGGTTTTACCACTTCATGAGCACACTTTACTGAAAACTACAACATTGAAATCTCCATTCCTATGGGATGTTCTTGTCTGAGTTAGCAACAGTAACCAAGGGAGGCGGAGCTTAGCAAGAGGTCGATTTGTTTGAGTTTATGAAGCTCACATCACAACAGAGTCAAACCCAACAGCTAATGTAAAATGGTTATATCAGTTTTCACTTACTTAGCTTAGTGACATTCAAACCGGATATAATATCAGCCTTTAGATGTTTAGATTTGAAGCGGTTTAACGTGTAAGATGTGGGGTACTGCGGTGTAAAAAATTCCTCTTGGTTTTTCAATAAGATTGAATGATGCCAGATGTCTTCGGATGCTGACAGCTGCTGATCAAAAGCACCAATCAAACGTGTTTTCACAGCAACTGGAGTAAAGATTTCAATCATCAAAGGCAGTCTGACTTGAAAACCTGGTATTGGGGACCACCTCTGATGTTGCAGATGAATAAACTGCTGGAATCAATCACATTCCAGGTTATATTCATATAGTCAATACTTACCTTACAAACCTTCACTACCATTGTGTGGACGTTAATGACGTCAAATTTCACTCTTAACAGAATATCTGAAAAAAAGAAGAAAAGAAAAAGAAAAAGAAAGATCTGTCAGTATTTACTCACCCTTTCAAACCAGTATGTTATTCACTGATTATCACTGACAAACCTGCTGAGCTTTTAACCATCACCAGATGAGTCAGTGAGCTGAACTTTGGTCTAGAAAGAACGTAATACTTTTATTCAGAAAGGATGCATTGATCAAAAGTGACATAAAGACATTTACATTGTTACAAAAATCAATATCAAATAAATGCTGTTCTTTCGAGCTTTCTATTCATCAAAAAATCCAGAAGAAAACTGTATCATGGTTTCTACAACAATATTAAACAGCACAACTGTTTTCAGCATTGATAATAATAATAAATGTTTCTTGAGCAGCAAATCGGCATAGAATGATTTCTGAAGGATCATGTGACACTGAAGACTGGAGTAATGATGCTGAAAATTCAGCTTTGACATTACACAAAAAACAAAATATTTTAAAATATATTCAAATAGAAAACAGTTATTTTAATTTATAAAAATATTTCACAAATTTACTGTTTTTACTGTCATTTTTTTTTATCTTTGATCAAATAAATGCAAGATAAGAGTCTTCTTTCAAAAACATGGATGGATGGATGGACGGATGTTTAAACATATAGATGGATAGATAGATAGATGGATGGATAGATAGATAGATAGATAGATAGATAGATAGATAGATTGATTAGCTCATTCAGTGCTCACAGATGCTGCACGATGAATCAAGAGAATATGCAAAACCTTACAGTAGACTTTATGATTTCTCCTGGCCAGACCTTCCTTTAAACTTTTACCCAGAAATGATGGTCTGAGGATGTGCCACAATTCACACCGTGATCATGATTCACACCAGCAGGGAAGCGACTCCCACAGCAGTCGATGAGTCCTACAGCATTGCGTTGTTTGAAAATGCAATGGATTCTTCATCAATTTACAAATGATGAAGCCACTTGGAAGAGCATAGAAACATTCTGAACTCATACAAGCCATGTCTAGATGACCCACAAGGACTGAAAACCTTTACAAACTTTGTGCTATACAGTTTCCGTTGTATGTCTGTTGGGACTAGAAAAGAGGGCTAAATGAATGTAAAAATGATAAATATTATCTTATAAGTTATGTGCTCATTAACCAAATTTCAGTTTATCAGGTTACTGATGAAATTGTACACATAATGATTAGTTTGTAGTTTTTAAAGTCCATACCAAAACTGATTAGAAGACAAATCTGTTTCTTTGCAACTAGCGGCATCAAACAGCAAAAATAATTACAAGCTACAAAACAAGTAAAAAATTTGTTGAATTTGAGGTTCTCTCAAAAATGAGTCTTTGTCATGTGATCCCAATGCTCCAAATAGCAATTAAACATCTAAAAGTATCTTTATTTGTATGTTTTCTGAGACGACTACCTTTCCCTTGTCCATGAAAAACGCTTGGTTTGGTATAGATTTAAAGTGCAGAGTTCCAACTTTGTAAATATTCATAGCGAATTCTTGATGACATGAGTCAGAACCAATGAAATGTGATTTTCAAACTGATGATCTTACTCGCACTGACTGACAAAGACGCTCAGACAGCGCGCAATCCCGATATACACATGTACACAGAATTACAGTATTTCAAAATATCTGTCATGGTCAGTATTCACGCAAACATTATCTGTTATGTCTTACGTGAACGTTTGGTTAACTGTTGGGGAAAAACATCTGATGTGTAACATTATATTAGATCTGTGCGGTACAGTAGATCTTAATATATAGGCTGTCTGTTTCATTAATGTTAATCAAACAACAGTGGTATCATGGAAGAAAAGTTGAATATATATTTTTCCTATGGATATTTGGTTTTGTGTGTGGCAAATTTAATGTTATTTTACCAGTGGTTTTAAGGTATGTGTAACCCCTATGCAAAATCCCTATGTGAAAAAATTAATGTTGTATGAACTGAATTATCATTAATTGTGTCCTTCAGTCACATTAGTCTGTTAAAAGTTGATATCAGGATATCTGCCTGGCAACTAGAGTGTGTTAGCCAATGGAAATTTGCTATTGGTGGAACAAATGTGAAGCCCCGACCCTTGGCGGTTGTGCGCGAAAAAAGGTAAGGAAAAGGAAAGTGGTATTTCAAAACTGCTTTAGAAAGGTGTCTTGGGCTAAGCAGAGCCATAGAAAAAGAGAGTTGCGACACGCTTTGATCTCGCCGTCACGTGGTTCATAGAGCTCTCAATAGTTCCAAACAACTCCGCGCTGTCAATCTGTTTGAATAGGATTAAGCAGGATAGACAGCGGTTTCAATATTAACACAATATGTGCATCGACTTCGACTAGGCTGTACAGTAGCATTTTATTCTGGGGAGAGATAAAGAAGAGACAACATTAATGTTTTTCTTGGGTCATCTGGTTCTTTTATTTGGGCCATGTGAGTGCATGATTTTACAGCGTTGAGTATTGTAGCCAATCACGGGCATTTCTGTTGAAAATAATGACCAATCATATGTTAAATTTACCGGGAAATCCTCTCAGTATCGATCAAAACAAGTTTTATACAGTCTCAAAACGCTGAATGAATTTTAGTGCAAGTTTACGTTTTACACAAATCTTCTCATTATCTACAAATCCTCTCATCATAACAAACAAGGCACAGACACGATTTAAATCAAGATTTATTGTGACGTTCAGTCAGATGTTTTTGTTTTTTTTATTAGACTTTGTGATGTTCCATACAATTAGCCTATATATTTAACACTTCAGTACAAATAAAGTAACAAAAATAGATTTTTTTATGTTATAATAGTGATTTGATAATCTATACAAATTAATTCAAAAGGAAAAAATGGCTATAATGAGCCAATAAGTGTTCCTCTTCCGCCATCTACTGGTTATAGTGGTAATTTATTTAGTAATTTTAATGTTGTTAACGTCCTAATGTTATTTTATGATACTCGAAGCATACACAACAGCTGAATATAAATGAATGATGCTAGCATATACATAATTTAACCCAATAAATAAGTTTTAAATAGTGTTTAAAAAAAACAGGGCATCCAATTTAATTCAACTCTTTATATCCAGGCGCTAGATACGTTATTCCTTTAATGGGCTGACTTCATAGAAACGCATTCGACAGAATTAAGATCTCAGAGAGACTAAAAACTGTTGAAATATGACAGGTAGCATCTGGATATAGTAGCTGTTGCAGTGCTGCTCACGTTATCTAACTGCAGTTAGAGTCTAACAATCTATTATATAATAAACATTAACTCTAATGTGCTTCATAAAATACATCTCAAAATATGCAGTAATTTCATCAATTTGCCAGCGAGTGTGCTTGAGATACACTGAAATGAATGGGGTTCAGTGCTGGAACTATTGGTTGTTTGGAACTATTGGTTGCTCCGTGACACGCTTTACTTCCGCATTCCTCAGTTCCTATGGGAGTGTCGTAACTCTGTTTTTCAACGGCTCTGGGGCCAAGTACCAAAACAAACTTATAGCCAATCAGCAGTAAGGGGCGTGTCTACTAATGATTGGGAGAAGAGAGCGCTCCGTGCATGTCATTATTCAAAAGACACGACACAGGATGGACATTAGCCGAGCGACGACAGAAAGAGAGAGATGGCAGATAAAAAACAAATGTGGAAGATGTCTGTGGAACAAAAGAAGGCTTACGATCAGGCAAGAAGTAGGAGCCGTGTAAATATCGGATCAGCTTTCCAGCACTGGAGAGAACTCAAGGAGCGAAGGCCGAGATTGCTTTATTTCTTCTCGATAGGCGAGTAACAATGATTTTGTTTTGTTTCGCAGAACTAATATATGCTGGATTTTGCTTGAATATGCTCATGTGTCATGTTTGCTTGCTTGTCCATTTGTGATCGTATTGTCGTTCACTTCAGCAATGATAATTACCGATTCATTTCCACACCGTATAAGCCTGGAGCGTCTAAACCTCCTCGCTGTCTGTTTAATGCGTCAGCTTCCAAAGTGTGTCCGAAAAGTAAGATAATATACTCCTAATATATGTTTGTTTCCTTTGGTTCCTCTTTTCGTGATCTATCGATAGATAGAACGTTAGATAAAACGATAGACAGATCAAACAATGTGTTGCGTATTGTAAATATTTCATTTTATTATAGTACATGTTTTTACCAGGGCTCTCATTCCGTCTTATTTCAAACAAAAGGGATGGGATGGGAAAGTAGTTCAACATAGAAAACATACCACTCGTGCTAAACTCACAAAGAGTATGCTAAATGTCAAAAACAAGCATTTAAATTTTGCCCAGGACTAAATTATATGGAAAACACGCTCAGATAACCAGTCAAACATTAAAGTGCTTCAGTTTAGCACTACAACTATTAACAATAAATTTCTGCCGAGGCTCAAGTGATTAATTGCTGTCCGTTCCCAGCGGATATTGAAAATGAAGATGCGCCACTTCACCTCGCTTGCGTACCCAAATATATAAACCCATTTTCTGCGGCTGCCCTAGCTTAAGAGGCAAAGACGGTGTACAGAAAGTAGTCTACAATGATCAATGCCTGTGTGCATGTCTGTTGCCAAGTCGCCGCTGAATTATAAATGAATCTCCACCGCTTGGGATTTGTTGATTGGGTCCATATGTGGAGTTGGCTCATGGGACGTGTGTTTTTTTTAAGGCCAACTGTGACTCGAGTCATTTGGGCAGGTTAGGCATGATAGATGGCGGAGGATGATTTATCAGTGCCTTATCTTCAGGTTTCAAGCAACATGGGCACTTGGCTCCTTTGCTTCCTCCTTACTTCTTATGTTAAATAAGCATCAGGGCACACAGCCCAAATAATGTTCCCTGGGACCAACTTCATATAAGTTTATAAACTTGTGCTAGAGACTTGCCGACAACATGAAACAACACATTTTAGTAGGATACTTAAGAGGAAACGTAATTGGGGATTTCAGAATGGAGAATGAATACGACTTTTGAGGGCACTTTTTAAGAAGATGTGACGCTCATGTCACAACTCTTCACTTTCAGATATACTGGCTAATGACAAGATAATGACAGACAAAAATGGAAAGCGAATTATGATTTCATGACACTTAGACACATATATATACACCGATCAGGCATAACATATGACCATACCTGCAGGGAATAACTGATTATCTCTTCATCACGGCACCTGTTAGTGGGTGGGATATATTAGGCAGCAAGTGAACATTTTGTCCTCAAAGTTCATGTGTTAAAAGCAGGAAAACTGACCATGGAGCAATGGAAGAAGGTGGCCTGGTCTGATGAATCACGTTTTCACGTTAACGTGGATGGCCGGGTGCGTGTGTGTCGCTTACCTGGGGATCACATGGCACCAGGATGCACTTTGAAAAGAAGGCAAGTCGGTAGAGGCAGTGTGATGCTTTGGGCAATGTTCTGCTGGGAAACCTTGGGTCCTGCCATCCATGTGGATGTTACGTTGACGTACCACCTACCTAAGCATTGTTGCAGACCATGTACACCCTTTCATGGAAACGGTATTCCCTGGTGGCTGTGGCCTCTTCCAGCAGGATAATGTGTCCTGCCACAAAGCAAAAATGGTTCAGGAATGGTTTGAGGAGCACAACAACGAGTTTGAGGTGTTGACTTGGCCTCCAGATTCCCCAGATCTCAATCCAATGGAGCATCTGTGGGATGTGCTGAACAAACGAGTCCAATCCATGGAGGCCCCACCTCGCAACTTATATATATATATATATATATATATACACACACAAATATTTCTTAAATATATACATGCATGAGTGTATTTATATATGCATAATAATTATACACAGTACACACACATACATTATGTAAACCAGGGGTGTAACGATACACCAATGCCACGGTTCGGTTCATATCATGGTTTTGGAGCCACGGTTTGGTTCGGTTCGGTTTGCTGTGGAGGCAGGGTTCATGGCAGGGCACCAGCAATAATAACATTAGATTCACTTTTAACTTAATAACAACAAAAACAACAATAATTTAACTTATTAACTTTATACATTGGCATTGAACACTAGTCAGAAATAATGTACTATTTTTACCATTTTACCATTTACCATAATGTTTAAAAAAATAAATAAAAAAAAATCATAAAAATTGATGACACACACACACAAGTAATGTCCCACTTTAGCCTACTTAAACACAGAAACTGAATGAATATGACTAATACTAATGAATAAATAGGCCTATAAGTTAAAGCTATTAAATAGCAGTTTTTGTTAATATAATAAAGTAGCCACCACACTAATTTAAAAATAAACAAAATAACATAAAGTGACAATAGACCCTTTTCACACCGGGTTTCTCAGAAGCGGAAGTCATCATAGTTGGGTTAACTTTTATAGCGATGAATGTATATTATACATTCATACATTATATTTGTATATTTATATATGTATACATTAAATATATTTTTGTGTCCCCATTTGCTCAAAGAGCAAAAGAAAAACTCCACAATAGTGATTTCACAACTTTCAAAAAGGGGAAAAAAACAGAGTGAGATTGATAACGGCAGTGAAAAGAGAAATATGTTATTTATACTGTCTGTCCTATAGACGCTGTATTAGAAACACCCTCACAGCAGCGTTAACTTGTTTTTTGTAATTTGATGCAAAAGTAATATAATGCAAAGTATTAGCTATAAATATACATACATTTAAAAAAAAAAAATTAAAATACAAAAAACTTTGCAGGATTTACGGTATTGATGACCGTTAAAACGCGTCATCACAGTCTGTGAAAAGGGTCTATAAAGTGGCATTTTGGGGTTATGTAAACAACCGTTACCATGGCGAATACACAATATATCATGACCTGTTAATGAAACATGAAAACTGCTCCTGATGAACAAAATGAACATCATACCTGCATGCCTTCCCAGCTAACAGGCGTCGAACCAGTTACATGATTTATTGGTACTTTACTTTTATTTCATGACTTACGAATTGACAACGTAACGTTGCTCATAGTTTCTTTTGTGCTTTATGAAGTGATACACAGCGTGCGCCACCACATTTGCACGTGTATTTGAAGAGTGTGCGCTACGAACACAGTATAACGGCTGACAGGACAGGACAGGAAAGCAGTTTTCTGAGGTGAGAGAGATTTTTTTATTTCGTAGCAAGCTACAAAAATGACAATGTTGCTGGGGCTACAAGATAGCATTTAGCCAACCTGGCTAAATTGGGAAACTGGCTCTCTTTGTCCGTCCACCATGCAACTTGAGCGATCACCCAAGTCACGTGACATGCACTTGGTAGACAAAAGTTAGTGTATATTTAGTAAATAATATTATTAAAATATTAAGTAAAAATACAGCTCTTATTAGTTGTTTAAAGTGTACTAATTACTTTTTAATAAAATGTCAAGGAAGAAAAAAATAATTTTGTGGCATAAGGTGAAGTGAGAGCTGGGCCGGGACAGCAGGGGGCGGGGCGCGTTCAGTTCGACATGAGAGTATCGCGGCTCATACCGTAGGTGGTGAATCACGTTTTTTCGGTTCGGTTTGAATATTGTTACACCCCTAATGTAAACACAAACTTTTATTTTTGGATGAGATTAATCGTTTGACAGCCCTTGGTTATTTTTACATGCTTTTGTCATTTTGATAGCTGTATTTAATATTTCCATTTATCTATTATATTTCAGTTTGAGTAATTTTAGTAATTCACCTTGAACTTATTTTATTTCTATTTTTTTTTTTTTTTACATTCTTAAGTTTAAGTTTCTAATTATTTATATATTATTTATATAGTATTATTTTTTATTTTATTTCAATTAACGGAAATTATTTAGTTAACGATAACACTGATGTTCTTACTGATGTTCTAGAAGTTTATTTTTGATAATAATGGAATTGACACATACAGTAGTTAAACATGTGGACCTCATGTGATATATTTAAAGATTTGGAAAGAAAACAAATACAGTTTGTATTATCTCTGGGTAAAATCCTATATAAGACTATAATACTCAAACTTGCATTGGAAAGAAAGAAAAAGCTTGTCTGATGATATTGCTAAGGCAGGTTTGATCAGTAACATGTTAAGGTGGGGCTTAAAGCATCAATTCTACCTGTTGCTTCGATTGCACCAAGGCTTGCAATAGGCGAACATCTGATGGGCTTTGATGCTTGAACATTTTGTTCTCCTCCGCTGTGTTGGCAATGATGTCCCATGAAGCGATCAGAAGCAGATCTTACCCATTCATACGCCTCGTTCTCCTGTCAGCAGTCACCTCCCCCGTACAACTGCGGCCCGGGGTGACAAAGTGACAGCTTAATCAAGAATGAGTAAGACGAGCGGCGTCCTTGCCCCAACTGTTCAAGTGAAGGGAGAGAACGAGCAAAAGACAGAGATAAAGAAGAAAAAGTGCTAACAGGAGAGAGTGAAGCATGTTCGCAGCTGTGTATCTTTGTGTTTCTGTCTTTGTGTTTATATGCGAATATGAGCTACAGCAAGCGAGATATTTAGCAGGAAATAATTTCACAAAGTTATGACAGATGAGACAGGACTAGGTACTGGTATATGGCGATACAGTATAATAATGGAAATATGCAACATATTACTTATTTTTTACAGTGGCTCAGAACTATACATTTGATAGTTTTACTGTTTTGAGTTTTGTTTTTAACTTGTGTTATATAATGTTTTTGCACTCATACCAGATTTATTATCATTATTACATGGTTATTATGCTATTATGCTGTATTAAAGGTTCCAAATTTTGTTTTGGAGGTCAAGTATCTAAGGTCAAAAAATACTAATTTTCTCATAATAAACATTGCACATCTCCTCTTTTCTCACAGTGTCTGAAACAGCTCAATCAAGGATCCAGTTTCTCAAAACCCCTCCTTTCTCAGAGCTACTCTGCTCTCATTGGTCAGATGGCCCAGTCCCAGTCTGTTGTGATTGGTCTATCACGAACAACTCATTTCCACATAATTGGGACCGTTCACATCAAGGATGATAACTACACTCACCTAAAGGATTATTAGGAACACCTGTTCAATTTCTCATTAATGCAATTATCTAATCAACCAATCACATGGCAGTTGCTTCAATGCATTTAGGGGTGTGGTCCTGGTCAAGACAATCTCCTGAACTCCAAACTGAATGTCAGAATGGGAAAGAAAGGTGATTTAAGCAATTTTGAGCGTGGCATGGTTGTTGGTGCCAGACGGGCCGGTCTGAGTATTTCACAATCTGCTCAGTTACTGGGATTTTCACGCACAACCATTTCTAGTTTACAAAGAATGGTGTGAAAAGGGAAAAACATCCAGTATGCGGCAGTCCTGTGGGCGAAAATGCCTTGTTGATGCTAGAGGTCAGAGGAGAATGGGCCGACTGATTCAAGCTGATAGAAGAGCAACTTTGACTGAAATAACCACTCGTTACAACCGAGGTATGCAGCAAAGCATTTGTGAAGCCACAACACGCACAACCTTGAGGCGGATGGGCTACAACAGCAGAAGACCCCACCGGGTACCACTCATCTCCACTACAAATAGGAAAAAGAGGCTACAATTTGCACGAGCTGACCAAAATTGGACAGTTGAAGACTGGAAAAATGTTGCCTGGTCTGATGAGTCTCGATTTCTGTTGAGACATTCAGATGGTAGAGTCAGAATTTGGCGTAAACAGAATGAGAACATGGATCCATCATGCCTTGTTACCACTGTGCAGGCTGGTGGTGGTGGTGTAATGGTGTGGGGGATGTTTTCTTGGCACACTTTAGGCCCCTTAGTGCCAATTGGGCATCGTTTAAAAGCCACGGCCTACCTGAGCATTGTTTCTGACCATGTCCATCCCTTTATGACCACCATGTACCCATCCTCTGATGGCTACTTCCAGCAGGATAATGCACCATGTCACAAAGCTCGAATCATTTCAGATTGGTTTCTTGAACATGACAATGAGTTCACTGTACTAAAATGGCCCCCACAGTCACCAGATCTCAACCCAATAGAGCATCTTTGGGATGTGGTGGAACGGGTGCTTCATGCCCTGGATGTGCATCCCACAAATCTCCATCAACTGCAAGATGCTATCCTATCAATATGGGCCAACATTTCTAAAGAATGCTTTCAGCACCTTGTCGAATCAATGCCATGTAGAATTAAGGCAGTTCTGAAGGCGAAAGGGGGTCAAACACAGTATTAGTATGGTGTTCATAATAATCCTTTAGGTGAGTGTATAATGATAATGATAAAGACATAGTTCTAAAAGTCGTTTTAAATATAAAAGTTCACACAGGCGACTAAACTGCAGCGTGCACTTAGAATAAACAGAGTGTTATCGTTTGTTGGTGTGGTTGCTAATATAATTATAGTCAGTGTTGGGAAGGTTACTTTGGAAATTTAATAGGTTACAGATTACAAGTTACCCTATTTAAAATGTCATAAGTAGTGTAACCATTTCAATTACTTTATTAAAGTATTGTAACTGATTACATTTGATTACTTTTCTAAATTTCTAACGTTTTTAACTGTTAATCATTTTCAAACATTTAAACCAGGCAGGGTTAACCTCTAAAATAAGAGAGAGAAAACAAACTATTCTAGATCATTATACTAAAAATGATGTTTTTATTCTTAGTTAAAATTATTCCAAATGTGTGGAATACATTTTTATCACTCCCTATGTTGGCCCCTCTCAGACAGGTTGAAGCCTAAAGCTTTCAGCGGCAGTGTGGAATGATGTAATTGGCAGACGTGGTGCGCTGCAAATTCAAACAAAAGAACCAATCAAAAACATTAGAATAGCACCACTTTACTAAATGGCCTTTAAATGGCAGGGGGCATTGTGCACATCAAAAACAGGCAAAGCAACAAATTAATACTATTCAACATTTCTTAGATTTTTACAGAAAATATTCAGATGTAACCCCCTTTAATTTACAACCCCCTGTAATTAACATTTTCATAAGTAACAGTAATTGAATTACACATTTTTTCTCAGTAACTATATCGGATTACAGTTACATTTATTTTGTAATTAAATCACATTTACTCCGTTACATGCAAGTCCCCAACACTGCTTGTACTTATCGTTCTTGGTGTGAACGGGCCTTAAATAAACTTTCTGTGTCACTAGCATCACTAAACAGAATTGCAAAAATCTTTTTTTTGATTATATCAATGTGCTTCAACATTTTACCACCTTGAAATGTGTCCCTGCAGGCTGTATAGTTCTGAACACAGAGCTCAAAGCGTGATGTTGCTTTGAGATCCTTTGAAACTTTTGTTGCTCTATCCGCAGGTGTTTCTTTTTTGCTTTGCAAGCACCTTTGAAAGACTGTTTATTATCTTATCTGCCGATATCGTCTGTTAACTTCAGTAAACTCCATGAATGATAATTTGATTTAACAAAACGTTCAGACCTGCCTGGTTATTTTCAGCTATATTGCTCCTTAAAGGGATAGTTCACTCCTCAAGTCATCCTAGGTGTATATGACATCGTTTTCAGACGAATACAATCGGAGTTGTCCTGGCTTTTAATTTTTTGGTCCAATTTTCATTTTTGGGTGAACTAACCCTTTAAAGGTGCAGTAAATGATTTCTGGTAAACACTGTTGATATTTGAAGTCACCAAAAGAAATACGACCCTACCCATAAGGATTACACCCCTATCTTGATGCCTCCGCCCCCACATTCACGTACACGCTATGAAACACAGGCAACAACAATGGTGGAATCTGCTGTGCTTGCCAGCCCCGAGGGTATGACGTCAGTGAATTCATATTATGTTACTATGATAATTCAGGTCAAATGTCTAATTGTTATTTAGCTCTTCTACTCCTTTCATGGCAAAGTCATCCCTTCCATCCCAAAAAAAACTAAATTTTTCATGAACAGCTCCCTACAGGTTAGTCCAAGTAATATATTACAAATGTGAAAAGATTAAGGGGTTATAGCAATCACTAAAAGGGGAACCAAAAGAAAATAGGAGAATGTTATCTCACTTTTGAGACACACTTTGGGAGCCAATGCTTGAAACAGGTGGTGGAGGAGGTTTGGACGTTCCAAGTTTATATTAATAATAATAATGCAAATGAACAAACAAATAACTAATGTTACTCACAGATTGAGAAGAAACCTCTGTGTCCGTTTAGGCCTTCCTGACCCCTATAAGGTCTCTCCAGTGCTGGAAAGCTTCTCCTTAATGTGGGTCATCTTGCTGGATCATAACCCTTCTTTTTAAAGTTATATCCCCCTGGCCTTTTCTCTCATCTCTCACAATTTATAGTGGTTCTGCTATGTCTGTCTTGTGCGCTGAGCTCTCTCTCCTCCCCCATAATGAGTGGACACGCCCCTTACTGCTGATTGGCTACAAGTGTTTTGATTCTCTGTCAGATCCACTTTTCAACAGTGTTTTTCGCTTACTGCACATTTAATGTGTAGTAATGGATTTACGCTCAAAAGATTATTTTTGCATTAATTTGCTATTTTTGCTTTAATTAAAATTAGTTCAAATTCTTTAACCCCTTGCCTGTCACCTCCAACCCCAATATTGTATTGCATGTATGCTAAGATAAGATGCTAATCATTATGTTATTGCTCTGTAAAACACATATTTGCAGTATCCTAACTAGTCTTCTAACTGCTCAATTCATGCTCTATTGTTTTCACTCAGTGAACTTTTCACACGTTTTTATAGTAATTATTTTGTTTGTATTTAGCCATTATAGCCTATTCAGGCATTCTGGATTGCCCATCAACCTCACATTTATCCCACTGTACATTAAAACCTACTATCTGAAGTCTTTCTAGCAAACAAACGAACAAAAAAACATGCTCTGGTACCTTATGTGAAATAGATTGTGAAATAGAATCTTGTTCCTGGCATGACAGGTGCATTAGAGCTACAGTTAGCATCAAGCTACAAAACACAATATAAAAGATTAATATTACACTTTAACTCCAAACTCCATTTAAACAGCCAGTGAGTTTTTGTATTTACTTCCGATCGTGATATAATGTGGGTTTCAGTGATGTTCAATGATGTTAAAATGTTATATTTAGCATTTTATATGGAGCTAATCGCTACACCTGCTTAGCATGTATACTGGAAACATTCTTGATTAATAAGAAAATACACCAAATCGCATGTAAAACACACACAAACCATATGCCATTGTAATCGTGTGTTTATTAACTTCTTGTTTAATGTGTTGGCAATGTTTATCACGGAGAGATGAGAATGAGGAAGTGCATTGAACAGAGTGACCAGAAGGGGCAGGATTATGGTCACGTCGACAGCTGTATAGCGAATGAGAAAGTAAGTAAGTAAGTAAGTAAAATTTTATTTATATAGCACTTTTAACAATGCACAAAGTGCTTTACACAATAAAAACACAATCATTAAAATACATAATGAAGAGCTATACACAATACATGAAGAAACAAAATATAATATAAAGTATCAAAACCCAAACTACACAAAAGACATCACTGAATACTAAAAGCACATCTATGCAAGTACGTTTTCAGATGATATTTAAAAGCAGACACACATTCAGATGTTCTAATATCAATTGGCAAACTATTCCATAATTTCGGAGCCCTCACTGCAAATGCTTTAGTTTTATATCTAGTTCTTGGATCATCCAGCAGCTTGTTAAAAGATGACCTCAGACATCTCCCTGCTTCATAAGGTCTCAGGAGCTCAGTTAAATATATAGGTGCCAAACCATTCAAAGCTTTATATGTCAACAATAAAATCTTAAAATTAACCCTTGAATAAACAGGTAACCAATGTACAGGTGTAATATGATGAAATAACTTTGTTCGTGTCAGTAATCTGGCTGCAGCATTTTGCACTAATTGTAAACGTGATAAAGTGCGATTGTTCAAAGACGAAAACAAAGCATTACAATAATCAAGATGGGAGGAAATAAAAGCATAAATAAGCTTCTCTGTATCATTAAAATTTAAAAACTGCCTCACCTTGGAAATGTTTCTTAACTGATAAAAACAAGACTGAATTTGCTTCTTAACATGTTCAAAATTTAAATTAGAATTAAAATAAACACCCACATTTCTTACTACCTGCTTAATATTTAGAAAAACCCCATTTAGAGCAAGCTCAATCTGATTTTTATTTTTACTCTGACCAATTATCACAACTTCAGTTTTTTCCGTATTTAACTGCAGAAAATTTAAGGCCATCCAATTTTTTTAGTTGTCAGTTAAGCAAGCTTGAAGGACTTCCAGACTATTCAGATCATTAGAACTCAGTGATAAGTATAACTGTAGGTCATCTGCATAACAGTGCAAATTTATATTATCTTTTCTGATTACAGCACCTAATGGCAGCATGTTAATTGAGAACAAGATTGGTCCTAACAGTGAACCCTGTGGAACTCCACATATAAATTTAGAACGTTGGGATACTTCATCTCCTACTGACACTACAAATGTCCTGTTTGACAAATAAGATACAAAACCAATCCAACGCCCTCCCCGAAACCCCAACCCATGTTTTCAACGTATTAATTACAATAGAATGGTCCACTGTATCAAAGGCTGCAGTCAAATCTAATAGAACTAAAACTGAACATTCACCAGCATCCTCTGCCATCATTAAATCATTAGGAACTCGTAAAAGTGCAGTTTCAGCACTATGACCTGCTCTAAAACCCGACTGTAATTTCGCAAAAATATTATTTTCATTTACAACCTTCAACAATTGATTGGTTACTGCCTTTTCTATTACTTTTGAAATAAAATAAAACCTTATCCACAAAAAATTGCATAAAAGACCTACAGTCTATAGGACTCAAGGTAATACTAGGCCGCAGGTTTGTCAGCTCATTAATTACATTAAATAACCTAGAATTGGGACGGTTATTATCTATTAAAGGAACACGACGACTTTTTGGGACTTTACCCTTACGAAAAATAACCATGGTTTTATTATAGTAAAAGTGTAGTAACCATGGTTTTTTGGCTAATTGATTGCCATTTATATAACCACAGTTTTACCACATGGTAAAACCATGGTTAAACTATGGTTAGAGTAGCAAAACCATAGTTCATTTGTGGTTACCATGGTTTAACTACAATAACCATGTTTTTTTGGTTTTATTTGTAGTAAAACCATGGTTCATTTTCGTAAGGGTAGCTTATTCACTGTATGTTGGCGTTATTTTGTCACTTATTGAGCAGTAGGCTAGATGGAGCCGTTTACCTCCAGTCTTTGTGCTAAGCTAGGCTAGCAGTGGGTGCGTCAGACAGAGTTATGGCATGCACAGAGATAAAAAAAAAAAGGTATGTATGGACTTATCTAACTCTGGGGGATACAGTGAATAAGCTAAAGTCCCAAAAAGTCTGCGTGTTCCTTTAAGTTAGAAAAATAATCAGATACACACAACTTTAACTGTTTTATTAAAAAGCAACAGTGAAACCTTCCAGTGCTCAAAATTAGTCTAATTGATTTCCAAATTTGTTCAGCTTTCTTACACTTTCTCTTTAAAATACGAATATCTTCATTTATCCATTGTACTTAATTTGCTAGAGACAAAGAAAGCTCTGAGATCATAAGTGACATGCAGCAGAAATAAACAGACACAGGGATCGCTCTGAATGTCGTTCAGTTCTTCAGATCAGCATAATTCAGTGAGAAATGAATAGAAATGTTATTCTGTATGACGAAATATTTTGCAAACATGTGATAATAAATCTATATTTGTCCAAATATGCGCACGTTTGGCCTAAGAGCCCGAACGGATGCGGTTTAGCACGTGTATGTGACCACAAATAAAACAGAGAAGACGTGACTGGCTTTTGATTCTTGTTGATATTCCATTCAAAATATGATCGATTCCTGGCATAAATTAAGAAATTAATGTCACTGCAACCTAGTTTTATCATGAATCTTTCTAATGATAGTCAGTTTGTCCAGATCAAGCAAGAATGGGATGTTTTAACATGCAGTGAATGTTGAACAACAGTAATCTGGGGCCTTTGGCGATCCTTGACTGCAAAGGGGTTAATTTTTGAACATAAATTAACTAATTTCATTGCATGCAATCAATTTAACTTTATCTAATTCATTTGCATTGGAACAACAAGAGGCTATTAGCAATAACCAGACGTATAGAAAAATTAGTTGAGCATTATTCTTTTTTTTTCATTCACCATCCATTCATGAATTGTTTTAATTTAGCACTCTACTAAATAACAATATGACTATTTCATTATTATTTGTTGTATGCAAAAAAAAAAATATCCTATGTTTGGTTAAAAGCCAAATATATTAAAATTAGGTGAATTTGGTTTCAACTGATCCACACTGCCATAACCAGGAGGATCTCTTCAGTATTTTAAGTACTTTATAACTTTAAGGTTTAATTTATATGCATAGAAAAGTTTTATTTCCCCTTTTTTTAACTGCAGGTTTCAGACTGTTTTATCAAAGGCAAGAATTTATTAATTTATTTACTATAACTATGCTTCACAATACTAAAAAATACCACATTGAAGGCACATCTGCATGAGGCCCAAGGCCAGTCATTATATATATTGAAACTTCACAGTGTTAACATTTTACGTGTGTAATCATTGGTTCTTGTGGAAGCTAAAACGTGCTGCGTAACACGAGAATGAACCTCATTGCTTCTTGTGGAAGCTCAAACGTGCTGCATAACACAAGAATGAACCTCATTAGTTCTTGTGGAAGCTCAAACGTGCTGTGTAACACGAGAATGAACCTCATTGCTTCTTGTGGAAGCTCAAACGTGCTGCATAACACAAGAATGAACATCATTAGTTCTTGCAGAAGCTCAAACGTGCTGCGTAACACGAGAATGAACCTCACTGGTTCTTGCAGAAGCTCAAACGTGCTGCGTAACACGAGAATGAACCTCACTGGTTCTTGCAGAAGCTCAAACGTGCTGCGTAACAAGAGAATGAACCTCACTGGTTCTTGCAGAAGCTCAAACGTGCTGCGTAACACGAGAATGAACCTCATTGGTTCTTGCAGAAGCTCAAACGTGCTGCGTAACACGAGAATGAACCTCACTGGTTCTTGCAGAAGCTCAAACGTGCTGCGTAACACGAGAATGAACCTCACTGGTTCTTGCAGAAGCTCAAACGTGCTGCGTAACACGAGAATGAACCTCATTGGTTCTTGCAGAAGCTCAAATGTGCTGTGTATCATGAGAATGAACCTCAATGGTTCTTGCAGAAGCTCAAACGTGCTGCGTAACACGAGAATGAACCTCATTGGTTCTTGCAGAAGCTCAAACGTGCTGCGTAACACGAGAATGAACCTCACTGGTTCTTGCAGAAGCTCAAACGTGCTGCGTAACACGAGAATGAACCTCACTGGTTCTTGCAGAAGCTCAAACGTGCTGCGTAACAAGAGAATGAACCTCACTGGTTCTTGCAGAAGCTCAAACGTGCTGCGTAACACGAGAATGAACCTCATTGGTTCTTGCAGAAGCTCAAACCTGCTGCGTAACACGAGAATGAACCTCACTGGTTCTTGCAGAAGCTCAAACGTGTTGCGTAACACGAGAATGAACCTCACTGGTTCTTGCAGAAGCTCAAATGTGCTGCGTATCATGAGAATGAACCTCATTGGTTCTTGCATATCAAGCAAGCATGCTTGAGCTTTCATTTACCATAGCCTATCTGATGTGTGCATCGATGAATAAATCTATATTTGTCCAAATATGCGCACGTTTGGCCTAAGAGCCCGAACGGATGCGGTTTAGCACGTGTATGTGACCACAAATAAAACAGAGAAGACGTGACTGGCTTTTGATTCTTGTTGATATTCCATTCAAAATATGATCGATTCCTGGCATAAATTAAGAAATTAATGTCACTGCAACCTAGTTTTATCATGAATCTTTCTAATGATAGTCAGTTTGTCCAGATCAAGCAAGAATGGGATGTTTTAACATGCAGTGAATGTTGAACAACAGTAATCTGGGGCCTTTGGCGATCCTTGACTGCAAAGGGGTTAATTTTTGAACATAAATTAACTAATTTCATTGCATGCAATCAATTTAACTTTATCTAATTCATTTGCATTGGAACAACAAGAGGCTATTAGCAATAACCAGACGTATAGAAAAATTAGTTGAGCATTATTCTTTTTTTTTCATTCACCATCCATTCATGAATTGTTTTAATTTAGCACTCTACTAAATAACAATATGACTATTTCATTATTATTTGTTGTATGCAAAAAAAAAAATATCCTATGTTTGGTTAAAAGCCAAATATATTAAAATTAGGTGAATTTGGTTTCAACTGATCCACACTGCCATAACCAGGAGGATCTCTTCAGTATTTTAAGTACTTTATAACTTTAAGGTTTAATTTATATGCATAGAAAAGTTTTATTTCCCCTTTTTTTAACTGCAGGTTTCAGACTGTTTTATCAAAGGCAAGAATTTATTAATTTATTTACTATAACTATGCTTCACAATACTAAAAAATACCACATTGAAGGCACATCTGCATGAGGCCCAAGGCCAGTCATTATATATATTGAAACTTCACAGTGTTAACATTTTACGTGTGTAATCATTGGTTCTTGTGGAAGCTAAAACGTGCTGCGTAACACGAGAATGAACCTCATTGCTTCTTGTGGAAGCTCAAACGTGCTGCATAACACAAGAATGAACCTCATTAGTTCTTGTGGAAGCTCAAACGTGCTGTGTAACACGAGAATGAACCTCATTGCTTCTTGTGGAAGCTCAAACGTGCTGCATAACACAAGAATGAACCTCATTAGTTCTTGCAGAAGCTCAAACGTGCTGCGTAACACGAGAATGAACCTCACTGGTTCTTGCAGAAGCTCAAACGTGCTGCGTAACACGAGAATGAACCTCACTGGTTCTTGCAGAAGCTCAAACGTGCTGCGTAACAAGAGAATGAACCTCACTGGTTCTTGCAGAAGCTCAAACGTGCTGCGTAACACGAGAATGAACCTCATTGGTTCTTGCAGAAGCTCAAACGTGCTGCGTAACACGAGAATGAACCTCACTGGTTCTTGCAGAAGCTCAAACGTGCTGCGTAACACGAGAATGAACCTCACTGGTTCTTGCAGAAGCTCAAACGTGCTGCGTAACACGAGAATGAACCTCATTGGTTCTTGCAGAAGCTCAAATGTGCTGTGTATCATGAGAATGAACCTCAATGGTTCTTGCAGAAGCTCAAACGTGCTGCGTAACACGAGAATGAACCTCATTGGTTCTTGCAGAAGCTCAAACGTGCTGCGTAACACGAGAATGAACCTCACTGGTTCTTGCAGAAGCTCAAACGTGCTGCGTAACACGAGAATGAACCTCACTGGTTCTTGCAGAAGCTCAAACGTGCTGCGTAACAAGAGAATGAACCTCACTGGTTCTTGCAGAAGCTCAAACGTGCTGCGTAACACGAGAATGAACCTCATTGGTTCTTGCAGAAGCTCAAACCTGCTGCGTAACACGAGAATGAACCTCACTGGTTCTTGCAGAAGCTCAAACGTGTTGCGTAACACGAGAATGAACCTCACTGGTTCTTGCAGAAGCTCAAATGTGCTGCGTATCATGAGAATGAACCTCATTGGTTCTTGCATATCAAGCAAGCATGCTTGAGCTTTCATTTACCATAGCCTATCTGATGTGTGCATCGATGAATGTTTGTTACATCCACCAGCTGGAGTGCCCTTAATCTCCACAAGAGGGCACTCCTCCCAACTCCTGTGCTTTTTCATTATTAACTTAATTTCCCAGCATTCATTGCCTATTCTCTTGATTGTGTGATTACTTTAGCTGTGTGCGAATACCCTTGTTAAGGTTTGCTTATATAAGCCATGTGTTTTCACTCTAAGGGCCCTATTTTAATGATCTGAGAGCATGGTCTGAAGCATTCCGAATCCACTTTTGCTAGTTTAATGATGGAAAAAATGGTTGGCACCCCAGGCGCATGGTCCAAAAGGGTTGTACCTAGTCTCTTAATGAGTCATGGGTGTGTTTTGGGCGTAATGTGCAATAAACCAGTCAGAGTCTCATCTCCCATTACCTTTAAAAGCCAGCTTGCACCAAATTCTCTATTTACATGGCGGAATTTGCGAGCGGAAAGACTGAACGCTTCTCCAGAGAGGAATCCTTTTATTTTTAATATTTAAAAATGTTTGTGTGCTGCTGTGTAATAAGCAGAGTGTACATGCATTGTGCACCCGCCTTGGATTACCTGTTATATTGGATTGCCCCAATATAGCTGCGTTTGGGTCTTCAACCCGTGTATCTGAGCAGTACGTAACCATTTATGCTGTATATGATTAAAAGCCTAAGTTCAATCTGTTCATCATATAAAGCAATCGTGTCTCTTCAGAAAATGTGCAATAAACCACTCAATGCATAAGGGTTAGTTTTACAATCTCTTTATGAGCTTTTTGAAAAGTGGTAGTTGCGTGGCTGTCAATGGAGGGACAGAATCTCTCAGATTTAATTTTAAATGTTTTCTTTTGTGTTCCAAAGATGATCCAAAGTCTTATGGGTTTGGAACAACATGAGGATGGGTAAATGATGACAGAATTTTTATTTTTGGGTGAACTAACCCTTCAAATGGTTTGCTTCATTTAAAGCAGTACGTTATTTATTCTGACATCATTTAATCACCATTATTTGTTACAAAGCCTTTTTTTTTTGTTGTAATGTGACATTATAGCAGATATTTAACAGAAAGTAATTGACAATCATCATGATGATATCAGACAAAAATTTAAAGTCATTTCAGAGAAAATAGCAGTAAAACATTTTTACCCCTTAGGAATAATATGCACTGATAAATCGTGCACAACAAGACCAGTAATATTTATTAAGAAAGTAAATAGGGTCAATTTTGATTTCATGTTGAGTTAACTCGTACAAGCTGTGGAAATGTCTCATTTATTCCACTTTCTGACAGCCACCAACCTCTGCACCCCACCTTCTTTTCATATCTGGATATTCATGAATATGCAGCAAAGATTTTTTTGCAGGATTCCAGGAAGAATGTGCTAATTATCTCCTGTTGGAGTGGGGTTGTGCATGTGGATTCACAATGATAGCCCTCTAGTCTTTTTCTTATAGAGTTGCTCTCCCCATGAGTCGTCTCACTAACAGCTTGGCTTTTAGGAGTCAAACTGAGAACTAAGGGCAGCGAGTGTCAAAACACCAACTTTGACAACGCTAACTTTTTCTGTCAAACTCACACCCTGAGCTCAGTCTATTTTGAGGACTGATTTACGGTTAATCTCACTGGAGGAATTTGTCTGGAATTAAGTTGGGGAATAATTCATAGATTTAGGGCCAAGTTTGATAGGCAAGGTTTAATTAAGTAGCAATGTCAGTTTTTGAATGAATCATTCTTTTGAGTTAATTGGTGGAACCGGTACAAAAACAGTGAAGCATTTGTATGACTTGATTTTATGAATATTTTATCAACCCCATATCATATGAAACTTGCCATCTAGTATTATAGAACATGCAAAAACCTTTGTATAAGGTTCAAAATGACATTTTTATTAATGAAATCATGGCTGCAACAGCCTCAACTGGAACATATAAAATTACAATAAACACCCTTATTAATAAAACATTCAAATAAATAGCAATATTTGCAACTTTATATAAATATTTTGAATATCTAATATGCCAAAAGAACCAATTTGCAGAACTGAGACTTCCCATCAGTACTATTATTTTATATATTGAGTAAGTTTATGCCTACAGATGTTTGTTAATTGGAAATCAAGTGGCCATGAACTTGTGTAAGGATTTATTTTGAATCCATGTATTTTAAAGTATCTGTAAATGTATTTTTGTGAGCTTTTGAAATCCTTAGTACTCTTAGTAGCACCTTTCATTGATCTACCGCTCTCCTCGGCTCTTCTGTCCACCATCCTCTCGTCTCTTTGAAGTTTTTAAACTGTTTCCCCTTTTATAGCTAGAAAAAAATACAGTTCAAGGAAGGGACACTGATATAACATAGCTCAGTGGGCACTTTTTTTTGTTTTTAAAGTGTCATGAAACACTAAAACACATGCTTTCAAATATTTTATCATACTGTTCAAAGCTCGGGGGTCGGTATTTATTTATTTTTTTAGAAATGTATATTTTTAATCAGCAAGAACACGATCACAAGTGACAGTTAATGTTACAAAATATTTATATTTCAAATAAATTCTGTTCTTTTGAACTTTTATCAAATAATCCTGAAAAAATAGTATGGTTTCCACAGAAATATGAAGCAGCACATCTGTTTTTTTACCACTGATAATAAGAAATCAACATATTAGAATGATTTCTGGAGGATCACTGAAGACTGGAGTAATGATGCTGAAAATCCAGCTTTGCATCACAGGGATGAATTGCATTGAAACATATGAGCAGAAGAGACTTCTTTCAAGAACATGTATAGCAGCCCCAAACTTTTGAACGGTAGTGTTGCACGTGCACATGATGGAAGACAACATTAGCATCTTTAATCTTTCAGGATTAAATCATTGAGTCAACGTGAGAGGATGTGACGTTTTCATGCACTACAGTGAGTGTAATTCAGTGTCATAATTATTCATGAGACTGCATGGTGTCATCCTATGAGAAAGCACCGTCTCATTATTATTCATGACACCACGTGACATTTTTCTTAGACGGGTGCTTCAATCGCTCAGCGGGCGCTTCATTGAGTTGATATCATGCTGAAAGGTGCGAGTGTTTTTGGTTTGCATGGCTTCCCTGCAATGCTGACAGAGCGACAGGCTTTCAATCAATGACCGACACCTTTGGAACGTTTGTGTGCAACAAGCATTTATTACGAAGAGTTTCTAGATTTATGGAGACGTGAACCGGGGCTCGTTTGATAGTCCCAGACACAAACACCATCCATCCTTACTGTGAGTGTGTCAACCGATCAAACCACTCATGTTTGTGAATCAACAGCACAGAATAGCCTCGGAAGTTATTAAAAATGCAAAAGCACATTCAAATATATTTTGTGATGCTGAGTACAAATACAAACAGCTCAGCATGTATTTGTGCATTGAATTGCCACTATAAAAATATTTTGTGTGGAATATATTTGTGTGTTTTCATGTTTTATGGGGACTTTCCATAGACATGATTTTTATAATGTACAAACTCTATCCCCTAAACCGATATGTTGAGACTATTTTAGGTCTCAAGTTTTCCGGATTTTAAGTATCTCTGGTCCAAGGTTTCTGTTTCAGTGTTGCATCTGCCTATACTCTGATCCGTAAGCATTTGTGTTGTTGTTTTAACTGTTGTAATGGTTGCCACCCACTGTAGACCATGTGAGCTGTGATTATTGTAATTGTTTCATCATCAGTCCTCCTCTGCTGTCACCCTGAGTTGTAAATTAATAACCAACTTTGCAGGCTCACAAGTTCTCTATGTTCAAGTCTTGCCTTCATGCTGTTCTGTTGTTAAGTGCCCACCATTGCCTGGTTTTCTTTGAGTTTACGTGTGAACGTGTATCAGCTTCAGAACAAGAGTCCATGTACAAGATGTTGTAAAACAAGATAGACTCCCAAAACATGTTTAAGTCAAGAATGTTGACAACATTTTGCTGTTGAAATAGGTGTTTCAGAAATGGTGGCCATGATTTTGTAATCTGTCGCCCTGATATTCAACAACACATCTGAAATTACAGGTGGATCTCATAAACCATACAAATCAGTGTAAAAAAAGTTTACATTTTAAAAGCTGTCTATACTGTATATTAATATCTGCTGGATATTGATATCATACTTTTTCTATTGAAGCATAGAGAATGCTATAACCAACCTTTACATGTGAATACTCAAGTAAATGTATGTGTGGTAGAACCACACTTTACGTAAAAATACACACATATTCTCATGAGATCACTTTGGATTACTTTTGAATTCCCAAAGCAAGTATAGCATATATTTTGTAGCTTAACCAAATAGCTGTGCTGACTGAAAAGGTCAATTTAGTCAGTTTGACTGACTAGAAAGGGACGGGTCTTACCGAGTGCTGCTAATTACATGATAGCAGGAGATGATATAGCTGATAATGGAGATGAAAGAGCATCAATCCAAGCAACCATCATGCTGGGTCATGACGTGCCTGGAAAGTCATTTAATGTCAAATGAACTCATTCGGTTCTTCACTGCCTCTTTGTTATTTGGGGGTGGTTTATTCTTGTTCACATATCCATAATGAAAATCGAATTTAAAATCTAATTTAATCCTGAAAATGAACAAAAACGGAAATATAATTCTGTCATCATTTATTCACCCTCGTGTTCCTCCTGACCTGTATAACTTTCTTTCTTCATCAGAACTGAAGATCTGTTTTTGTCTGTTCAATGAAAGTACATTGGTTTCTAAAACAATATTGGACCCCATTGACATTGATTGTAAGTACGAAATGCTATGTCATTGCTTCCATTTAAAGCACGTTGGTACATTTTCAAACTATGCTAAAGAATGTGATCAGTTTGGTTCATGTCAGCACCAGTGCTGTTGTCATTAAGGTAAAAGAGATTTTTAAATGCAATGTTAATTACATTTACATTTAATCATTTAGCAGAAACTTTTATCCAAAACGACTTACAAATGAGGAGAGCAATAGAAGCAATTAAACTAAAAAATAGGGCAACAATATGCAAATGCAGTTAGTCCAGCACAGTACACGTAGCAAGGCTCTTTTTTAATAGATATAGAATAGTAAGTGTTAGTATTAATGGGTCAAGTTTTGCTGAAAAAATGCACCTTCAGCCGTTTTTTGAAAATGGCTAAAGACTCAGCAGCTCGGATTGAGTTAGGCAGGTTATTTCACCAGAGAGGGAACAGTCCAGTTAAAAGTCTGTGAAAGTGATTTTGTGCCTCTTTGAGATGGCACCACAAGGCGCCGTTCACTTGCAGCCTGCAAACTTCTGGATGGCACGTAGGTCTGAAGTAATGAGTTTAGGAATAGGGCTGCCGAGCCAGTGGTTGTTCTGTAGGCAAACATCAGTGCATTGAATTTGATGCGAGCAGCAATTGGCAGCCAGTGCAATTTTATCACTCTTACTGCAGCTTTCTCGATCAGTTGCAGAGGTTTGACAGTACATGCCAGAAGGCCTGCCAAGAGAGCATTATAATAGTCCAGTCTGGATAGAACAAGTGCATGGACAAAGAGTTGTGTAGCATGCACGATAGGAAGGGCCTGATCCTCCTAATGTTCTATAATGCAAATCTGCAGGACTGGGCAGTTCTAGCAATGTGGTCTGTGAAGTTCAACTGATCATCAATCAAAACTCCAAGGTTTCTGGTTGACGAACCTAGCTGAATGGAAAAGTTGTGAGTATTGGGTTGGCCGGGACCACAAGCAGCTCTGTCTTTGCAAGATTTAGTTGAAGGTGGTGGTCCTTCATCCAGCAAGAGATGTCTATCAGGCAGGCTGAGATACGAGCAGCTACCGTTGGATCATCTGGTTGGAATGAGAGGAAGAGTTGTGTGTCATCCGCATAGCAGTGATAGGAAAAACCATGTTGCTGAATGACAGATCCTAGTGATGACATGTAGATGGAAAAGAGAAGTGGTCCAAGCACTGAGCCCTGAGGCACCCTAGTAGCTAGAAGTTGTGACTTAAGACACCTCACCTCTCCACGACACCCTGAAGTACCTACCTGAGAGGTAAGACTTGGAGTGTGGTTCCTGAGATGCCCTTTATCTTGAAGGTTGACAGGAGGATCTGGTGGACAACTATCAAAAGCAGCAGACAGATCCAGTGAGATGAGTACTGAGGATTTGAAAGCTGCTCTTGCCCTTCTCAGAGCTTCAGTAACTGAGAGAAGGGCAGTCTCAGTTGAGTGTCCGCTTTTGAAACCAGACTGGTTGTTGTCCAGGAGGTTGTTCTGTGCAAGAAAGAGAGACCTGATTGAAAGGTAGAGACTTGGTTGAAAACTTAAAGTAATTTAAAGTTTTCCATCTTTGTTCTACTTGGGCTTTTATTTTTATGTGTGCAGAACTGAAATACTTGAACTTGTGATCATTGCTGCTTAAAATGGATTCTAATTCTCTCATACCAGACAAGACTGAATAGCCTTACTGTATCAGCAAATTAAGAAGTGATATTAAAATCTGAAAGTTGTCCAGAATTATTAAATGCTGCGCTTAAATTCCCATCTGCATGCCGCCTCCACGGAGGATGCTGTATGCTGCATCGTTTTCCTTCCTCTTTTGCTTCTCATTACAAGGTTTTATTTAGTCCAGAGCAAGAAAAGTCTGTTGAACATTTTGTTTAATGGTGGTGGTGCTGAGGGAAGAAGTGCGCCAAAGCAAGGCAATTAATTTCTCTTCTGCTGCCAATCAACAGCCACCCAGGAGAGAATGAGTGTCTAACGTGCCTCTTGTATTCACTCCTGCAAGTTGCATTGAGGACCTTCCCCTAATTAAAAACCTGATGACTGATTTTGATATGGCATTTTACAGGGAAGTAAGAACACAGCAAGCAGTGAGACTAAAAATTGCGTGATCAACTGAAGAATATGCTTATGAACAACACAAGCATCTATTGATCTACCACTGGAACAAATGTATGTAGCATAACTCAATTCCAGTGGACGATCAATACAGTTAATATTCACAAAATGAACTGTTGGAGGACTTTTGCACCCAAATATTGCTTTTTGTTAGAATCTGATAGGCAGCTTAGGTTTAGTTATGCCATTGCGAGCATCATTTGTATTAAATAAAGATTGATTTGTTGACTTGTCAAGGCAAGATATGTTTTATTTATACAACACATTCAATACACAATGGTAACTAAAAGTGCTTTACATACAGTATAGGCATATTAACAGAAATATATGTGCATTTCCTGAAGAAAATAGCAGTGCTTGCAAAGCAAACGAGAACAGGCTTTGTGTGTAAATTAAATGATGCATCAGAGCCGGCGTTGTCATGACATCCAGTGTTTGTCTGATGTCTGTGCAGAAGAAACAAACATTCTTAATTAGACGCATTGACCAATGGTTATTTTGATGCAAGGACTAAACCGACTAGATTATTATTACGTACCTTGGTTTTGAAGTCACAGTTCGGTACATGTTCGGTACAGCAGGGGAGATAAAAATAAAAATGTAATTGTGTCTGTCCTTAAATTAATTCAATTATAACTAAAAGTTTCCTAAAGATAAAAAAAATATCTCTGCTAATGCTGTAAACTACGGAGCCCCGCATATGACATGCAGGAAAAAAATAATAGGCTAAATCGTGTGCACGTTTTATAAATCGAGGGAACAACCTAGTAACTCGTGTGGACAATTTAGCAAATCGAGGGAATGAAATAGTAAATAGTGCACATGATTTATAAATCGAAGGAACAAATTCACGATTTAGGTAATTTTTTTTTCTTGCATGTCTATAGTAAACTAGGAGTAACACTTCACATAAGGCAGTTTTTGCATGAACTTCTAAATCTAATTAAAATTATGTTTTTACTCCGTATCGTTGTTGAAATATAATCATTTATATACAGTGGCTGTCATTTTCATGACAAATTTAAACATACATTTAATAACTTAACCTAGAATACAATGAATATATAGGTTAATATGGTGCATATATTTAGCGAAATAATTAATTTCTCTAGTGAACTAACAGCGGTGGACACTGAATGTTTTGCCTGAGGTAAATGTAATGCTACGTGACATTTTATTGATGTCTTTCCGCGGTTGAAACACCGATTGGGCGATTATATGACATGATACGTTTCAGTAAGTTGCAATGTATCCTCAACATACCTTCAGATTCATGTTTATTCTTTGACTTGGAAGAGAAAAGGTTCGGTACGAATATGTGTACCGTTACACCCCTAATACATAGGCCTATATATAATATAAAACTTCAGTTTCGAGTCGGTCAGTTTTATTTAAGTTTCGGTAATACAGCAGGTGTGTTCAGTTAAGTATTAATGTATTATATCTGTGGTTACAAGTATTCATGAGACCATGCAATGCATGTTTATAATACAGTAAAAATTGTAAATATTGTTATGATTGAAAATAGCTGTGTTTGCTATTTGAATATATGTAATTAATTTCTGTAATGTTAAATTCAAAACTGAATTTTCAGGATCATTACTCCAGTCTTCAGTGTCACATGATCCTTCAGAAATCATTCTAATATGATGATTTGATGCTCAAGAAACATTTATTATTATTATCAATGAAATCTGTTGGGCTTAATATTTTTGTGGAAACTGTGATAACCTAATTACCATTGTGCATGGAATGTGTTGTATAAATAAACCTTATTAACCTATATAAATTTCGTACTTTCCACTTCTGAAGTCGTGAGTACGAGCTCATCGCATTAAAATTTTTACTTGAGAGAGTGTTCATGTCTAATTTTTTAACCAGGAAACTAGTTTTTACGATAATTCCGATAGCACGTGAAGGCAGCACAATATCCTACTCATTTCCCACAGAATAGATCCACGATATACGATATGCTCTCTCATGCTCTCTCTCGCTCTCGCTCTCTCTCTCTCTCTCTCTCTCTCTCTCTCTCTCTCTCATTTTACACAAGTTACACAAACCGCCCCTTTACTCAGGCCCAGTTCTATGGGGATGCTAGAGCTAAGCACCCTCAAAAGCAAGCTAAAGCACCCTCAGTTGGTACTGTAATAATATTGGCGAAACAGATTTGGCAGATTTGCCAATTTGTGTTCGTGCTCTGGAGAGCGTCAAATGCATCTATTACAACATGTTTTTGCAGCGGTGAGTATTGTAGCCAATCACAGATATAACGTTAGTTGTGATCTCTCGAACGCGATGTCTAATCAGGGCTGCATTTCCCGATAACGTTGTCTCTTAGCATGCTACGAAGACTCTAAAGGTATAACTTAACTAAAGGTTTACCATTTCTAAGCGTGTTCCCCGAACTATACCTTAGGTGGTTGCTTAAGGTATACCTTCTTAAGTGCGACGTTACCAGGTGCTGTCCGTGATGGTGGTGCTGAATTGGTTTATATCGATGGATCAAGAATCAATTATTCACTCATTGCAGTAGCTGTTTCACTGCGTTATGCGAGAAAGTGATGTTCTTTATAAAAGAAGTACTTCAGAAATAGTTGAACTTGCATTTATCATCCAAAATTGCAAACTAAATCCAACCCTGGATATTTTATATAATTTTGAAATGAGTGCGCGAACCAGCAATCTCATGCTCAACCACATCATGCGTCAACCCGTTACACTAACTGGCAGTATGCCTTCACTGGCCTTTGAAAGAGTAATTTATATTATTACAATATATTTGCCATAGTGTCTTGATTTACTCCACAACCAGGGATGATTGCCCAGCAGCTGCATCACATTATTGTGTAAATAACTAATTTATTTTATTGGATGGCCTACTCAATAAAAATGCAACACGCAAAACATATAATCAACTGCTACTATGGCGGAGAAAAAAGAAAGAAAGAGGAGAGCCCCCAACTTTACTCAAACCGAAATGGCCATACTTTTAGACGAGGTTACACAGCACAAATATATACTTTTTTAAAGTTTTCGGACAACAGTGTCCAACAAAACTAAAAAGGATATTTGGGAAAGCATAGCAATTAAGATGGCAGCATCAAGTTCTAGCCCACAAAGAGAGTGGGAAGTTGTCTTCTAAAAAGTGGCACGATTTTGCCAGTGTAACCAAAGCAAGAGGTGCTGCAGTCCGGAGAGACCGGGCAAGAACAGGTGGTGGGCCTAGCTCAGTGCCTGCACTCAGCCCCGACAAGGAAAAGGCCCTGGCAATCATTGGGGAAGCTGCCTCACAGGGTATTTCGGGGGGTATAGATCTGAGAGCAGGTGTGGATACCACTCCATGCTCTCAGAACAGTCCATCCTTACCCCCTCGCACCCTCATACCCGCTTCCTCCACCAACAGTGGCAGGGCTTCTCTGGCACTGGTGTCACCACGCCTGTCTGCACCTTCATCGGCCTCCACTGAGGTCGCTCAGCACCAGCTCCAGATGGCGTTATATCCGATGCGACTGCAGTGAAGAGCTGGTGAAGCTCGAAAAGGAGAAGCTGGAAGTGTTGCGGGGGATCGAGCAGGGGTTACAAGAGGCCAATAACCTTGCCCGGGCCACGCTGGAGGTGAAAAAGGCAAAGCTTCAGATTGTGGAGAAGCAATATGCTTTGTCTGAAGCAAAATTTCAAAGACCAACCATTTCTGTTCCAATCATAATCCTAGGTCAAGGTAAGCGTGAGTATGATGCTCAGTAGAGTTCAGTGTTGTGTGTTATCTTTTTTATTCAAACAATTTCATTACATTACAGATGAACTACCAACAACCCAGTGACTGCTGACTCCAGGAAAGCAGACTTTTCATGAATATTATCAATGATGTGGATTTTCTTTGTTTTTGTTTCATTAAACACAATTTGATTAAACGCAAACTTACTGTCATCGATGTTGGGTATGCAGAGCATCTTTATTGTAATGAATTCATTGCGCAATGTTCAATGGCACATAATAGTGAATTAACTCGGTTGTGCACAATTGCAAACAAAAAAATCGCAGGGAGAAAGTGTATGCCCACAAAAAAGAAGGAATGTTGTGTGGTGACATGAAAAGAAAAATATAGGGTGCAAAAATACATTAACCAAAAACAGTGTGAATGATTTGCTGTCTTGTTTGTACACCAGCAGCGTGTAGGGCATCTCTTAGTTGAGGTGGGTTATGGACTTCTTCTTCTTCTTCCTCCTCTTCTGGCAAGGCTGCATCTCCACTGACTGGAATGTTGTGTAGCATGGCTGTAACTACTGCTACTGCACAACATCTTTCTGGCTTCAGACGCAACCCTCCAGCTGATTTATGCAGGCACCGAAAACGCATCTTCCAGCGCCCAATCGAGCGCTCCACCAAGTTGCGGGTACGGATGTGTGTGATGTTGTAATCACGTTTGGCCTGTGTGGTGGGGTTGGTGACTGGATTTAAAAGATTGGTTCTAAGGGGTAGCCGCTGTCTCCTAAAAAAATGCTCTGCCCGAAAACCCCTATTTCTGCATCTTCACCCACCGCTGAATTGGCCCACACAAAGCTGCCGTGTGTGCTACCGGGCCACTTTGCCACCACGTCCGCAAACCTCCCCCTGTGGTCCACCACCACCTGGACATTGATGGCTGCTAATCCCTTACGACAAATGAAGGCCTGGTCTAGTGCAGAAGGGTTGGTGATGGGTATAAGTGTCCCGTCGACAAGGCCTATTACTTGCGGGATACCAGCAACGGCATGGAAGCCTTGATGCACCTCCATCACTTCATGCCTGGTGGAAGGCATGCGGATATAATCTGTGGCATGATGGAGCAGGATGTTTGTTACTGAATGAACGCACCGCCACACCGAGGTGTTACTCAGCCCCACTGCATAAAAACGGAGAGCAGCCAGCAGCTGGATTTCAGGGCTGACTGAGGGGGTAGCTCCGTCCAGTTTATCTCAACAAAGTTGGACCAACAAGATCTAAAAGCTGCTGAATTTGCTGTCGTGGCAGGCGAAATTTATTTTGAATAGCAGCTTCTGACATGGTAGCCAGGGGACTAAAGTTTTCACGTATGAAATAGTGCACATACACTAAATGGCTCTGCAGACGGCGCCGTCTTTGATTTAACACAACTATTTGCTGTCTCGCTGCCATAGTTTGACCAAACTCCCCTCCACAATCATTCCCTTTAAATAGGCTCCTAAGCCTTTACTGTCTAATGGTTTGCCAGCTGATGTACCTTTGGATAATATAATTAAAAAGCTAACAACCATTAGAGTAATGACAATTTTATTCCTTGCATAAAAAAACTAAAAAAAAACTAAAAAAAAACAATTAGCCTAATTGAACACTGTATATTACAACTTCAGAATTATATTCGTATAGACTGAGATGTAAAGAAGCTTTTTGCACAGTGGTGGCCACTAGTGGAGTGAACTGTCACCAGTGATAAGGTATAGCTAAGAGTGGTCCAGACCAACCTTACGAAAGAATGACTTACAGAAGGTATTCTTAACTAAGATCGTTTCGGGAAACACATATTAACGTTAAGATACACCTTAAGGTACAACTTAAGAATGATGTAGTGTTAAGAGGGTTTCGGGAAATCCAGCCCAGGTGTTTAAGTTAGTCAGAATCTCACCACTCAAAACGCAGTGCTGCGTTAATGCAGGCTTGCGAAACCTCTCATTAACAAAGTGAAGACACTATGTAGCTAACTAAGAGATTTATTGTGCATTGTTGGCAACTTAATTTTTATAACGGAACTTTGTGAGATTGCGATGAACTGACAAAGCAACAGCATTTTAGTGAGCGATCTTGGTTCGCTTTTGAGGCTACAGCATGCTGCAAATTGTCGAAAGTGACATATAGATGCTAGATTCACTCTGCACACGACAAAAATATTCTCCTGAGACCGATGTTTTGCCTCTGTAGAAGACATATTTTAGAGAATTTCTCTGACAACATATAAAGTTTTAAGTCTGGATATTCTTATGAATATTCCCATTATTACTCCCAGTATTACATGCAAATTAAATACAGTGTATAGATACATTGCATTGAAAACACATGTATGGCCATGTTTACACACATATTGCTTAAAGTAAAATGGTATATCAAATTATTATGCTGTATCTTCCATAACATAGTTGAGAATCATCTTTATACAAAGTTTGGATAAAAAAATATCCCATTGTTGTTGCCTATTCATGTCTTTTAATTTTCTCAATGAATGGGTTCTGGTGTCCTCTACAGAGAATATAGCATGCATATATATATATATATATATATATATATATATATATGAATTTTTTTTCATTCCCCAATCAATTTTTATACTCTTTATTTTTTTAATTTATTTATTTGAAAAATGCAAATTTGTTTTTTTATGCTGCAAACAATGTAATGACCTAAAAAAAAAAAAATAATCTAAATTCACAAAAAAAAAAATTCTGCATCTCAGAAGGATGACGTTAAAATACTTAACGCATTAAAGCAATTTAAAGGCAGACAGATAGATTAATAGACAAACATTTGTAGCAAAATATTTTTGAAATTCCACTTACTGGTAAAAGTGATGACTTGTAAATTATCTTACATTTCTCACTGTACTCAGCTATGGTGGAGCCGTTGCTTAGCCTACATCTGCACTTTACTAGAGCACCCTCAGTGATTTCAGAAGCACCCTCAATGATTTGATTCTGTAACCGGGCCTGCCTTTACTTACTCTTTTTATTTGCTCCGGATGAATATTGTTGGTATTACAGGGCTTGAATTTTGGTGTGTGATTGCGCTTTAATTTTACTTATTATTTTTGTGCTCACACCCAAAGTGCGCGCACAGTAGGCTATAGGTCCGTGCACCAGGTCTTAAAGGGACAGCAGCCTAATATACAGGCTGGCAAATTATATTGGAATCATGAGATAATATTAAAAATATCTATGGCAGTTTTTCCAATGGTATCAATGTCAAAATTGTGGCCAGTTTGTTTTTATTTTAACAAACACAATGTTGACAATAAATAATTTAATTATGCAAATAGCTGTAACATGAACATTAAGGTAAAACGTTACACATACTAACTTTTTGCACAAACTAATTGTTTTTCATGTACCTGCATATCTTTACAGCACCATTCATCAATGGATGGAAATGAGAACAAAAGCAGCCGTATATGATGATATAGCCCTGAGAAAGTGTTTACAATACAACTATACAAGTGGGTTTGAAGTGTTTTGTGAATGAAGTGATTTCCACAGGAAGGGGCTCAGTTATCAGGTTTGCCAGGAGGTGTGATGATATAGATGATGTTTTTGAGGTATCAGTGAAGAAGACCTCTTGAAAGAGAGAGGTCACAGTCAACCAAGCTGAATCTTATTCCCTGTCAAAATATGCTGCCGAAAAAACACAAAAGATCACAGCGCATGCAAAACATGTCCTCTACACTATGTCAAGATCTGTTACATAGCATACCAATGGCATGCAACAGGCTCTGTCCATCTTCTCCAATCCACTTTAACAAAACGTCAATTCTAGCATAATGATATAGGCATTCACAAAGACTCTTAAATCACATCAAAACATTCAGTACAAGCTAACGTTATGTTTCATGTCATTCATCAGTATGCACAGCAGCAACGCTTCCTCAAAGACCTTGATTCCCTCGAATGAAACTAGCATTGCCAGGTTGACTCAGTTTTGCATCTTAATTTCAACCTGTTAGACTTGACATGCTAGAAACAATCGAGATTTATCTTACCATGAAATTAAATAACACACATTCTAATATGAAGTATGTTTACTTCAGTATATGATGGAAGTTAGATATAGGCTATGTGAAATGAAGTTTGGTAACGAAGAACTGAAATGAGTGCATTTAGACATATAATTAGGGTCTTTGAATGACTTTGGGGGAGAGGAAAAAACAACATAATAAAGATAAAAATAAAAAATAACAATCATTGACATAAAATTTTTTTGATGACATAAACCAGGCTTGAGTTTCCGAACAAATACAAGTGCAGATATGTGGGAGAACTCGAACAAAAGACAAACAAGTAATTAACTTATGTTGCTGCCGGCTGTTAACTTTAGAGAGCACAGCTAATGTTGTCATTACGTTTTTGGTGATAATGTTATTAAGACAGAAATGAGATGTGCAACAAATGCTCACCAGCCCGGCACACATACTCGAGAGGTGAACAGTCTTCACCCACAGGGGGTTTTATCGATTCCATGGCAAATTTGATCATAATCAAACTTCCAACCGAGATGAAAACATTGCAGTGTTGTTCAATGTAATATGCTATAAATTATTTAAACATCAAAAATATGCTAACTGGTGCAAAGGTGTATTCAGAAGCCTACAGGAGTAGCTCAGCATGACGTCCCGTGCCGCCTCTGTTCTGAGGAAGTGACTGCTGGCAGTTTTTACTACACAGAAATAAGTCCTTTAAACATTGTAAGCGCAAGAATTATTCCCTTAGGGGGCATTCACAACTCGTTTTTGCGTTTAAAAACGCAAGATGCTGCAGGGCAGTGGAGTGAGTACCAAAAAAATGATGGGGAAAAAATCCCAGAAAACGATAACGATAGTTTTGAAAGTGGTTATAAATATCATTATTTGTATTAATTTACAATGACACAGAGGAACAATATCATTGGGATCACTTTCAGAATGTTTCTTTTCCAGCTGAGGAATGATAAAAACACTGAAAGCCAATTCAAATCCATCTGTCATTAATATGACAGATGAACAGAAACTTGTGCCATTTTTGAATTAGCAGCTAATCGAGCTAATAGCTGCTCGATTGTAATCTCCATCTATACAAATTATGGTAAGCTGCATGAATGCCATGGATTCGCTGTGTTTTGATTCCGATGTAGGATCATAAAGCCATGTGCATCAATAGTAACGCAACATTGCCATTGTTGATGGAAGGCTTGTTCGAGACGCATCGGTGCTGTGCAGACCGATTGCTGTATGACATCAAAGTACAACGAGAGCATACGACTCCTTATGCTTTTGAACCGCTCATGCGGTATTTTGATATCAAGCCTGGTGTGTTTCACGCTGCCTCGCTAGAGTTGCTGAGAAAGAAGAGACGTATACAATGATGTAAGACCTGGCTCTGTGGTGGCTCTCTAGCCCGTGGAAAGGCAAACCGGTTCTTAGAAGGCTCGTCAGTCGAACCAACTCCGAACTGGCACTAGCACTGGTTCTGAGCTAGCACCTGGTTCATTCTGGTGAAAAAGGGGTATGTATGGTCCTCGAACTTGGATCTTTGGCGTGGGAGGCAAACGCTCTAACAAGGAGGCTAAAGACCGCAGTCATTAACACGCCTCTTGAGATCAAAGGAGTGAGGTTTACTTGCGCAGCTCTTACTCTCTGGCCTCCATTACACTCACCCCCCTAAACCTCACTCCCTTCCGGGTCACGGCACCAATGTAACCCCTCAGGTCCTACTCGTCCCGCTCAGTGCGGGTCTCCCATGTGGGAGGCGGGCGCTCTTAACAATGAGGCTAAAAACCACAGTCTAGCGTCAGACGTTAACGCATCTCTTTAGATCAGGGGAGTGAGGTTTATTCGCAGAGCTCTTATAGCTGGCCTCCATTACACCTGCCGAAAGATTTATTGAGAGGAAAAAATATATATATTTGAGATATATGTAGTATTGCACAGTATTAATATATTCTAATTATGTTACTAATTAACTAATTACTATAAGCATATATGATATCATGTTACATATAAAACGCCTTTCTGCACAGAAATTGTTTTGATGTTTAAAGTTAAAGGTTTAAAGTTAGTAATTATGCATATTAGCTGTACCAGGCACTGCTTGATTAGAGTGTAGATTAATGGGCACCATGTCCTCTTTCCATGTCATAAAGCATCAGATTTAGCCTGACCTGCATGTGACTCAGTGTATGACACCCCCCCTCCCCCTCCCCCCCATCTACATGACTCCCTTCCCATCTTTCATTTTCACTCATCACCCACATTACCTTTTGGTGGCATCCCTCTGCCAGTCAATGTGGCCGATTACACCACACAGATTGCATCGATTGTGCGGGCTGATTGAAATGCGAGTAGCCCTGGTGTGGCACGCATCTGCTCTATTTGTGAGGCTCGCTTTGGCATGTCTCCTCTCTTCACATCTGAGGGAAAGTAGAATGTGATGCGTCCACAACGTTTTGCTCATCAGTTTCTGAAATGATGCCAACTGAGATGTGACAGTGCAATAGCCCTTCAGGGAGTTGAGAAAAGTCTGTTGGCTCAAAATTAAACGAATACTTCACATAAAATTAAGACTTTTTCAGTATTTTTTTGCCATCATGTCGTTCCAAACCTATAATCTGCCATTGTTTTCTCTGTAAAACACAAATGGAGAATTTTGAAAAATCTTTTACGCAGCATCTGTACCGTAACAGAAGTGTGTGACGACTTGACTGAATTTTAAGTCATTGTTCTGTGAAAATCTTTCCATTTGGACTACTTTTTTGTAAAAAGGCTTGAGTGTCACAATCACCATCCTTTCGTCCCTAATCCATCTTATTTTGTGTTTGCATGGTTATGTAAATAAATGATCAAATATGTTTTTCAGAACTCTTCCTCCAATATTGACCCTGTAAAGAATTACTGTTTCATTTATCTTAAGTCATTTTCTTTCATTAAAATGTGTCGTTTGCAACTTTTGTTCAATAAAGAGTGTAACATGTCTTTGTTAAAGGGGTCATGAATTGAGAAATCAACTTTTCATTCAGCCTTTGATATATAAAAGTTAATTGTGATATAAGAATATCCTGTAAGTTTCGGAGCTGAAAACTTCTTTGTTAGTCAAAGAAAAACTTTTATTGACACCATGTCCAGCAAACGCTTGATCTTAGAATATGCCAACCCATGACATCATCGTGTGGTTAAACGCCACCTCAACATAAGAATAAGTACGCCTGATTCTGTAGCCCTGCCCACCGTCTCGTGGAGCTAAATGGACCGCGCTACTGAGCAATAAACATGCTGAAGATAGCAAGATATTGCGCTGTGCCTGGTTGTGGAAGAACACAGTCGCTGCATAAGCTTCCTTCGGATTCTAGTATTAGGAATGTGTGGTTAAACTTTATTTTTAATGAAGTTCCAGCTCACGTGCGTAAGACATTTGTACGTTTGTTCGCTTCATTTCACCGCAGAATCATTGTAAACAAGACACAGGTCTAGACTGGATTTGCAGACATATTGAGATTAAAACACAATGCTGTCTGTGCCTTCTATATTGGATCCGACAGGAATGGTGCAACACACTTATGTGAGTAAAACATGTTTTTTATATGTGATAGTATTGCATTGTTGCAGATCGTTTGATATCTACTGATGTGTACGTTTCTAATCAGTCACAGATGGGTCCAACTATGAAGGATGTAGCTTGTCAAACAGACAGTTAAAAGATTAGAAAAACCTAAAAGATAAATTAAAATAAACCTAATTAAGGATAACTTACCAAGCTGTCACAGGCTGTAATATCCTTTGTATTTGAGGTGTTCTTGGTTCATTGTCCTGCGATTCGGGATCAGACTCTGGTCGAACACGTATGGGCGAATCATTCCGGTTGCCATTTTTCCACATTGGACGTTTTCAAAACAATTCCCCATGTGTACTGACAGGGGAGTCGAAACTAATTATAATATGCAAAACTGTTATCCAATCATAGCAGTGGGCGTTTACTTCCAAGTCTTCAGTGCGGCACGCCCATTAAAACTAAGCGTTCCATGAGAGAGCCTCAAAACCAGAGTAGAAAATAGCCTATTACTTATTCATTATGATGTTTTTGAATGTAAAAACCACGCAAACCTAATAAGTTTACCTCAGACAACAGTATAAAAAAATTAAAAAGCCAGTTCATGACACCTTTGATTGTTCAACAAATCACTGATTTAAATGTACGCAAAAAGCTTTTTTTCATTATTTAACAGCAGCAGTGAAATAAAGCTGGAATAAAATGCATGTAATGTTGCTTCATATTTGACATAATTCAATAGTATTATGCCAACATCTGGCAACATTGCTGATTAACATGCTGATTCACATGATCATGATTGGATCTTGACTTTAGAGTGGACAGAGACAAATCTTTCTTAGTTCCAAAAATGGGCCCGATTAAAATTAAAACAATGCTGAAAACAAAAGTATAAGATAATTTATACTCTGTGGTAGAACTGTAAATAGAAACAAATACACATGAAGTAGGCGGTCTGCTATGCAAATGAGTTTTTTGCAAACTGCAGTCACCCAATAAAGTTATTTCCACCCATGTTATGGATGTGATTTTCTTGAAGTCATTGAATATCAAAATGTTGCAATAAAACAATACAGGGAGTAGAATTGCAATTGCAATTGTTTTCCTAGCTTTTCTAAGCAAAGCAGGAGATTTATGGGCAGCTTTGCTTTGACTTTTTTATTCAGTTTGACCTATACTGGTTCTGTGAGATTGAGGTCTGAAGGCTGGTCAGATTTTTAGAGAAATATATTTAGAGGTGCTTGCTAAGACAATGATCACTAGTACTTGTACAGAACAAATGGGTTTGTTCTAAAACCCCTGTGTGCTAATCATTTTCTATAGGCCTATATAGGTGTTCAAGAACAGAGTGGAACAGAAAAAAATCATGGAAACTTGGAGTTGGGCTCTTTTGACATTGGCAACCACGTAGCGTCCTAGGACAAAGCGTCCTCAGAACACCCAATTCAATTTAATTTGTAAAATGTTTTTTACATAGCTTTAAAGTGGAAATGAAGCAATCAGTCAGGTGAACATTATTTACTAAATGGATTTCAACTCTAGTTAAAAATTATATTACAAATACGATAAATGTAAAAAAAAAAAAAGTGGCCGGCCATCTTGTAGTACTACATCATGTGGCGTCACGGGGTTGGTTGGCTCCGTTGGATTAATGAAGATTATTATAGTTTCGATTCTGGCCTTTGATTTGTCTGCTTTGTTGCTGTAATTGTTACTAGCAAATAAATAAACTTATAATATCTGTCACCAAGTAGTTGACCAATAGAGGGCTCCAGTGCTATTTGGGGCTGATAAAAGGCGAACAAAAATAATTCAGAACTCCAGCAGTAAAGGAAAAGTTGGCTAAAAACTTAACTGCACACAGTGCAAAAGGATATTAAAAAAAAAAACATGATGGCAAGGAAGATGATGGGATTAGGTATAACATTTGTAGATTATCCAACATAAAGTCCTTATCAGTAAACGTGGAATAATAGTAAATATTTATTTTGTGGTTTGCATCAGCTTTGATCTCTGTGTGTTGTGGAATGACAAACAGGTGTTTATAATGGTTGTGGTTCATTTTAATTTCTGACAGTCATTTTGGCAATATGTAACGGAAGCAAGCTGTGTGAGTAAACCTCACTCCCCTGGCCTGAAGAGGCGCACAAGCGACTGATGGCAGAGCCTGTGGTCTTTGGTGTCCTTGTTAGCACGCCCGCCTCCCATGCCAGAGACACCGGTTCGAATCCCGCTCAGAGCTGGTTGAGTAGGACTGGTTACATTTGGTGCTGTGACCCAAATGGGAATGAGGTTAAGGTAACGGAGGCAAGCTCAAGAGCTGTGTGTGTAAACCTCACTCCCCTGATCTTAAGAGGCGTGCTAGTGACTGACATTAGAGACTGCAATTTTTAGCGTCCTTGTTAGCGTGCACGCCTTCTATGCCGGAGACATATAACTATGGAAATCTTGAGGCAGTGGGACAAGGCAGCATTATTCTTCCCCATGTCAGCGGCAGTTTATGAAAATTGACTCTTTTGTCCTTTGCTTTAACACTGTAAAACACATTTTTAACATCTAGGAGCAATGCAATAGTGGCCTCCTTTTTTTCTTCTGATGCCATGTGTACAGTGTACATTTTAGGACATCCTCAGACCTCAGTCATATGAAGAAAATGCATCATGTCTCAAACTAAAAGGCTTCAGTCACTGGACAAAACGGCATTGCGCCTCAGACTGAAAGGCTTCAGGTCTCAAGAAAAACAACGTCATATGACGGAGGTCTGAGAATGTCCTGAAATCTACATTGTATGCATGGCTTTTCTACATCTTTGGCAACTGCATAGCAATCATCTAGAACATATTTCGCAGTGCATTGCAAACAATTGTTCTTATACAGTTGTCTTTAGAACTGTTGACATCATTTCTGGTCCTAGGTTCATTGGCTGAGCTTGTTTGTAAGGGCAGACAGAGGCAAATTTCTCTTCTTTTCACTGTGTTAATTCTAAGGTCAGAATTGATCGGCTTTGCAGGCCGTACTTTTCATTGCTTAACTGGCTGTATTTTGCCATTTTCTGCTCCCTTGCTTTCAGGAATAACAATCCTATGCCAACGGAGTCAATAATTTCACTAATCTTGGACTCACTCCTGTGAGCAGTAGTTGGTAAGACACAGTTAATTAGCCACCATTTGATTGAACATTTTGGAATTGACAGGATTTGGAGCTGCGTTGTATCACTATTAAACACACGTTTTAGACTGAAATCCACATTATTCATCATTTTTTATCTATAATTGTGTACACTGGTGACTTTGTTGAAAAAAATGAACATATAGGATCTACACAGGGCCATTTATGTTCTTTTCAAAACCAGCATAGCAAAAAAATAATGAATATTTCATCTTGCTAGCAATCAATATGAGGCCCAATTGAATGTTCCTCTTGAATGAGTCATGCACTTTTCATGTAATTTTTCCATGTCCTTATTTAATGTATTGCATACGCTCCATGTCTTTTTGGCCCATCTTATTTTTGGCACCTGTTCCTTTCATGTCATCGATGCTAAGATGACTTGAGAAAAGAAATGACAGTTGCTTCCCATTTCACTTCTGTAATGTGATTTGTACTAAGAAAGTAAATAGGATTCATTTTGATTTCATGTTGATTTAAACCAGGCTTATGGATTCAGCTAACTGATAGATACATTAGCATATTTAAACAGTTTACCCCTCATAACATAAACGCATGGTAATTTTAATAACTCTTGACTAATATGTTTCAAAATTGAGTTCTGTCATGATTAGAGATGTTGTTTAAATGAACGGTCAATTAATCAATTAATCGTTAACCATAACCTCTTGAATCTGAAGCAGGGGCGCTATGAAGTTATGTTACTTAACAACCACTTGTTTAACAAATATGTAACGCTGTTTGTATGTTCCGGGAAGAAGGAGGCGGGAAACTGGCGACCTTTTAAAACTTTAATCAAATAAATAAACAAAATGAAAGTCACACACACAAAACCAAACGTAAACAAAAACACAACATAAATCCAGGCCTGGTCCTCTCTCGTCTTGCACTGTCGTCGCTCCTCCTTTTATGCTCCCGTCACTCCTCCGTGAGACGAGACCGGTGTGGCGCGCAGCTGGAGCTCATTATCACTCGCCACCGGCCCGCTCTCACGGTCCCTCGCCTCACTGCTCGCCACAAAATACAAAATAGGTGGCATTTAAAAGCTTAGAAGCTTGGCTTTACAGTGAATATAGGGAATATAACCATCACTAAACTTTTAACTTTCCTGACATATTACAAGTGCTCAATTTTCATAGAAAACATAACTGCTTTAAATTAAAAAGTGATCTGGAAAATCATAGTAGCCCACATAAGCTAGACTTGTCATATATTGTTGAAAAGGTCTCAACTAGAAGAATACAACAAGGAAATTTGTTTCAGTTAGAGCCCAAACTTTATTAAGTATTTCTATGAGAAATCGCTATCGATGCACGTGCAAACGGTATACACATGTTGCTTTTGCACCACATTTTGGTTTGTTACAAAACATTAGTAAACCTTAGTAGATTGCATATCTTTAGTTAGAGCACATGGTCTCGAACGAGCCCAAACACAACATAAGACAATGTGTAGATCACTGAATGACATGACATGCTGCTTGGCTAAACCTATAGGATTTCCGGGATCTGATCACGTCACGATCATGACGCAGAGATTTCCAGCGTCATTTGAAAGTTCAACCAATGGAAACTGGATATCGGGTGTGGTGGGTAGGCATAGTGAGTAGGGACGCTTGGATTGGTTTGATCACTCAGATTGGATTGTGCGCTTGGATTGGTTTGATCATTCAGATTGACAGGTCTTGATTTATCATGCGCCATAGAATAGGAGCACACAGCGCCGGAAGATCATCACTCATCAATCATCATCTTATTACTTGTTTATTCTATGTACTTTTATTGCGGCATTTACACAAGTAAGTAGTTCTTAAGTTCAGGAACCTTGGTTAATTATATTTCAAAATAAATAGCTATCCTACCTAATCCATTGCATGGCTTGAAGACATCAATAAGTTTTATAAATTAAATTATCATCAACAATTAATCGATTGTTGATTAATCATTAGCATCCCTAGCATGACATGACTGTTTGGCATGGTAATGAATATGACAGTGTTAATGTGTTTGGTCTTGGCGGAATAGATCTGCTATGCTGTACAGGACAGGTCTTGCTACTGCCAGCTCATTGGCTACTGATACAGCAGGAACCAATCAGCTGTGCCCTATAGAGAATGTGATTGCAAGCAGATTGAGTTAAGGACCTATTAGCATGTGCCATCTAGAGTTTCATGACAGAACTTTGTATTTGTTTTCAGATTTTAATGTAACTTAATATGCCTGTGATTTTTATGCTACTGAACACTTGAGTCTTGAGTGTTTCTGTAGCCCCAAAAAGAAAATAAGCGTATAGAAAAAGAGTAAATTCCAAAGAGTGTGTGCATATTTTATATTTAATAAAATAATAAATATATAATGTTTAATAAAAAACAAATCATTAAATGATCACAACATTTGTTATCTTTGGTATAGGCGGTTTGTATATCCTTGACTTTTTTTTAATATCTCAGGGTGTTTTCACACCTGACATGTTTGGTTGAATTAAAACAAACCCTGGTGCAATTGCTCTGTTAGTGTGGTTCATTCAAATAAGTGTGAACGCTGCCATCTGAACCCTGCTGCACACCAAACAAGCAGACAGAGACCGCTGAAAAGATGGGTCTCAGTCTGCTTCCAAACTAACTCTGGTGCGGTTCGAATTAAATATGAACACAACACGGACCAAAGACATGTAAACAAACCAAAAATGGGACAAGATGTCACAAGATTCGACCCTAAAAAGGGCAGAATGCTCAAGCATACCTGTTTTTTCTCATCATAGTCACGATGTTGCCCATCACAGTTCGGTACAGGCGTCAAAACCACATCTCCTCGCAGCAGATCTTGGTTTGTGTATGTGTAGGGATTCCTGCCGCTGTTTTGACTCCTTTACTCATTTTATAAGCTCTTCATGAGTTCTCAGCTGGTCAAAATGCCATCATATGTAGGCTACGCACATACAACGAGCACATTTAGCCCAGAACACAGCATTGTTTTGGATGAAATATACAAAAAAAGCCAACCAATCAGGTTGTGAACATATGCCTTTAAGTTCGGTATCTTTAAAATAAAATCGGATGACTAGTAATTTCCTGCAACTTAATTCAGAAAAAACTGAATTTTTAATTATTGGACACACAAGTACTAACCTAGAATTCTGTCTAACACTTGATGGCTGCTCTGTCAAGTCCTCGTCGTCAGTTAGGAACCTGGGTGGGCTCTCTGATACCAATCTTTCATTTGAAAGCCACATTTCTAGCATCTGTAAAACTGCATTCTACCATCTTAAAAAAAAAAAAAATCTTAAAAAATATATCTAAATTACGGCACATGCTTTCAATGCAAAATGCTGAACAGTTAGTTCATGCGTTCATGACCTCAAGGCTAGATTATTGTAATGCTCTACTGGGTGGTTGCCTTGCTCGCTTAATAAATAAACTGCAGTTGGTCGAAAACGCAGCAGCTCGAGTTCTTACTATAACCAGGAAGTATGACCATATTAGCCCGGTTCTGTCAACACTGCACTGGCTCCCTATTAAACATCGCATACATTTTAAAATCTTGCTAATTACTTACAAAGCACTAAATGGTTTAGCTCCCCAGTACTTGAGCAAGCTCTTAACGCATTATACTCTATCATGCCTATTGCGCTCTCTAAACTCTGGGCAGTTGATAATACCTAGAATATCAAAATCAACTGCAGGCGGTAGATCCTTTTCCTATTTAGCACCTAAACTTTGGAACAGTCTTCCTAGCATTGTTCGGGAAGCAGACACACTCTGTCATGCATCTCTTTACTATGGCATACACATAACATTTTTTTAATTGATATCATTCAGATCAGTTAAATGATTGTTTTAGGCTGCATTAACTAGGTCACTAGGCCCCTAGAACACTTCCCATAACACCTGATGTACTCGTTACATCATAAAAAGAATGGCATCTACACTAATGTTAGTCTCTCTGTTTATCTCGAGGTTTACTGCAGTCAGCTGGATCCGGGCCGTATCCAGACCAGATGGTGGACCTGCACCCAGACAGGACCAACGCATCCCTGAAGTGTCTGCAGAGACCGTGCCAATTAGTCTCCCCTCTGAAATTGCCTCATCGACACGGCATCCTCAAACCCGTTTCCGGCGTAATGACTCCGATCCTTTGAATATTCCTATTTAATAATTGTTTAATCAAAACGTCATCAATAAACCCGTCTCCGGCGTGATGCCTCCGATCTTTCGAATATTCTGATCTAATATGACTTGTCATCTAATATGAAGTCATCTAATATGTCTTCTGACCTGTAAGGCTGCCAGAATAATAACCATACACTGTTTGTTACTTGGCCAGAGGAGAACTGGCACCCCGACTAAGCCTGGTTTCTCCCAAGGTTTATTTTTTTCCATGATGCCACCTGATGGAGTTTTGGTTCCTTGCCACTGTCGCCTTTGGCTTGGCTTGCTCAGTTGGGGACACAAAATTTTCAACTAATTATCCAAATAAATTCAATTACTAAACTAAATTAACTATATCAACTAAATTACTGATCTGCCCACATTGACACTATATGATAATTTAAATTAGCTGGATAACATCACCGTTTTCTCCAGAATCTGTTGCATTATTTTCCTGTTTAACACTGTGAAGCTGCTTTGAAACAATCGGCATTGTAAAAAGCGCTACATAAATAAAGTTGACTTGACTTGACTTTAGGTTCAGTGTTAAAATGCCAATGTGAGAGCGCTAAGCGAACCAGGACTAAATTTTTTCTCTATTTTTTGATCCAGACCAAACGAACCAAGTGAACACACCCTCATATTATCTTTCATTTCAAAAGCCTTTATTATGTTGCAGTTCCTTAGAGTTACACACCAGCTGGCATATCATTTTATTCCCTCAAAGAAGATGTAATTCGCATTTGGTGATGCGCAAGTAATAACTTTTACACCCCTGTCTAAAAGGAATGTCCACCATAAACCTGTCAATACTAAACGGAGAAATGGTTCCCCTACACTCAATCTCTATACTTAATAAACATCTCTACATTACCTCACTGGTGTGGAAACGGCCTTCCCATCCAGTAATTGTGGAGAAATGCATCAATTTCAGTCCTGCTCGGTTTCTGGCTTCCTTTAGTCTCTCATTACCTCTTATTCCCATCTATTCCACAGGTCCCTTGGTGAGAAGCCATTCTGAAAAAATCAATGCTGTCGAAAACAAGAAGCCTGAATATTACACAAGGCTAAAGCCTATTATGTCAGCTCCGACAATAAAAGTATTTTTCGGTCTTTCACGTGTGCATGTGTGATTAGCATACTTATTTTGTTCCTTGAAGATTTGAGTGCTGTGCCAGTGCTGAACGGTGGTGGGCCTTCTAGTCTTCTGTGTGTTTCCTGTCTTTTGTGGATGCATTGATCCGTCTTCTGTTGATGGCTGTCATGTTGCTGAGATTTTGCTTGTTTTTTTTTTTATTGATGGTTTTGAGCCTTAGAAAACACAAATAACTTTTTAACCCCTGCAGAGCTATTTGATGCATACTACTAAAAAATTTATTCTAATTAAAAATGAATGTTTGTGGGCCAGTTTCTACCAGGACATGTTTATCTAAAGGATAGTAAAACCTTAAATCACCCACAGTACAGTACACAGTACATGGACCAGCTAACAGCCTCCAAAAGACAAACATGTCAACAGATCAATAGTCTATATATATATATATATATATATATATATATATATATATATATATATAATTTTTTTTTTTTTAATGGTTGTTTTAAAACTAAATGAAAATGTAAAAAAATGTCCTTGGCAACTAGCTGAAATAAAATAATAAAAAAAAAATAATGGCAACTATTTTGTAAATGGCAACTATTTGGCAACTATTTTGTGTATATATACATATACACTACCGGTCAAAAGTTATTAGACGGCAAGATTTTTTAATGTTAATTTTAACAATTTTTTAAGGCTGCATTTATTTGATCCAAAATACAGCAAAAACAGTAATATTGTGAAATATTTTCTTTTTTTTTCAGGTTGCCTGACACAACAGTCATAGGGAAAAAAAAAAAACCTGACCAGATATCTTAAGGTGAAAATAACAAAATTCTAAAGCTTTAGTGAGTGGTTTAGCAGAAGAGCTGACAGTGAGTAGTGATTTGGTGGACTGATATGAATGACTAAAGCTGGGAAGAAACATGTCTGGTGGGGAGATCGTTCTCACAGAAGAACCGAGCTGCAGTGTGAGGGTGGCTGTATGACTGCTGTTTCCATTGGCCCCTGGAGACACATGAGAGTGAGTCATTTCTTCAGAGTAAGAGAGCTCAGTTCTACTGTATTGTTGTCAAGGCTGAACTGGGCTGGCGAGGAGAGTCTATAAGAAGTAAATAGGAAGATTGCTTACATGTAAATATGAGTTCAAGGACGTGAACACTTTTTACAAGTTGGAATCTCGTAATTACGGTAATTATGACATGGAGTACAGATTGGGGACATGCAACAGGAACGAGCGAAATTGACAATGGAAGGCGTCGAGCCTTGCACTGTAAGTTGATGAGTTGATTTTTCCGCATTTAATGTCTAAGAACATACAGGACAGGTTGGGTAGAATCTGCGATCTCTCACCCAATTCGTTTGGTTTGCATCCATGGTTGTAATTCACTGTGTTTTCTGCCAACTGGCAAACCAGGGGTGTCAAAATACTGATATGTAAAATTGGCAGTGGGCGGGAGACCAAAACAAAAACAGACATTCCGGCACAGAACGCACATTTCAAAGTGGAATAACTGGCTGTAGCATTGTTTTTCGAAGAAACAAATATGTGAACTTAGCATGTTTCCTAAATTTCTGCGAACATATAATGGTATTTTTATGCTTTAGTACAGTTTAAAAAAAAAAAAAAAACAGCTGCTGCTCCCCACCCTTTCCAGAAAAGGGGCGGAGCCTGTACAGCTTGTGCCTCCAAAACTAAAACAACTGTTTGGTTTTGATTACCATCTCTATCGCAGTCACGCTCACGTGACATTGCAGTTCATGCGTTTTAAAGCCATATCAGTTTAAACTTCTGATATGGTTTTTCAAAAGCTGAGCTTTTTTAATTTAATGAAGGCTACAAATGGAATTCATTATTATTCGTATGCCTAATCTGATGAAAACGGCTTTGTTAATATTTCTTGTTCGTTAATTAGGCTACATTATTAATTAGGCCTATTTCAAAATGGCGAAATGAGACAAAAGTTTAATTTGGCTGAATATTTTTTTCATTTGTTTAACATTTCTGACTTAAAGAAGCAGCTATCAAACATGAAATGTTAATTTAGCTACTTACATATCTCTCACTTGACGTCGAGTCGCGCTCCTAAAATTCGCGCTCAGCCTTAACAGCTTCTGTGTGAACATAAAACCCGCCTACTCTGATTTGATTGGTTTTCTCAAATATTTTGACATTGACGAGCGGTGACCGACCAATGAGGCTTAGAGGAACACACACACACACACACCTCTGCTTCTGACGTGCGCTCTGCGCCGCTGCGGATTGAAGAACGCGCTGATTAAAAGACAGGACGAAGCCGAAGCCTCCCGCCAGTTTCATATGTTTTAAAGGGGAGTTAATCACATATTTTTTAGCTGAAGCCCCCCTAAAAAGGGCCTAGTGACGCCCATGCAAACACAATGATTTATCTCTCATCTAGGGCTGGGCGGTATATCGAGTTTGCACGATATATCAATATATTTTTTAGAAACGATATGGAATGGGGCAATACCGTTTATATCGATATACTACAGTAGATTGATACGAGCGCATCTGAAAAATAGCGGAGTGAGCTGATGCAGGGAAAGTGCATGACACAACTTATCCTCAACATGACACATGCTTTATATTAAGGGCTTCAAAATAACCGGTAAGATATAGTTAACATGTATAGTTTAAAGCAGCTTTCCCTGTCAGATGCTCTGAGAGATAGGCTACTTATGCTGACAGATAGATAAATACTTGCGGTGTTTAATGCGTTTGAAATGTGGTGCTTCTCTCAGTGCATAACTTATATTTCACAGGTATATTCTCAATCTGTAAATGTTAGAAAGTCATGCAAATATGTCCATTTTGCTGTCCGGAGAGGAAGAGCCTCCTGCATGTGAATCTCCGCAAAAATCCAGGCTTCTGTGAATGAGCGCTGCCTGTGCATGCGCGGCTAACAGACGGAGCGCAATAGAATATGAACGCAATAATTCTGACTAAAGTATACATATTTCTAAAATATTTGTTGTTTGACAATAAATGTGCCATATGTGGAATGGTATATTTTTGTGACCATTATAATGGGGGTAATGTAGGCTAATATGCTTTTGTTTTTATTTTCATTTTTAGTTTAGTGAATTATTAATTTTGTTTTTAGATTGTAATGTTACAATGTTAGAATTTAATGTGATTTTAAACCCCTTTTTGCACATAATATATTGCATAGCCTACATTACATTCACTGTATTTGTTTATAGCCTTCAATATCAACATTGTTTTTAGGACGTCATTGGGCAGGATGTGAAATAAAATTAATTATTATTAAAATAAATACAGAATTTTTTTTTATCCAAATAGAAAAACATAGAAAATACCGGGATATATTCCGCCATTCAACCAAAAAAATACAGAGATATGATTTTTTGGCCATATCGCCCAGCCCTACTCTCATCCACCCGCAATTAATTGGAATGTTACTTTTTATTTCTCTGCCCGCCTGATCGGTGGATATAACCGCGAACCGTGCATCACTAACACACACACACACACACACACAAGCCTCACTGCAGAGTCAGACAAATTAGCATGATCAAAACTTCCGCAATTGTATTTTTCCTTCAAATATCAAGTCAAGAGTGTGAACAACGCACATCAAGAAAGGAATGTTATTTCACTATTTAAGATAGCCTGTTGGGCAGGCCGGTGATACGTTTGGTAGCCCGTCTGGAAAACACATAGCCCCGGAACGTTGGGCTTTGCGAGCCCTGGCCCATACATGTCCGAGTCTGATCCCGAATCGCAGCACAATGAACCAACAACACCTCAAATAAAGGATTCTCCAGCCTGTGACAGCGTGCTAAGTTATGTTCAGTTAGACACGTACACATAATCAATAGATATCAAACGATCTGTAACAATGCAATACTATCACATATAAAAAAACATTTTTTACTCACATTAGTGTGTTGCTTCATTCATTCATGTAATCTCATCCTGTCTGCAAATCCAGTCTCTTGTTTACAAACAAATCCATGGTGAAATGAAGAAACAAACGTGCAATGTCTTCCCCACGTGAGCTGGATATTCATTAAAAATAAACTTCATCCATGCATTCATAATACTTGAATCCGAATGAAGCTTATGCAGCATGTTTATTGCTTGGAAGTTCGATCCGGTTTAGCTCCATGTAGGCTTATGTTATTTATCTATAACATGCCATGCACAAATCGGTGGGCGGGGCTACAGAATCAGGCCCTCTTCTTCTTTGGTTAAGGCAGTGTTTCACCACACTCTGACGTCACAACTTGGCTCTGAGATCGAGCGTTTGCTGGGCCTGGTGTCAATAAAAGCTTTTCTTTGACTAACAAGGAAGTTTTCAGCTCTGAAACTTACAGGATATTCTTATATCACGATGAACTTTTATATATCAAAGGCTGAATGAAAAGTTAATTTCTCAATTCATGACCCCTTTAATAAGAATATATTTCTTAAGCTGGGTACACACGAAAAGATTTTTTAACTATTATAAGAGTTTCAAAATGTGAGACCACAAACATGACGATAAGAAATCAAAGATTTAACCGTTTTGTTCTTCTAGTGTGTGGAGTGCTGCGTTGTGACCAGGAAAGCAGACCACACACAAACAGATTCCATTCACAAATAACTGAGTCCTGCCTGTGAACACGGGAAATATCGCAAAATCTCTTTAAAGTAAACAAACATGGCGGACGACTGACAAGAAGAAATTTCGCTTATAGTGTATGGAATGCTTTTTACAGAAAATTTGCAGAGGGGAAGTCATGGAGACAGTGTGAAAATGTACTTTACATGTTACAGCGTGAGCTGGAGGTGAGTCTTCCGTCAGCTTGCTTTCTGATTGGGTATATTTTCGTTTCAAGTGATAATATCCAGAGCGTGCGCACTTGTGTCCTCGGGTTCCCCCCACACATCAGGATTTTTGATCATAAATATTCAACATATTCAGGTTCAATCATTCTTAACACACCTCACCCCACAGGGAAATCTGATAAGTTAATCTGTAGAACCATCAAGATAATCGGGACTTTACCTAGGATTGTCGGAAGAGGTGAAATCGGCCCAAAATCGCCCCGATTATCTTTTCGTGTGTAACCAGCATTACTTGAATGCTGCTGTTAAATGCTCTAGCGAGGAAATAAACATGGCGGACTGTGTACAGCTCACTGAGGGCGGGGCCTGTACAATGTGATGTCACAAAAGGTAGAATCTGCAAATGGCTTATTCTGAGACACTGCTTATGATTTATGGGGATTACATTTTTTTTTACCATTATAGGGTTATTGTGTACACACACTGCTGACACAAATTTATCTTTAAACATAATATACTGCATAATAGGTCCCATTTTAATAATAATATCAGAGCTGATGATTGTTGCTAGTGCCATCAGTCAATCAGGGACATCACTTTCCTTTACTATGTCTCTAGAGTCATTAGTCACATGACATAAACAGCTCAACTAAATGGCTCAATAATGTCTGGACAAGTAACTGAACACCCATAGCTCCCCATGAGCACAGTTTGCAAATTTCTAATCACCTGCAAGATCTCGCACTGGCCGAGCAAGTGCCATTGCGTTGAGAGGTAATGTCAATGGTCTCCAGGTGTTATAAAGACCTACTCGATCTGGATTGCTTGAAAATCACAGACAGGTATGTTTGATTAAAGTTAGATGTAAACTCTGCTGGAGAACGGCCCTCAAGGAGCTGAATAGCCCTGCATTACTGGAATCAACTCTATATTGCTACCTATGTAGACAGCAAGGATTTGGAACAAAGTCATTGTGTTCTGAAGTATTATTTCTCAGAACATAATGTATCAGTAAATATTTACTGTATATCACACACATTATTTAGCATGTAATTGTAGTGCAAAGATCTGTTTTATTTATATTTTGCTCAGTTTTTATAGCACATGCACTGTATCAGGTATCCTTAACCAAAGCACATTGTTATAAGTCCCTGAAATATGAATAATACCTATATTAACACCTCCCCCTCAGTGTCTATGGTGGTTACAACCCTGCTCATCATCACTGAGGCAATACTGTCTATTGTAAATGAAATCACAATAACTCCTGAGAATATTAAAATTATATTTATAATAGGCTATACCACACATCTCTATCACAAAGGGACGCTGTCAAAAGATGCAATGGCTCAATACACATGTAATATGAAAGAATCTGTATGCCCAGTTGTGTTACATCAGTGTGTCCAGCATGAGTATTTTAAGATTACACAGTGGCTAAAATCCCCAGATGGACAGTTGTATGAAAAGAACATGATGCAACTGAAATGTAACAAATATCTCACATTTGTTTTGCTCTCTGAACATTGCTCTTGGTGTTTAATCGTAAAAAATGATTTAAATCACTTTCTTTTTTCACATGAAAAAAAAAATAAATAAATTATTTGTTGAAAAAAAATTTGTGTATGCATTACATAATAGTACAACTTGTGAAACATTTTGAAATTCTGAATACCAACTTGCAATTAAAACATTTCACATTCTTTCCATTCAAGTGACCATTAAACCAGACTTGCAGTGCTTATTTAGAGTGAGAACAATTCACCAGCGGTCACTGACTTTTCTCCTTTTTTTCCCTGCTGGTTGCTTAGCAACCTTCTGGATCTGTTTCAAGAGCCACAAATGCCGGGGGGTCACGTGTGTGTGTGTGTGTGTGTGTGTGTGTGTGTGTGTCTGCAGCAGAATGAATCAGCCATTGATGGGACAGTAACTTACTTAAATGTTATAATACGGTTTGGTAGGATACACAGTTTTAAGTTTACTTTGTTTTAATTAGAGCATCTTTAATGGTGCTATTACTTTTCTAAAAGAGCAGACTTACAATATTTTGAGGCAGACAAAAAAAGCCTTTCATTGATGGAGTGCTTAGACTCTCAACCTCTCGAGGCGCCATCCATATCTCAGCACTGGAATATCATACAGACATGCGGGCTCTTTTGACTTGGTGCAGTGAATAGAGGAACACTTCAAATGCAGGCTAACATCTCTCAAATAAATAAATAAATAAATATATAAAGAAAAGAAAAGAAAAAAACTAAAGAAAATAGAAAAAAGTCGTTTCTACCTAAGAATATATAGGTGTAAATGTATAGTCATCAAGGGCTCTATTTCAGAAACTTACACAATCTTCATTTTTGACTTGAAGAATGTTTTATTTCTACATGAAATCACCATTACGGAGCCCCTAAAGGGACCTTTGCAAAACGAAAAAAATATACAGACTTTAGCGCGCTCAGAAGAAACATCCTCATGCACGCAATAAACTTTCCACGTGTGCACGAGAATTTTTGGCGTCCTCACGCGTTACAATTTCCGCTTTGTGTACAAACATTTCCGCTTTTGTGTGTATTTTTTTTATTTTTGCAAAGGTCCCTTTAGGGGCTTTGTACTGTGCAGACATGGCAGGATTCTGAGGTTTTTGTAATACAGCCACAAGTCATTAAATAATGCGAAAATATTGTAATTTTTGCTTGACATCCTACTTGTGACTCCACACGAAGCGCAATTTGATACATGACTGACAAACATAATGTGACCATTAAGTTTATAAAACATAAACAAAAGATACTTTATTTCTTGTATTTCATCTGCTGTTTTTAAAGCTAATGCAAGCATTTTGTGTTCTTAATAAAGGGCTAGTTCACCCAAAAATGAAAATTCTGTCATTAATTACTCACCCTCATGTCGTTCCAAACCTGTAAGACTTTCGTTCATCTTCGGAACACAAATGAAGAACTTTTTGATGAAATTTGAGAGATTTCTGTCCCTCCATTGACAATTATGCAACTACCACTTTGATGCTTCAAAAAGTTAATAAAAAGATCATAAAACTAATCCATATGAACAGGACCTACAAATGACCCTTTGAGCGGTACGGTCCCACATATGGGATTTTTATTTATGTGACTTAGAAAATTATGAATTCACGTGATGTAAATTAAACTGACAGGACTCTCTGAACTGAGGCGCATACAAACAGAGAGCATTTTTATAGAAATTGGCAAATAAAATCAACAAAACTGGCATAAACATGAAAAATGTCCATATAATACTAGAGCACAAAGGCAACATGGAACAAGCATGTTCATGCTCACACACATACACACAATAAGCGCGTCTCTGGCACTCAATTTTTTTGTGTGTAAAGGGTGTCACGGCCAACTTTAAAAAAATAAATAAATGGTGTTTCTCAAACGGAAGGCTGCATCCTACGAAGGCTGCATATCTCGGCTACATCATCAAACGTCGCCAAAGGCCATCTCAATCTGAAGGATCCTTGGAAGGCAGCCTTCGTTTTGCGCGTCCTTCATTCGGACTGTTTTGTAGGACGCATCAGATGTATCCTTCGTGGCCTTAAGTCACCCACAATCCTTAGCGCACATTCCAATTCATGAAAATAAGCTGACGGAAAATGAGTTGGTACTGAGCTTGTCTGAGTTTATTATGAAATGTAATACAAAAATAATGTTTTCAGACATGAAAGCATTGATGTTATCTTTTGTTTTGCTGTAAATTAATCACTAACACTAAACTGAAAATAATGTAAGCCACTGGGAGACCGCAGATGGCTGTCGTACACTGTATTGCATTAATAGAAAGCAAGTTAATATAAAAATTTCTAATACAAAGTATTTTTCCAAAATTAAGTTTTAATAGTATTTTCACTTTGTGACCGCGGGGGCGGGAACGTGCGTGACGTAGCCATGCACACTTACTAGACTGTCTTATTCTAGAGTTTAATTGCTGAGGAGGACACTGGCCTACAAGCCTTAGAAGGACTGGACTAGGAAGGACGCAGTCTCGGTAGGATGCAGCCTTCCGTTTGAGAAACACCCAAAGTGGATATCCGAGTGAAATGGTTTTCAGAACAAGAAAAAATGTAGGGTGGGGTTTTGATTTTATCCATGGGGAATTGATTGGATGGTTCGTTGGTTGATCTCAAGTGAGTGACAGGTTTCCGAGATGTCGCTGCAAGAGGGAGGGGAAGTTAATTTGATTAAAGATGATATGGACTAAAAAAAATAATGATGTGCACAGATAAATCATTTACAATAAAGACTGCAATATTCAATAAAAAAAAAACAAAGAATGGTCTATTTGGATTTCATGGCGACATTAACCACTCAACTTTAAGCCCTTTGGCAGGTCAGTGGGTGTGTCCTGTGTGGCAATGAATGAGTTGATCAGTCTGTAATTGGCCTGGACACGCCCAGCATCATGCACTAATTACCCTGCCTTTGTAATTAGTGATACCAATTACTGGCAGCTGCATCAGCATGTGAACGAGGCTTTTAAAACACCATTTGGGGAAAATAGAAATTGGAGCATTAAGGCTGTTGCATGGATTGAGTAGTGATTAGTGCATGCATTTTATTCTTAGAACAGGCATGGCTCACCCAAAAATGTAAATTTGGTCATTGTTTACTCACCCATTCCAAACCTGTATGACATTTGTTCTTTTGTGGAACACACATTATTGTATGAAGGGAAAATAAACGGACATTTATTGAAAATAACTTTTTTTTTTTTTTCTTTGACAGAAGAAAATCCTACAGGTTTTGAACAGGGTGAGGAATTGGAGTGAATACATGGGCATAATGACCTAGTTTTACAAACCAGGAGCACCTACATAAGTGTTTTTTTCCTCCTCATCTTGCAACTTCACGTATTCTTGGCATATAACTTCAAAACAGATCATTTTGTCTTCCAAAATTTGATTTTTAAGCAGCAAATGTCAAACATCTCCCCAGGTGACAGCAGTTTGTACTTCATCGTGGAAGCTCTTCAATGAAAAGCTCTTCTATTGTGCGAGTGGAGCAGAAAACAAACAGAAGGCATTGTTTGCCATGGCTCTTTAATCTGCTAATTAACATTGTTTGGTTGATTTCTGGGAGGGTTTGATGTGGTGCTGCCAAGGAGAAAAAAAAACAATGCCAACATTATGAATCATAATTGTCACAATGCCCTCTCTGTTGCTATGCAACATGTGAATTCACTCCATCCCACCCCCAGCCTCCTTACATACATAACCATTCCCTCTCGCATTGACAGGGTATAAAAATACCTCCGCATCTGGCTCCCGGGTGGGAGGTTGCGTCTCTGTGACACGCTAATAACTATAATATAAAATGTCAAAAGTTTGTTTAAATGTTAGGTATCATGTGGATTTTTCCTTATGCCTTTTATGCGTGCTTAAATATTAGAGTGCATCAGTTTATGAGGAAAGAGCTCATATGGAATGTGGCATTTCAGTTTGCTACATTTTATCATCTCCTAAAAGCATTCCAACGATGGATGGATGGATAGAAATAATGTTTCAATATCTATGCAAACGCAAAAAAAAATCTGTCCAATCAAATCCTCTCTAGATTGAGAATGCCCCTCCTGATGGATGGATGGATGGGTAGGCAGAGATGGATGGATGGATGGATGGATGGATATATAGATGGATAGATGGGTGGATGGATGGGTAGGCAGAGATGGATGGATGGATAGATAGAACATGGATGGATGGATGGATGGGTAGGCAGAGATGGATGGATGGATGGATAGAACATGGATGGATGGATGGATGGATAGATAGAACATAGATGGATGGATGGATGGATGGGTAGGCAGAGATGGATGGATGGATGGATGGATAGAACATGGATGGATGGATGGATATATAGATGGATGGATGGGTGGATGGATGGGTAGGCAGAGATGGATGGATGGATGGATGGATGGATAGAACATGGATGGATGGATGGATGGATGGGTGGATGGGTGGGTAGGCAGAGATGGATGGATGATGGATGGATATAGATAGATAGATAGATAGATATAATGTTTCAATATCTATGCAAACACACAAAAAATCTGTCCAATCAAATCCTCTCTAGACTGAGAATGCCCCTCCCCCTAGATAGACAGACAGACCAACGAATGGGTGGATGGATGGATGGATGGATGGATGGATGGGTGGGTAGGCAGAGATGGATGGATGGATGGATGGATGGATGGATGGATGGATAGAACATGGATGGATGGATGGATGGATATATAGATGGATGGATGGGTGGATGGATGGGTAGGCAGAGATGGATGGATGGATAGATAGAACATGGATGGATGGATGGATGGGTAGGCAGAGATGGATGGATGGATAGAACATGGATGGATGGATGGATGGATGGATAGAACATGGATGGATGGATGGATATATAGATGGATGGATGGGTAGGCAGAGATGGATGGATGGATAGATAGAACATGGATGGATGGATGGATGGGTAGGCAGAGATGGATGGATGGATGGATAGAACATGGATGGATGGATGGATATATAGATGGATGGATGGATGGATGGATGGATGGATGGATGGATGGGTGGATGGGTGGATGGGTGGGTAGGCAGAGATGGATGGATATAGATAGATAGATAGATAGATAGATATAATGTTTCAATATCTATGCAAACACAAAAAAAATCTGTCCAATCAAATCCTCTCTAGACTGAGAATGCCCCTCCCCCTAGATAGACAGACAGACCAACGAATGGATGGATGGATGGATGGAAATAATGTTTCAATATCTATGCAAACGCAAAAAAATCTGTCCAATCAAATCCTCTCTAGACTGAGAATGCTTCTCCCTCTCATAACACCTGTCTCTGACTGCCATTAGCAAGTAGTGCAGCTTGGTTCACTATTGTGATGTAAACTAAAAGCTACTGACACACCCTAACTTCCTGCTTCAATAGGAATGTGTCAACACATTGAAGAAAACTGCGTTTGTCAAGCCATTATATGCTTTAATATGCTTTCAGCATATTTTACTGTCTAGAACACTATAAAATGTTAAAAAGTGCAAGCCCTGCTCTTCTACAGCTGAAAATGTTCATAATAGCGCAACGCATCAAACATCAAGGGTAGGTTAGGGTCACCTTTTTATTTATTTATTTTTCCCCAAACCAAAGCTCTTTTCATCTACATCATCTTCTCTGTCTTTTCTGCAACCTTTCTGTCATCATGAGGCATCTGCTCTTTCCTCTTGCCCACTCAGGTGGAAAAGCATTTCATTTGTTAAACAAAGAGGAGGGCCACCACAACATCCTGACCATAATGGAGACGGATGACAGCAACAATCTTGGACAATGGAAGACAAAGGTAATTACCCGGCCTGTCATGGCACTAGCATAGATCACCGCTCCTGCAAAAAACAGCCTCCACTTCCTTCCATGTAGGAGGATCCGCTGCCATCCAGAATGATTCATAAAAGAAGGATCAGCAGTCAAAGGTCCTTGAAGTTATTAGAGAGATGCTAAAAGAGGATACATCAAACGAGACTAACTGATTAATCAGGTGGAATATTTTTGTTGTGGATTGTTGGGATTCATTTGGAAGAGGAGACTTATATTTTTAGTTTGACTTTGATGAGTTTATTAAAGATATCTAAAGACTAACATCAATGTTTCAGGTCACCATTTGTTTCCTTAATTAGAAATGGCATCATTCATCTACCTCCCAAAGTGTCTTCCTGGACATCAATGCTTATGCATAATTCCTGGAAGATGTATTTTTACCCAGTATGCCATTCTGTTAACATTCATAGGCCTTCTAAATGCAATACAGTGACATTTTTAAGCTGACAGGCTGGTATTAAGTTGACGGGCGGACAACAAGGCCCTCCTGGGATAAATTTCAACTTCCAACTGTACGTAAATATAAAGAGCACAAAGTCTTGATCAAAGGTACAGTGTTTTGAAAGAGCGCATGAGAAGCACATCACTGTCAGGTAAAACAGAGTTCAGCTATATGCTTTCAGATTCTCTCCATATTGTGATTCGATATGTAAACATTTCACTGCAATGCCACTTCAGTAGGAATTATTTTATCCTGTGGGATTTCAATGGAGCAAACAGCCTCTTTTCCACAAAGATGATTACTAAATGACTAAAATCGCTCATTGACTGTTGTGTTTACAGTTGGTGCATTTGCAGAATAAAAGTATGTCTGAAGTTTCCTCATAGATTAAATATGAAGATTTCTAGTTGGATATTGGTTTGTTTGTTTTCTTTTAAATGTACTTAAAACAGAGAAAAACATTACATTATAACAAAAGTCCATAGAAAAAGTAATAACATTAGGTTATTATTGTTAACCAAAACTATTAAAAACATTTTTACGGAGCCCCGCACATGACATGCAGGAAAATATAGTAGGTTAAATCGTGCGCACTGTTGGGGTAACAGTTTAGGACCCAAGACCAGTAGTGAAAAAAGAAGACCAAGAGTCAGGAGTGCAATTAATTAAAGAAAAATTTACTGAAGAATAGTTTGCAGTTTCATCAGCAGAAGCCAGCTTCAAGTCTCACATGGAGTTCGTAGGCTGCGCTCCCTCTACCAGCCTCTCGTACATACGATTTCTCAACAATTATAATGTTTTCAAGGTCTAGCCCTGTCATTACTGCAAGGTGGATGATTCTGATTGGCTCAGAGAAATGAACAGTCATGGTCAATTTCCACACATTTGTCAGTTAATCAGATTCACGTGTACATGTATCACTTGTTGACGCTTTCACCCCGGAATTAGGCACGTAGTGACCTTCCAGATTCCGGAGCAGGCGTCAGCTTGCCCAGAAAAACAAGTCCCCCCATCTATTAGGATGCCCGTAATCCACATCCAATACTGATCTTTAACACTGAATACTGCACACATACACAGATACACAGTCTCTTCAAGGTTGGGGTTGGTGAGCTCTGGTCCTGACAAGCAAAAGTTTCCCAAAACATACTGCTTTCTCTCAGTGAGAGGTACAGACAACAGTACAGGCCATATTCATACAATTCTTTAGGGTTTCAGTAAAGGAAATATTAAATGAAATAAAATATAAAATAAAATGAAATGAAAGACAAATCCATATTTCATATCTGGAAGCCGGGCTAAGTGAGCAAACACTGTTACTGCACTCCCGTCAGGTTAGGGGTGTGTGATGCCTCCAAAATCCAATGTTCTGAAATCAAGTGTTTAGCGACACATCACACATACCTAGGACAGACCAAATACAAACTTTACATTGGTCCTATTGATTTAGTAATATCATAACTGGATGATAATCATCATAATAATATAAGAGGATAAATACTGATTAAGGCTTTGATTATGAATTTAATTCAGATATATACAGGTATATTGAAGTGGCAGTGGATTTCAGAATCCAACCTTTCAGCACGATTTACTAATTTGATCCCTCGAATTATAGGTCGTGCGCACAATTTACTTCTTTTTTTCTTGCACGTCATTTGCGGGGCTCCGTACATTTGCTAATTTAGCCCTTAATTGTCCCTTAAGTAGGGTTTATGTTAAAGTTCCTTGTGGTCAGATAGACCCCAAACTTTTACAGAGCGATTGCATAAGGAAATATAAATTTTTTATATGATAAACTATATGTCATTTGTTTATTTACTTCTCATCTATGCATTTATGCTGTGTTTTTGTGAATATTTGGTAGTTTTTTACCTACTGCACAATTACTTAACTATGCCATAAATTGTCTTATGAAAAATGTATTTTTAATGAAACAATCACTTTAATGATGATCTTAATTCAATCTAAATTGTATTTGGACATTGCTCTATGTGTTAGGGATAGAATACTGCCATCTACAGGTTTGTGGAAAAACTTTAGGAATTATAGTTAAAGAAAGAAAGTGCAATGACCACATATATCCATATGTCCATAGGGACTCATTTCATTTTCACTTCATTTTTCTTGATGCTTCGGCTTCGACTTCTCCTCACAACTTTGATATACAGTACTGTGCAAAAGTCTTAGGCACGTTGGTATTTTCACACGAAAAATGTTTTTAAGCCAGTTATTTATATCTTTTACTGTAGTGTGTCAGTAGGAAATATCAGTTTACATTTCCAAACATTCATTTTGCAATTAATTGTAATAATCCAGTGAGATTATTATTATAATTTTTTTATGCACAAGAAGTCTGATAGCAGCCGGTATGATCTGATCCAGAAAAACTGAGGCAACGTCTCCCAGACTCTTGAGGAAACCTTCCTGCAAAACTACAGTACTGTGAAAAGTGTAGGCACTTGTCAGAATGCTTTAAAGTGAGAATGCTGTCAAAAATAATAACATAAATAGCTTTTATTTATGAATTAACTTCTATTAACTCAATCAAATCGATATTTGGGGTGACCACCCTTTGTGTTTAAAACGGCTTTTGTCACCTGCATCTATTCCTACACCTATTCATGTAGTTTTGCAGGAAGGTTTCTTCAAGTGTCTGGGAGACGTTGCCTCAGTTCTTCTGGATTTAGTCTGTCTCAGTTTTTCTGTTTCTTCATGTAATCACAGACAGACTCGATGATGGTGAGATCAGATCATACCGGCTGCTATCAGACTTCTTGTGCATAAAAAATAAATGTTTGGAAATGTAAACTGATATTTCCCACTGACACACTACAGTAAAAGATATAAATAACTGGCTTAAAAACATTTTTTTGTGTGAAAATACCAACGTGCCTAAGACTTTTGCACAGTACTGTATATTTTGTAAATATATATTTAAACATTCTAAAATACAATCAAAATCTGTATTTTTGTTGTCTGATATATTTTGAATTGTTTGCTTTTGCAAATTATTATACATAAATTAGCAGAAATGTTACAAGTCACCACTAAAAGACGTCTGTAATCACATACTATTTATTTTAGAAAATAATTTATCACAAATGATTTTTTTTTAGAACAAGAGATGGGTTTTAAAAAGTAAATAAAACCAACACAATACAAAACAAAACAAAACAACAGCACCAATAAACAGTAATGAACAGGAGTGAAGAGTTCACAGAACAATAAAACTTTCATCTTTCTTTTATCTGCCCTTTTCCCTCTCTTTCTGTTTGTGTGCATTTGTGTGTGTGCTATGTCTACCCCTTCACACTGTTGTGCATTTATGTCTGTGCATAATGCCCCAAACACCTGCATGTGTGCAGGGCTGTTTCTAGCCATTATGATGTCCTAGGCGAAATCCTTATTGGTGCCCCCAGTCAAATTTTAAAAAGCAACCTTGGTATTAATTAACTAATACATACATACATTCAAAATTATATTTGTATATATATATATATATATATATATATATATACACTCACCTAAAGGATGATTAGGAACACCATACTAATACTGTGTTTGACCCCCTTTCACCTTCAGAACTGCCTTAATTCTACGTGACATTGATTCAACAAGGTGCTGAAAGCATTCTTTAGAAATGTTGGCCCATATTGATAGGATAGCATCTTGCAGTTGATGGAGATTTGTGGGATGCACATCCAGGGCACAAAGCTCCCGTTCCACCACATCCCAAAGATGCTCGATTGGGTTGAGATCTGGTGACTGTGGGGGCCATTTTAGTACAGTGAACTCATTGTCATGTTCAAGAAACCAATTTGAAATGATTCGAGCTTTGTGACATGGTGCATTATCCTGCTGGAAGTAGCCATCAGAGGATGGGTACATGGTGGTCATAAAGGGATGGACATGGTCAGAAACAATGCTCAGGTGGCATTTAAACGATGCCCAACTGGCACTAAGGGGCCTAAAGTGTGCCAAGAAAACATCCCCCACACCATTACACCACCACCACCAGCCTGCACAGTGGTAACAAGGCATGATGGATCCATGTTCTCATTCTGTTTACGCCAAATTCTGACCATCTGAATGTCTGAACAGAAATTGAGACTCATCAGACCAGGCAACATTTTTCCAGTCTTCAACTGTCCAATTTTGGTGAGCTTGTGCAAATTGTAGCCTCTTTTTCCTATTTGTAGTGGAGATGAGTGGTACCCGGTGGGGTCTTCTGCTGTTGTAGCCCATCCGCCTCAAGGTTGTGCGTGTTGTGGCTTCACAAATGCTTTGCTGCATACCTCGGTTGTAACGAGTGGTTATTTCAGTCAAAGTTGCTCTTCTATCAGCTTGAATCAGTCGGCCCATTCTCCTCTGACCTCTAGCATCAACAAGGCATTTTGGCCCACAGGACTGCCGCATACTGGATGTTTTTCCCTTTTCACACCATTCTTTGTAAACTCTAGAAATGGTTGTGCGTGAAAATCCCAGTAACTGAGCAGATTGTGAAATACTCAGACCGGCCCGTCTGGCACCAACAACCATGCCACGCTCAAAATCGCTTAAATCACCTTTCTTTCCCATTCTGACATTCAGTTTGGAGTTCAGGAGATTGTCTTGACCAGGACCACACCCCTAAATGCATTGAAGCAACTGCCATGTGATTGGTTGATTTAGATAATTGCATTAATGAGAAATTGAACAGGTGTTCCTAATAATCCTTTAGGTGAGTGTATAATGTTAATAAGAAATAAAATTATTACCAGTAATACCATTGTGTAGCCAGATGCCTGTATATATCCCTAATATATATTTGTGCAATCCCTAGTTGCTAAGAAATTGTTCTCAGACATAACTACATAATTATTGCGTGTTATTACATTTCAAATGAAAGTAATAAGAATAAATACTGATGCAGTGCAGTTTTTGTTACTCATTGATGCCTGAACTTCCCCTTTAAATAACGCGACGCTATGCCCTCTGTGTGTATGACACTGCTTGCATTAAGCACTATTAGAACTGAATGAATCGATTCACCATTCAACACCATCCGTAAAGATGTGTTAAATTCGACAAAGTGATTAAATAAAGGACGTATTAATGTTGTGAATTAGCACATTTTATTATACCATTTTTAAATTGGCCGTTAAAGTTTTATATGGGACAATTACAAAAAAAAACGGATTCTTTTAACAATGCATTGGTGCAAAAACCTTTTGGAGGTGCAAGTAAGAGAAGAAAGCGTGTCAAAATATAATTGCACTGATTACAGTTTTGCGTCTAACATACACATCGAGCAATGCTATCTGCCCATTTCACAGCGTGATTCCTTGACTGCCACAAATACTGCCCTAACAAAATATAGATTTGTGCAATTTTTACTGTGCCTGTTTTTTAATTGGCCTTTAGTTTGAATTTAGCTTTATTGTATGGTTTACAAAGCATTACCTTGCCAAAGCAATGGCCGAGATCTTTGATCTAATGGTGTTGTTGAGCGCTCCAAACGCAAACTTTTTAGACAGTAATTGACTGTTCCAATGACATATAGGAATCGTCAGAATAAAGGTTCTCTGATCCAGTAGTGTGGGGGAACTAGTGGTGGCGGCAATAATATTTTAACACAGAATTAACAGAAGTTTCCTGTTAATGTGCGAGACTTTAGATTCATTAGTTACAGGGAAAAAACAAGAGGATATTAAAGTGCACTAAAAGGTAAAAATGTTTGCGCTACAAACCAGTGTGCTTATACTCACACAATACATTAAAATAATATGGTAAGAAATACCTATTTGCAATATAAAGCAGCATAACGAGCTGTTTTGTATTTCTAAAAATAACTGGAAATGAATGACACTGCCAGACACATTTACAAATGACCGAGCCTACTTACGTGAAAAATATGGTGGATACGGTATAATGGGGAATAGCGTGTGACTCTCACAATGCATTATAGGTATTCTCTAGCCGTTGAGCGTACATTGGTTGTGAACTCGCTGTTGAGGTGAATTATGGGATTGAATGAGTGCACTCGATAGCGTTCACTGTTTCGTACACCACTACAAATGGCTGTCCCCTCAAATAGTGCCCCATTTAAGTGTATAAGGACAGTTTTGCACACAGCCCATGTTAAAAATGAAATTCTCTATGGATTTTGAATGAATGTGATTTTAGGATCCCTACTGTTACACTTATTAAAATTGTGATAACTACCCTCATAATTGCACAAAATTATGATATTTCTGTTAAATCATGAATCATGATGTTTGCTATTATGCAGGAAAAAGGCAATTTAGCAACATTTAAAACTAATGTGAATTATGTTTGTAATATTTATTAAATTGCATCAACATTGTATATTGCATAAATAATTTATGTATGTCAACAGATAATACTTAATGTTACAGAGATAATATTTACCAGCTAATTAATTGAAGTCATTTTTAGCTGTACTGGAATAGGTCCATTCAGCAGTAGTATAGTATATATTGTATACTATGGTATAGTATAGTGACTGATAAGCAGCCATTTGCATGACATATTCATAAGGATTAGCATGACATGTTGGTTTAACATTTACTGACAAAGCTTACACTTATCCTTTACTTTTTCTAAAACTTTTACATTTCTTTAGTTGAAATAATTCCAACCACATCTCCTACATTACTTGGCTCATTAAAAACCTGACTCTACTCTTTCAAAGGCTGCTAAATGGATATATATATATATATATATATATGGAGGAATCCTTTTTACGGTATGTTCCAGCCAACTTTTCCCAGTCTGAACTATAGAGAGAGCTTATAACCCGGTGCTCGTGGCTCTTGTTAATCTAATCAGTTTGCTAATGATTGTCATGAGGAGGATGGATCTGCTCATTTGCTTTTAAGCTTCTCTTAAATACTTATAGTCATATTTTAGTAAAAGCAGCTCTGAGAGCATGTGTTTTAAGCTAATTTCTCTCCAGCTCCCAAAAGAGTCCGACACATCATGTGGAACTTTCCATTAAAAGAGTGCAAAATAGGGCTTGAAACTATTCATCAAAAAAAAAAAAAAAAGTGCTGTATGGTTTCCACCAAAATATGAAGCAGCACAACAGTTTTCAAGATTGATAAATCAGAAATGTTTCTTGAGCAGAAAATCATTATATTAGAATGATTTCTGAAGGATCATGTGACACTGAAGACTGGAGTAATGATGCTGAAAATTCAGCTTTGCATCACACGAATATATTGCATTTTAAAATATATTACAATAGAAAACTGTTATTTTAAATTGCAATAATATTTCTCTGTTTTTACTGTCTTATTGATCAAATAAATGCAGCCTTGGTAATCATAAAAGACATTAGAAATCTTAATGACCCCAAACCTTTGAACAGTAGTATGTATCTAATAGTTTTACTTTCTGAGATTTGCTTTAAAAGCAAGTATAGGGCATCAATTTGAACCATATTCAGAGCAGCAGGCGGTGCACTCAGTGGGGAATCTCCTAATTTAACAAAAAGAGAATGTAACACGCACACACACACACACACACACACACACACAAATTCATATAAAGTAGCAAAGAAGGCTGACCTTGAGAGAACACATTCCCAATGACCATCAGCATTAATGATGTGGCCCTAAAGGGTAAAAGTCTTGGCTAATAAATACAAATTTGTAAGAACAAACCCCAGAAGTAGCGATCCATGAGCAATCACCGTTGAGCCCTTGAGCGAAACACTTAACCTCGGGATACTCCGAAGGGATTGTCTCTGTAATAAGTGCACTGTGAGTCACGTTGGTTAAAATAATTAGACTAAATAACTACTAGTAAAGACTACAGCTTTTCTTACTACAGTCCGTTGTGTAAGCTGACATGCTGGCATCGTCACACCTCCTCTTTGTTTCAAAAAAGACTCTTTAGCTCTTGCTTTCTTCAGATGTGTGTGGGCAAATTGAGATGAAAGAAAAATTAATGCCCACCTGAAAATTATTTCCATTAAATTGCCCATAAGGGAGGGCAAAATGAGGAAGTAATGATGGGGACATTACAGTTCATCTCAATCCAAATACAGCACAACAGGGAACAGCCAGGCATTATAAATGAGCAGAGCTGCACAGCAACAATGTTAGCCCTAATAAAAAAAACCATGAGCCTCATCGATCGGACAGGCGAAGGAAAGCTTTTTGAACTGAACCAAAATCACAAATTACACTTACCGGAAAAGACCAAAGACCTATAATAAGACTACAGCCCACCAGCCCCATTCCGGTCCAGTGGTGACACCTTAAAATGTCAAAACAGGTCAGGAAAGTTTGAAAATGAGGAAAAAGCTGGAGGGAAGGTGCTATGACCTGAGTGTTGCTGCAGGCGGTGTGTGTGTGTGCGCGTGTGTGTTTTAGAGTAAAGGTGGGCTAGTGGCTGCGCGAATGACCCGGTGGTCAAATACTGGACATTGATGAAGGGTCTTGATGTAGAAGGGCAGTAATCAGATCCCTGAGGCATTTGTGTGTGTGTGTGTGTGTGTGTGGGTGTAAAACCCATAACAGCAGTGGAGCAGGTGGATTTATGCCCTTTGAGTGGTGGACATGGTGAGATGCATATGGTGGCGTCTGGACACGTGTCTCTCGCCAGGATGTTGCCCTGAATTCTTTCAAGGGTCATCCAGTAGCGCATGCAAACAAACAAATGCAACTTAATATTAAATATAATTGATTATTTAATTGAAAATGTATATTTAATATTAATAATAAATATTATTTTATGTACAGAATCTTACTATATGCAGGATATTCAACGTGTCAATGGGTATATATCATACAATGTATGATTAGCATATTCACACACCATGGTATTTAATCTTTAAATGAGTACCATTGTATGACCATAATGGTGTCAATGCATTACCATGACTGCATGTCAAAAAAAATACAAATAAATAATAATAATAATAATAATAATAATAATAATAATAATAATTAATGGCCTTTGCTCTATCATTGATCATATTTTTGGTTAATTTATTTTATTCAATGCCAAAGGATTTTGTCTCATTATAACAGCCGAAACAGTCCTTTATTGCATAAATTATGGTCATATACAGATAAAAGTAATACATAATTTAAAACTATAAAGAGTCTATTTGTATTTGTGTACACTACACTCACAATAAAAACAAAAAATTGTGCTTTTGTTAAAGGTCCCATGTTGTGGATTTTTCCTGGAGGTGTACCTATATTGTTAGTATGATTTTTACATCATAAAATGTCATAATTTAGAAATAAAAGGCATTTTTCTATCCTGATTTTAGCCCTCTGGCTTGAATGCTCTGTTTGATGGGGCGTGTCTGCTGTGAGACTTCAGTGTAAAACGCCCACTATTGTGACTGGCTGACTTCTTTGCATTTAAAATGCGTATTACATGTGGAACCCCTCTCGTATACTTTTACTAAACAGTATTAAACAATTTAGAAAGAAAATCTGTGTGAACTTGAATAATTACTACACATCAGAAATCACTGATCACAGATCAGGCATTAATGAACACTGTTACTTACTGTTTGTGGCGGTGCTGTCGAATCCATATCGTAAGAGTCTGTTTGTAAAGCCTTTGCTGACATTGCGACTAAATTAAATTAAAAAAATAAACTGAATCCATTTTCTCCAAATTCTCTGTATGACGACATATAGGGAAGATTCCAGATTGGCCCATCTGGCTTTCATTTTCTCAAAGCCAGAACAGGATACCCAGTGCTTGGTTTACACCTATCGCCATTTCTAGCCACTGGGGGACCATAGACAGGCTAGGGGAACTCATATTAATGTTAAAAAATCTCATAAAGTGAAATTTTCATGCCATGGGACCTTTAAATAAAGAAAACAAACAGGATGCCGCTTTCTGTTGTCCTGGGTTTCCTATCCATGACGTTTGTGGAGCATGTCACAAAAATGAATCGAAATTCAGCGTATAGGCTACTAGCAAGCTCTTGCGTATCATCTGAAGTCTTGTTTTGGGTTAGTGCATAGAGCGTCTCTTCTTCTTCTGCTCTTTTTCCTGTTGTGGCGGTTTGAAAATAGCATTGCATTACTATGCTCGCCCCCTTCTGGATTGGAGTGTGGATCACGTGTGACTGACTGATTTCGTCGTCTGACTATGCAACCCAAAATTTAATCTATTGATTCGTGTTCATGGACACGAATTTCCCTTTTTTTCATGTCACTACGCACGATTTTTAATATAATGTATTTCAATAGGAAGTAAAATTCGTGCATACACCACGTTTTTCGTTCTGCATAGCACAGACGCTGTGTTGTTGTTTTTTCTCATTTAATATTCTTTTTTTTTTTTTTTACTCTAAGCGCTACATTACTCAACATTTATTCAGGATATTTTATCCTCGTTTTTTTGTTTTTGCTTTATATTCTGTAGGCTTCTCACCATTGTAAACCATAGTCAGTGGTTACTTCCAGTCAAAATATGGTAAATATATTCTCCCGGTTAATTGACGAGACAGCAGTTGTGCTACGGCCATCGCTTCTAAATGTTGATATTTCTTTTTCTGAGAAATGCCGTTTTTCCATCGGCTTGGTGTGTCAAACAGTAAATATTACAGTACCCATGAGCCTTATCATCAACCGTTATGACCATAATTTTTTATTGTTTCTTCTTCGATTGTGAGAACGGGGACTCGTTTTGGATATTAATTAGATTAAAATAAACAAGTTTTAATGTAATTAATTAGTGGACGCCAGCATTACCCATGAGCCTCAGCATCCGTTGCTTTGAAGACGGAGCCAGTCCGCGTTGCCATTGGGTGATTTCTTCAGTGATTTCTCATTGTGCTCAAACCACTGTCCAGGTAAGTTATGAGGCTCATAATTAATGATCACGTTTTGCTTAAATGTTATAATTGATGCTTTATTTGCCATTAGACTCACATGATTTACATGTTAGTGCAACGAATTAAAGCCCGACCAATGGTTTCCTCATTATAAGAAAAAAAAACTTGTGAAATTAGATTTGATAAATGGCTAGCTAACTTCAACATAAGCTAACTCTAGTTATCTAAGTTAGATACTGTACAACATCACTGTAATGTGCCATTATCATTTGGCCTAACGTTACTGCACATAACGTTGCCTTTAAATCTAGGACGAGGAACCCCAGACTCATGTTACGCACCTTTAAAAGAATGTTACGCGCCTTTTAACAGTTGAACAGGACATGGGGAAAACGTGAATTTTTATTCATTTATCTTAAGTATTTATAAGAAAATGTGATTCTCTCACTATTGGGATACACATTTTAAACCTTATATCAACATAACTACATAATTAACATTTTCTGTTCTTCCTGCAGATCCTTTTAAGAGCCAACCTCCATCTCTTCACTTCATCTTTTCAATCTCTCGTAATCTCACTATCTATATATCCATCCATCTCTCCAATCTATATTGTTATCTATTTTTCAAACTTTCCTCTCTGTCTGTATTTGTCTACTTGTCTGTCTTATCTATATATATATATATATATATATATACACTCACCTAAAGGATTGTTAGGAACACCTGTTCAATTTCTCATTAATGCAATTATCTAATCAACCAATCACATGGCAGTTGCTTCAATGCAGTTAGGGGTGTGGTCCTGGTCAAGACAATCTCCTGAACTCCAAACTGAATGTCAGAATGGGAAAGAAAAGTGATTTAAGCAATTTTGAGCGTGGCATGGTTGTTGGTGCCAGACGGGCCGGTCTGAGTATTTCACAATCTGCTCAGTTACTGGGATTTTCACGCACAACCATTTCTAGAGTTTACAAAGAATGGTGTGAAAAGGGAAAAACATCCAGTATGTGGCAGTCCTGTGGGCGAAAATGCCTTGTTGATGCTAGAGGTCAGAGGAGAATGGGCCGACTGATTCAAGCTGATAGAAGAGCAACTTTGACTGAAATAACCACTCGTTACAACCGAGGTATGCAGCAAAGCATTTGTGAAGCCACAACACGCACAACCTTGAGGCGGATGGGCTACAACAGCAGAAGACCCCACCGGGTACCACTCATCTCCACTACAAATAGGAAAAAGAGGCTACAATTTGCACAAGCTCACCAAAATTGGACAGTTGAAGACTGGAAAAATGTTGCCTGGTCTGATGAGTCTCGATTTCTGTTGAGACATTCAGATGGTAGAGTCAGAATTTGGCGTAAACAGAATGAGAACATGGATCCATCATGCCTTGTTACCACTGTGCAGGCTGGTGGTGGTGGTGTAATGGTGTGGGGGATGTTTTTTGGCACACTTTAGGCCCCTTAGTGCCAATTGGGCATCGTTTAAATGCCACGGCCTACCTGAGCATTGTTTCTGACCATGTCCATCCCTTTTTTTGACCACCATGTACCCATCCTCTGATGGCTACTTCCAGCAGGATAATGCACCATGTCACAAAGCTTGAATCATTTCAAATTGGTTTCTTGAACATGACAATGAGTTCACTGTACTAAAATGGCCCCCACAGTCACCAGATCTCAACCCAATAGAGCATCTTTGGGATGTGGTGGAACGGGAGCTTCGTGCCCTGGATGTGCATCCCACAAATCTCCATCAACTGCAAGATGCAATATGGGCCAACATTTCTAAAGAATGCTTTCAGCACCTTGTTGAATCAATGCCATGTAGAATTAAGGCAGTTCTGAAGGCGAAAGGGGGTCAAACACAGTATTAGTATGGTGTTCCTAATAATCCTTTAGGTGAGTGTATATGACCCGTGCTGGCAAAAAAGTCAATTTTGAGAAAAATCGAGTTAAGCGTTAATCTAGTTAAAGAGTTAAAGTTAATCTAGCAACCATACCTTTGTAATAACACCAAATTTGACACACACCAAGTCAACACCAAATATCTATAGAAAAAAAAATATATTCAACTTTTCTTTCCCATGATACCACAATTGTTTGATTAACATTAATGAAACAGACAGCCTATATATTAAGATCTACTGTACCGCACAGATCTAATATAATGTTACACATTAGATGTCTTTCCACAACAATTAACCAAACATTCATTTAAGACATAACAGATAATGTTTGCGTGAATACTCGCCAAGACAGATACTTTGAAATACTGTAATTCTCTGTATGTGTGTATATCGGGATTGCGCGCTGTCTGAGGCGCCTCGGATCTGTCAGTCAGTGCGAGTAAGATTGTTTTCATTTACAAATGAAAGGTACTCCTCTCTGAAAACTTACAAATAAAGATACTTTTAGTTGTTTAATTGCTATTTGGAGCATTGGGATCGCTAGACGAGGGCTTAATGAAAACATTTTTGTGAAAACCTCAAAATTGACCAAAATAAAAATTTTTCACTTGTTTTGCCTGTAGCTCGAAATTATCCTGTGCGCATTCTGACTCATTTTGCTAGCATGGGTCACATACATATATATATATATATATATATATATATATATATATATATATATATATATGTGTATGTGTTTGTGCATTACATGGTACGTGTGTACATAATCCACCAAGAGAGAGATGCTAGACGCAGAATGAACAGTCAAATCATTTTAATAAACAGGAACCATAAAGCACTACACACACATATATAACATTAACATGGGACATGGAACTGAGGAAAACCAAGGGCTTAAATACATAAGGAAAGATAATCAACAGAACAGGGAACAGGTTTGTAACTCAATTAGAAACCATGCAACCAACAAGGAACAAGACAAACGTGAACTAGAAAAAAAAACCAACACATTCTGTGTGATAAAGAGCAACAATAGAGTGTACCTAAAATGTCACTGCAGGCAACATTTCCGTGCTTTGAAGTATCTCTGCTATTTGCATTTTTATTGCTGTCGGCATATATTTTTAAATATATATATTGAGAGATATCTGGTCTGTATGTTTTTACATAGACCATTTTGGTAGGTTATGAGTTAACACCATGACACCACTTGCTTTTTCAGAGGAAAGATTAGAAGCATGTATGCTGACAGAGAACGAAAACCATTAGTCATACTCGCAACGCACCTCTGAATATTAATTCAAATTTAACTGCCAAGAGGTTAAACATTTGTGGCCTTGATTGGAAAAACATCAGTCAAACGAAAGAAAAATTTAATTTGAATACACAGTGTCTTGATTTCACAATATAAATATCAAGTAGAAAAAAATTACTTGACACTTATAAGGATCGATTTTGTCTAGGTGCTTTAAATTCATTTGAAAAAGTTGCGCAGTGCTGGCAGCACTTTTTCCCAGAGGAAGTGGAACAGGAATGGATATGAAGACAGGCACCGCAGCCTCCCCCATCCCGTTCATTTACTCACTCTCTACAGAACATTCTCTACAAGATCTCTACAGATCTTCTTCTGGTTATGAATTAGGCCGTGTTTTCCTGTCAACCCGCCTGTGCTATGGAGTAGATTTGTTTACCCTCAGTAATAAGTGCCATTGACAAGTGTGGATCTGAGGGATTTCTGCCATTTCCACATCCTTTGATAAGACACTTACAAGCAGCACATTATTGACAGAGATCTTCCCTTCTGGCTGTTATGAGAATCTCATAATTCGTGCGACAGTTGTGTTTTTTCATGCATATAAATGACCTCTTTTCACCGACAGTGTAAAACAAGAATTTTGATGAAAAGTTTGTATGAAAGGAGTATTGATCAATTTAACAGTCGCAAAGATCATAGAGAGGTGTGTGGAAGGGGAATAAATATTTTGAAAATAAATAAAAGAATACATAAATCTACTTCCCTGGTACCATTTATTTTAAGAAACCAACAGTGGCACAAATTTCTTTAAAATGTTCTTTAGAGAGAGAACTAGCAATTCAGTTTTCAGTCCTACATCCAAAAACAGAATTAGCATTTTCAGTCCATGGGTTCCTTTCGGGAATTTCCTCTGCTGTTTGTTTGATTTAGGTGTAAAATAACATCTGTTTACTTAGAGCCTTTTTTGTTTTGTTCTACAACATAAATATATCTTCAAGACGTAAATTTTGAAGCTGCGGCTTTTTATGCAAATGTACAGTGCATCCGGAAAGTATTCACAGCGCTTAACTTTTTTTGCATTTTGTTATGTTACAACCTTATTCCAAACCGGATTCAATTTATAATTCTACACACAATACCTCATAATGACAATGTGAAAGAAGTATGTTTGAATTCTATGCAAATTTATTAAAAATGAAAAACGCAAAAAAATACATGTACATAAGTATTCACAGCCTTTGCTCGATACTTTGTTGAAGCACATTTGGCACCAATTACAGCCTCAAGTCTTTTTGAGTATGATGCTATGAGCTTGGCACACCTATTTTTGGGCAGGTTAACCCATTCTTCTTTGCAGGACCTCTCAAGCTCCATCAGGTTGGATGGGGAGTGTCGGTGCACAGCCATTTTCAGATCTCTCCAGATATGTTCAATCGGGTTCAAGTCTGGGCTCTGGCTGGGCCACTCAAGGACATTCACAGAGTTGTCCCGTAGCCACTCCTTTGTTATCTTGGCTGTGTGCTTAAGGTTGTTGTCCTGTTCTAAGATGAACCTTCGCCCCAGTCTGAGTTACAGAGCGCTCTGGAGCAGGTTTTCATCAAGGATGTCGCTATACATTGCTGCATTCATATTTCCCTAGATCCTGACTAGTCTCCCAGTTCCTGCTGCTGAAAAACCTCCCCACAGCATGATGCTGCCACCACCATGCTTCACCTTCAGGGATGGTATTGGCCAGGTGATGAGCAGTGCCTGGTTTCCTCCAGACATGACGCTTGCCATACAGGCCAAAAAGTTACATTTTTGTTTAATCAGACAAGAGAATTTTTTTTTTTGTGGTCTGAGACTCCTTCAGGTGCCTTTTGGCAAACTCCAGGCGGCCTTTTACTGAGGAGTGGCTTCCGTCTGGCCACTCAACAATACAGACCTGGGCCCGTATTTAATCAAGCCGTTGAGAATTACTCACAAGAACACTGCTAAGAATTGACTTAAGAGTAAAAAAACATCTTGGCTCAAAGCTGCGCTTAAAAGTTAGTTATCGAGCATCTCAGTTATACTTTAAGTGAAGTGTATAGGACTAAATCTTAAGTGTCAGTCTTAGAGATGATTTACGACACTTTGCTGTGCCACAAACAGGATTTTGGATGACGATATAGGCATGGACCAATCACTGAATAGATTTCCATATTTATGAATATTCTCGGATAAATTCACTTTGAATGGTGAAATTCCTAAGAGGAGTTTACATTCAACACACAATATAAAGAATTTTCAAGAGAACACATTATGATATAAACATTGGAAATTAAAGATTAACACGTTCTCTTACAAATTATAAATTTTAAACCGGTGTGCTATTAACTGACCTGCCCATATATAGGCTAGATTTTATGATATAATCCAAAAGAAAACCGAATTGGCGGGAGGAAGAAGCGCTACTCCTTGCTGAATTAGTTGAACAGTGGAAACATGTTATAAAAGGCAAGTTCAGCCCAACATTAACCAGCGCTGAAAAAGATGATGCCTGCTCTGTCCAAACGATACCGTTTGATTAACTGCTCATCGTCAAACATTTCAAAAACTTTCTCCCTCTCCTGAAAGATTTGCGCACGTCTCTGTCTCCTCAGTGCCATCACAAGCCCCTACTGGCAACTCCTAACCACTTGAGAGACCTCTCGAGCTGTCTTAAATAACTGGGAGAGTAAGAGTGATTCTTAGCTTTAAGAAATTTGATAACTTGCTTTCATACTTAAGTTTGAAAGTAGGAGTAAATTTCATGAATTCTCAGCACTTAAGACTAAACTAGCACTTTGAGAAGCTTGGTAAATATGGGCCCTGATTGGTGGAGTGCTGCAGAGATGGTTGTTCTTCTGGAAGGTTCTCCTCTCTCCACAGAGAAATGCTGGAGCTCTGTCAGAGTGATCATCGGGTTCTTGGTCACCTCCCTGACTAAGGCCCTTCTCCCCCGATCGCTCAGTTTGGCCGGGCGGCCAGCTCTAGGAAGAGTCCTGGTGGTTCCAAACTTCTTCCATTTAGAAATTGTTCTGTACCCTTCCCCAGATCTGTGCCTCGATACAATCCTGTCTCGGCGGTCTACAGACAATTCCTTAGACTTCATGGCTTGGTTTGTGCTCTGACATACACTGTTAACTGTGGGACCCTATATAGACAGGTGTGTGGCTTTCCAAATCATGTCCAATCAACTGAATTTACCACAGGTGGACTCCAATCAAGTTGTAGAAACATCTCAAAGATGATCAGTGTAACCAGGATGCACCTGAGCTCAATTTTGAGTGTCATGCACTGTAAAAAAAATTATTTCCACGATTATCACAACATTTTTTCTTTTGTCAAATCAACTTAGATTCACTAATGTTGTTCAGATAACATAACAGTTTAGTTTATGTTGATTAAACTAATGGCATAATGGTAATGCACTGATATAACATAAAAACATTAGTTGATTCTACTAATAGATAGTTCACTTGACTTCTGAGTCTTAATTTTCCCTCCGCATGCGCCGGACACCCGGGAGTAAACGGCACAGATGACACTTGAACGAAAAGGCGCAATTTTCTCCTCAGCTTCTTCAGAAGCAAGGAAAGCCGGTTTATGGCAAGTAATTTTAAAATTCAATGTTTTTATTTTTTATGACTTTATCATCTGGTTTTGTCTAAGGGTACTTTAATTTAATTTAGCGAAAAGTCAGAAGATGTTTTAAATCTATAACGTAATCATTTTGCCTCAGAAATTCCAGAAGAAAAAATTCTAACGCCCTCTTTCATTGACCCGTTTCCATTGAGGCTATTTTAAAATAGTGGGTTTCTTATGCCATCTTTGTATACAGTTTAGTTAGGCTGATAGTGAAGCGTTTCAACCTTAAAATAAAATTAATAAATCATAATATTTTAAAGTTATTTTTTTCTTTTTCGTCGTGATTTAAACACATTCTCGTTTGAAATATAATGCATTAGGTAACTACGTGACCTTTAAGAGAAGGAAATGGCTAACATTATATAAAAGATTGAATTGTTATACTATTGCTGCTGAAGAAATAAGTGTTCAAATGAACCTCTTTGCCAATACACAACACAGACCACACTTAAACGAGACAGCGCCATTTTCTTCTCTGCTTCTTCAGATCATTTAGATTTATCGAATGGTTTTGTCTAAGAGTATTTTGATTTATTTCTTAGGTGGCGAAAAGTCAGAAAATTGTTTCAATTTATAATAATTTTGCCTCAGAAATTCCTAACGGCCTCTTTAGTTGACCCGTTTCCATTGAGGCTATTTTAAAATAATGTTAGTGGGTTTCTTATGTCATCTTTACAAATATTGTTTAATAAGGCTGTTAGGAAAGCTTTTCAACATTAAAATGATCCTGATTAAACTCAAATGCGTATTGCATTCTTGTTTTAAAATGCATCCAGTTTACCTTTTAAGAGAAGGAAACAGCTATAAGTAATGTTAATAGAGACTGCTATACTTACACTCACCTAAAGGATTATTAGGAACACCTGTTCAATTTCTCATTAATGCAATTATCTAATCAACCAATCACATGGCAGCTGCTTCAATGCGTTTAGGGGTGTGGTCCTGGTCAAGACAATCTCCTGAACTCCAAACTGAATGTCAGAATGGGAAAGAAAGGTGATTTAAGCAATTTTGAGCGTGGCATGGTTGTTGGTGCCAGACGGGCCGGTCTGAGTATTTCACAATCTGCTCAGTTACTGGGATTTTCACGCACAACCATTTCTAGAGTTTACAAAGAATGGTGTGAAAAGGGAAAAACATCCAGTATGCGGCAGTCCTGTGGGCGAAAATGCCTTGTTGATGCTAGAGGTCAGAGGAGAATGGGCCGACTGATTCAAGCTGATCGAAGAGCAACTTTGACTGAAATAACCACTCGTTACAACCGAGGTATGCAGCAAAGCATTTGTGAAGCCACAACATGCACAACCTTGAGGCGGATGGGCTACAACAGCAGAAGACCCCACCGGGTACCACTCATCTCCACTACAAATAGGAAAAAGAGGCTACAATTTGCACGAGCTCACCAAAATTGGACAGTTGAAGACTGGAAAAATGTTGCCTGGTCTGATGAGTCTCGATTTCTGTTGAGACAGTCAGAATTTGGCGTAAACAGAATGAGAACATGGATCCATCATGCCTTGTTACCACTGTGCAGGCTGGTGGTGGTGGTGTAATGGTGTGGGGGATGTTTTCTTGGCACACTTTAGGCCCCTTAGTGCCAATTGGGCATCGTTTAAATGCCACGGCCTACCTGAGCATTGTTTCTGACCATGTCCATCCCTTTATGACCACCATGTACCCATCCTCTGATGGCTACTTCCAGCAGGATAATGCACCATGTCACAAAGCTCGAATCATTTCAAATTGGTTTCTTGAACATGACAATGAGTTCACTGTACTAAAATGGCCCCCACAGTCACCAGATCTCAACCCAATAGAGTATCTTTGGGATGTGGTGGAACGGGAGCTTCGTGCCCTGGATGTGCATCCCACAAATCTCCATCAACTGCAAGATGCTATCCTATCAATATGGGCCAACATTTCTAAAGAATGCTTTCAGCACCTTGTTGAATCAATGCCACGTAGAATTAAGGCAGTTCTGAAGGCGAAAGGGGGTCAAACACAGTATTAGTATGGTGTTCCTAATAATCCTTTAGGTGAGTGTATACTGTTGAAGCAATAAGCGTTCAAATGAATCCTTTTATGTGATATTTCAGCTTTGTAACCTGTTTGCCAATACATGACACAGACCACACCTAAACGAGAAGGTGCCATTTTTTTCTCTGCTAGGTGGTTTATGGTAAGTAAAATTCAATGTCTCTATCTCAACTTTTTTTAACAAGAATATGTGGACATTAAAACTCCACAAGGCGAGGGTTTAAACTTTTATTTTGAAATCGCAATGAACAGTTTGCATATTTAGGAAGATTTTGATGTATTCTTCTGTGATGGTGTAGGTTTATAATTGATTTACCTTACATTGCATTCCAAGATGAATGTTACAAGCAACGCAAACTCACAGCATATGCAGAGATGAAGTTTGAGATGACGCATGTAAATGACAACAGTACAACACAAAACTCTATATGCTCTATTTTAACGATATGAGCTCATGGTCTGAAGCGCATAGGGCGTGTCCGAATCCACTTTTGTTAGTTTAACGACGGGAAAAACAGTCAGCGTGCCAGGCATTCCCTTTAAAAGTTAGTTTTGTTATTTACATGGCGCAATTTGCAAGCGAAAAGACAGAACACTTCTCCAGAGAGGGGAATCGTTTTATTTTTAATATTTGCCATGTTTATGTGCTGCTGCGCGTCCCTGTGTGTGTAATAAGCAGTGTATGCGCATTGTGCACCCACCTATAGGCACTTTTTACTAACACACCCTTTAAATAAAAAAAATACTGCGGCATTAAGTTTAGACCAGGTTTTTGTTGATCAATGGTGCAGTCTATTTCAGTTGCCTCAAAATAGCAACGTGCCAACAATGCACCTTTCAGACCAGCATGTCCATGGGCGAACAGATGGGCATTTGCTATTTAAACAACGTGACACTGCTCAGTCATAATGTTCCGACAGATGACACATTTATAATAACGTTTGTATATAATATTGTTTAAAATGCAAGTCAAAAAATATTGTCAAATTGGATAAAACAATAACAGTAACATCAAAATTAGATTAAATGATTTAGTTGTGGTCAATTTAAATGGTCTTTTCATTTTCTGCAGAAACTCATGTTTACACTGGACATCTATTTATGCTTTGGAGCTGTAAGTTTTGTTCATTCACTTCAGCAAATCAAAGGATTGTAATCAGACATTATAAAGTTAAGCATGGACAATGTGGAAGGTCTTGTCGGATTCCATGTATATACTTAGAATGCCCTTGTTCTTTTAGAACTCACGTGGCCTTAAAACGTCACTTAGTTTCTCACCATAAAAGACATTCAGATCCAGGGCCAGTAAACACCCAACTTCCCTGTAAGTTATGTAACTTCTGTGAGCCTTTTAATTTAACTAAATACTTCATTCACTTGGGAAAACACACAAAGAACAAAGAAACTGTGGTCTGCCCTTTTAAACAGTGTTGTTTCAAATCAAATGTGTATAACACTTTTAAAGCTTACAAGAGTAGGTATCATTGTACATCTGGTGTACAAGATATAGGAGTTGAACTTATTCATTGTGGACCCCAGCTGGTGAATCCCAGTTGTATTGTAGAGGCTGAACTGTAGAGGCTTGAACAGACTGGAATTGATTTGGAGTTATCTTTGAATGAGGAGAGTGACCTCGATGATGATGTCAATGAAGATTCCGTTAAACAGAGTCTTGCATCATTGTTCTTGCGAATGCAAACTGTCTCCAAATCTGCTATTCAAGAGATAGTGGAAGAGCTTTATCATTATTGCTTTAAAATAATTAAAACATTAAAGAACATTTACCATTAATTACCACCATAGATTATTCACATATTATTCTGATGTGGGCATGCCTACAAAAAATGTTAACCTACAAATGCTTTGTAAATTTGTGATTTTCTAATTCATAGTAATTTCCTTTTTCTCTCATTAGCCAACTGATGAGGAAGAGGTGGTGAAGGGGATGAATGTTGGAATCTTGGTGGTCACAGAGGAGAACACTGCAAACCTTGTCCCAAAGGAAATAGTTGATGTGGCTGTGGTGTTAGAGGAGGAGGTTGTGTTTTATAACTTAAAGGACGTGTCAAATGCCTTTGCTGTACTGATGGGGCTTCTTTATGCTCTGAACATCACTTACCCCAAGGAGGTCAAATATAAATTTGAAGTACTCCAAAAAGTGCTCATGAAAATTGGTGGCGAGGCATGTTCGGCCAGAGTTCACAGAGTAAAGAACAAACCGTTCAGTGTTTAGTGGAAGAGGATTTTACTCTCCCCTACTCAAACTAACTGACATTCTGGCATGTTTTTATTCATCAACTTTGAGGACAAAATCTCAGAATGAAATAAAACTCTTTGCTAGCTCTAATGAAATGGAGAAAATCTGTAAGTAATGTTAATGTTCAATGATATGCAACTTTAATGTAAGTTTCTTTTTTTCTTCTCATTACACTCACTCATTCATTCACATTTCCCTTCACATACACTCACTCATTGAATTAGATATAAAAACAGTGTTTGCATTCAACCACAGTTTTTGGAGTTTGACTTTATATAGAATATCTTTGTAACAGAACCGTTGTAAGCTTAATTTTCATTATAAAATGTTATTGATTTTGTATTGAAATGAAACTAACCTTTTTAATGCTGCTTGAGAAATGCTTTTTTGTGATTTGTTATGACTAGTGGCTGGATATTTTGTGGGTTGCTTGTCAACAGTTTTCTCATTTCATTCACTTTATTAGGTTAAGCATACTCGCATACTCCATTCTTGTTCCATTTTATTAAATTATTTATTTAGCAAATTATTTGCATTTTAATTATTTATTGTTGTTAATTCTATTGTACTTAATTCAAGCTGTAGTTAAATATATACTGTACTTGTTAGACAATTAATTTTTTGTTTTGTTTTTGAGAATGTCATAATAAATGTGAATGTTAAAGTTATGGTTTATTTGTGCTGTTATTCCAGAATAATTAGTTTTTAAAAAGTGTTTGTCACGTTAACTTGTGTTAAAGTTTATTTAACTTCAATTTTAAGGCAACCATGTAAACTTCTTAGTTAATTGTTACAACAAACTATATGTAGTTAAGCTGGTGCACAATGTAAAATTGTTTGTTCCTATAATATTAAATTAAGTTGAGTGATCTTAAATTTGTAAGTTAACTTACTCTCTTTGATTGCTTGAATAAGTTGATACAATATTTAATCTTAAGTTATGACAACAAAACAACGTTAAGAAAAAAAAAAAAATCTTTAATTTAAAGAACAAAATATTAGTTGAAACAACAAAATCATTCGTTGTAATAACTCACATTTTTAGTTTCAATGTACTCAAAATTTTAAGGCAACCAGGTGACTTGCTTTTTCAAGTCAAACAACAAATAATTTTGTACAGTGTGGCAAAGGCTGTGAATACTTATGTACATGTGATTTTTTTTTATTTTTAATAAATTTGCAAAGATTTCAAACAAACTTCTTTCATGTTGTCATTATGGGGTATTGTTTGTGGAATTGAGGAAAAAAAATATGAATTTAATCCATTTTAGAATAAGGCTGTAATAACAAAATGTGGAAAAAGTGAAGCACTGTCAATACTTTCCGGATGAACTGTACATTGCTAACTAGTTGCTAAAAAAGAACTACAACTAACACAACAATGTGAGTTTACGTGCTTGACGAAGCGGATTACCATTGTAGTCCTTATAACAAGTAATTAATTTTAATGATATCAAATATAAAATTGCTCAGTTGAGTTGCATTGTTAAACTTACACCGATCATACAGAATATTGCCTTCTTCCCATAGTGCATCCTGATGCCATGTGTTCCCCAGGTAAGCGATGCACACGCACCCGGCCATCCACGTGATGTAAAAGAAAATGTGATTCATCAGACCAGGCCACCTTCTTCCATTGCTCCGTGGTCCAGTTCTGATGCTCACGTGTCCACTGTTGCCACTTTCGGCGGTGGACAGGGGTCAGCATGGGCACCCTGACTGGTCTGTGGCTATGCAGCCTCATACGCAGCAAACTGCGATGCACTGTGTATTCTGACACCTTTCTATCAGAACCAGCATTAACTTCTTGAGCAATTTGAGCTACAGTAGCTCGTCTGTTTGATCGGACCACGGGCCAGCAATTACTTTATCATTTATATTAAAACATGCATCAATGAGCCTTGGCCGCCAATGACCCTGTCGTCGGTTCACCACTGTTCCTTCCTTGGAGCACTTTTGATAGATACTGACCACTGCAGACCGGGAACACCCCACAAGAGCTGCAGTTTTGGAGATGCTCTGACCCAGTTGTCTAGCCATCACAATTTGGCCCTTGTCAAACTCGCTCAAATCCTTACGCTTGCCCATTTTTCCTGATTCTAACACATCAACTTTGAGGACAAAATGTTCACTTGCTGCCTAATATATCCCACCCACTAACAGGTGCCGTGAGGAAGAGATAATCAGTTATTCGCTTCACCTGTCAATGGTTAATGTTATGCCTGATCGGTGTATTTAACAAAGTTGTTTTAATATAAATGATAAAGTAATAAAAAAAAAGAAATAAAACTATAAATAAATGTATTTATTTATTAAAATCAAATTTTAATATACACTACCAGCAAGCATGCATTTAACTGATCAAAAGTGACAGTAAAGACATTGACATTGACAAAAGATTTATATTTCAAATAAATGCTATTCTTTTGAACTTTCTATTCATCAAATAATCCTGAAAATGGTAATATGACGATTTTCTGCTCAAGAAACATTATATTACATGAATTTTTTGCCCATCACTATTACATATTCAGGTCTTTAGCGACCCAGATCTATATCTAACAGTACTTGCTCTGCAGTAAATCGCTAAGCCATTTCAAGTTTTGCTGATGATACTTCCTATTCTTTTGTTTTCTGCCTGCGGTAACTATGAGTGAAACGTCACTTCATCATTGTGTATCAGACATTGCCAATTTGTGGTATAAACATGAATTGCACATATTCAGTCATCAAAGGTTAAATTATTGTTGTGTGCTAGCGACCCTATAACATTTTTTGTAAAAATTGTAATGAAAAAACAGGCACTCTTTTATAATTGTATTATAGTTTTTCTGTTATATTGTTTATAATGAATTGATTGAGAAATACTAAGAAGGTTGATATCTGAATGAGGAGGAGGGAAGTGAATGACGTCCGGGGTCACTAAAGACCCGAGGTATGCGTTTAAGGGTTAAGCAGTAGCATAATATGCATTTTATTTTGATTGTTGAAAGATCCATCCAAAGTTGTTAAAGGGCCAAATATTTGAACTCTACTGGTCTGGGTGAGAGAAAATGATCAAAAATAAAGAAAAATATTGACATACGGACCACTGATAGTATTGACAACTCACTGCACAGCAGTTCTCTTATTTAAACAATGTTCATGCAAATTTACATCTTGATATGTCAGAGGAACCCAAGCGAGCATCAATCATGTTTGTCACAGCTTTGAATCACACCCCGACGGCTCTACTTATGTCAATAATGCATGTCACAGAGTGAAGTGCTTTGATTTGCATATTTCCTCATCCATCTATTTCCATCTTGCATCCCTAACGCCCACGTGACATTTTCATATTAGCTTCTGATATCAAATGTGACAAAACATCTTCGGTGTGCTTGGGAAACAGGAGATAGCCGTTCCCTCTGTTGTGATAAATGTAACCATGCATCAACTTTTGTAATTCGGCGGTTCAACCTCAGCTCATCAAAGTCCTTCTTGATCTCCACATCCATCATCATTATCAGCACTCCCTGTTATAAATATGCCCATTATTTTTCAGCAGTTCTTAATGTCTGATGGCACTGTCGCCATGGATACTGCAGTTGTCACAAGAGATGACTGGCACGAACAAGACTCATTAGCGGTTCAGTCGCCTTAATTACACACTGACAAAAAAAGGAAAAAAATGTGAATTTTTCAGACACACAAAAGCTTAACACATTAATATGAATAAGAAAATAAAACAGTTTTTCCCCAATCTAAACACTGATGTCCAAGGGCGCTTCACGGGTCAGTGGATATACAGGGCTTAGTCCAGACATCTGCAGAGGCGTCCGGGGTCATCTTTTCATCTAATATTGGACAACACTCCATAAAAGTAGTCTATTACTGCTGGGTTATATTCTAAGTCTTCTGAATCAATTCAGTATCTTTGTGAAGAACCAGTGTTGAGTAGAATACTTAGAGAAAAGCAACCATGACCTAATATTAAATAAATCTATTAAATGTAATTAGTAAAGGAAGTCAGATTCAGCAACCCTTTAACGTATAGCCAGACGTGAACAATTCACTAAGATGTCCGAATCATAAGAATCATTGGTAACACTTTACAATGGTTCATTAGTTAACATTACTTAACTACATTAGTTAACATGAACGAATAATGAACTGCACTTATAAAGCATTTATTTATCTTTGTTAATGTTAATCTCAACATTTACTAATACATTATTACAATTTTGTTAACATTAGTTAATGCACTGTGAACTAACGAACAAACCATGAACAGCTGTATTTATATTAACTAACGTGAACAAAGATTAATAAATACAGTAACAAATGTACTGCTCATGGTTAGTTCATGTTAGTTAATACATTAACTAATGTTAACTAATGGAACCTTATTGTAAAGTGTTACCGAATCATTAATAACACAAAATATTTTTGGTTTAATTAAAAAAATAAAAAAATTAAAAATATTACCTGGTTGTCTTAAAATGTGTAGTTTATTGAAATTGTCAATGTTCAAAGAATATTCAAAAGTAACATTCCCATGATGTTTGCAATATAATAAAATTTTATATTCCATTAATGTTCACATAACCCAAAAACAAAAAAACAAAAAAATGTTTAAAGAACATTGAGAAATTACAGTTTCTTAAAGCAGTGGAAATGTTAGAAAAATGGTATTAGAACGTATTTATGTTAGCTGGTTTGTCTTTGAATTCGTTCATTATTTGTTCTTGAATCGGATTGCACTGGTAGTGCTTTATGCTAAAAGAATCAGCTAATGGGAGTCATTTGTTCAAGAATCGGACTATACTGGAGTCGCTGTGTTTGTTTATGTTCATGCAGATCAGTATTTTCTTACATTTTCGCTTTGTATCCCATCACATTCAATTCATACAGCAAGTTCCCAACTACGGCGAGTTTCCTTTGCCATAGCTTTGTTGATCTAAGCTGTTCTCAAAACAAGCAGGTACGCACATGCGCGAGAACAGACGTATGTGGTCATCCGAACATGGCATCACTGCAAAGAATGTTTTTATAAGTTGGTTTCTGAGAAATAAACCTCCTGGATTTGCCAAAGTGTGTGAGGATTGTGGCCACAAATGTCTTGTGTCTTAAAATTTGGGTTACACTTTATTTTAAGGTGATTATTAAGGTCAGTGATTAATAATTAACTACATTTACTTACTATAGCGTTAGGATTAGGTTTGTTATAGGGTTAGTTGCATGTAGTTATGCATCATAGTTATTATGATAGTAACAAGGACACTGTAAAATAAAGTATTACCAAAATGTGTACATTCCTTGAACATATCTATATATTCTGCATTGTTTTCAGAGTTGTTTTTGAAACATTCTGCACTTAAGTTTCCACTAATTTATTCTGTTAACCTACTGAACACAGACCGCTGTAGCATAATTTAAATGAGCTCACATGAGCTTGTTTCAGAATATACTTAAGATTTATACTGTTAAGTCTAAGCACAACCTAAACACTGAATGCAAATAAAACCCACCCCTTGTCCCATCAAAGAAAATATTTAAGCAATATCTAAGTAATTCCATATAACAGTTCAGTATCTAATAAATTAATATTAGCCCAACTTTTAGACACAATATTCCAATTATAGACACAATATTGCGAGTTACTTTGTGTACTTTGTATTGTCTGCCAACGCAAATATTTACAATAAAAGCAGCCAACAGAATCGCCCCTCAGTGATCAAGTAGTGGTGTTTTGTTTCTGAATCATTCAGCATTTTGAATGAATCGTTTGAATAAATGATTCAATGATTCCCTCATTAAAAAGTTACTTGCTGCCACCTACTGTCATAACAGTTTAACCTGCAGAAAGAGCCAGAAAAAGGATTGCTAAAGCCCACATTTTACATTTTTTTCCATATCCTTTGTCGCGAGTGGTCCTGGGTTCAAAACGTATTGTTTTAATAAAACAAGAAATATAATGGACATATATCAGAAACAGGTTGGTTTGGTTGCAGTTTATTTTGAGATTGTTTCCTTTATCACTGACTAGAGAAACATAATGCCTAATGAACACTCACCAAGTGAATAGAGAATGTGTGTACTAAAGAAAAAAAAATTACTGGAGCACACAGTACATGGATAGATTGGATTGAGAAACAGACTGACATTTTTTTTCCAAATCATTTAAGACTAATTTAACCCCTGATCATGACCAAGATGTTTATCTCCTAATTGCAAATGTTGAAATGAGATTGTTGACACCCAAGGTGGTGCATCATATTTGTATTGCAATCATATTAGCCTGTTGCTATGTGTACAATCAAAAATTAATGAAAAACTAAGTGCAGGAGAGAAGAAAAGGAAGACAATAATCATTGCAGAAGCTTCCCTGGAGCTGGTGCACATAACATACGATTTCAATTTGATCTATCGCAAGAGACAAACTAAAAGCCATAAGAAACTCATAAATTCCTTTCCCATGATGCACTGCATTACTGATCAGCAAGAATGAACAGTATACACAGACAGAGCAGATGTTAATCTTTCCCAGGAAAACATGTAAAATATTATGAGATGAGATGAGATTAAAACAAAACTGTAATTAAAGGTGTAGTAGTAGACAGTACCTTTCTCCCAGCAGAACCTGTGAACAAAACATATAAACTCTTAAAGGGATAGTACACCTACACATTTAAATTCAGTCATCAATTACTCACTGTCATGTCATTTTAAACCCATAAGACTTTGTTCATCTTCAATGAATGAAGATGAAATCTGAGAGATTTCTGTCCCTCAATTAAAAGTTTATTCACCATGAGAATGAACCTCATTGGTTCTTGCAGAAGCTCAAAGGTGCCGGCGTGACACAGGACAATGAACCTCATTGGTTGTCATTCATCAATGACGCTTGACTCATATGGATTTATTTTACGATCTTTTTATGAACCATTAGAGTTTTGGGTGAACAGACTTTCAAACCAAAATCTCTCAGATATCATTAAAAAAATCTTCATTTGTGTCCCGAAGATGAACAAAAGTCTTATGGGTTTGGAACAACATAAGGGTGATATTTTTCTGCATATATTGAATTCAGAAATTAAAACTTTGAATGCAATTTGAATTCCTGCATGTCTTGTGACATGACCTTTAAAGACCTTGTCTAACTCAAAATCAATGTTAATGTAAAGTCAGAATGTTACGTAACGTGTTCTTAGCCGCACACCATGCACACTGTGTGAATTACATTATGTGCTCAGAGCAAATCCACTGGCTAATGCATGACTGCAAACAGCAAAATCATAATGTACCTTGGCTCCGTTTAAAAAAAAGAAAAGAAAAAATGCTTAATTTGAATCCTGTCCTTGATTCAACCCTTGCTGGGTGCAAGTTGCTTTTTAAGATGGGCAAAAGGCAAAAGCAGCTGTTGACAGGATACCACAGGAAGTCCTCCAGAGGTTGTTGTTCTCGCTGTGCTTCTCTTTATTTGTGCAGCTAGCAGAGGATGTGACATATGAGACTGCCTGTTGACCCCTCACTGGGAGTGTAACCCTTTACTGTGCTGTTTCACAGGCACCTCAAGGTGTTTTGGAGCTGGAATAAACAACATGTTGGTCTAATGGCAGCAGGTTTCTTTCATTAAAAAAAAAAAAACATTTACTAATTAACTATTTAAAGTATCATAGTAATATATATATATATATACACACTCACCTAAAGGATTATTAGGAACACCATACTAATACTGTGTTTGACCCCCTTTTGCCTTCAGAACTGCCTTAATTCTACGTGGCATTGATTCAACAAGGTGCTGAAAGCATTCTTTAGAAATGTTGGCCCATATTGATAGGATAGCATCTTGCAGTTGATGGAGATTTGTGGGATGCACATCCAGGGCACGAAGCTCCCGTTCCACCACATCCCAAAGATGCTCTATTGGGTTGAGATCTGGTGACTGTGGGGGCCATTTTAGTACAGTGAACTCATTGTCATGTTCAAGAAACCAATTTGAAATGATTCGAGCTTTGTGACATGGTGCATTATCCTGCTGGAAGTAGCCATCAGAGGATGGGTACATGGTGGTCATAAAGGGATGGACATGGTCAGAAACAATGCTCAGGTAGGCCGTGGCATTTAAACGATGCCCAATTGGCACTAAGGGGCCTAAAGTGTGCCAAGAAAACATCCCCCACACCATTACACCACCACCACCAGCCTGCACAGTGGTAACAAGGCATGATGGATCCATGTTCTCATTCTGTTTACGCCAAATTCTGACTCTACCATCTGAATGTCTCAACAGAAATCGAGACTCATCAGACCAGGCAACATTTTTCCAGTCTTCAACTGTCCAATTTTGGTGAGCTTGTGCAAATTGTAGCCTCTTTTTCCTATTTGTAGTGGAGATGAGTGGTACCCGGTGGGGTCTTCTGCTGTTGTAGCCCATCCGCCTCAAGGTTGTGCGTGTTGTGGCTTCACAAATGCTTTGCTGCATACCTCGGTTGTAACGAGTGGTTATTTCAGTCAAAGTTGCTCTTCTATCAGCTTGAATCAGTCGGCCCATTCTCCTCTGACCTCTATCATCAACAAGGCATTTTCGCCCACAGGACTGCCGCATACGGGATGTTTTTCCCTTTTCACACCATTCTTTGTAAACTCTAGAAATGGTTGTGCGTGAAAATCCCAGTAACTGAGCAGATTGTGAAATACTCAGACCGGCCCGTCTGGCACCAACAACCATGCCACGCTCAAAATTGCTTAAATCACCTTTCTTTCCCATTCTGACATTCAGTTTGGAGTTCAGGAGATTGTCTTGACCAGGACCACACCCCTAAATGCATTGAAGCAACTGCCATGTGATTGGTTGATTAGATAATTGCATTAATGAGAAATTGAACAGGTGTTTTTTTTTGTAGGTATGAGATCTAAATATACAGAGATTATCAGGGTCTTTTATGAAATATTGAAATATGATACAACACATTTATCCCTGCATTACATATGTTTTAGTAAATGTTTTCTAATAAATTAACTAAAACTACAAAGGTCTCATTTAACAGTTTTCTTTTTATTCTTGCACTTCACTTCATTTAGTGGTTTGTGTTTTAAGAGCTCTAGAAACTAAAACAACTAAAAAATGTTGACCGTATTTGAAGTAAATATACAAACTTGGGTCCCACTTTATGTTAGGTTTATTTGATACAATGCACTTGTTGTGTACATGTTTTTAAACTGCATGTAATTACAGCTGTATTTAATTTCTATAATTACACTGTTGACTCTTCCCTTACACCTTAAACCACCCTTAAACCTACCCATACCACCAAACCTGTCCCTAACCTTACCCGTATTCCACCTCAATAGCAGCACAAAAGTGTCAGGATCTGCTGTTGCTAGTTCAGTAAATGTGTCCAAGCCACATTATTCATTTGAAAACATCACGTTAGAACTAGCAACAACAGTTTTGGCTGTTTCTGACAAGTTATTAAAGTCACAAGGAGTCAGCACGATTGGGCAATATTGATTTTATTCAACAGTTCAATAAACAAAAATTATATGTTGAGTAGCGTACATTTTAGCCACAAAATTGGCAGATAATATTGTCTGTTTTTGCTCCATCAATGAAAATAGTTACAACAAAGCCACAGCAGAGCCATTGCAACACTAAAAACTCGATTGATTCAGTGATTCGAATGAGTTAATCAATTATTCATTCATAATGAATCAGCACTTTTAACAAATGAGTCGAATGAATAATTCAATGATTCATTTATAAAGCAGGTCACTTGTTTCATTTGTGAATGAATCAGTGGGTGCTTCTCAATACTCAAAAGTATGCTTCCTTGTTTCCTCACTCCTCTGTCCTCCAGCCCATGACCTGGAAAACCGATCGTACTCAACCAACTTGAACATCTCAATTCTCTAACTGCACTGGGAGGAGGCATGGGACAAAGACTGAGGAAGCTTCCTGAGGAGGTTTGAGTGAGGATACACAGGTAGCCTATATCCTTCTCTTGCATCATAAGGGGATGGAGCTGAGATGCGAGGAAAGGAAGCAAGGGAAGGAAATGAGAATGCACATTAAGAAGTAAGAAGCAGTGTTTATGAACAAATTGGTTGAATAAATGATTTGAATCATTTGTGCAGTTCCATAGAGGCTAGTGTAAGGCCCGCCTAATCGTCCCAATGAAGGCTTACGATTGGTGGGTGAAGGTTTCTTGCGCGTTCTGTCTTTTCAACGGGGCAAAGTGATTTAATTCCAATTTATCTTTATCTGACTCCATTTTATCATGACCTTGAATTTTGGTTAGAATGCCAAATGGTTATTTGGTCATTTATATAATAGTTGAACTACACATTTGATCATTTTGTTTAACCCTTTGTTGAAATTATACCCATTCATAATCTATTAGAGTTAGTTAATAATTCCAGAGTAAGTCAAGTCAAGTCAAGTCAACTTTATTTATATAGCGCTTTTTAAAATGCAGATTGTTTCAAAGCAGCTTCACAGTGTTAAACAGGAAAATAATGAACAGAATTTGATTTGGCTGTACAGCCGCTCTGGAGAAAACGGTGATGTCATCAGCTCATTTCAATTATCATATATATTCAAGTAATGTAGTTGATATAATTTAGTTTAGTAATTACATTTATTTGGATATTTATTTGAAAATGTTGTGTCAGAATAAATCAGTGTAACAAATTATTATTGGTCAGGTAAATGTATCATGTCAATTACATAATCAATTCAAATATAATCCACGCATAACATCAAATGATCTGAAGTAATGAGTAAAAGATGGATACCTGACTTCTGAAAATTACATAACAGAAGACTCTAGAAGACACCCAGCGTTATGGGCTGACCGGTGTAAAGGTTCGTGCCCTGACCCTTCTGAAATATCTCCTTAAATACCAGACCAAGATACAAAACTCTTTCAAATGTAAACATGAGTTCACAATGGCAATTAGCATTAATCAAGTCCTATAGACCTGTATTGACGACAGGAGGTAAAGACCAATTGGCCAAAGACACACCCACCATAATAAGCAAAATATCTCTAAACCCTTAAAACCTTTGTTACCTTTTGTTTTACTTCTGTGAGAATGAGACCTTTGTACCAGTCACACTGAGACATTTTGAATGATACCAAACATGTATAATACTGTATGATACTTGTTCACATTAAACCATATAGATGTTAGGTGAATTCTGGAGGAGAGATGGGGGAAAGGCAGTGAAGGGAAAGACAAATAAAGGCAATCCTTGAGTGATGTTGTCTCGGATGGGGACGCTAAATGCACAAGAGTGAGTTCAGATGTTAATTTCCTTTGTTTTCTCAGAGAGTCGCCATTTCTTATAGTTCTTCCAGTTTTCACAGTCTTACACTAGCAATAGCAAGCTAGCTTTAAAAGCATAAGATCCCACCTTCCCTTCAGATGAACGCGCACAGCTAGAGCAGAGTCTGCAAAGCACCACGTGAGAAGGCGTTAAATGACCTCATGTCGCAAAGGCACATAACATCAATAATACTGAACGTAAACAACTTAGAGAGCTCTGACTTGTACCACCTGACTGCTGCAGATTTGTTTTTGCCTTTGATAGTGTTGCCAGCGAAGCGCATAAATAGACAGGGCAACGTCACGGGTTGCCATCTCATAATTACGATAATTACAACATGGCATGAAGCATAAGCTCATTGTTGTGGTTCAGGAGGAACTGTAAAAGTTTACTGCTGTTTGTTTGCAGTGCTGTGATGTCTGCGCGAGCAGGGTGCATGGAGGTATGCAAATACATAGGTTGAGATAGGTTGCGAGACTTCCACATAAAATGTGGTACAATGGGGCTTAAGGCACACCTTAAGGTTTTTTTTTTTTTTGCTTTTCACTATAGTGTCTGATAGCAGAAAAAAAAAATTTGTATTGAACATTTATGGAGCAACAGATTTTGTGTGAAAATAAATCATAAAAGTGGTTTATTTTGTTTAAAAATCTTATAAATGTATGAGGTGGTAAGGGGGGCCTTTTACCCCACACACGCAGGGCATACAGTATTGTTACAAATACTTTTGCTAAAATAATATGTTTTAACAATGCCTAATAAGTTAATACTTGTTCAAAACTATCACTTTATCAAAGTTGTACTATTTTCTGTTTATTTTGATAAATAAAAGATTAAACGTCATTAAAACATGTTAATATGAAAATATATTTTAAAAATACAGAAAATTGAGAATGAGATCCCATAATAATTTAATATAGATTTACAGTAACAATAAATTATTTTATTATATGATATGATTAATATATATGATGATTTCATTATAAATATGGTAATTATGGACACCCAACTTAATATATATTTACAATCTAAATCATGTCATGTCAACAAATAAGTCTGCCAGCTGTTTATTATCATGTTAAATATGGCACATTTTACCCCAAATACATTCTTCCGTTATTTAAAAAACTGTTGCTTTAATTAGCTGAAAATCATTAAGACCTTTGTCACAAAATATATTCAATAATTTTATCGATTCTCATTTGCAACCTCAATCTACAACTTTTAAGCTTTGTAGAATATGTTGCGGCACAGATATTATGGCAAATGTGAAAAGTCAGCTTTAGGACGTATGGTGAAGAATGTTTAATCCCAAATATGACCATGAACAGTTGTTGTACAGTGTTGCAATGCATCTTGAGTCTATCCAGTGTATGTTAAACAACATATTAAGAAGCAATAAATCAATAACACAGGGAAATAAATGCATGATTGAATTTGAATGTGTACGATGTCTGAGTGAGGAAAAACAAAATAGCACTAGAACCTGAATGTATGTCCATTTAGCATGACATACCAAAGTAATTATATCACCCCCTTGGAATTATCAGCATCTTTCTTGATTATACAGTAAGATTTATTTATTTTGTATAGGTAAATGCATTGATTAATGCTTATCATTTAGGGTAACCACATGTCAATGAAGCAATCTGCGTATATGTCAACCACTTGCTGTACCCATTCAACTTTTTACAATTTCTACAGTCTTTTTTGAAAAAAAAAAAAAAAACATCTTTAGATCTTGTCAGTATGAACCAGTGGTTAAGTACATTTTTCATGTATCTGTACTTTACTTAAGTAGAATTCATAGTGCATACTTTTAACTTTTACTTAGTTACATTTTGCAGCAATTATTATACTTTCTAATCCACTACATTTCTACAACGTTCCGTTACATTTTCTGACCAAAACGTCTTCCTGACCGTCCGTCAAACGTTTGTCTCACCGGTGTCTGCACAGCGACAGGAAATAAAAATGAACGCAAAAAAACCTGCCTACCTTGCTCTGGGCATGTGAGCAGATTTTTTTATTTAATCTACGTTGATTATGAAAAGTGAACAGGACACATCATAAGACGCGCAATGTGTCAGAATACATGGGGGACAGAAATTATTTTGACCACTTCATTAAGTTTTGTTTTATTGAAAGCCTTTCTTTAAAGTGAATTTTGTTGTATCTTAATTTTAATCAATGTTTTATCAACCAATTGCCTGGATTTAATAAATAATAAGCAAATATAACAGACAATGACATGGAGGCGCGGGCGCTGCGTGAACAACGGCTTAAGCCAGGTACACACTGTGCGATTTTGGCCACGATTTGGTCGTCTGAGACAAATTTTGCAAATCCTAAAAGATTCCTCTGATCCTAGGCTAAAATCTGAAGTCTTTGATCATTAGTTTGACATGTTCACCGGCAGCCGATTAATGACCGCTGCGATCAAATTTGACCTCAGACGAAATTCTGGCCGTGTCAGAAGATTTGGTGCACAGTCCTGCAGTGTGACTTCTACGACAACCGTCAAATTATCTTCGTTTTAAAAGACAAACCATGATCAAAACGAGCGCTAAAGATTTCTTTGTAGCCATCATTTCAATCCCGCGTGTAATGCAGCTCACCATCACCGAACGCGTCATTCATTGACGATATAAAACTTTTTTTTTCTTGCGTGTGTCCGTTTTAGCGCGCCTCAACTATCGTACAGTCTGACATTAATGACAACTTAGATCTTACAGTGTGACATGGCTTACAGAGGGGATCATGCTCGTACAGTCTGACAAGAAACAATCGTAAAGGACTATTATAAATCGCACAGTGTGTACCCGGCTTTAAATGAACAACTACTAGAAAAAAGCTTTAGTAGTCGGAACAGCCCTAGCTACTTATTTCAGATAGGCCTATATTTGAACCAGCATGTCACAAAGGGCATTCTGGGTTTAGCGCGCGGCGCTGAGTGGAATGAGCTTGAATCTTCAGAAATACGCTCTCACTCTGTAAGGAAATATTACCGCTCTTACTACGCAAACTGGGCCACAGATGGTAAGCACAATTACATTAACCCAAAACAAACTTAATTAAAATGTCACATTCCACATTTTTTATTTGTATTAAATTATTAGAATATAGACATTAAGATAAAATTGTTATGCAAGTGCTTTTACTTTTAATACTTAAGTACATTTAAAATCAGGTACTTTTTACTTTTTACTTAAGTAGGGTTGTCATTGTGGTACTTCTACTTTTACTAAAGTAAATATGTCTTTGGTTATTTGTACTTTTACTTAAGTACAGCGATTCAGTACTTCCTCCACCACTGGTATGAACACACTCTGCACAAAAAGAGGGCCTGATGGAGATATGGCAATTTAGTCCAATCTATTGAATGATTTGTGTCCATTCTAAGCTGAAGTCACCATTTAAAGCAAATCTTAGAACTGATCTTCATTTTCCCTGAAAATGCACAGCAAATTAGGGCTGCAAATGGGTAGCGCTGGATGAGCTTCGAAGGAACCTGTTTGAAGCTGAAGTACTAACCTGCTCTCATGTACCATTAGATAAAAGTGAGAATAGAGCGGCCACAATATGACTTCTCTAACAATTACTCTTTGATGTTGCTGTGGATGCTAATAGAAGCGGAAGGCTTCATTTTAAGCCTCTATCTTAGAGTGAATCACAGACTGACGATTTAATTTTATTTTAAACAAACCATGAAGAAAGAGGCAAGATTAAACTTTGTTTTACCCAAAGTAAATAATTGAGGAAATATTAGTGAAATTGGCTCACTTTATTGCTTTCAGACTTCAGTATTACAAACACCTATATCTGCTGCAATCTCAAAAATACAAAGAAGGGATTTGTTTTAAAAAAAAACCCTCTTAACTATGCACCGGTGCGCGGGCAGGGGGGTTGACGCAAGTGGCCGTTTATACTTTTATTTACTTTTGTTTTACACAAAATATTCAATCAACTATCACAAACTATGCCTCATTGAAAGTTCATGTTCCGAACTTGTTTTTGCAATAAATACACCAGAGAGGAAAGGGTTCAATGAAATGCTAAAGGATGGGGACATAATAAACGCAGTACCTATATTTCATCTCCTATCGTGCGGATCAGATCGGACGAATCCAAGAAACACCAGCATACTTGTCAGTGTAAGGGTCCACTCTTCAAAATGCATCCCACTTTTTAATCCAAAACAACGAAAAAAAAGGGGAAAAAACAAAAAATCCTCCTTTGTTTACATGTGCGTTTTGAGTTAGAGTAATCAACGTTTTGCAATGAAATATCGATTCTAATCAGTATTCTGACGATCTCCCCTGTATTTTGGACTCTTCCTCTTAAGTTTCTCCTTCAATCACAGGCTTTCTGATGACTCAGTATATAGAGGAAAGCGCATTACTGGCTCGCGAGCTGTCAATCAAAGCACCCAGGGTTTTTGTTGGATAAAGCCAGACAATGCCTAGCCAATGCCTTGCCAACAAATGTTTAATTGATGGACGTAGTAACCAATCAAAAGGCATTATCTTGCACAGTGTTTGTAAGCAATTTTGGTGAATACTACTCGTGCTTAGGTTTCCCTGACACACGGGCGCGCGCCTGCCGGTTACGCACACACCTAATCGCAGCGCGCAGACAGACTGCCTTTATCAGAGTTTTTTACACTTTGTAAATTCTGTAAATAGTAGCTTTAGTTTTTCAGTAACTGTATATCCATTATAATTAGCAGATTTATTTGAATTAAAAACTACTCTTTACAATTACAAATGTTCTGAAATAAATGGCCTTTTTGAAAGGACGCCTAGACTTTCCTTGACATAAAAGCTTACAGAAACTACATTTTTGAGAGAATCATCCTCAAATTTGAATCAAAACATGATTAGACATTCAGTTTTATATTTAGGTTATTTTCAGGTCCTTAACATTAAAGTCTCATAAATTGTTCCTAAGTGAATTTCAATAAAACAAAAACGTGAGTCACTTACATGTATATTTTACCTTGCTTTGAGTTATTATGACTCTTGGGTAACAACATTTCAAGTGTCTAGTTTTAAATAAGACCAGATTTATGAATATAGACCACAGGGTTTAAGAGCTGCAGACATTTTTATTTGGGTATGTCGTTTTCAGAAAATTCTCAAAAATAGGGGCGCAGGTTGTCCAGTCCTGCTCCTAGTGGGCCACTGTCCGGAAAAGTTAAACTCTGCAGGACACCTCTGATTTAAACAAATGATAAAACACAACATGCACTGGTCAAGTCCTGTAAACACAGACTCAGATTGCAGAATTGGTTAATGATCAAGAGCACAACAGTGACAATTCACTTTTACGGAAGCCTTGGTTTCAGAAACATTTTTCCAATCCATCCATCCATTCATTTGTTTTTGTTTTGTATAAGCCATAACCAAATGTACTATTTACACTAACTCTGCCCACCACTGTGTGATTGAGACAGACGACATTACAAATAAAAGCTTGCTTATTACTGGAGCAATGGTGTGGAGAGTAAAGGCCTGTTCACACCAAGAACGATAACTATAAAGAACTATATTAGCGTTCACACCTGCGGACGATATAATTCTGTTTATTCTAAGCGTGTGCTTGTCCGCCACTTTAAATGCTTGAGCTTGTTACAGCATGGATTCTGATTGGCTGTAAATGTTTTTATCGTTCATCAAATGGATAAAATCGTTCTGAAAGTGATTCCAACGATATAGTTTCTCTGTGCTGTTATCGTTATAGCTATGGTGTGAACGCTGCTATTCTTTAATACTTAGAATGAGTTTTAGAACTGCATATATCTTTATTGTTATCTTTATAGTTATCGTCCTTGGTGTGGGGGCAGTGTTGGGAAAGTTGTTTTTTTAAAGTAATACGTTACAATATTGCGTTACTCCATAAAAAGTAATTGACTGTGTTAGTTACTTTTTTATGAAAAGTAATGTGTTACGTTACTTTTGCATGACTTTGCAAGCTGGGCTTGCTTGTTTGCTTTATAATAACAAAGAACAAAAGTTCTCTTTTTGGAAAATATAAAGGTTCTTTTCACAACAAAAGTAAAATGATATAGGAGAAGAAAGTGCAACACTCTTACTTCAGCTCAAATATTTTATTGTTCATTTAAAAGTAATGCATTACTAGTTAAAGTAATCTGATTACAGAACTCACACTACTTGCATTATCCCCATCACTGGGCGAGTGGCGTTAACTTCGGACGCGACCAACCCAAGTTTGAATCAGCCAGAATTTTTCCAAACTCATTCTTCTCCCTTTTTACATCAGCTCAGAGAGGCGCTTATTTATTTATTTTTTTAAATAAGAAAATATTAGAAAAAGTATTTATTTAAGTTATGTAAATATTTTATAGTGGGAATAAAGTGTGTAAATGGCTTTAAGGACAGGGACAAGTAATGCCCCAATAAGGCAGCATCCATTTATAATTTTAATATATATAATTGTATGCACTGAATGTTGTTGTTATTATTGCATACTGTTTTATAATATACTACAATACACCAGGGCCGAAAAGTCCCCCTAAATAATTAGAAATGGCCAAATTGCCAAAAAAATTAAAATGTTCAATGACCAACAGTAATATCAAGTGATGCAAACTACTTGACATTTTTTAGGAAATTTCGCCATTTTGAATTGAAAATATGTCATTATTTATGTAAATCATAACTGAATTTTAGTTTTGCATTTTTACATATTACATATGTCTGAGACATGGTTACGGCCCCATGGTATCTGCCACTATTTTCACTAAGTATAAATAGCTTCTAACAACTATTTACACTCAGAATTATGAGATAAAAACTCGGAAGTGGGGAAAAAAATAATACATAATAATTTTGAGATATAATGGGGGTTATGTGCAAACTTTTGTATTGCGTAAAACAGGTTGCATTGCTTCTGGTTCAGGTCTTTTGTACGTGTGTCATTAAATATTGAGCCGGTTTATTCAAGATAAGTTCAAAGGAGCGAGCAAAGATAAGCATAACTGATGTTGTGAGAGAATTGTCAGATTTTATGTTTGTTCTGTGGTGGAAACAAGGTTCCATATCAACAGATAGATGCTCTGAATCACAAAATTAGTGGAGAAAAAAAAAAGACAACAGTAACATCTTTTATGAGGAAATTAACTCTTCATCCCATGAAGCATTCAAATGACATAAATCAGAAACCACAATAAAAAAAAAAGTATAAAAGTGTTCACTGCTATTGCTGTAGTACATAGCATTATTTTGCACAATATGCAAATTGTCTGTATGCACAGAATACCTATATATAATTGCCAAAATGTACAGTATACACAACAAAGCATACTGCATCCCACAATGCAATGCACTTTACTTGACCTTTTCAGTGTGATGAATGAACCAAAAGTATTATTTGATTGGCCTGCCAAATGTTAAGATATATATGCATAATAGGATTAAAAATGCAAAATAAAGCTATTTATGAAGATTAAAGGGGATACCATTCACTGAATTATGTGTAGCAATGTTTAAAAAATTGTATCATGCAAAAATACATTGTTTTACTTACTATTTTTAAATATCATGCATAGCATGCAGTATGCTATTCCATTCTGCAGATTTGGCATTTGATATAAAAAAAAAAAATATTTGCTGGTCTTTATGGGAGTGGATAATCACTGCCAAGTCAGTTTTGATTTTAGCTTTGATGGTAAGTTTGGACTGTAATTAATATTCCACAATTAAACACTATTTTTAAATAATGCATTTGACATCTCACTGACTTGTGGCTTTTACAGAAGCATATATCATCGCTTAACAACTTTAGAGCTCATGGTAAATCTGTCTAAGTTTTATATCATATCGCTAAAAATCTATGTCTCAATGGGGAAAATGACTGGGATTTTAACTTCCTGAACTCAACGCTTGCGCTGTATTCCACGGATGCCGTAAGAGAAAAACAGCTCAGTGAATTGCTGCAGCTGTCCTTTGAGTTTTGCGAAGCATTTGATCATTGAGGGGTTGCACTTCCTGACTTCCTGAACAGAATCTAGCCTGTCAATCCTTTGCAAGAGACTAGTGGTACACAGAGGTGCCTTCAGATTTGAAGCAAATTAAATGCATTATACTTTTATTACAGCTGGCCTGACTTTAGCTGCAAACCTCGACTTTTCATTATGTTTCACTAAATTATTTAAACTTTATTAGCTGTACTGTGACATTAGACATCTGAATTATGGATGTGACTTCAGCGTCTGCAGCAGTAGCTTCTCATAGACTCTCCTCTTATTTATTTATATTTTTCCTCCCTGTGGCCGTCAGTATCGCCTGAGGCCCTCAAAGGGCAGTTCCTAAGGAGACGTACCGCATCTCGCCTTTATTTACTGTCTTGATGTGCACAGTGTTATTGTTTTACAAACACCTCCATGGCCAGAGAATGCAACTAGATCAAGAATAGTTCTGGTACAGATCATTTCAAAATAAAGCCAAAACACTGGGCATAAAAAGCTAATTATGGGCTGTACTATACCCTGATGCACAGATAATGAGCAAAAGATATCTATCTATCTAATCGATCTTATCTATCTATACATCCATCCACCCCTCCATCCATCTATCCATGTCTGTCTGTCTATCCATCCATCTGTCCAACTGTCCATATATCCATCCATGTCTGTCTGTCCGTCCGTCCATTGATCTTTGTCTGTCTGTCTGCCTATCCATCCATCCATCCATCCATCCATATATCTAATCATCCATCCATGTCTGTCCGTCCATCCATCCATCCATCCATCCCTCCATCATCCATCCATCTATCCATGTCTGTCTGTCCGTCTGTCCGTCTGTCCGTCCGTCTATCCATCCATCCATCCATCCATCCATTCACCCACCCATGTCTGTCTGTCTGTCTGTCTGTCTGTCCATCCATCCATCCATCTAACCATCCATATCTGTCTGTCCATCCATTCATCCGTCCATCTGTCCAACCATCCATATATCCATCCACCCATCCTTCCATCCATCTATCCATCTATCCATGTCTGTCCGTCCGTCCATCTTTGTCTGTTTGTCCATCTATCCATCTAATCATCCATCCATGTCTGTCCTTCCATCCATCCATCCATCTGTCTGTCTGTCTGTCTGTCCATCCATCCGTCCATCTGTCCAACCGTCCATGTATCCATCTCTCACTCTTTGCCAGAAGAAAAATGTAAAGATCCCCATGCCTTAGCAGAGGATTTCTACTGGCTTTATAATAAGCTAATTAAAAGCAGAGACCTGCCCTGGCCTCATGCTCTCTTATTAGTGGATGAGAGACACAAGAAGTGAAGATGGAGTCAAGTGCTGAGCTTATTCGGTGGAAGTGTGAGAAGGCTATCCTTGAAAAGAGCCTTTGAACCACATCAAGTGGTGGCCAGGTGGTGAATAGCAATCACAGGCCTCACTGGGAAAAGACTTGTCAGATTCATTTTGATTCTGCACCATTTGTTCATTCACCATGAAGATTAACTTGAAGCATTCCTGGAAAATCATCAACTTGAATCATTTACAAGGTATCTCTGGCACTGTTCTATAGGGCATTTACAGTATGTAGGGCAAGATTTACTAACAGCTTGCGCCAGTGCAAACCCTCTTTTGGCGTTAAAAAACTACAGTCAGGAGTTACTATAGACACACAGTGAAAAATTAGCGCTGAAAAGGCGTGGACAGGGTTAATTTTGCGGCTGACCTTATTGCATATGCATTTGTAAAGGTTTTCTTTCAGACACAACATTTATGGGAGGAGAGTATTAAAATGAATCATGCGATCAAGGTGACTTACTAAGGTTTGTGCTCGTCAATTTACTGGTATTTGTGCCATTATTTACCGCCCTCCAAAAAGCATGTGTTAAACCAGACATTAATTTGCATTGCTCTTGGTAGATTGTGTTGGTCATTATGGAAATTATCCGTCTGTGCATCTGTGTTCTTTAATTTGCATGTTGTCCATAGATCACGTGCAGAACCTTTCACTCCCATCGGCATGTTATGGGAATTGCGCTCTCACAATAATTTGCCCTGTTTAGTAAATTTGGCCCATAATGTTTTAACTGCAAAATCTAAAGGATATAATATATAAATTATAAATTATACAAACATATACATTTTTTAAGCCTATTTTAAGACCATTCTTATAAGTTACTAGCCACTCACTGGCCACAGTTTTGACCGATATCATGGGGATATTTGTATTATTTTCTAATAGTTTGGCAGCAGGTACAGTGTATATATATATATATATATATATATATATGCCTCCCAGATGAATGACATGAAAGAAACCATATGCCATACGCTAACAAACATTTCAGCTCAGCCTGTAGTTTAAATACTGTCCCTTTTGAAGTTTACAGAGTGCTTTCCTCATTAAAGGAAACCTTGTGAAAGAAAATCCATTTGTTGCAGGGCAGTTTGTGCTCAGTTTTGTTCTTTACTACCCAGTGGTTCACCAAGATGGGAAGCCATTATCTTCAAACCAAGCTGACACCTGCTTCCATGCATGACGCTGGTCATATATCTAAGGAGACTGTCATCTTTCATGGGGAAAATACTTCTGTTGTGCGTCCCTTTCTCATCCCTTCCTAGTTCGTCTGTGTTGTAGACACTTGTTGTAAAGCAAGGGAGCACCACATGCTGCTTAAAAAGACCCCGAGGGTTGATTATGCTTGCCCCTCTACATTTAAAAGAGACTGAAGCGAGATGATACATTGTCTCCCTTAAGGCAGAATGACTACAAGCAGGATTCTTTTTAAGCACCACAAAAATTGTGTGTGTCAGTGTCTGTGTGCAACCATTATTCTTGTTCAAAGACCCTGATCTCAAGAACAACACAAGGCCTCACCGCTGACAGCAGTAGCAGCAGAGCGCTAAAAGCGATTAGCATTGCTAATGAGGACACAACCCCAACTGCGTCTCTGTGCACATTAGACCCTCCCTTTAGGCGGCAAAGCCATTCATCCTGCTGAACAAAATGAACCCGCTTTTTCGGCTTGTTCTCTCATAACGTTTGACCAACAATATATTTGCTACGATCGAAAATCTTTGACATGAAACTAGTTTGAAAATGTTATTTTGCTGATCAAATGTGCAGTGGGAGATTTCAGGAAGACTGAGTTTGAATGTTATTTTGGTAGCGGTTGACAGAATGGGAATCAGACATAATTTGCCTACAAGGAAAAGTTCAACCATAAGTAAATTTCAATGAAATACACAAGGTGATTTTAAAAAAGTAGGACGGCGTGTTGTTCCAGAAAAATAGGAGATTATATTCCACTCTAAAATGTCGTCACAATGATTGGTCAGTAAAAAAGTATATAATATTTCACAACCAGTATGTTGGAACATGTAGTATCTGTGTGAGTAATGTATTGAATCATAATGTACATATTGCAATTGCACATGTTTAGGAGTGTCTTTACTGCAATATAGACATGTTATTTTATTTTTAATTTGTGTGTGTGTGTGTGTGTGTGTGTTTCATGTATTCCCTATGTTGTGTGGACAAGATGTCCCCACAAAGATGGAAATATCCGAAATGCTTGTCCTTGTGGGGATATTTTTTTGGTCCTCATGAGGAAAACGGCTTATAAATCATACAAAGTGATGTTTTTTTGAAAATGTAAAAATGCAGAACGTTTTCTGTGATGGTAGGGTTAGGGTTAGGAGATAGAATATATAGTTTTTACAGTATAAAAATATAAATTACAGTAATAAAAGTCCCCATAAAACATGGAAACCCAACAAAAAATACAGACCCTCAAATGGAAGTGTAACTGTAAATGTGTATGTGTTATGTTTATATTTTAGAAAATAATAATTTTTCGGTTGACAGCACTTCCATATTGTGCTCCACTCAAATACGGGATAATATACAACATTTGCTGAACAAAGTGTGAGGGAATCCTCAGAACTGAGGTGAGAATGTGGTTTTGTGGTTACAGGGACTTTAATTGCCACTTTGTGACATTGTACTGTAACTGTACAGGAGAATAGCTGGTTTGCTCTAGTCGTTAGGTAAATAAATGTTATGTTTTATGGTTTGTAATTGTATATGTATATCATTTAATGCCAACCCTGCTCTTGCTTTTTAAATAAAAATCTTTTGTACTTTGTCAAATGATTAAAAGATCTGTTATGCCATCCTCTTTATTGTTGCTTAGTGGTTTGTGCATTCTTTATCTACAGTTAACAATTTACTTCCGGTCGCCGTTTCCATTCCACAGCAGCTGTTGATTAAAGTCCCTATTGCACCAAATATGACAGCAAACTCTTTTGTGTTCCAAAACGATATTCAACTGTCACAGCTTTTATTTGATATGACAAGAAATGCAGCATATTTCTAACAGCCATGTTTAACATTTTCAGACACTCAAGCTTTTCAAGTTCATTCCAAATCAAATCAACCACAAAGTCTAGACTTACAACCACCAAGCAAATTAGGGAATTTAAATATTCATAGCCTTTATTCCTTACAACTGAGAATTGTGGGGTTTGAAAATAAATAATTCAATGAGAAAGGTTAGGATCATGTGCGGTTTCACCCATATTCTCTTGACAATGAAATTTTGATGCTTCTGTCAGAATATGTCAGGCAGCTCATGTCCTCTTAGCACTCTTCATTGTCACTTTATAGGCACCATTGAATCTAATATGCAGGGCAATTACAGGCAATTGCCAATTGGGCCATTAAGAATTAACTAGATTATTTTTGATAAATGCTTTTGGCCTGGTCATAATATAAAATATTCTGACCTTCAGTTGTGAAGCGCATGCCCAAGGTAAATGTGGATAAATAATACATTACTAATACTCAGTCTCTGCATGTGTCCTGTCTATTATTGATGTTTTGAAAGCATCAAAGAGAAGAAGTTATATCATTTTTTTATATTAATCTATAATGTTGGGCATTTTTAGATCTTGGAAATACTGTATAATATAATTAAAACGGTGAGATCATGCTGTGTTCAATCAAAAGGATTTAAAATTAGCTTAACTTTTAACTTTCCTTTAAAGTTTTAAACACTTTCTGTTGTATAATCTTACTTAAGATTATTTTCTTTTGTGTTTTTGTTCAATTTCAACTTATTTTGAAGAAGGTTAATAATAATAAGCACACATGAAAATGGAAAATATGTGCGTGCTATTGTTCCTTAAAATAAATGCAATGGTTTGATATTTTGCTGTTCTTTGAACATTGTGGGGCATTGTGTAGTTATATAATAAAATATTTAATTAAATACATAAAATATAAGGAAATAAATACAAGAAATTCAAAAATAATACACCAAATGAAATCAAACAAAATAGAATAAAATAAATAAAATTTTTCCTTTGGCTCCAGCAGCCTGTACAGGTTAAAGCTGGGCACTAAACTACAAAAGATGGTTATCGTCACCTTGAATAATGAAGCTCCTGGAGTATCGTTGGCTGGTAGATAACTTAAAAACTTAAAGGAACCCAAAACAAATTGCACCTTCCAACAGAAAAGGCAGGCAGGGCGTGTAAAAATGATGAGTTAGATTAAAAAGGGGTAAAAGAGGTGGAGGAAGGGCGAGACGTGGATAGAACGCAGCGTAGCAGTGGAAGACAAAGATAGGATCAGAGCGTTCCTTCAGACCATTAGGAAGACTGCGGTGGAGGGGAGGCCTATACTGCAGATCATTTAGCAGAAAACCTTTCTCTCATCTGCTTTTTATCTCTCTTGCCTTCTTTTTCCCATTGTGCGACGGATACAGCAAGACACCTCATTAATTCTTCGTGAAACCGCCGCCTTTGAGGAAGAACAGCATAAATATAGAATCTGGAAATGCAAAGGAGAAGTTTGCCGAACCTCTGTGCACACCTGGCTCCAACTTTTCAAAGCCACATATAAAGATTAAGAAGTAAATATGAAGTGATTGCATCATTCTGAGATCAAGAATATGGTGCAACTGCCAACGTGTGTTTATTTATGTTTGTATACACACATTAAAGCAGGCATATCGCAGGTGCTTCTGTATATGAACAAGCATAAATTTGAAATTTATTCTCAAGGTAAGGGATTCATATGATTCTTGCTCTGATGTCAATTGATTCTCACAGGGTCTAAAATTGCCTTTTTCCTCATATTTTAATTTACTTTGCCTCAGTGGCTTAACACCAGCAACTTTTCATGGTGAGTCAGTTGAGGTAAAAGTTTTTATAAAAAACCCGACTGGATCTCTTTGATTTGGAAAACAGTGGAGCTCTGACTGTCATTCTTCTATTGTAATTTAAACCATGCATTATGCTGCATTTGCAAAGAAATGTTACAGTAACTATAGTTTAATCACTTACCAAAGTTGTACTTGCATTTGACACTTTGCTGGTTAAATTTATATTTATAATTTATAATAATATTTATTATGATAATAATAAGAAAAAGTATATATTTTATATACACTCACTGGCCATTTTATTAGGTACATCTTGCTAATATTGCATTGGACCCCATTTTGCCTTCAGAACTGCCTTAATTCTTTGTGGCATAGATTCAACAAGGTGCTGGAAACATTGCTCAGAGATTTTCGTCCATACAGATATGATAGCATCATGCAGTTGCTGCAGATTTGTCGGCTGCACATCCATGATGTGAATCTCCCGTTCCACCACATCCCAAAGCTGCTCTATTAGATTGAGATCTGGTGACTGTGGAGGCCATTTGAGTATAGTGAACTCATTGTCATGTTCAAGAAACCAGCTTGAGACGATTTGAGCTTTGTGACATGCTGCCTTATCCTGCTGGAAATAGCCATCAGAAGATGGTTCACTGTGGTCATAAAGGGATGGATATGGTCAGCACCAATACTCAGGTAGATTGTGGCATTTAAATGATGCTCATCTTGTACTAAGGGGCCCAAAGTGTGCTAATAAACACCACCAGCAGCCTGAACTGTTGATACAAGACATGTTGTTTACACCAAATTCTGACCCTACCATCTGAATGTTGCAGCAGAAATCGAGACTCATCAGACCAGGTAACATTTTTCCAGTCGTCTATCGTCCAATTTTGGTGACAATTGTAGCCTCAGTGTCCTGTTCATGAGAGTCACCGGAGTGTTCAGAGACGCTCTTCTGCAGAACTCGGTTGTAACGAGTGCTTATTTGAGTTACTGTTGCCTTTCTATCAGCTTGAACCAGTCTGGCCATTCTCCACTTACCTCTGGCATCAACAAGGCATTTCACCTACAGAACTGCCACTCACTGGATATTTTCTCTTTTTCGGACCATTCTCTGTAAATCCTAGAGATGGTTGTGCGTGAAAATCCCAGTATTTGCATTAATGAGCAGTTGAACAGGTGTACCTAATAAAGTGGCCAGTGAGTTCATATTAACACACTGAACAAAAATTAAGTTTGTCTACAACTATAAAAAATATTTTTTACAGTGTAATAATCATTATTATTTGAAATTATACAGTATAAATTATTTTTTTTCATCAAGAATGGTATAAGCAAAACATATAATATTTTATTTTAAATAATATGAAAATATAATATATATATATATATATATTAAACTAATATTTCAAATTTCCGACTTAATTTCCATTCTTGTATGGCATTGCAACATGCATTATTCTTTTCCACTCTATAAAACCATGGCAGCTTCATAACAGCATGAGAACATGTCAACACATCAACAAATGCACTAAAATAGTTGCGCTTCAGGTGAAACCTTGAGCTGGGATTAGCTGCTATGGACTCAACATCTCATTATCCATGTTTAGAAGCGTAAAGGCATGGAGATATGGTAATTGCCTCTGGAAAAACATGACTCTTCTGCATTTTAAAGGTCTTTTTTTTTCTTTCTTTTTTTTAAGAATTATTTAAATATATTAAATTTACATTTTAAAATTATTTAAATATGCCAGTCCACTATATAGCAGATTCAATTGTTCTGTTATTTCATTTATCACATCCAAGCAGTACTAGCAAACACAACCGGCTTCTTAAGGTCAAGTCAAGTCGCAGAAATCATTCTGAATCTACTCTACAGCCATCAAACCTTAAAGGCTGAAAATCCCTCATATACTCATATCCCGGGTGTCTTAGTTGGAGAGTTGAAGCAAAGGGATGCAATGAGGTTACAGAGCTAAACAGCATATGGACCTGCACACACTCTTGTGACCACACCGCCCCAGTACAGCAAAAGCAATTATTTAGGGGGATGACTTGGGTTTCAGGAGCACACTTCATTTTTATGGAGTTTGTGTTTTTCACCAGATCCACTCCAACTTGTATTGAGGCCTTCCTCCAGTGCAATACATAGGTTACCAGTTCTGATTTTAGTATGATTCAGCTTTTCTTTCCTGAAATTAACTGTAAACTCTTTATTCTTTTGATCAGCTATGTTGTTAATGTTACACATTTCGTTATTTTAACAACTTAAAGGTGCAGTACTATATTTTAGAGATGACTGAGAGACATTACAAAAGATAAAAGGTTAGATGAATATCATATGATCAGGCAAGAGCTTTAGGACCTCTGTACAAAGAAAAAAATATATATAATTAAATTGCAAATATAGATTTGACATCAGAAATATAACCAAGTATAGCAATAAAATCTGCAATAATTGGGCAATTTTTTATTTACCATTATTTTTAATGCATTTTTTTATTCTGTAGGTGGCGCTGTAGTGTATTTTGGCAGTGATATGTAAAACGTTTTATAAAGTGTCAATATCCAAAAATTCTGTCAATATACAACCTCATCTTCATTGCCAAATTGATTGAGGTAAAAATATAAAATAGTTACTTTTGTGGGAACTGTTTTGGAGATGTACTTTTTTTAAATGGTGGAGAGTATATGAAGTGAAGAAGGACTTTCTAAAGTTATTCCAAACTAATAATTTTTAGTTAGATATCATTTTGACCAGTAGGTGGTGTTGTCACCACCACTGTTCCAATATGCTTAAAGGGTTACTTCAGCGATTCCATCATCAGAGGCTTTTTTGGCCAGAGTCTAGAGACTACAGCCAGTAGTAGGAGCTAGTTCCGCATGTTTTCAACCCGCCCATAGGGGTGGGATCTCACTCACAGAATGTAAATGCACACGGCCGCCGGGCATTCATAACGGAGCGGTGCGGAGTAAAGCGAGTTTTTTCAATGAATTCCTATGGAAGTTAAGCTGTGAATGACTGTGCGGCCGTGAATGAATGCCGTTCATGGGTTCATTTGACTATTATTCTTAATGAAAAACACAACAACAAAACGGTACAATGACAGACTCACTTATATAGGCGCTTTTACATTTCACTTTGAAACCAAATCTTCCGGGAACATCTTGTCTGTCAGCTCTTCGCTCTCATGATGAATGAAATCTGACTCCTGCTGCTGGTCTGTGCGGCGACTCTCGTTCGGCTCATGCTGTATTGAGCAGACATGTTCAGTTTTTAATTGCAGTGTCTGTTCTCGAACTGAACTAAATGATTTGATTACTATAAAAATCAAAACGACGGTGGGGTGGTCCCGCAGTGGGCAAGTGATGTAACCGGTGGGAGTGGCCTCGTAGGGCAGCGAAGCAAGTGCATTCTGGGAGTCTGGGAGACATTTTCTGGCTTTTCTCAGTCTAGAAGGCACCAACTTCTAAAATAATTTCACATTTCTACTTCATAAATGACCCAATTTAAATACACATTCATCTTTCCAGCTGTGAAGTACCCCTTTAAGACCAGACAGTTAACTTTTAAACTATTAAAATCATTTTCAGTAATTGAAATAAAATATAAATATTAGATAAACTTAATTTAATTAACTTAACTTAATTTGATTAAAAAAACATAAACTTCAAGCAGTACAGTTCACACTATAGATGGCAAATCCAATGGATTCAATTGAGTCAAATGGTAAAAAATACCTTTTTTATGAACAAAGTTATTCATATGCCTATTTGAACTTTGTTTCTCTTGTCCTGCAGCTTAACCATTAACAAGTGTCGTCGCTGGCCTGTTTTTCACACTGTCTCTGACACATTTCACCATGAAAAGACACGTCGTTACAGCCAAAAACCGGTTGAACCCAGTGTCTGCCATCCTCCTCCATAGTATTCATGATTTATGATTGTCTTGAGGGCAAGGAGACTCGACAAGGATGTCTATTTCAAAGCTTCTGGACCGGCATGGAACACACACAAAGTATGAAAGTTTGTCTCCAGTCAGCTTTCGGCCTGAGAAACTTCACAGCGTGTTAAAGTGCTGAGAGAGTCGCCTTAGTTCAGTTTGAAGTTTCCAATCTCGCAACAATCAAGACCAAATAACACCTTGCGCTTTTTATCTGATTTCTCCAAAACGCTGGGCTTAACAACAATTTCACAAACAGAAATAAAACACCTGCTTATATAATGTTGCCAACTTCTAATCAGCCCCTTCTCGTCCTTGAGTTTGCAGCTTTGATATGAAGCGTTTCTTTAAGTAATAGCTTGCAATTTGCAAAATGAGAATAACATTTCCATCTTAGCAATTCCGTTCGTATTCTGGCACTTGACCTTTTCCAAAAGTCATTAATCAGCCCTGAAGGCTTTTGTTGTTGACAAAGTGAATAATCTCATTTTGCAACGAGGAACACGCCACCGCCGCCGACCAACTTTCGACTTTAGATTATTTCTAAGTCTCATTAGCCAGCACGTTCGCTTCTGCTGAATTCAAGTCTTCCTCGGCCAAATGTCCCGCATCCCCTCATGACATACTCTGCCTGCTCTATTGTTGCCCAATTTTTCAAAAGACCTCTCAATAAGGCGTTCTAATCCATAAATCATGCGGTGAGCATTTCACTAAGTAAACCCTTTGGGGCAATCACAGCAACTCACGAAAGCCAATATACCTCACACTTGACTGTAATTCATCTCCTGAGTGTTAAGCTCCAATGCACATAATTCAGAACGCTCAGTCAGGGTGGGATATTTCACCTGCAGATTCAAGCTAAACATACCAGTTCTTTAGTCATGGCTAGTATCCCCATTTCTGACAACTGCTTGGGGAAGGAGAGGCACAGAAACGAGAGGGAACTCAAAGAGGGATGTATATACCATGAAGTATAAAATGAAAACATATTTAGTAATTTAATGCCACCTGCCAGCTGTCAAATTAACAAAATCAATATGCTGCTAACTTTAATAGAAATCTCTTTGATATTGTCATCTGTCATAATTATTGAAAAGCTTGCGGCGGGTAAGATTTTTTAAATACTTAAAAAATAAAGTATCTCATGCTCACCAAGATGGCATTTATTTGATCAAAAAGTAAAAACTATAGTAAAAACAGTAGTATTTTATTTTTGATTTTGATTTTTGATTTAAAATGTTCTATTTGAATATATTTTAAAATGTAATTTATTCCTGTGATCAATTATTAACTGTCTTTATGAATTGCATTGGAAACTGATTATGGTAAGGGGCGTTACATTTCCGACACATGCTTCAGGTGTTAGGCCAATCACAATGCACTGGGTCAGCTGGCCAATCAGAGCACCCTATGCTTTTTTTTTGTTTTTTTTTTAAAGCAGAGACTCATTTCTTTCTTTTGATATATTGCATGTTCATGCAACAAAATATTCTGGGGGCCATGACACTTTTGTGAAAATGATCAAAAATGCTGGCGGTAGCTGGCAATTTAAAAAAAAAAAAATGCTGGCAGGGAAAGAGTTAAATGTGCACTGTGTAAATTTTAGCGGCATCTAGCGGTGAAGTTGCGAATTGCAACCGCCCACCGCTCACCCCTCCCTTTTGAAGCACAAAGTGAAGCTACGGTGGCCGACACAGGACAAAGATGTCGTCTGAGACAGTATAGCGCTCTGTAGAGCAGTTTGTCCGTTTAGGGCTACTGTAGAAACATGGCTGCTCAAAATGGCGACTTCACTGTAAGGGGACGCGCAGAGTATGTAGATAGAAATGGCTCATTCTAAGGTAATAAAAACATAATGGTACAACACTGAAAACATAGTTATGTATATTATTTTGCATTTCTGTCAATAGATCCTCACAAATATTACACACTGCACCTTTAAAAAAATCTTACTGACCACAAACTTTTGAATGGTAGTAAAATTATTTTATAACATTATAATTGAATTTAGTGTCACTTTTGATCAATTGAATGTCCTTGCTGAATACAAATATTAGTTTTTTTAAATGAAAAATCTTACTGACTCCAAACCATACACTAATGATAGTGTAGAACATGGTTCCTCAAATCTGGTCCTGGAGGGCCACTGCCCCGCAGAGTTTAGTTCCAACCCTAATCAAACACACCTGTGCAAGCTTATCAAGGTCTTCAGAGTTACTAGAAAATTGCAAGTAGGCGAGTTTGATCATGGTTTGAACTAAACTCTACAGGACAGTGGCCCTCCAAATACAAATACAAAAAGGGATTTTGAGCAACAGAAAATTGCAGGTAGGCAGGTAGTTGCAGGTAGTCTTTGCACACTGTTTTTTTGTATTCGTCATCCTAAAAAATCGTCATGCACAGAAACATACACTGACTACGATGCGTATAAATTAATCTGTTGCGGAAAAATTCACAAAACAATTAAAATGGAGTCTTCAAGCAGTGAGGAGGATTTTGTTGTCCTCTCTCTTCTTAAAAAGAGAAAAAGAAAGAGAGATTGCGTAGAAAGGAAGGAGAGTTCCACCTCATCACTTTGCTAGCAATACTGGAGCCACATATTATTATATATTGATGCTTTGTGCTGCGAGACGAAGTGGATCAACTTGTCAGACGCCATTCTGGATTTTAGCGTTCGCTTGTATGGTCGCTCTGAATTGTCAAAAAATGCAGAAAATCTAACCCGGTCCAAATTTTTTTATGACGGACAAAAGTTTCGGAGGCAGTGTGTAAATGTGATTGACACAACGTAAAGTCATATTTATTTTTTAACGTGCAAACATTTCGGACAAGAATTTCGGACTCACTGTGCAAGGACCTTAATACTGATGCTTTAGAAATCAAAGATGATACAAAACAAACTTCCCCAAAATATATTTGATCCCAGCATAAAAAAGTTGAGTTGTTCTGTGATGTTCTGAATGTCTCTTTCATCTGAGTCTTATACAGGTCAACACAGATACATTTGATGTAGGAAGTGTGCTTGTTTTCCTCTTCCCCAAGTCAAGCCCTGTAGGAGCGGTGATAATTTTCTTTCATGCTGTCTTGTCAGGGCTAGTGATTTGCAACGTTTTCACTTCACTGACCTGATTGACTTTGTGTTCACTCTATAACCTGACATCATGGCTGGTCTTTGAATGAGGCTTCTGTAACTGAAGATCATTTGCTCTGACCCTGACCGCTTTCAGGGTATTTTTGGAACGCCTCGTTATTATTCGAATGAAAGGGATTGTTCATCCAAAAATTTAAGTCTTGGATTTTCAGAGATCCAAATGTTGGATACATCAAGGTCTTCTAATTGGTCTTTAAATAGTTCTTACATCACAATTCAATTCACATGTTATGAAAATGTAAATATTATATTAACTATGGGTACGTTTACACGACAACAATGTACTAAAAATGGAAACGTTCTCCCTTTGCGTTTTTCATGTACAGACGACAACTTTATCAAAATAATCCCAGTTTACACAGATCCGATTAAAAATGCTGTATTATGTATGCTACACTGTAAAAAAAAAAATGTCATTGATTTGTTATCAAAACTTTTATCTTTTGACAAATCAACCTAAATATTTCATGTGGTTCAGATAACATAATATTGTGAGTTTCTATTCTATTAAACCATTCTCCTTCATTGTATTAACTCAAATTTAAAATCTCAATAAACTAAAAATTTTAAGGCAACCAGGTAACCAGGTAAACCAACAAACAGTTTGTCATTTTGTAAAGAAACATTGCGTGCCTATAGACTGAACACGCAATGCACATGACGTCGCCATTTTCACAAATTTGCATTTTTGTAGTTTACACAGGCCCAAAGGTATCATTTTCAAAAACATGCTCTTTGAAACCTGTTTTCAAAAGTTTGCGTTTCCAGGCACCCAAAATGCTGTTGTCACGTAAAATAATGGCCAAAACGCATATAGTGTTCAGTTTTTAGTTGAAAACAGTGTTGTGTAAATGACCCCTAGGTCCTAACATCTAGAGGACATCATATGTATATGATGTGTGTGTGTATGTGTGTATCTATAGTAGTATGGGCCACTTGTTTGATGTTTTTACCACTTTTTTGCAGCTTTAAAGCTCTACTTCCCATTCAATGTACAGTAATAATAGGGAAAAAAATTTAAATATTCAAAATGTCTTTATTGGTGTTCCTCAGAAGAAAGTGATACAGATTGACAAGGACATGAGGTTGAGTAAATGATGACATAACTTTCATTTTTGAGTGAACTAATCATTTAATACATCACCATATTAGAAATCTCATAGCTTTGCACATTCCTCTTTTGTGTTTGAGTTACATTTCATTAATGTGGTTTAAATGTGTTCAAGGATTAAAGAACAAAGGCTGTGAGTGGAAAATGTTGGTTTCAGTTGCCATAGAAGATGAAGTTAATTAATTCAAAGTATTAGGCTCAAGTCAGGCGTGGGCTTTATTTGAAGCCTGTATCTCTGCTCAATTTGATCCCCATTATTTTCACTGTGATGTGTTTGCTAAGCCACTGGAGAGTAATTCACTGCTGAACATATGGCGGAATGACTCGCTCCCCAAGGGTTAATGTTTCGATTGCTCATTTTCCGGAAGCGACTTTAATCTCAGCCCGTCCCCTGAACTTACGCTTCATTGTTGTTTTCCCAGGTTGCCTATTGGTTCAATTGGAAAACATGCAAATGTCAGTCGATCAGCTTCACCTTATTACTTTCTCTCCCAACACACTGCTCTGGGTCTGTTTCATATAGAAATGTATGCCTCTGTGCTTCTGCTTCAACCCTTCACTGCTACAGCAATGATTAAACCTGAAGTGTGTATATTCAATAGCACAAATAGCCATGCCATTGGTTGAGCCAATGTTGTCATGTTAGGATTCTTAAAGGTCCCATATTGTAAACCTTTCTGGAGTTTTATTTTAGGTGTTGATGTCCTTAAGAATATATATTTGCGGTATAAGTACCAAAAACCTTCGCAATATATTTTTTACAGGAGCTCTGATAAGAACAGGTCGTTTTTGGCTTCTCTAATTAATATTCATGAGCCTCTCTTCTGATTGGCGTGTTGTTTTTTGAGTGACAGGCCAACCACAGGTAACAAGGGTCATATGCTGTAGCCTGCTGTGGCTTGGTAAATATAAACACCGGTAATGATGATCACTGCTGAGGGAAATGTTGCCCGGCCTTACATGTTTGAGCCAGACTCAGATCCCGAATCGGCGACGACAGGAGACAACCAACCACCTCCTCAAACGTGGTTACAACAAGATGTTTCAGAATGGTAATTAATGTTTCTTTTCTTTAATACTCTTCTTTATTGTAAGAGTATTATAATTACCATTGCATCAATAATGCACACAGAATTAACGTTAACGCAAATTTAAATGGTCTGTAAACAGATTTTTTTGTGTGTTTGTCAAATTTTGATTAAATCTCAAAATATGTACGTTAATAGCTAGTTATACACTGAATTTGAAACACTTACCCGTTTTATTTTATGTAACATTAGCAAACACTGAATGCAGTAGGCTATGTAACTATTTCTTTCCTGATACAGTAAGTTGACGTGCTACAATTTATTTTACAATGTTACTTTTTTCTCGAAAAGGTGTACTTGTGGTAACTGTGCAAGGATGCCAACAGAACGCGAGAACATATGCTGCAAAGACTATGAAATAATGTTTGTTACTGAAACTATGGTAATGCAGGGCTGTCAGTCAGTGGCCGTGGGCGGGGCATGCGGAATGTGACGTCACATTCCCCAGAGAATCAAAACAGCTTGTCTAATGAGAGACTGCTTTGGTTTAATGGGGATTCAAAAATAAGGAATGGGTGGATTTTTATCATTGTGGGGTGGTTATGTTCACACACTGTCAACACACATTTATATCCAAACACCTTGTAAAAGTGGATTTTGCATAATAGGTGACCTTTTGAATGTTTCGCCAATCAGTGTTACATATTCGGGTCTTTAGCGACCTGGATCTATATCTAACACAGATGGATATCCACTTGTCGTGATAATATAAAACTCTCCAATTGCAACAACTGTAGAAGAATAAAATAAAGCATATTTTGTTACCTTTTGGAGCTTTGAATGATATTTTATTGAATATTTGAGTGCGTTCAGCACTCGCGCTGCAGTAAATCGCTGAGCCGTTTCAAGTTTTGCTGATGATACTTCCTATTCTTTTGTTTTCTGCCTGCGGGAACTATGAGTGAAACGTCACTTCATCATTGTGTATCAGACATTGCCACCTTGTGGAATAAAGGTGAATTAAAGGTCAATAAAGGCACTTATTCAGTCATCAAAGATTCAATTATTGTTGTGCAGAAAAAAATAAGTACACAGTATAATTACACACCTCGGGTCGTTAGCGACCCTATACATTTTTTTTTTACAAGAAATGAATAGGAAAACAGCCATTCTTTTGTAATTGTATTTTTTTTTTATACATATACATATACATATATATATTGTTTATAATTAATAGATTGAGGAAAACTAGAAGGATTATGTCTAATTTTAAAAAAATGAATGAGAAGGAGGGTAGTGAATGAAGTCCCGGGTCACTAAAGACCCGAGGTATGCGCTTAGGGGTTAAACAAACACAAATGCATACTCTTTAACATTCAAAAATTTGGAGTAAGACACAATTTTTTTCTAAGAAATTAGTTTTATTCAGCAAGGACACATTAAGTTGATTAAAAGTGACAGTAACGTTACAATAAGATTGTTAATTACAAATAAATGCCATCCTTAGAATTTTCTATTTATCAAAAAATCCTGACAAAATGTATCACAGTTTTTCACAAAATAATATTTTTTTTTTTTAAATGATAATACACTGATATTAATAACCACTATTAATAGAGCACTAATAATAATAATAATAATAATAATAATAATAATAATAATAATTGAGCAGCAAATCATCATATTAGAATGATTTCTGAAAGATCATGTGACACTGAAGACTGGAGTCTTGCATCACAAGAATAAATTATATTAATACATATTTTATAACACTTATTTTAAATGAATAATAGTGATCTCAACATTTTCAGTATTTTTGAGTAAATAAATGCAGCCTCTGTGAACATAAGAGACTTCTTTCAAAAATCGTAATTATTCATGCTGTCAGAAGAACATTTCATTAGAAGTATCCAACTAAATGTTAGGTGGCTTTCAATACTGAAGTGAATCGAATCTGAGCCTTTGGCTTCCTGTGAAATGAATGTTCTGATTCTCAGTGCTTTGCCTGATCTGGGGTTATCAGTAAGGAGTGCTGTGTTACAATTATCTTTGTTCTTGTTTTCTAGGGAGCATGTAGCCATTGTTCTACCTCTTGTGTGTCTTCTATGTCAGTCTCTGGATTTCTATTATTCATCTGCACTACATATTCTGCCTATATTGTCTGTCTGTTTGTCCCTAGCGATGCCTCTTCTTTGACTCGAAACAAATACATTTTAGATAGCTAATTCGGGCCACTGTGTTAGTCTTTTCTTTTAAGGCAAGAAGACGTGCCTTGAATATGCAGTGGTCTGCATAATGCTGATCAGCAGAAATACTAAGATGTTAATTGAAAACATAAAGTTGTACTAGGTAACTTAATAAAATGAGTGAATTAGAAATTTCACAGATGATTTAAAGGAACAGATCAGCCGAAAAAAGTCTTTCATCATTAATTCGCACCATGTCATTTCAAACCCTATGACTTTCTTTCATCCATGGAACACAGAAGGCAAAATTCAAAACATTGACGTGGCATTTTGTCGTTTAATTAAAGCGAATGGTGACCAAGGGCTGTCAAACTTCAAAAAATTAGAACAAAATAGCATAAAATAGTCCTTGTGACTCATGCAGTATTCTAAAACTCCTTTTTTGTTTGACGGAAGGAAGAAATGTGTACGTGTTTGAGAGATTCAATGATGGAAGTATTTTATTTTTGGTTAAAATATCCGTATAATGAATCCTGATGAAATGATTAGCTTGTGCTGCAGTGAGAAATTATGATCCTCTGACAAGATAGTAATTATTATAGATAAGTAATTAGTTTAAACTTATTTTAAGATGAAATGCAATATCTTTTGCTCTTTTATTTAGTATTCTATTATAACTTTTTAATGGTACAATTCTTCTGTGGTTCTTGTGTGTAGTACTTGTGTAAAAAGATTATATAGGCTCTGTTCATTTACTATTTCACAAGTTCATAAGTTTTGTGGCTGAAAAGACATGAACATCAATACAATCTTATCGTAATGTATGCTATATGTTACATAAACACAGAAGCAATAATATTTGGTTTAGAGTAACCCTTACCAAAAAAGTATACTTAAGTAAAGTGCAAGTATATTTTTAAGTATACTTTATGTAGTAAGTATACGTATATCAATGTACTAGAAGTGTACTGTTTCAATATTACTTAGGACTAAATTGGCCCACTTTTTCATGTATAAAAGTATACTTTTGAGTGTAACAGTTCATAACTACATGTGTATTCAAAGTTTACTACTAATAGCACATTTTTTAGTTTAAGAAAGTACACCCTCAATAAACTATGTTTATACTGCAAGTATACGTGTAAGTTCTTTAAGTAAACATTACATCCTACTTATAGTTTACTATTTATATATTTTTTCACTAAAGTATACTGCTATGTTCCTATTTAGGTATTTATTTTTAATACTTGAAACACCTTTAACTGTACTTTAACCCTTTCCATTTTAAAAACATTTTATTCTAGCTTCATGCATCCTTTTTTTATCAACACTTGAATGTGGCTATGTGTAACGTATTGATCCACTGGAGGCAAGCTTTACGAACCCAAGTGCAGTTTATTTACAAAACACAAACAAGGACTTGACTTGACCTTGACCTTGACCTTGACTTTGACTTTGACTTTGACTTTGACAAAGAACTCACCAACAGTGGTTTACAGGAAACAAGGCAAACATGAGGGCTTAAATACACAAAGACTAATGACTAAACAAGACACACCTGTGAACAATCAAGACAATGAACCAATGACAGAACTGAACTAAGAACCCACATGACTAAATGAACCAATGACAACATGACACAAGAGACTAGGGAAGCACATTACATGATCACATGAGGGCACAATGGAATCACATGACAAACCAGGAAACAAGACAATGGGAAAAATACAAAGACATGAACAAACAAAACACAAAACCATTACACTATGTTTAATAAAAAAGCTACATTTTAAACAAAAATCAGAGAAAACCACATTTTTGTAAAAGATTACGTCCGTATCGAATTCAGAACGATGATCAAAACATAGATGGAGTAGTTCGAGTCCATAAACACACTCAAAGCTTCACAGTCATTTCCTCTTCATGGGTTTATTCATTCTGTAACATTTGGCAGTTTTGATTTATATGCTGTTTATTGTATGATAATCATGTTATTTTATATTTGCATAAGCAATCTTCTATCACTTGTTTCTGCTTCTTCTTCATCTGTGTTTTGATCTGGAGATTCTGTACTATTTCAGAAAATGTGTAAAAGTGCAGTATAACAGTGAAAACATGGATAGCCAGATAATGTAGTCAATGGCGGGATTCCCATGTACACTACCAGTGGACTAGCCTACACAAAAATTCAGATACTCAGAATTAGGAATTAGTTTTCTTTATAAATCAATATTTATACAGTATGTAAAACTATGTGAAAAAATGTATTTAATAGGCAAAAGAGTAAACATAACTACAACAAGCCAAGTATATTTAATTTTAAGTATACAGGTGCTGGTCATATAATTAGAATATCATCAAAAAGTTCATTTATTTCACTAATTCCATTCAAAAAGTGAAACTTGTATATTATAGTCATTCATTACACACAGACTAATATATTTCAAATGTTTATTTCATTTAATTTTGATGATTATAACTGACAACTAAGGAAAATCCCAAATTCAGTATCTCAGAAAATTAGAATATTGTGAAAAGGTTCAATACTGAAGACACCTGGTGCCACACTCTAATCAGCTAATTAACTCAAAACACCTGCAAAGGCCTTTAAATGGTCTCTCAGTCTAGTCCTTTAGGCTACACAATCATGGGGAAGACTGCTGACTTGACAGTTGATTAAAAGACGACAATTGACACCTTGCACAACGAGGGCAAGACACAAAAGGTCATTGCAAAAGAGGCTGGCTGTTCACAGAGCTCTGTGTCCAAGCACATTAATAGACAAGCGAAGGGAAGGAAAAGATGTGGTAGAAAAAAGTGTACAAGCAATAGGGATAACCGCACCCTGGAGAGGATTGTGAAACAAAACCCATTCAAAAATGTGGGGGAGATTCACAAAGAGTGGACTGCAGCTGGAGTCAGTGCTTCAAGAACCACTACGCACAGACGTATGCAAGACATGGGTTTCAGCTGTCGCATTCCTTGTGTCAAGCCACTCTTGAACAACAGACAGCGTCAGAAGCGTCTCGCCTGGGCTAAAGACAAAAAGGACTGGACTGCTGCTGAGTGGTCCAAAGTTATGTTTTCTGATGAAAGTAAATTTTACATTTCCTTTGGAAATCAGGGTCCCAGAGTCTGGAGGAAGAGAGGAGAGGCACACAATCCACGTTGCTTGAGGTCCAGTGTAAAGTTTCCACAGTCAGTGATGGTTTGGGGTGCCATGTCATCTGCTGGTGTTGGTCCACTGTGTTTTCTGAGGTCCAAGGTCAACGCAGCCGTATACCAGGAAGTTTTAGAGCACTTCATGCTTCCTGCTGCTGACCAACTTTATGGAGATGCAGATTTCATTTTCCAACAGGACTTGGCACCTGCACACAGTGCCAAAGCAACCAGTACATGGTTTAAGGACCATGGTATCCCTGTTCTTAATTGGCCAGCAAACTCGCCTGACTTAACCCTATAGAAAATCTATGGGGTATTGTGAAGAGGAAGATGCAATATGCCAGACCCAACGATGCAGAAGAGCTGAAGGCCACTATCAGAGCAACCTGGGCTCTCATAACACCTGAGCAGTGCCACAGACTGATCGACTCCATGCCACGCCGCATTGCTGCAGTAATTCAGGCAAAAGGAGCCCCAACTAAGTATTGAGTGCTGTACATGCTCATACTTTTCATGTTCATACTTTTCAGTTGGCCAAGATTTCTAAAAATCCTTTCTTTGTATTGGTCTTAAGTAATATTCTAATTTTCTGAGATACTGAATTTGGGATTTTCCTTAGTTGTCAGTTATAATCATCAAAATTGAAAGAAATAAACATTTGAAATATATCAGTCTGTGTGTAATGAATGAACATAATATACACTTTTTGATGGTATTCTAATTATACGATCAGCACCTGTATTTCTGAGAAGTATAAAAAGCAGACTGAAAGCATAGGTTCTTATTTTTAGTTTAGAAGTATACTAATAAATATACACACTTGAATAAACGTCTTTTTCATAAGGGAACTCAGGGTTCCAGAAGGAAAATGAAGGGCTCCTTTCATAATTATAATTTTATTTCTCTGTTTAAGTCTCTGATGACCTTATCGTTTGATTTAGTAGCCTTACCTAATTCTTCACTAACTGCCCTTCGGCAGAGTGAGTGTCTCTTTATTAAGAGTAACTTCTGTAAGGCTCTTTATTAGTTGCTAATGGTGGATTTATTCCATGAACTCTGGTGTGATGACAATTTCAAACTTAATTATGAGAAATATGATGGTTATCAACCACCATTCTTATGCAAAGGGCAGCAGAGTGTAAGCTCGCATAGACTGCATGTCAATAGATCAGCGAACGCCCGCCAACAATGACAGATGACTTTGACAGTGTCAAAGGGGTAAATATTGTCCTTTTAACAGGGATGCTTTGTCAAATTATGCAGGTTAATGATGTATATGTTGACATTATGGAGTCGTATGTGTCGAAGACTGTTCGCCCGGCGACTGGGTCAGCCATGAAGAGGGGAAACACATTGGACTGATTATGAACTGAATTATGGGATAGTCCAGCTGCCACTGGGATGTGTTTCTGCACCCAAACACTAATTAACTATTACAGCATTCAGTCTGAGAAAGTTGTTAACTGCAAACATGTTCATCTATGAGCTGATGTTCTCTCAATGGATATACTTAAGATGGATTATTTGCATATTAAAGAGCTGCAGTAAAACTAAAATGGGTTTGAGAAATGTAAGCGTAATCTGCATCACCCATTGAGCCAAATGAGGATCAAATGTCTTCAGACATCATTGATTTCATGGCATGTAGAACGGACTAATAAATGTACAATGTACAGAATACTGCCTATCAGTACAAAGATACATATAGAGGTTCAAGATTTTTTGAAAGAAATATTTTATGCTCACCAAGGCTGCATTTTTATTTTTCAAAATACAGTAAAACAGTGACATATTATTACAATTTAAAATAACCATTTTCTATTATAATATATCTTAAAATGTAATTTATTCCTGTGATGCAAAGCTGCATTAATTAAAAATTTCCGCATTAATACTCCAGTCTTCAGTGTCACATGATCCTTCAGAAATGATTCTATGATGTTGATTTGCCACTCAAGAAACATTTATTATTATTATCAATGTTAAAAACAGTAGTGATGCTTAATATTTTTTGTGGAAACTGTGATGCATTTTTTCATAATTCTTTGTTGAATAGTAAGTTCAATTGAACAGCATTTATTTGTAATAGAAATGTGAATTGCCACTTTTGATCATTTGAATGCATCACTGCTGACTAAATAATGACAGAATTTTCATTCTAACCATTAAAGTTTAGCTTAAAGTAAAGCCGAATGCCAGCGTGAGTTTTGAATGTCATTTGAATATGCTTCAAGAGTGATGTTTGGTGGTGTAGGATAAAAGCTGCTAAAGTGTCGTTTCCCTATACAAGTGTGCTGGAATGTCCTGCTAAGATATGACTGTAGTCTAACAGCTTTTTGCAAAAAGAAATTGTCCTCGAGTGTACTGATCCATATCTCTGTCGTCAAATCACACATTTGGACCTGCAGTCAGACACATTATCTCCTCCGCACCCCATCTTGGCATCCACGGGTATGGAGCGTCTTCCCATTTCAAGGGCTTGTGCCGCTGAATGCATGGCTGGTGGACGGTGATATTGCCTTTTGTAGCCAGAGCTCAATCCTGTCCAACTCGCATCAGATTTATGCGTATGGATTAGATGCAGATTGTGTGGCTGCCATCCACACACATCCGTTGAATGGCTTGTGAAGTCTCTCCTACACTATATAACTCTCGTGACCATCATATCTGGGGCCCTGCAACATACTGCATTCATCTGTGTGTTCATCCATAGATGATAACCGTAATGCAGTTCTGAGAGTGTGAAAAACCCCTTCATAGTGACCCTAAAAGGCAAAACTGAATATAATCAAAGATAGATTCTTTATGATGATGGATGATTGCAGACACGCAAACATTTAGATTGATTACGTATGAGCGGATTTATAGTAACAAAGATTTATCGCAGATCACATACAGTGGGTCCAGGTGTGTCTCGATACAGGATCATGAATTATTGAAAAGACACACTTGATAGTTTTGCAGATTTCCAGCATAACCAGTAGGCGTTGAACTATTATAATGCAGCAAAGCTGATACGTTTAAGGACGTTTTGTGCAATAGATCATACTTTACAGATATCCGGGTAAACAATTCTACTGCTGATTTGTGAGTTGAATACAAATAAGACTGTGTACTTTGAAGTGCAACATGAAAGGGCATTCCCAACCATTTTACGCTCCTAGATATTCAATGAGAAAAAAAATGTAGGTTGGGACATAATTTTATCCATCTGGAGTTAATTGGATCATTAAAAGTTGCGTCTGATTTCAGAAGCAGAACAATTTGATGATAGATTAGTAGGGCAAACATAGGGAATAATAATTAGGTTGAGTAAATAGGTTGATTTCATTTGATATTATTTACATGCACAATTATTTGAGGCCCTAAAAAAACAAATAGAATCTTCCAGATTGATAGCTTACTACAACACGTTCTCACTCCCAACTCGTCACATATTGACGCTTGGTCATTTTCAATGCACAGGGTACCCCTTTAGCGTAATTTTTCAATGCGCAGAGTACTCCATTGATTTCAGTTGTTTGCCCAATGCGTCAGATCAAGAAGCATTTAATTATTTGCATTAGTAAATGTAGACATGATTTTATAAATATTTATAGGCTATTTTTATATTTTGGAGCAACTAACCCCACTCCTACCCTAAAACTACCCACTTCTCAACAATATAAAACACGTGACAGGCAAAAACTGACCAAAAACAGTATAAAAGTATTAACTCATGTTGCATTCCAAGTCTTCCAAGTCTCTGAAGTCATACGATATCTTTAAGTGAAGAACAGAGTTGATCTTAATGTTTTAATCGCTGAAATGATGATCCCGCCGCTCCGTGAACGCACGCATGCACTCAGTCAAATCTCATTCAAATGATACAAACGACTCTTTAGCATGACGCAAACGGTCATGAGACACACGAGAGCCAATGCAATTTCACTATCAAAGCTGACGTAACATTTGTTTCTTCGGGCGGCAATTTTTTAATGTGTGCATGATCTTCAGCAGATAGAGACGCTGATCGCTTTTGGGGATTTCCTTCACACAAGTCCATCGCTTGGCCTTGGAACACTTGGAATATTTGTACTTTTTTGAATTAATTGTGCATGCAGTCGCATCTGCCTGTTATATCCTGTGTTTTATATCATATAATACACAAATGGGTAGGTTTAGGGATGGGGTTACGTGTTCAAACGTGTCTAAATAGCGTAAATAATTTTATAAATGTAAATAAAATTATGCTGGCTGATTAAATTGAGTCACACTCCAACATGTCATAAAGGCAAAATCATAACCCAATATATAATTTCATCATGACAATAATATTCTCATGCCCAACGCGTCTGCGTACGACTCCATAGGTTTTTCATTGAAATCAATTCATTAAGGGGCCTGACCAAGCACCAATATGTGACGAGTTGGGTGTGAGAACATGGTGCCTACTATTGTGTCGTGGGGTGATGAAAAGGCTGATTGTGGCAAATGCATTGACCTGAAAAAGTGGAAAGAATGTTAATAGGTTTTACTAAAGTACTAGGCATAATAAATAAGGTAATATTTGGCTTTCAGGGCGTTTGGACCAGCGCTGACATTTCGTGACATTTACCTTCCCTCAAGAGATTCTGCAGAAAATGGACAATATCAGGCTGACCAGTAGCATAAAATCCACTGGTATTTTTTTTACCTAAGACAGGGCAAAGGATCTTTGATTCATGTTGAACACAACAGCAGGGCACACTTACGAGCTGTTCGAATTTCGCAGTTTTTGCAGAGGGAAATCAAATTAGTTGAACATGCAACAGGAATGAGCATGAAGCATAAATGTAAGATATATGCGATTATAAAATCAATCTAAAATGCAATTATAAAATCAAAACGTTTCTCTTTCTCACTCTCTTGTCCCTTTTTGATTTTATGCCTCCCATGTTTCATACTCTTTAGATTAATCACACTAATTGCCTAAAGAAATTGATATTTTTGTTAATTTGTACTTTACACTGCTACAGGCATTTTCAAATGAGTCAGTTGTACATTATGTGGCTTGTTCTAATAATGACATTGCTTTAAATGAACACATTTGATGAGCATTAGCATACTGAGTGCAACATTGATTGATCTGTAGATATGTGAAACACAAACCAAACACACACTAATTTCATCTGAATGAGATAGGGAATAAGCAGTAAAGGCAATGGCAGTAATGGCAGCTGTGGTTTATGTCCAAATACAGAACCATGGACATCGTCTCATGAGGACTTGCAAAGATGTATGAAAATGCATGAAGAAGATGTTGGCACCTTCTGTGTGTGTATGTGTGCGTTTGTTCACATCCCCACTGATTTAATCATGTCTAAATGTCCATATGAAAGCCTATGAGTCATATTCACAGTGGTAATAATATTTATACAGTGAGGTGAGCCTAGTATCTGAACAAGAGGGTCATTAAAGTTCATGTCACACTGTGCTTTAGGAGTGTGAAAACGGCATCAAGCTCAGCCTTCCGCACGACTCATCTGACTGAGATTTGTGCTGCTGGGAATGAAGATGGAAATGTAGCATTGCTTCTTGTGATTTAACCTCAAATTACCACCGATCTTGTGTTGAGATTCAGTCAAGAACATAAAAATAGTAAACTGTGAATAACAAAGCAAAAACACTGAGGAAACACGACTGATAAAAGTTCCCATTTATTTATTCGACACAGGCCTCAGAAACAGCACTAATGTCTGTCGGGTGAGTCTCACACTATCGTCCACAGTGCCATCTATCCATCTATCCATGTATCTATCTATCTATCATATGTCTGTCTATCGGTCCCTCTGTCCATCCATCCATCCATCCATCCATCCATCCATTAAAACTACTTCAAACTTCAAGCTGCTGAAACTTCAACATTTCTGGTCAGGTTTTCTCAACTCATCTCATTGTGAGCTCAGATATGACATTTATAAGGGCCTTATGTGGCTCAAACCAGCAAACTTCCAACATGTATGATTTTTTTTTTCTGTTGCGCCATTCCATCCATCTGTGATTTTTGCTCCACATTTTCTGCAGGATGAAGAATAAATCAAGACAATATTTAAGTTTGACATACATCAATGTGCACCGTTAACATCATCACCTCCGCATCGACATGGATGTAAAAGAATGGCAAAACACTCCATCACAATGCCAATTTCCAATATACAGAGAACATCAAAATGAAAAGGTCATATCTATTTCATCTCTGACAAATTTGGCAACCTTCATGTTTGCTGTTACACCTCTAATACTCTAATACACCTCTAAGTGCGATTCATTGCAGGATTCATCAGCCTCAGGTTCTTCGCCATGAATCAATGTCTGAGACTGCTTTATCATCAGCTAACATGGAATGGCAGCGTGTGTTCTCACTACTTCTGTCTTTGGAGGATGTGACCTTTAAATCAAGAGACAATGTGCATGTAAGCCTAGTCTGACTCGGGAAACTCAGGAAATATCTCAATCATGTGAGAGTTTTAGACATCTAGATTGAACCCTAACACCAATCACACATTGATACGAATCACATGGGACAAAAGGTAAATGTAAATTCATTACTTTTAAAACATGATGGGAATATCATGTGCACATGTCCATCTTCATCTTTCTAAACTTTGAACCTGGAGCAGGGTTATAATTGCTAACTACAAAAACTAAAACTATTAAAAACTTTTCTGGTAATTTAAATAAAGCAAAAATACATAAAAATAAATTAATAAATTAAATAAAAAATAAAATAATTCATTGAAAAGCTGAGAATAAACTAGCTATAACTAAAGTTGAAATAAAAATAAATGAAACCTAAATAGCAATATTTAAAATAATAATAATAATAATAATAATAATAATAATAATAAAGCACATAAAAAAATTCACAATTAAACTTAAATGAACATGAAAACCAAAAAAAAAAGCTATTTCTAAATATTAATAAAACTAAAATAAAAACTAAACACTGATCTAGGTACTTTTCAACACCTTTTCATAATTTCGATATTCAGATTTTTAACAACACCAAAATCAAGGGACAAGCAGTCTCTTCAGAACTATAATATTTTGTATATGTTCTTTTTGCAAAATTGTTAAGAATACTTCACCTTGGAAAACAAAATAAACTAATAAATAACCGTTAATGTCATATACTGAAAGATGTACACAAAATAAAAAAGTGTCTATTTTTATGCTGTTATACTTTAAAATGATGCCTTTTATATTGAGTGTCTTGACTAGTTTTTCTTTTTTTTTTATGACTGAAAAGTCAAGGGACATATTTGTCACCATATTTTGATAATGACCCAGCTAGCTAAATATAAAGATTTTTTGATGTCAGTTTTAGCGTCACTTTGCAATCCCAGATCCTCTGTCTAGACGGATTGAGTTCTTCATGACTCAGAGCATTGCTGTTGTAGTTTAAAATAATCACATGGCATTACTTAAGCCTAATCTTATTCTCAGGCCATTTTTGTGTGTGTCAGTTTTAAATATATCATTTCAAAATACAATTTCCTTTTTGATCTTCGTCTAGCCAGTGTTCTTTTGTCATCCGGACATATTTTCCCTGATGAAACATAGAGGTCCATTAGCATTGTCAATATTCACAGCACATGCGAGGGGGGAATTGCAGTAAACTGAACACCCTTAAGCGTGGAGGTCTTGATGCCACTGCAATTTGCCCATATATAGCTTTGTGGACCAGCAACACATTTCTTCAAAGATGTGCTTAAGACCTGATTTTGCAGATGAAAGACCCAAACCGTCGTTGAAATCTGAACGGTGTAACCTGTTTTTTTAATCAGGGAATTGAAGCATAAAAATTAATCAGATGATATGACACACAACCATAGCATAACTGAGCAATTGCCTTTAAAGAGGCCGTTCCAGTGTAATGCATAGAAATTGCCTGTATTAGTGAAATTTACTAGCAGTTTCTCGAAAATCCTAGACCAAATTGTTTTCAGTTTGTCATTGCTATTGAATGCTAATAGAGGCTATTGATTTATGTAGGTTACACCAGTAGGTGGTCATATGTCATATGAATCATTCATTCATTCGGGAATGAATCAAGAGGCCATCTTCATGAGTGGTTCGTTGAATCATTTACCCATCCAATTAGTTGGATGCTGATTCACTCCGTAATGAGACAAGTGACTGGCTCCGTTGCATATTTTCTTGAGTAGGTACTTGTTTTGAATAAGTACTTACTTTGCAAACACTAAAACGTGTGTTTTATATGGTATCAATGTGTGTAGTATGAATGTAATCCGGACGTAACAACAATTGCCTTGATCAGTTGCGTCGCTTCACTGCCATTCACAAATCCTCTCCCGTGGCCTAGGATATTGGTTGTTTATTAGTACTTATAAAGCACATATGCTAATAAGCAACTAGTTAACAGTGAGAATTGAACCTTAAAATAAAGTGTTACGCTATTTTTTATCCAAACATGATTTATGCCTCTGCAAAAATGAAAATACCTTTCTCAGTGTATCTTTGTGCACTTGGGTCAGATTTATTCCTGAGGCAGAATTTGGTCCCTCGTTCCCGCATGTTGGAGTCAGCATGATTTGTCACTAAGTATTCCCATCTGGCCTCGTCATCTACGATGTCCTGATCCGACACTCATTGCGTAATGACTCAAACTGCCCTTATACTCCCATTGTGAGGTAAGTGGGATTACTAAAACAGCTAGAAGTTAGGGTTTCAAGACCATCTTATGCTCGACATCAGAAACCACTGAGTGGATCGATAACTCAGAAATGAAATACAATGTCTGAAATCCTTAATATCATATTCTACAATTGTGGATTTTGTCAAAGGCCACAGCTGATTCTCTGTGTCTTATGAGATTGAGTCAAGGAATACTTCAGCAATATTTTTTATAGAATATGAAGTAACCAACTGAATGACATTCTCACAGGGTGACTGCATGATTGCCACTTTGCATGAACAGTGTACAAGATAGAAGATCTGATTCCCAATGATCAGAGAGAAGAGGTACTTAACCTTCAGGAAATGTAAATTATACATAATTTTGCAGCACCGGGATCTAAACACAGAATGATGTAACTTTATTCAATAAACATTCAAAAAGAAACCATTATTTTAGGTTTTATTTTAGTTGTATTCATATTTTGAGTTGAGTTATCTTTTATTTTTATATTTTTAGTTTCCATGTTAATTTTTTTTTTTTTTTTTTTTTTTGTCATTTCATTTTGTGCATTTGTCTTTTTTTATTTTTTTTATTTTAATTTTTATTTCAGTTTTAGTTAGTTTTTATTTATTTCCAGTTAATAATTTTAGTGCTTCAACAAGCCAATTTCATTTTCATTTAGTTTAAGTTTTTCAGCTTATATATATATTTTTAATTTCAGCTTTATTTCAATTAACAGAAATGTTTTTAATAGTTTTAGTTAATGATAATAACCCTGATATATATTAAAGAAAACATATTGTTCGATCATTTCCATAACTACAGGCTTGAATGGTCACTAAAATCACACAATCACTAAAACTGTTTTTCTTTTATGCTGTAGAAGTGGTTCAAATGATGTCACTTACTGGATGTCACAGGGATATCATGTTGTAAAAGGTTTAAAAAGTGGGACACATCTGGTTGATTAAAATGAGTTTATAATTATTATAAATTAAAAAAAGATATATATTTTTTTTAATTCAATATCTAAAATAATTCTCATATAAAAACAGGGATGTATTCTTATAATGCTGTAAAAAACAATGACGCTTTTCCATCACATCACATTATGAACATGATTTTGTGATTTATGTGCAGCGCCAGAAACGTTTTATCAATTTGCCCTGGAACTTGGCCATGTTTACCGAACTCTAAAATCACCTAATATCCTCCCAGTCCCAACACTAATTTAACTCAGTCAGAAAGCTGAGACTTGAACTGATCAACCATAGTTCTCAATGTCTGTAGTATTTAAGCAGTGCGCTCGACTTCAAATAAAGTAAAATAATCTCTGGGATAAGACATCAAACCCACAGAGTAAAGACAACGCTAGAACCTTGCTGTTCACTCTGTAATCCTTTGACAAACTGTCAGGCGAAATTGCATGACAAATCCTGCTTAGTATTAGCAAATTGCTCCATGCAAGGTCAATCCAGTTGCAGTCACCCAAAAGCCTGGTCAGTATCTGCCTAGATGCTTGTACATAAGAGAGACGCTGCAGCGCCACTCTACTCTCTTCTGAAGCAGTCAGCGCTAATTACTGCAGACATGCCAGACAGATCCTTCCTGTCAAAGTCTTGGTGCCTCAGGACATACAACCTAGAGTTTTGTGGGGAAAGGACACACAACTTCGACAGGGGGGGAAGAAGAAACGGGTGGACACAACACACCAAAGTTTCTTGGGAGCTATTTTTCATTATCCTTGCTTGACCTGCACTATAGCATTGTGAAGCGAAGTGCTGAATTATGGTGGGAATTTGAGGTGAAATTGCAGTGGTATTCCTGAAGCATGCAGCAGTTTGAACCATATTAGATCAACCAAAAAGACCTTCTATGTTTTGACAGTTTTACTTATGGGTGTATTCCCATCTCCCAAATAGTGACAACTTGAAAAAAGGGTCATTGCATGAGCACGCTGCCTTAACTACCACTTCGGCTGCTGCTGAAATTGTGTTAATTGTAGTCGCAGAGCTTTGTTCAGTAATGCACAAGGAAACTGCACGTCAATCCACAACAAACAAATCAATCACTTCAACGAGGAAATGACTGAGGGTGCGTTTGCATAAATTGATGTAGCCAAACGAATAATGGGTATGGTGGAAAAAACAGGGGGAAATGAAAAGACTCTTGTTGTAAATTGTTTTGTGAATTACATTTCAATCAGAATCATTATTCGTCAAGTTGTAATGAATAAAACATAAAAGGCCGTGCAGCTAAGGAAGGCAGATAATGCACAACAGATTACAGAGAAGAGAATACAGTGTTTATTTTCTTTGAAATTAGAAATGAAGAGAAACTTTTTACCAAAACTTTAATATAGAATTTTTTGCAACTTGCTAAGTAAATGATGATCCTTTTCAATATCTAATGTTCCTTATCCTTCAACGAAGAGACTATTTTAGAATCGTCAATGAGGACAATATATAATGAATCTTAACCCATGGCAGAGAAAACAGACATGAAGTGTACAGTACTACATTCAGCTTTTGAAGAGAAGATTCTGAAGATACAGTATGTCAAGTTCACTGTATTTTATTGTTAAGTAAAACTATCAAAAAATCATCTTTGTTCATTGATATAAAGCGGGGGGTGGGTGGGTATGTTTAAAATGGAGTACTAAAATGTATAAAAAAAAATGTTTTAGTCTTTTCCACCCCAAACTAGCAAATTACATTTGAAAATAATTACTTTATCAAAGACATCTTAAAGTGTAACTTCGCTGATTTTCAACCCGCTTTGTACTGTTATGTCAGTATGTAAATGAACAATGACCTAGAAATTCACGTTTATTTGACAGCAAAAGTCTGCCGGATGATGCAAAGCGCCTCATCTGGCGGACTTTTGACAGCTTTCTGGAAGTGGAAATACTTCCGCGGTTTTGTATCCCTGCTCATGGACAGTCAGCTCGACACGATATAATATTAGGATGTCATCAGTATGATGTTCTAATGTTGATGTAGCTTATACTGCTAGTCTCATACAGCCAACAAACTAACACACAGAATAACATTATAACTTTAAACACACTCAAATGCAGTTTAGATAGTGGAGACTAAGTGAAACAGCATTGAGTTTCCTCACAATTTTAATTGGTCAAATATACTGACATGTATGAGTAGTATTTCAGCACTTGGGGGTAGTTCGGTAGAATGAAATGTCCTCATTTCTTTGTATCCCCCGGGACTCGTACGTGGCGCTGATATCTGTCTCTTATTAGTAATCGCACCCTGCTTCATACCACAGTCATGTTAAAAAACATGAATGCATTCACTCATCCAGAAACATTATTAGATCCATCAGTATGATGACAAGTTCCATGATTCCACGCTCACTCACTGCTTCACCAATCTACACCTTTGTTATTGTTTTGAAGATGATAGCGAACCCTAGCAGCGAAAAAATACATAGTGTAGCTTTATATACCTTTACTTTATATAACAGAAACTCTTCTAAACTATCATAACAAAACTTTAAACACTACTAAATCCCCCACTTAACGTTAATCTTGCACAAAAAAAAACAAAAAAACAAACATAATATAATATAACACTTAACTTTGGCATTTACTGTCCCTTTTGAGTGTCAAGGTAAAGCATGCTGGGAAATAGAAATCCCAGCCCAGCCCAGTTTTGGTTAAATTTAAATTTGGTCTAAATCACAAAAAACAAGCTCATACAACTCAAAACAATGAAACAATTCAATTACTTAAAATGTGTCAGTTTTGAGAACTCAAAAGAAAAAGAAAGTTCTAAATAAAAGTTAATTAGTTTGAACTTTCATTTGAGTTGACTCTATTCAAACCAATTAATTATTTTGAGCGTTAGGGTTTACAGTGTACTAAAGCAATAAGGTGGTATAGAGTGGAGCAGGGATGACATCAAAACCCAGAAGTTCCCTCAAGATATTCCTATGGGGTTGGTTTTACAATGCATGAATAAAAGAAAGTCTATGGTAAACATAACTTGATGATACTTTGGCATTTTGTTCTACAATGTAAATTACAAATCCAGGCTTAACATTAACACCCGCCAACCCGCCAAATGTGGGTGGATTTCAGCAGTGGCATGTAAAGCAGTCACTCCTACTAGCCACTTTGGCGGATTGAATTTTATTTATATATAAAGCGTGCAGAAAATACAGTTTTCTGATTGTTTACTTTGCTGACAAAATGAATGTGTTTAATGAGATAAATGCCGTATGCTTAAATTTACGATAAGTGTGCGATTAATCGCGATTAAAAAATTTTATCGATTGACAGCTCTAATATATATATATATATATATATATATATATATATATATATATATATATATATATATATATATATATATATACACAACATTTTTTTATTGTAATCTTTTAAAAGGGCATCTGAAAAATTTAACTAAGTACAATGTAGTGTTGTCAAAATATATATTATTCGATACTGAAATATCCAACCCGATCTCACAGCAATTCATACGTATTTTACGAGGTGGCTAATTCATATGATTTTGTGAGGTCGTACGAATTCGGACGAATTAGTCACCTCGTACAAATACATACAAATTGGTCGTGAGATAGCGTTGAAATATCTATAACGCCTCCCCTCACTCACTCGTTTCATTTGATCCGGATAAATATTGTTGGTGTTAAAGGGCTTGAATGTTGGCGTGGGATTGCGCATATTGCGTGTATTTTACTCATTCCCGCAGATTTTGTGCTCACACCCAAAGTATGTGCCGCATCTCAATACTAAAATGAGTTCTTAAATTGTGCTTAAACAGTCAAACACACACAAAATAATGTCAAAATGCCGGTCTTGGCGAGTATTCATATAAACACAGTCAGTTATGTTAAGTGAACGTAAACAGTTGAGAAAGAAAACAAATGTGTAAAAGTATAATGGATCTGTGTGTCAGGTCTTAAACAGGCTTTAATTTACTCATAAATTGAGAGACCTCATTATAAAATCCCATAGGAAAATCTTGAGGGAACCAGGGGCAAATTATTTGATGTCATCAATTGCATCAAGTGAAACAGCATTGAGTTTCCTCACAATTTTAATTGGTCAAATATACTGACATGTATGAGTAGTATTTCAGCACTTGGGGGTAGTTCGGTAGAATGAAATGTCCTCATTTCTTTGTATCCCCCGGGACTCGTATGTGGCGCTGATATCTGTCTCTTATTAGTAATCGCACCCTGCTTCATACCACAGTCATGTTAAAAAACATGAATGCATTCACTCATCCATAAACATTATTAGATCCATCAGTATGATGACAAGTTCCATGATTCCACGCTCACTCACTGCTTCACCAATCTACACCTTTGTTATTGTTTTGAAGATGATAGCGAACCCTAGCAGCGAAAAAATACATAGTGTAGCTTTATATACCTGTTCTCAAACTAAGCTCATGCTCCACTCGTCAGAATGATGGTAACCCTACAAAAAAAAATTAAAAACAACATAACAGAAACTCTTCTAAACTATCATAACAAAACTTTAAACACTCTATTTGACTCTGGTAAACATATACATAGCAGACTGGTGGGAGTGGCATTAGACAGCAACATGCCCAGTGCACTATGGGTGTTTTTCTACCCATTTGGCAAAAGAGAAGACAATTGCACCAATGTTTCCGCCTTTCAACTGTATAGGCAGCCAAATTTATTGAAAGCCCATTTTGCTAGTGGTGAAGTACCCCTTGAATTGTGTCTTTTCCCCTTAACTATGCACCGGTGCGCGGGCAGGGGGGTTGACGGAAGTGGGCATGTTTGTACTTTTATTTACTTTTGTTTTATACAAAATATTCAATCAACTATCACAAACTATGCCTCATTTGAAAGCTAAAACACTCAAGATGCATGTTCTGAACTTGTTTTTGCAATAAATACACCAGAGAGGAAAGGGTTCAATGAAATGCTAAAGGACCGGCCATTTAAACATCAACATAATAAACGCAGTACCTATCTTTCATCTCCTATCGTGCGGATCAGATTGGACGAATCCAAGAAACACCAGCATACGTGTCAGTGTAAGGGTCCACTCTTCAAAATGCATCCCACTTTTTAATACAAAACAACGAAAAAATAGGGGAAAAAACAAAAAATCCTCCTTTGTTTACATGTGCGTTTTGAGTTAGAGTAATCAACCATGTTCATTTTCAATGAAATATCGATTCTAATCAGTATTCTGACGATCTCCCCTGTATTTTGGACTCTTCCTCTCAAGTTAAACCCTCCCAGGTCTTTCTCCTTCAATCACAGGCTTTCTGATGACTCAGTATATACAGGAAAGCGCATTACTGGCTCGCGAGCTGTCAATCAAAGCACCCAGGGTGTTTGTTGGATAAAGCCAGTCAATGCCTAGCCAATAAAGGTTTGATTGATGGACGTAGTAACCAATCAAAAGGCATTATCTTGCGCAGTGTTCGTAAGCATTATTGCTGAATACTACTCGACACACGGGCGCGCGCCTGCCAGTTAAAAATAAATCAAAATTGTAAAAAATATAGTTGAGCCTTGGAATTTTAGGGATAATGGGACAGAGGAGGTTCGTATATGATCTGCTCTTTTAATGGGATTATAATTTGTTTAGTTTGAGACTGGGAGGGAAAAAGTGTCACATAAATCTCGTTAAGCACTTTACATTTCATTTCAGCTGGGGATTTTACTCAATGTCTTATTTATCTAAATAATTTATCTGTTAAAAATACTTAATATATCCATGTTCCCTCTTCATCAGATAATCTATCAGCATTCATTACCGTATTAAAGATGTTTTCACACGGTAGGTGGTAAAAACAAGATAAAATTATTTTCGAATTATAAACATAATTTTTGCATCATTGAAGGAAATGTCAGGAAGGGGGCGCTACTCATTCTGAACAAATCAACTGAATCCCTTCACAAATGAGGTCATTTATTTATCTTACCTGGGACTTTGTATACAGTAGCATGACCTCATAATCATGCATGCAAAAGAGAGTGAACAAAAAGTCAATTAGACTCAAGCATCTCACACAATTTTGCTCCTCAAGTAAATGTATTGTTTAAAGATTTTTTACCAAACAAGATACAAATAGGCAACTATCTGGATGATGGCTCTTTTGACTTAAGAGTTCTCAAAATCACTGTTAAGATCAATCAACATCAGCTTGTGTTCTTCTCATTCAACTTTGTTTCAACTCACTAACAAGCAAAACAAGCTTGCAGACAATTCCTCTGCATATCCCCAACAACTTCAGTGGCACTATCACGGTCAAATCAATTATTTCCATTCTGCATGTTTTTCTTCTGTGACAGGAAGATAACTTCCTTTGAGGCGTTTTAGATTGTTATATCAAATGATTTTAACTGTATTGTAGAGAAAAGATGAATGGTTGAGTTTCTCCTTGGAAAGCGTATTTCTGAATGCTGATCTTGGATCAGATTAAAGGGGATAAGAGAAGCCTCTTGTATGAAAGGTTATTTTTTGATTATCTGTCTAGAAGGTGAAATATGAAGTTCTCTGTACTGGTAAAGTCTGTATGTGTCTACTACATACTGTACATAGGGATTTACATTATGTCAAAACAAGGGTACCTTGGTGAATCAGATCTGTAATAAGATACATGAAGAGTGTAAACAATGCAAATGTACCATGCAGAAATAACATATAATTGGATTATTTCATAACATTAGGCCTATATAAATATATATACACTCACCTAAAGGATTATTAGGAACACCAAACTAATAATGTGTTTGACCCCCTTTCGCCTTCAGAACTGCCTTAATTCTACGTGGCATTGATTCAACAAGGTGCTGAAAGCATTCTTTAGAAATTTTGGCCCGTATTGATAGGATAGCATCTTGCAGTTGATGGAGATTTGTGGGATGCACATCCAGGGCACGAAGCTCCCGTTCCACCACATCCCAAAGATGCTCTATTGGGTTGAGATCTGGTGACTGTGGGGGCCATTTTAGTACAGTGAACTCATTGTCATGTTCAAGAAACCAATTTGAAATGATTCGAGCTTTGTGACGTGGTGCATTATCCTGCTGGAAGTAGCCATCAGAGGATGGGTACATGGTGGTCATAAAGGGATGGACATGGTCAGAAACAATGCTCAGGTAGGCCATGGCATTTAAACGATGCCCAATTGGCACTAAGGGGCCTAAAGTGTGCCAAGAAAACATCCCCCACACCATTACACCACCACCACCAGCCTGCACAGTGGTAACAAGGCATGATGGATCCATGTTCTCATTCTGTTTACTCCAAATTCTGACTCTACCATCTGAATGTCTCAACTGAAATCGAGACTCATCAGACCAGGCAACATTTTTCCAGTCTTCAACTGTCCAATTTTGGTGAGCTCGTGCAAATTGTAGCCTCTTTTTCCTATTTGTAGTGGAGATGAGTGGTACCCGGTGGGGTCTTCTGCTGTTGTAGCCCATCCGCCTCAAGGTTGTGCGTGTTGTGGCTTCACAAATGCTTTGCTGCATACCTCGGTTGTAACGAGTGGTTATTTCAGTCAAAGTTGCTCTTCTATCAGCTTGAATCAGTCGGCCCATTCTCCTCTGACCTCTAGCATCAACAAGGCATTTTCGCCCACAGGACTGCCGCATACCATTCTTTGTAAACTCTAGAAATGGTTGTGCGTGAAAATCCCAGTAACCGAGCAGATTGTGAAATACTCAGACCGGCCCGTCTGGCACCAACAACCATGCCACGCTCAAAATTGCTTAAATTTCTTTCTTTCCCATTCTGACATTCAGTTTGGAGTTCAGGAGATTGTCTTGACCAGGACCACACCCCTAAATGCATTGAAGCAACTGCCATGTGATTGGTTGATTAGATAATTGCATTAATGAGAAATTGAACAGGTGTTCCTAATAATCCTTTAGGTGAGTGTATATATATATATATATATATATATATATATATATATATATATATATATATATATATATACACACAAGAAAAAAAAAAAAAATTATGTAATCACATTAAAATATAATTGAAAAATTAAAAAGCGTATATATAAAAAAGCATATATATATATATATATATATATATATATATATATATATAATTTGTGACATAATTAAAAAACTCATTTCTCCTGTAACACCCCCATTTTTTTTGTTGGTAAAATAAATGAAATTAAAATATTATGTAATATAAATACTATCTTTAAACTTTACCTCATGGACACGGCTGAAAAGAAATGAAGATTAGCTCTCAAAACATACAGCTGAACCTTAGAAGGTTTTCAAGCCATTTTGTAAAATTTAATAACTAACATGGAAAATTACACAGTAATTTGTTACCACTGGACAATAACGAGGTTAAATACTCATTTTAAATCAATTAGCTCAATTAAAATATAATTTGCAGAGACAAATACGCAGACAAACACCAACAGCAAGTGTCAATCTTTATTTACACAGGACAGTGGACAAGTGAAACCTCTTATGACAACATGTCCGGATCCTATTTCAACCCATAATCAAAAAATCTGAAAATATATTTTCCCTTTTCAATAATACAGCCTGTTTTTAGGATCATAAAGACATTTGCATGGCAACTAAGCACATTTATCATTACCATAATGCAAAGAATTCCCTCACCACTGTAATGTGAAAAAAAAAAATGTTAAAGCTTTAATTGATGCTGTATTACAATAATGAGAATCTAATGAGAATCACCATTGAGAATGAAGGAAAAACCTCAAAAGTAAACATTATAATGCAGTATGGTAATGAGAATTCAGGGGGAAATGTGATTACTTGTCATTAAAATAATGCCAAAGTTTTTAGTTATGTCTTTTATTTTATTAATATTATAATTTTATCTGAAATGTGACGTGGATATGTTTTGAGAAAAAAAGCACTATACAAAAGCACTATTTAAACATACTGATTTAATAATTGTTACTGATACTGTAAAAATAACTAAATAGCACTTGTTGTGCAGTACTTGGCTCAGCGTAGTTCTTCTCTTTCTAATGCCTCAACTTGGGAATTATTATATTGTGAAAACTGCATCTCAGTTGTCTCTGTTCTGCCAAGTTCTTGTATGTGAAACTCCACTGTTCCCCACGAGTTCCCCCGGCTCTTGATAATTGCTTTGTGAAAACGTTTATGATTCTATCACGTTGCAAGGTCGGCTATGTCGTTCTAGATTGACGCGTTGAAATGAGATCACTCCGAGTTAATTAGCGGCTTGGCAGAAGAAGTAAGCACAAGAGTCCACAAGAGACTGTAGAACAGAAAACACCAAACCAATAGAACAACTTGTGGTTACATTTTATTTTAATATGTGTCTGTGTTACAGAGTAATTATACATTGAAGTACTGAGTAATAATAATAATTTACTACATTTAATATATAAGGGTTAGGATGAGGGTTTGGTTTAGGGTTAGTTGCATGTAATTATGCATAAGTTATAGTTATTACTACGGTAACTACATGTAACAAGGCAACCTGGTTGCACAAAAATGCGTATCAATAGTACGAGTGTGCAATGTCGTGGAATGTATACGCCAAAATGAGTTTTGGCGTGCATATGGTACGCCGTTTTTCGCGTGCATATGATACGCACTTTACGGCGTATTATACGCACGAACCCACCACCCCCCTCACCCTCATCCTAACCAAGAGCATGTCATATACAAGCCATAAAGTGAGTATCATATGCACGCGAAAAACGGCGTACCATATGCACGGCAAAACTCATTTTGGTGTATACATTCCACGACATTGCACATTCGTACTATTGATACGCATTCTTATGTGATCGTGTTGAACAAGGACACTGTAAAATATAGTGTTACCCAACTTGCTTGAAATGCCAAATCCTCAGCTATTGTCTACAAGCTCATACCCTGATATCTGACATCCTTAAAGTCGGCATAAAAAGAAGTTGTGATAGTTTTCTTTTCCCTTTGGGAAATATGAGTGAAACAAGAAAAAATGTGGGGCGGGACTTGATTTTGTCCATGGTGAATTGATTGGATGGTTGTGGTTTGCTATTGGTCGAGCTTATGTGAGTGACAGGTTGCCCCGCCCTTGTTCCAGTAAACACGTCATCAGAGAAGAGATGTCGCTGCAAGAGGGAAGTTATTTTGATTAAAGATTACCAGACACATGACAAAAATGATGTGCAAGGCCAAATCATTTATAGTAAATACTGTTTTTATTTTAGTTTTATTATAGTTTTATTAGGATTTTGAATGAGCTTTTTTATATTTTTAGTTTTCATGTTAATTTTAGTTTAATTTTTAGTCACTTCATTATATGCTTTTGTCATTTAATTCGTTTTTATTTTTTTTATTAAATGTAATATATATATATAATATTTTTTGTAATATTTTTATTTATTCATTTATTATTATTATTTTTTTATTTATTTTTTTTCCCCCATCAACTCTCTCTCTCTCTCTCTCTCTCTCTCTCTCTATATATATATATATATATATATATATATCAGTCAAACCAAAATTTATTCCGACGCCTTCAACATTTTCTCACATTATCACAGTTTATTCGCTATACTTTAGAAAATGGTAATAAAATATGACAAGAACTCAGTTAAACTGTCAGAACAAATTACGTGTCAGATAACTTTGATAGAAAGGTATGTAATGGATTACAATCAACCAATCAGCTGTCAGCTGTTAAATTTATTCGCACTAGCTCCGCCTAACAATGCCTGGTTGGGCCAAACAAGAAAAAAAAAAAAAAGCGCTCATATTTCAATGTCTTTGATTGTGCAATCAGTTAAGCGTAAGGTTTAAGGATCTTGGTTTTGACGTGATCAACCCGGGTTCGAATCCGCCTTTTGCTGAGCTCGCTCTTATCCCTTTTCTCATCACATTGGAAAGGCATTTACTTTCAATAAAAATTAAGAAAATGTTCTAAATGTGGAAATAAAGTGCCTAACGAAATGTTTAATAATAATAAAAGTATTTATTGGGTAGGGTTAGGGGTAGGTGTAGGGAGGGCTTTTATTGTCCTATTAAGGCGGCACCCATTTAATAATTTTAATAAATATAATCATTTACACTCTATATTATTATTGCATCCTGTTAATGTACAACAATACTGAGGTACAAATAGTATGTATCTGTCAAAATAAAGTATAAATTGTAAATTACTATTTACACATATTGCAAATAACTGCTTTTATATGGTGTAAATTATCACTATTTTCACTTAGTATGTTATTTCACTTATATGTAAATACTTCACTAGTATGTAAATAGCATCTACAGCTATTTGCACTTAGTGTAAATATCATCTATCGCTAAGAAAATATGTTATATTCACTTAGTGTAAATAGAATCCAGTTGCTATTAACACTTGGTGTAAATAGCATCTATTGCTAGTGCTAATACACTTAGTGCAAATAGCCGCTGGCTTTTTTTAAAAGGATTAGATCAAAAGAGTCATTTGTCCGTGAACCAGAATAGGCCGGTTGTGCATAGTTTTTGATTCATTAAAAAGAACCAGCTCATAAGATTCATTGTTTCATGAATCGGACAACATTGTTCACACGTTACATCATTGCATGCGGAGCACCTCAATAAAAAAGACATGTTTCTTGCTATTACTTTGCGACTGCCTTTTTGTCTCATCACATCTAATAAATAAAGATAAAATAAAAGGACTGCCATTTAGTTTAGTTGTCAAACACTAAATTGAATCTATGTCTAAGAAATCATCTCTATATCTTCTGTGGTGATTTCCATCTTGTGAATGTCCGTGTACTTTTAGGAGACTGTTTTTTTATATTTTTGAATGTAACAGTATGATTTTTTTCCTCCTGTTTTTAGTAGCATTGCAGCTTCTGTTCATTCACACTTTGCTGCCCATGCAACAAGGGCCTGTCATCATTGATGTGAGCATCAGCTCGGTCTTGCTTCCTGGAGAAAGAGTGTCAATTTGGCTAAATCTCAGAGGAATAGCCTTTTTTCTTCAAATGTAATTCTGGAGTCACTCAGCAGCAATTCTGATTGATAAGCTTAAAAAAAAATGTAGGCATACCCATAACAGATAGTCTGCCCATGTTCTTCGCTCTGGCATGATTTGTTTGTGTTTGTTTATGCATGCATTTTGTGTCATCACTGATATACTTCCTGAAGTCATGTTGGATGAAAATCATTGATGCGCTTGCTCAGTGGATAAAACACTGAAACCTGTCTCAGTTATATTGGACAGATAAGATCAGGCTCATTCTTTTTAGAAAGGACATCAAGTCAATATCCAACCACTGTAACGTGTACATTTGTTTTCAGTTGTCGTATTTATATACAGTAGTATATTCAATTGGCTTGTATGCTGCTACATGCAGAATTACATAGACACAAAAAATTAGGACAATAAAATAAAATAGCACAATATTAGGGTTCTGGAGGTATATATATATATATATATATATATATATATATACACACACTCACCTAAAGGATTATTAGGAACACCATACTAATACTGTGTTTGACCCCCTTCCGCCTTCAGAACTGCCTTAATTCTACGTGGCATTGATTCAACAAGGTGCTGAAAGCATTCTTTAGAAATGTTGGCCCATATTGATAGGATAGCATCTTGCAGTTGATGGAGATTTGTGGGATGCACATCCAGGGCACGAAGCTCCCGTTCCACCACATCCCAAAGATGCTCTCTTGGGTTGAGATCTGGTGACTGTGGGGGCCATTTTAGTACAGTGAACTCATTGTCATGTTCAAGAAACCAATTTGAAATGATTCGAGCTTTGTGACATGGTGCATTATCCTGCTGGAAGTAGCCATCAGAGGATGGGTACATGGTGGTCATAAAGGGATGGACATGGTCAGAAACAATGCTCAGGTAGGCCGTGGCATTTAAACGATGCCCAATTGGCACTAAGGGGCCTAAAGTGTGCCAAGAAAACATCCCCCACACCATTACATCACCACCACCAGCCTGCACAGTGGTAACAAGGCATGATGGATCCATGTTCTCATTCTGTTTACGCCAAATTCTGACTCTACCATCTGAATGTCTCAACAGAAATCGAGACTCATCAGACCAGGCAACATTTTTCCAGTCTTCAACTGTCCAATTTTGGTGAGCTTGTGCAAATTGTAGCCTCTTTTTCCTATTTGTAGTGGAGATGAGTGGTACCCGGTGGGGTCTTCTGCTGTTGTAGCCCATCCGCCTCAAGGTTGTGCGTGTTGTGGCTTCACAAATGCTTTGCTGCATACCTTGGTTGTAACGAGTGGTTATTTCAGTCAAAGTTGCTCTTCTATCAGCTTGAATCAGTTGGCCCATTCTCCTCTGACCTCTAGCATCAACAAGGTCCACAGGACTGCCGCATACTGGATGTTTTTCCCTTTTCACACCATTCTTTGTAAACTCTAGAAATGGTTGTGCGTGAAAATCCCAGTAACTGAGCAGATTGTGAAATACTCAGACCGGCCCGTCTGGCACCAACAACCATGCCACGCTCAAAATTGCTTAAATCACCTTTCTTTCCCATTCTGACATTCAGTTTGGAGTTCAGGAGATTGTTTTGACCAGGACCACACCCCTAAACGCATTGAAGCAACTGCCATGTGATTGGTTGATTAGATAATTGCATTAATGAGAAATTGAACAGGTGTTCCTAATAATCCTTTAGGTGAGTGTATACACACACTGAACAAAATTATAAACGTAACACTTTTGTTTTTGCCACCATTTTTTATGAGCTGAACTTAAAGATCTAAAGGCCGGAACTCACCAAGCCGAATGTCGGCCGTCAGGCAGTTTTCGTGCGTCGGCCAACTAAGTTTTTGCATCGGCTGACGTTGGTCCTCGTCGGCTATTTTTCAGCCGATTCGACATGTTGAATCGGCGTCAGCGCTTGTCGGTCAGTCGGGCCATCTGATTGTTCTGATTGGCTGTTCAGCTAGCAAACCAGTGCACAAGAAAAAAAAATGGAAGTGACGAAGCAAGTAAACGACGGAGTCACGAGGGAACACACAGAACGCCTGTCTCATTTGTTTACATTTCTCATTCCGATACACGTGAATATTTTAAAAAGATATGGCTGTGTCGACCGAGGCAAATGAAGACGAATTGATCAGCATGACACAAAAAGGAAGGAGAGCACCTCAAATCTAACTATCAGGGTAAATAAACAATTTTTTATATTTTTTAAATTTAAGAATAAAAATAAACATTAAGCTTTTGGTAAAGTGGCCACTGATTGTTCAGATGGGTCTATTTACAAGTAACTCAACACATTAACTTCCACATGTGCATCTGAATAGATCCATTTAGCCAATTTGCAGGGTATTGTTTTAGCTATGCCCTGTTATTGTTATGGGTGATTGGTGAACAAGTGTAAGAATTTATGGTATCACATCGTTCACATTTTGATTGTTTCTTTAAGGAACCTTCGGCTGAAAGTGATTCCTGTTCACCCTCAGATGGTACCAACAGTGACACCTGGACTGGCACCCATGAAGAGCCCAGCTTCATTGAGGCTGAGCTACGGCCCAGTACACCCTTGGCTGAATCTACCATCAGCTGTATTCTAAATATGTCATGCACAGTTGTAATTTATTTTATAGTTATCGCACAATTCTATTTCGATTTTAAATATTTTTGTTGTCTATTTTTGGTAATTTTGTATCACAGCTTTATAGCTATTTTTGCCCATTGTACTGAACATTGGAAAATAAAACACTTTGACTTTGGGTACTTGCATTCACAATTCTTTATGTAAAAAAAGGATCACAAAACACACAATGATGTAGAATTCTAACCTTTATTTTGCAATTTCACATCTAACTCTCAGGGTAAATAAACAAATCTATATATAATTTTTAATTTAAGAATAAAAAGATTTTCGATTAATAAAGACATATTTTCATCATGTGTTCCACAATACTATGTTATCAAAGTGCAATATCTGTAAACTAATAGTTAGCACGGTTACTGTCAGTTAAGTTCAGTGTATGGTGTAGTGTTACAATATTTTCATTTACAGTTTTGTGCCACTCACTGGAGATTTAATTTCCCCTACGGAGATACAATCCCGGTAGTTTGTGTTTCTCCTCTGTATGGTTGGACTGTTCCTTTAACATGTGAAACTGAATAGGAAAAAGCAGTGCAAAATTTTTTAAATCGGAGGTTTCAGCTAACTCAAGCTCTCGGCACAGGTTCGTGAAAGCCCCTTGAGCCTGTCTCTGGCGTATCCACGCTTTCTCCGTATTTTTCGCGTCCGCTTCTTCCTTTCCTCTTCCACAAGCAAAAGACCAAGGGCTGACAACGCCAGTGCCATTTGCAACGTGTCAGACATTTCCGAAATGTGCACAAATCCGTCTGTGGTGAGCGATTTATATCTTTATAGCTCTTCCGGTTGCCCGCTTTGAATAACGAAAACAGATTACTACCACCAGCTGGTACGGAAAGGTATTTCCTCTTACGCAGGTGCAGAACGGACGTGGCACTTGGCCGTCGGATGTCGAGCGTCGGCTTGGTGTGTCAGGGCAACTTTGGACCCAGACGCTGCCGATGTGAGCCAACGTGAGCCGACTCAGCAGTCTGCTTTTGTCGCCACTAGTTGGTCGGTGTCGGCTTGGTGTATTCCTAGCTTAAGACTTTTTCTATGTACACAAAAAGCCTCTTTCTCTCAAATATTGTGAACAAATCTGTCTAAATCTGTGTTAGTGAGCACTTCTCCTTTTTTCCGAGATAATCCATCCACCTCACAGGTGTGGCATATCAAGATGCTGATTAGACAGCATGATAATTGCACAGGTGTGCCTTAGGCTTATATATACATATATTCAGTGATATACATACAGTAGTTTTGGTTACTTCGTTCGCAATGAGTAGTTTATTACCCTTACACAGTATTGTGTATTTTTTGCCTGTTTTTGTATACTTTGTCTAGTTTTAATATACTTCGCTTCAAATCAAAGTTTGTAATGTTGTGGTCAACACTCTCCTGACAATAATGACATAATTTTTGAGATGGTAAAATTGTGAGATGTTGTACAACTATTATAAATATTTTTTAGGTTTTAGTAAAGGGTTGAACTGTATGGTTAATAATAATAATATTTTCACTATCTTTTTCAAAATATTATGATTAATCTCAGAACTGGTTGGTATGGTTCAAGGATTTGAACTACTTATTGACGTTTTTTTTTTTTTTAAATAACTACTGAAGGGTGTGGATTCTGAGATAAATAGGAGGATATATCTAATGGATATCCTAATGAAATGTATAATCAAAGCCTTAATCAATATTTATCCTCCTACATATTAAGATGCTTTAAATGATTTCTTCTAGTTTGATTGTTTATTATTATTCATTTCATATGTCCTCTAAAGTTTGTATTTGATCTCTGTGGTGTGACTGAGGGTCTGGCCCATGCCAGGAGTGCATTAACAGTGCTTACTCATTCAGCCCGGCTTCCAGAGAAGAAATATGGATTTGTCTTTCATTTATATTATTACCTTTTACTGAAACACTAAAGAATAAAAATGAATTTTGCCTGTTAAGGAGTTATCTGTGTGTTTTGGAGAACTATGTTGTTTTCAGTTGACGCTCAACCAACTCCAAACTTGAGGAAGCTGTGTATCTGTGTATGTGCGTTGCGCTAGTATTCTGTGTTACAGATCAGTATTGGAGGTGTACACTGAGCATCCTAAGGAGATTGACGGTCTGTTGTTCTGGACAAACTGGCGCCTTCTCCTGACCTAGAAGGTCACTACGTGCCTAATTCCGAGGTGGAAACATCAACAAGTGATCTATGGAGACGTGCATCTGATTAACTGACCATGTGTGAAAATTTACTATGACTATCTATTTTCTCTTAGCCAGTCAGAATCATTCAACCCCACATTTCAAAATCTAAGTTTTGTCCCCCCCACTATTACCCAATGTAAGATTTAGCTTTGCATTGCCTGCCTACCGATTTCAGAGTCTCCAAATGAATCCATTCTGCAACTTTTAAATACATACATTTTTAAAAACGAAATTATAAGCTTAAGTGCAGGGTCCGAAAGTTGGTAGTTTTGTCGCTATGGTTACACACACACACCGTTGGCGGTGCGCTCAAAGTCATCTGTCAGTTGTGCAGTTACCCAAAATCTCCTGAATGAAAATACTGACATAAATACTGATAACATATTTTGGGCGGTTTTGTGTGCATTTTGACGGTTTTTGAACAGTTTTTGGGCTGGAATTCATCAGCTGGATCTGGCAACACTGGTGGACAGTTGACGTTACAACAGAACAACGACAGCATTCAGAGACTCACTTTGTATTTGAGGTAGGAGTAGGCTAATTCAGCCGATGAAATGGCAGATTGCTGGTTTTCAGTTTGATCATCAGTTTTGTTGTATTTTGAAACTGTCAAATATAGCCTACTTAGAAGCAAACTATCTAATTGTATGTTGTGTAAAACAGGCAAATGTTAGCTAATTAGCTAAGTAAGGGATAATGTATAGCAAGGCAGTTGTTATAGCGAATACAACCCCGACAGGCTCGCGGAGGGGTCTTGAATCAGCCTGAAGGGGTTGTATTCGCTATAACAACCGCCTCGCTATACATTATCCCGCTTATTACATGGCTACCTACCAAATAAATCAATAATTTGACACAAAATATTGATTTAAAAAGGAGGTTATTGATTTAAAAACTATTTATATTGCTTCCGCTAAAGAAAATATTCCGTTCCGTCTCTACGGTTGGAATCCTGCGTCCATGGCAACGGCCTGTTATCAAGAAATAACAGACCGCATTCAACATTAGAATTCAACCAACTAAGCCATGTAATAACTAGCTATATGCTATCAAAGCTGATGAACAGCCAAGAGTGTGTGAATGTGCCATTGATACGTGTCCATAAACTATGTAGAAGTAACATTAGTCAAAATGTTCACACAGAGATGAGCATCCTACAGTACTATAAGAGGAGAACGAGCTTGTATGTTGTATGGATAGCTACATACAGTATATTCTAAAATTCACATAGTAAAAGCACTTTAGATCAGTAAAATTAGGCCAACGGCATGTCATAAGAGTTTGCATTGAAACCAGTTGTTACTTTTCTAGACAGGAGATGAAGAGACCACAGAACAGGGAGAGTTAGGGCCAAGTGAGAAACAGGTAATGGGAATATGACAGAATGCTCATTTGTGTAGGATAACAGAATACATTGGTACTGTGTCCAGCTAATTTAACTAGTTGTTCTTATGATTATATATATTTGAATGTAAAATGAGTTTATCGCTGAAGCTTTATAATGATAAGCTACATAGGGCCCTTTGAAATCCATTTATTTGTTCTTTATTAAATAAAGTATGTTTTTGTACAGTTCATGGTATGTAGTCATTTGGTTGTAGTTATATTAGATTGCTTCTCTCTGTTTTTATAATCTACCCAGTCTGTCACTGCATATACCCTCTTACAACCAAACTAAGTAGTACAGTCTGTTCCCAAAAGTCATTAGAAATGAGCATTTAAGTGCTTTATAAATTAAAAAAAAAAAAAAAAAAAAATTCGGGGAATTTCCCCCGAACCCCCCTAGCATTTACAGCCCCCCCACCCCCCCCCCCCCCCACATCTGGTCTTGGGTCCTAAACTGTTGTCCCCAACACTACAAAGAAAGGATCACTGTTCGTTTCTGTATGTGTGTGGTAGAGCGTCTGTGTTTAACATATCAGTGCCCATATCTTTTGGAAATAAATTTTACATTTTAATCATTTCAATTGATTTTGAACTGAATTATTCAGATGATTCCTAATACAATATCTACCCACCTAACATACATCAGAGCCTCTTAAAAAAAAAAAAAAAAAATCCCTCCACCAATAACCGGAATCCTCTGCCCTCTGCTCTCACGGGGAGATAGAAATATATCAATACTCCCCTATTTATTAAAAGCAATGGCGCTGGCTTGAATTGAGGCCTTAAATGGACCACATCAATTTGCCTCCCCCATTTTCATTGCCTCCATTAGATGAATGAGCCTCAGCGAGCGACGCAGCTGCATAAAGCACAACAGAGCGACAGAAGAGGGCTCATACGGCTGATGTGAGGCTAGCACGGGCTTGGTGCCGTGACAGTGCTTGAGTAATGACTTTCACTGTGGTTGTCAGCACTAGATTTATGTGGCCTACGCAGCAAGTCCACTCAAAGTATCTTAAAGCAAGTGTTCTTTGAGCAGTGCTCTCTTGCCGCCGCACGCTGCAATACGTCTGACCCTTGCTCCTTTTTATCCCTGTCCCTTCTGGTGGAAATTGCCCTTTATGATAGGTTTGCGCACGAGGGCGTGCTTTCACATCTCCTGGCGAATTCCAAGGGCAATCATATCCTTTTGAGATGCACCAGTTTACAATCAAAACAAACGGTGCAGAGGTGAAAGTGGAATCAGTTTGGCAAAGAGGTAGTTTTTTTTTATGGGACAAGCGGTAGAGGTACCTTTTGCAAAAGATGCCGATAAAAGAATTGTTTTAAAGTCACCATGAAAAAGGGTTATTATTGTTAACTAAAACTAAAATATGTATGTTAATTTAAATAAAGCTAAAACAACAAAACAAAACAAAACAAAACAAAAACAAGAAATGTTGCCTTGGCAATAAACTGAAATAAGTTGAAGCACTAAAACTATATACTAAAATGAACTGGAAATAAATAAACTAAAACAAAAATATTTATTTGAAACAAAAAAAAACAAAAAAAAACAAATAAAGTAAAAAAAAAAAAAAAATAAATAAAAAGTTGAAATCAAAAACTAAATGGAAATTATAAATGTTATATGTACGGTATATATGTGTGTGTGTGTGTGTGTGTGTGTGTGTGTGTGTGTAAATTATAAATGATTCAGTGCCATTGTGTGAATAATATTTATTTAAGTAATCAATACAAATGTAATTATTTTCAGATTATATATGTATGTGTGTGTGTGTGTGTGTGTGTGTGTGTGTTATTTTTACTGGATAAACAACACAAATATACTGAATAAAACAATGATATTTTGTGAACAATTCAGTCAATTATCTTCAGTGCTGTGAACATTATACTAACTCAATATGATGCCATTTGACGACATGCCATGTGCATTTGAGAATATAATTTAACATTTGATGTCTGTTTATTGTATTGAATGTCTTCATGTAGTGGATATTGTTGGATGGACCCCTTTAGCTGTAGTGTACTTCATTTATAAGTCACTGGATAAAATTGTCTTCTAAATGCATACGTTTATCAGACGCTTTGCCTTTACGTATAGTATTTATATGTTGATATAAATTCATCATGCTTGAGTCGTGTTCGCACTGGCTTCATGCTCCACTTGATTCGTAAGCTTAACCCAGATGGAATGGGACTTACATAACATTCTTTTAATTCCTTTTAAATTAAAATATCCTGAATTGTTGATGAAACTCCTACGGTACGTTCATCCACTTAATCAAAAAGAGAAGCGCCCTGAATCCTTGACAAAAGTTTTGAGACTTAAAAAAAAAGATGAAAAGACAAGAAATGTCCATTCAATGCAATTTCCCTTTCATTCTTCATCCTTGATATCACACAGCAAGCAAGTTTTAGTTCATTCCTTGAGGAAAATGAATAGAATATTAAGTTCAAATTTGAATTCCATTTTGTGTATCTCAGGTTGTCATAGCAACCCGTCTCATTATTTAAGCGTGCATGCATGTAGGACTCTTTCACTAGTAAAGACTTGTGGTTTGTTCTAATTAATAACTTCTGTTGTTCAAGGATGCCAGTTCACTTATGTTCATACATTACAGTTAATATATAGCAACTATAGCAAGTCTTCAAATGATCCGATCCAACAGAATATACAAAGTTAATATATATATAAATGTGTTGCAAAAGTTTTCTAATGGTCCATTTCCCCTGATAATGAAAGACATAAAGGTTTGTTTTTCATATGTTTCATATGGTAAAAATGCAGATGTGCAGCAATCTGTTCATACTAAAGCCGCCCTTGATTTTGTCTTTGTTTTTGTAAACATATGGACAGCATTGAAAATATATTGCAAGCTGCTTTGTTTGAAAGCATCTGCTGTGCAGCGATATATCTAGAACACCGCAGACTACAGAGTGAATGCTTTAAACATGAACGCTTTGGACAACATCTAATGGAGCGACGCCTTGAACAGGATGGACACTTTTGTACTTCCACCAAAAAAATAAAAAATGTCCAAACAGTCGCCTGGTTCTTTGCTTTCAATCTCAAACTCTTCTCTTCCCGTCCAGCTTAAGATTTACAATTAGCTTAGAAACCAATGTCTGATTATTTGCATTGCTGATTCTTCTCTTCATTTCACACTCTCTATGATGTAGAATGGCTTGTCTTTGAAGATAAACGAAAGGCTTTACTACGTGAAGTATGAAAGCAGTCTAGATAACTCTGAGCTGGACAGTGAGGCTATACGAATCTGCATGAGCATGATGAAAAGGAAAGGACGATGGTGGTCTCTGTATGTCTTAAATGAGAGACAGAATTGGGCGCTGTACCGTACAGCACAGTGTCAACCCTTGAATCCTCAGGGTTAAATAGATCAGGTCAACATGCTTTCACAGCTTCCTTTTCCCTCTGGTTATTTCACACTGTAATTTCTTCATGGCTGTTTCTTCAACTACGGGCACTTTTGGCCATGTAACACACTGGTTTTATTTTTATTTGTTTGCTAACAAAGTATATTTAAGCCTTTTTTAAGATTTACGCAATTCAATTAATAGTAAAATTCCATCAAATTGAATTGAATAATCCTTACATATTTTAACTGAATAAGAAAAAGGATCGTTCAATTATTCAATTAAAATATGTAAGGATTATTCAGTTCAATTTGATGGAATTTTAATATTAATCTTAAAATAAATAAATAAATAATAATAATTATATATACACTCACCTAAAGGATTATTAGGAACACCATACTAATACGGTGTTTGACCCCCTTTCGCCTTCAGAACTGCCTTAATTCTACGTGGCATTGATTCAACAAGGTGCTGAAAGCATTCTTTAGAAATGTTGGCCCATATTGATAGGATAGCATCTTGCAGTTGATGGAGATTTGTGGGATGCACATCCAGGGCACGAAGCTCCCGTTCCACCACATCCCAAAGATGCTCTATTGGGTTGAGATCTGGTGACTGTGGGGGCCATTTTAGTACAGTGAACTCATTGTCATGTTCAAGAAACCAATTTGAAATGATTCGAGCTTTGTGACATGGTGCATTATCCTGCTGGAAGTAGCCATCAGAGGATGGGTACATGGTGGTCATAAAGGGATGGACATGGTCAGAAACAATGCTCAGGTAGGCCGTGGCATTTAAACGATGCCCAATTGGCACTAAGGGGCCTAAAGTGTGCCAAGAAAACATCCCTCACACCATTACACCACCACCACCAGCCTGCACAGTGGTAACAAAGCATGATGGATCCATGTTCTCATTCTGTTTACGCCAAATTCTGACTCTACCATCTGAATGTCTCAACAGAAATCGAGACTCATCAGACCAGGCAACATTTTTCCAGTCTTCAACTGTCCAATTTTGGTGAGCTCGTGCAAATTGTAGCCTATTTTTCCTATTTGTAGTGGAGATGAGTGGTACCCGGTGGGGTCTTCTGCTGTTGTAGCCCATCCGCCTCAAGGTTGTGCGTGTTGTGGCTTCACAAATGCTTTGCTGCATACCTCGGTTGTAACGAGTGGTTATTTCAGTCAAAGTTGCTCTTCTATCAGCTTGAATCAGTCGGCCCATTCTCCTCTGACCTCTAGCATCAACAAGGCATTTTCGCCCACAGGACTGCCGCATACTGGATGTTTTTCCCTTTTCACACCATTCTTTGTAAACTCTAGAAATGGTTGTGCGTGAAAATCCCAGTAACTGAGCAGATTGTGAAATACTCAGACCGGCCCGTCTGGCACCAACAACCATGCCACGCTCAAAATTGCTTAAATCACCTTTCTTTCCCATTCTGACATTCAGTTTGGAGTTCAGGAGATTGTCTTGACCAGGACCACACCCCTAAATGCATTGAAGCAACTGCCATGTGATTGGTTGATTAGATAATTGCATTAATGAGAAATTGAACAGGTGTTCCTAATAATCCTTTAGGTGAGTGTATATATATATATATATATATAAGCTTATTTTTTCAGTATACATATGCCATTTTCAATAAAGCTATTATTTTGTCAAATTATACAAAAAGTGTGGAAATATCATTCAACTTTTTTTGTTTGCCTAAGGATGCTATTTAACATAATCCATCATTTGAGTTGTGAGATGTTCATTAGAAATATTTACCTTGATTTTCTTTGTTTCCTTTGCAACTGAAATACATATATTCAATTTTATTTTATTTTATTTTATTTTATTTTATTTTATTTTATTTTATTTTAGTTTAGTTTAGTTTAGTTTATTTTAGTTTATTTTAGTTTATTTTAGTTCATTTTCTTTTTAAGCAACATTTTTTTATGGTATTAGTTTTATATAACTATAATAACTCTGAATCTAGATTAAATCTGCCAAATGTTCTTTTGCAAATTCACCACCCCAGGTCTCTCATCGGACTACTGATAAAATATGGTTTGCATAATTAGTAGCACTGGATTGACAGCCACTTTCCATTTTCCATCTCTACCTTTTACAGTTATCCCCATATTAATCTAATCTATACGTGTTGCTGCACAGCCCTTGTTTTTCACTAGTTATGTTTCTAAGGTGGTATTTCTTTGTATAGGCTCATCCTTAGGCTGTGTTCTTCTCCTAGATATGTCCAGCAAGCAGGTGTGAATGTGTATGTATGTGTGTGCCTGCCAACAGTACTATTGCTTTTGTCTTTTTGACAGCAGGACCACCAGAAGCTCTTTCATCTCACTCTTCCTAAGTGGCATGCAATACAAGAGCCCATTTTGAATAAGAGAGCCGAGCCCACCTGACACACATCGCCTGCCTTCGATATTATGCACACTTGAGTTCAACAATGCTTCAGCTGGTTGTCCTGGCGTAGTTTACGTCCGGTGGATGCCCTTGTAGCGATCTGCTGAAATTCAAATATGAACCTGAATTACAATTTAAAAGCACTATGAAATTAAAATTGGGGGGGTCTAATGCTATTTCATGCATTCTGACTTATTTACACTGTTAAAGAGTTAGATTCTCATGCTTAACATGGCCAAATAAAATGTAAAAAAAAAAATGAGTTAGACGTATGACGGAGTATTTTTGTGCCAAATACACTCCTTCAGGATTAGAAATAGTTTTGGAAAGTTTTTTTGAGTATGGCCCTGTATGACGTCATAAAGGGCAGAATTCCTTGTATGGGCACTTCTCCCGGATGAGCGTGTGTACACATCAACCCAAGCAACAGCAAGAGCGCATCCATCAACGAGCTTAGGAAGCATTAAGGGAATGCAGTTTGTTTTTCCAGTGAATGCAGTTTGTTTTTCCAGAGCAGCAGCACAGTTGTGCACTGCAAGTGTGTTTGTTTGTTCCCGGTCATGAGTCGAAACCGCAGGCAGTGAGTGAAACTGCATCAAATGTTGGCAATCGGTGAACGTTTAGATTATATAGAAAGTTATCCAGGGATAATGCCATGATGTATTGTGTGTGTGTGTGTGTGTGCTTGTGACTCTTTAGCTCTGCCCACTGCACTCCTCCACGAGTTCGGCTGTTCTCAGAAATAATCGGTACAGCGTATTTGTCTTTTATAAATATGATAAAACTAAAGACTCTTCGGAAAGAGCCGTTTCAGAGACTGAGAAAAAGATTCTACAATGTATATTATGGGAAAATGTGTCTTTTTTTACTTTAGATGCATGTAAACTTATTGGAGCCTTTAAAATAGCAGGGGCACTTTAAAATGAATGTATCCTCGTAATCTTTAATTAAATTAACTTGGACTAAAATAACCCCTCCCTCTTGCAGCAACATCTCTTCTCTGATGACGTTTACTGGAGCGAGGGTGGATCAACCTGTCTTTCACATGAGGTCAACCCAAAAGCAAACCACAACCATCCAACCAATTCTCCATGGACAAAATCTAGTCCCAATTTCACTCAATAGGGAAGAATATAAATGTGCAGCATGACTAATATCCACAACATCCTCACCAGCAAAGGAAAAAAGAGTAAAAACATGGTTGAAATGGGATTTAAATCTTAGAAACACCAGTCATTGAAGCACATTCATTATCTGCAACGAAACAGAACATCGCAGGAGCCATTTCCAGCATCAAAAATTGTGCAGGGTCATGCATGGTTTTGTGTTTCCATGAGGAGGAAGACAATCATATCATGCATTGTTGATGCTCTTTGTTCCAAAACATAACTTGCTTCTGGAGTAATTATGAACCCCCGGAACGGAGTAGGGACATTAGCAGATGTATTGGGCCTTGCATGGAAGGTATCGGCCAAAGCCTAAATGAACATCTGTGCTCCTGTTAGGAACTGCAAGAAGAAAAAAGGAAGTGGAGGAATCATTTAAATAGACAAGCTGCATCAAAGGTGTTGCATTTTTATCATAGATCGGGCACTTAAACACATGCATAACACATGTATCGGACATAAGCAATCACTCAGACTTGGCAGGCTCTGGGAAATTGTATCTTTACAAGCACATAACCATTTATGGGTGTCAAACTGGTTATATCTAAACTAGCTTTCCTGTAGACATGCAAAGGAAGTCTTGATGGGAAATTTTTTTCATACTATATTTTTTTCATATTGTTTGGATCACTAAATCACAATAGACATTAGTTGCTTGCACACTGTTTTTTTCCCTTTTAATTTATCTTGCACACTCAGCAAAACCAGAAATTCATTTTACGACTAAATTAAATACCCGCCATGTGCCTCTAAATCTCTAATGGTTTATAATTAATGTCATTTATATAAGGTCAGAGATGATGACCTTATTTATTTCCCCTTTTGAAGCTTTTTTTTTTAATTTATTTCCCCATTTGTGCTATTAAATAATAGTTGTACTGCTTAATATTTTTTTTGGATCGTTTGATGAATAGAAAGTTCAAAAGAACAGCATTTATTTAGCAAAATGTGTAATTTGTGTAACATTATAGATCACTTTTGATCAATTTAATGTGTTCTTGCTGAATAATAGCATTCAAAAAAAATTATTGACCCCAAGCTTTCATAAATGATTTGTATCGGTTTCTTTTCATTTATTTTCACTACATAGCAAAACGATCTTTATGTTAATCAAGTCATTCTCAGTTCTCAAGTTTACTTTGACAGGCTTAAAAACACATGTTGTATAATCTTTCATTTTGAAACCCTGTTTTATATGAGGGATATATAAAAGCATATTATACCTACAAATTTAAAGGGTGATTACAACTAACAAAATGTTTGGTTTGGTTATTTTGCGGGGGAAGACATGGCAATTTATGGACCAATGAATAAACAAATATAATTAAAATAAGTTTTAAAATAAATGCATTTATAATGAAGTGGATGTGCTATATGTAAGCTCTGGCTTTAGAAGAATAATGGCGAAAGCCTGCTGTAATATTAGTAGGCGGTTTAAAGCAAGAGGTCTTCTCTTTTGTCTGGCCTTTGGCAGCACAGGGTGAATGGAGAGGAGATCTAATTGGATTTCTTGAGTGGCCACCACTATTCAGAAAATGGAATTTTCCCGTGAAACAGCTTGGAGCCTCAGCTTATTTTATTTATTTATTTTTTCAGTGGTTGTCAGTGTTGTCTCAATACAAAGTTCTGTCATGAGACTCTAGATGGCCCAGGCTGATCGGTCCTTAAAGGTGCACTATGTATCATTTTTCCAGTAAAATATCCAAAAACCACTTGGTCAGTGTTATATATTTTGTTCAGTTGAGTACTTACAATATTCCAAAGGTTTCCAATTTGTAAATCGTGAGAAAATTGCTATTTTAACCATGGAGGGAGTCATCTGTCAGTTGCGTCATATCTGCGTTACCCTTGGTTTTATTTTGCAGAAACGCTTAACTGCAGTGTGCAAGAAGTATCATAGCAGCCACCGAGCAAGCGCACAGAGTAACATTATAACATCATTTTCAACACACTCAAATGTATCAAATATGATAAACAGAGCTGTGTTACCTCATACTAATGACCGGAAAAGCGGAAATGGCGCCAGCGGCTGTGGCATAATAAAAGTCCCGCTGCTCGCGAGGCATGTGTTTTGCGTTCATCTTATTAACAATCGCTCCAGCGGCCCTGCTCAGCTCCCACAACACTCGGTCTTGCTCTGCTTCATACTACAGTAATGTTAATAATCGCATCCATTAACATGATTTCTGCCCGAATCCTATCCCGATTCTTTTCCATCAGCTATGAGGTGAAGACCACATGTCCCAAGATTCTGCGCTCAAACTTGGCGTCATCAAACTACGCCTTTGTTTTGAATAGGCGGCCTCTAGTGGACGGAAAAGTTACATAGTGCACCTTTAACTCAATCTGCTTGCAATCACATCATTCTCTATAGTGCACAGTTGATTGGTTCCTGCTGTATCAGTAGCCAATGAGCTCGCTGCTCAACCTTTAAATACTTGGTCAGCATTTGCTGTAGCACTTGCAGCTCACTTTCAGAAACCCTCCACCTTCCCCAGCTCCACCTGTATAGATCTGCTACGAGTAATTCATGCTATATTGTACATCAGCAGCATGTCTTATTTGCTCACAGCAGCGTGTTGTGTATGTATTGGCAGTAGCAAGTCCCATGCTTGCTCTGCAGCAGCAGCTATGTAGCAGATCTATTCCGCCAAGACCAAACATATCAACATTGTCACATCCATTACCACGCAAAACACTCTGAGAAGTGTCATGACAACTGTGATGATGCAGTTTAGTAAATGCTTAGTTCTTTACATCTTTATAATTTTCTTCTTTCTATCAGTTTGTTATTTTCAATGTATTATATTTCATATCAACATTGAAGAAGCTCACACAGGGCAAGCTCTCTTCAGTGGAAAGCACAAGTGCAGCAGAGACAGAGTGAGGTGGGCTGAAAGCAAGGGCTAATTTAATGACTAGCCTGCTAAGGAGGAATATGACGCAGGTACTTCATTAGCTGGCTAGAAACTGATTATGCACCCCTCCGATTCATTACATCCCACTCAGATCGCCTTGGTCTACACGCAGGGGCACACAAATGAACTCGGAGCTAGAAAGTTGACACCAAAGGGAGATTCAAGTGGCACAAATGGCTCCTTTACAAAGTCTGGTGGGGGAAATCTTGCCAAGCACAAAGAGAAGGGGAATCCCTTGAGTTTAGGATCATAGATAGATAGATAGATAGATAGATAGATAGATAGATAGATATATCTCCATTGAACAATGCTGAATAACCATAAGGATTTTATGATTATAGCAGTGGATTTTATTGTTGTCAAAGTGCCACTTTGAATCAATGACATTATATATATATATATATATATATATGAAATCTTCTCTTAGACTTTTTTCCCCATAGGTTTAAATTTCAGGACATGACCTTTTATAAGAAGCAAATATAATGCTTTCACACTCAATAAGTTATTTGATTCGGCGCTAGCACTGAACTCTCATAAAATTCTGACATCTTGTTTGTTGCACTCTAGCGACTTCATTTCCACAAATTTCAAATGATTGAGGCATGAAATGAAATGAGAACAGTGTGATGACTGCCATGCTAATATAAGGCTTACTGGAGAAGAGCCAACAACTTTGTTAACCACTAAATTGCTCCAATATATCACTGTGGTTTATAACTGATTGTGCAAATCGGTGAATCCTATGGGCCATAACTATGAAAGCCAAGGCTGTGGACACTACGCTATATCTGAAAAAGTGATTTGATATGCGGCTTATTTTTGATACAAAATGTGCTTCTAACTCCTGCAGTAGAAATTTGCATATTGAGCTGTGTAGAGCTGCTTGATACAGCAGCGTTTAATAAAAGCAGTAGCCTACCTAATAAAAAGGCCTACTCATATATTCAGCACAATTGAGTATGAATATTGCAACTCTACTCGCTATTGAGAGGTGCTGTGGAATCAGGGACATATAAGCTAATTTCAATGCAGCTTAACAAAATCCCAGAATGCAATGGGGCTAGATCAGTGGAGATCTGTACCTGCAGTGTGTTGAAAGAAATATTAATGATAAACATGCTCATTTTTCAATAATAACAAAAAATATAATTAGATCTAATCACAAAATAAATGTACTTTTTTTGCATATACTGTATATTTGAATGTTTATTATGTTTATTAGGTGCAGGAAATTTACATGATTAATATGTAATATTTTATTTGCAAATATCAACATTGTTGTTATCAACATGATTAATTGACATACATTTTGAATTGATACATATGAATACAGATTATTTATAAACAAACACAATTTATTATGTGTATGCCTATTTATTTATTCAGTAGGCCATTTTTTTTGTTATTACATTTTCCTTTAACTGGTTCGTTTATTTTAAGTAGCCTAATCAAGTTATTTATTTATGCATATATGTATTTTTGCATGTATCTGTTTATTTATTTATTTGGAAATGCAATTTGTGGGAAATTAGAGTTCAGAAAATAATTTCATGGTATAGCCTATATTAGGCCTATCCACCTTATTCCTAATTCCTTTAAAAAGAACCAACAGCAGCAGAGGGCTCAAGGGCTTTGGATTTTGGATTTCAAACAAATTGAGTCAAAAAGGCAACGTCACTCTGATTGGCTGAAGCAGAACATTAACATAACCCAACCAGTAAACGCCACTCTAACTGGCTGAGGCAACATCACAGGCATTTGGTGCGATTCGGTGTGCATTCATTGCAAAATAACAGCTCAGCTTTTCAGCCTACATCGCCGGTGAACCCATCGTTTCCTCTAAATTGAAGGTAAGTTCAGTCAGCCTAGTGAATTCTATGTCCATGTGTACGTGTGTTAGGTAGTTTAGCATTATTGTCTCCACAAACCAAAAATGGTCAAGGGCAAGAGAACATGTCGTGTAATGTAGATGTTAACTGGTTGTAGCTTGCAAATTGATTCAAATTTGTGTGACTATCTTAGGATTGCTAACAGGGTAGGTCGAAAGCTAGCTAGCTTGACTTTTTGAGTGGCAAACTTGTCATGCACACATTAATTACTATAAAACACCTGTGTGCAATATTGACAAAAAATGCTATCTCGATATTTTCTGGGATTTTCTCAATAACGATAATTAGACAATATTTTGCTGAGTGTGTCTACCTTTGACAGGTTTAGGACTGCTGTGGACAGAGAAAAAGACTTGGAGGTGGAGGATTCACTAAGCCTGATGAGCCAAGCCCACAGGACTTTTAAAAGAGTTCAATTAAATTACAATCTAATTATTCGTTCATAATTCTACCTCCACTGTACATTGTGCTTGATATGTCTGGTGCCCTTCTGATGCCATTCAGGGCGATTTATTTTTTAATAAAGATGGAAATGGATTTATTGAATTGTGATATTTGTGAATTGTGTGTATAACTGTAGTGTTGTATGTATGTAGTCCCATGTTTCCAGAGGGTGGAGGACATGTTTTCTGTGCCAGTTAATTTTCCTGTATTTGATTGTCTCAGCAGCAGGTGATAACTGGACACGCATACAAAGGTGTAATGCATTTCCTGTTGAAATTAGCTGCTGAGCCAAACAAATACAGGAAAATGAATACATAGTACAGAAAACGTCCTCCACCCCCTTGAAACATGGGACTACAGTTATAGAAGTTGTATAAAAACAATGTCTAAAATTAGTCTAAATTTAATGTTGAAAAGACGTCCACAAACGACCTATAAATAGCCCGTACACGGAGGTCCCACGGACGTCAACATTATACGTGCGGTAGACGTCGAAAAAAGACGTTGCCTGGCACAACCCCTTCAGTGGACCGAAATTGAACGTCCAAAAATTACCTAGAAAAGACGTCACTCTGACGTCACATGGCGCAGTGGGACAGTATCATGTAGCACGGGTGAAAAGATTAGTCATGCAAACCAAAGACCTTGAGTTTGGTATATTTTCATTCCTGTTCATTTATTCATATTGACTAAAAATTTGAAATGCTATGTTTCCTTCATTCTTATTAGCTGTGGAAACTGCATTAATTGTAGCATATACTCTAGCACATGCAATGACAGGCAATACATCCCACCATCAGGGGGAGCTCTCAACTGCTCTCAAGGCCAAACCATGCACATTGCAGATGTAACCTTTCCTGAGATTAAGATGCATAATATTGATGGCTAAACTCCGGCTAAATGGCTAAATTTGTGTTTCAGTCAGGTCTTGCTGTTTTAAACTGTTTATGAGTGCAAATTCAGTATGTGTAATGTGAAAGGCCATTAGTCGAGTATAATTCAATGCCTGAAACTGTAATTATTCATCTTTGATGATGTTGATGTCTTGTGGTATTTAGTTTTTTTTATGTTGATTTGATGCCATTGGGAAGTTCATGGGTTAATTTGATACCTGATTTTTTGAGATGGACATGCCATAAACTTTAAAGGGGTCCTGTATGGCCCTTTTTACAAGATATAAAATAAGTCTCTGATGAGTCTCTGATAAGTCCCCAGAGTGTGTATGGCTATAACTTATGTTGTCATCTTGATTTTATGACACGCTATTGCATTTGTGTTACGTACTGTATTGCAATAAATGTGAAAAGACGGATGTGACAGCTTGAGCAGACTCCTAAATGTGCTCTACTACAACAACTATTCCTCTTCTCAACATGGCCTCACCCCCTTTGTTGTGTGTTCCCGGGGGCGGGGTTCCAGTAAATTTTAGGGTTAGTGATGTCACTAACCCGTGAAGAAGCTTGTTGTAGTCCCTACCAGCCGTTTGTTGTAGTCCTTAAAAAGTGATTTCTTTAAAGTAAAATATCTCCCTTTGCTTTGATTTTTGAGCCTCGTAACTTTGCAGATGTTGTTTATGCTCAAACAGCAACATTACACACCAACTAAAGTTAAAAAAAGTGAAATCATAATCAACCACTCCTTTAAACATGGCGGAGGGGAGAACAGTCGACTGCTGCTGTGACTGCTATTCTTTACTTTAATTTTTTTCCACAACAGCTACATCGCCTTGTCTTGTCGTTAAAGTAGTGCATATTTACATGAAATGAATAACCATTTGAAGTGTATTGTATGTTTTATATATTTAAGAGGGGTTCATATTGTGAAAACCACTAGAACAATGTTATATATTTTGTTGACCTGTGTACTTACATTATCCCAAACGTTCACGTCCTGCTTCATACCACCATAACGTTAATACAACTTTAATACATTTGCTCATTCATGAACATAATTGCTGCCCGAGTCCGTCAGATTCCTTTCCATTGGCTGTGGAGGTGAAGTCAAGACTACAACTCCCATCATTCCATGCTCATTCACGCCGTCATCAAGCCACGCCTTTGTTTTGAATAAGCGACCTCCAGCTGCAAAACTTACATACTGTATCTTTAACTGTTGTAGCGGAACACTGATTTGGATGTATATTTCTAAATGCAATTTCTTCGAAATGCTAATTGTTGCATAGGAACTACTCATGCTCAGTTGAATTTGAAGAACACAGCATTAGTTCTGCATTAGCAGTGATATCATCGTGAACACACAGTAATCAAAACACTCCTGGTGCACTTGATTACAGCACTTGAAAACCAACAGTTGACTTGAAGTGACACAGGACGTCTATCATTATAAAGAAATAATCATTATAATTTACAAGCCCTTTTTTAAATGACATCGATATTTTACAGAGTGATTTTTATGGCTGGGTAATTGATAAATATCACAACTCTTTAAGTTTGTTCTAATCAAGATCGATCAGGATCAAGAACAAGAAGGAGAATGAGTATAAGTGTATATTTAAGGTTTTTACATGAATAATACTGTATTTAGTCATCCTCATGTTCTAAACCTCATTTTTGCTAGAAAAAATAATTATCATTTACATTTTAATAATTTTAATGATCATATTCCTATGGTCGCAAATGTTGTTAACAGCTAAATATTCCACGTTGTCTATGTAATTACTCAGTATAATTTACTTAATTGAATTACTGAGGTCAAGAAAGTGCTTATATAATACTTAAACTGGGATTAGAGCTTCAAATATTTTTAGTTTAAAGGTCCCATATTGTCAAAACTGAAATTTAATAGCTTTTTTCAGGATAACTCAGGTCTAGGGGCTATGTAACCAGAGCTGTAGCTAGGGAATTCTGGGCCCCCTGAAAAAACATTGATGTGTGCCCCCAACGCCCTCCACTTATATCATACGGTAACGGTAGACCTATAAGATATGGGCATGGAGGCCCACATCTGGTGCCATGCACCTAATAAGGATTTCTTACAAAATCACTAAACAGACAAATAAAATGCAAATAAAGTTTGTTATACAAACCAACAAACTACATAATAGAGCAAAAAATGGGGACTTTGAGCACGTAATCGTTCGGGCACTGTGCGTTGCGCAGATGTTGACAGTACCGGAGTGTGCGGGCAGCGTCCTATTTCCGCAAAAGTAAAATAATGTTTTGATAGACTTTGATAGCAATTTTCTTGCTCTCCCTTTCCTTTTTATGACATTACTGGTACCCACTTCCACTGTAACTTTACTTCTAATTCTGCCTTCACGAGCTATCGGAAATGTCCTACTTCCCACTTGTGAAGTCATGATTACGAACTCATCACATTAAAATTTTGACTTGAGAGAGGGCGTTCATGTCCTATATTTTTAAATAGGAAACTCAATTCCGATAGCATGTGAAGGCAGCATAACTTCAACTGTTCTTGTAGCTATGATTGGTTCTGTTTACTAACTGGGGTGGTACTTGCTCTCTGCTGTTTGCCGCTGATTGAGCTGAAATAATTTATAGCCATCGGACTAAACTATTTTTTATGGGAGGGGAGAGAGAGGAGATTTGGAAAACTTTAAGTAAATTGTATGTTTTTGTTTTATGGTTTTTCATTGAAATATTAGGCATACAAATGTATATACTATAATGATTTTTAAGAGTAGGGAAATGTGTAGCATAAGTACTGGATTTAGTGGGCCCCCTAGGTAGTGAGGACTCCCATAATTGTCAACACCTTTCAACCCACTAGCGACGGCCCTGTATGCAACTACCACATAAGTTTCAATCTACCTGTTCTTATCAGAGCTCCTGAGAGAGGAGCTGTAAAAATATATTGAGATGGTTTTTGGTACTTATACCGCAAATATATAATCTTAAGGACATCAAAACCTAAAATAAAACTCCAGAAATGTCTACAATATGTGACCTTTAAAGGGGATAGTTCACACAAAAATGAAAATTTTGTCATTAATTACTCACCCTCATGTTGTTCCAATCCCGTAAGACTTTCATTCATCTTCAGAACACAAATAAAAGACTAAACACGTAATGCTTACATGCATGCCATCACTCTTTTTTGAGGTTTGCATGGAGATTATAATGGTATTGTTTCAAAACTATTTAAATTGAACCTCATTGGTTCTTGCGGAAGCTTAAACGTGCTGCGTAACACGAGAATGAACCTCATTGGTTCTTAAACGTGCTGCGTAACACGAGAATGAACCTAATTGGTTCTTAAACGTGCTGCATATACAAGAATGAACCTCACTGGTTCTTGCGGAAGCTCAAATGTGCTGCGTAACATGAGAATGAACCTCATTGGTTCTCGCACGTCAAGCAAACATGCTTGAGCTTCCGTTTACCACAACTAATGTGTGAGCTGATTAACTGCACTGGCTCCCTATTAAACATCGCATACATTTTAAAATCTTGCTAATTACTTACAAATCACTAAATGGTTTAGCTCCCCAGTACTTGAGCGAGCTCTTAACGCATTATACTCCATCACGTCTATTGCGGTCTCAAAACTCTGGCCAGTTGATAATACCTAGAATATCAAAATCAACTGCAGGCGGTCGATCCTTTTCCTATTTAGCACCCAAACTCTGGAACAGCCTTCCTAGCATTGTTCGGGAAGCAGACACACTCTGTCAGTTTAAATCTAGACTAAAAACGCATCTCTTTACTATGGCATACACATAAAACATTTTAATTTATATTTTATTCAAATTGTTAGGCTGCATTAACTAGGTCAGCCGGAACCGGGAACACTTCCCATAACACCTGATGTACTCGTTACATCATAAGAGGAATGGCATCTACGCTAATGTTAGTCTCTCTCTCTGTCTCTGCAGTCAGCCGGATCCGGGCCGTATCCAGATCAGATGGTGGACCAGTGCCCAGACATTACCAACGCATCCCTGAAGTGTCTGCAGAGACCGTGTCAATTAGTCTACCCTCTGAAATTGCTCATCGACATGGCATCCTCAATGGATCCATCTCCGGCGTGATGACTCCGATATTTCGAATATTCCTATTTAATAATTGTTTAATTGACACGCCATCCTCAATAAACCCGGTGTGATGCCTCCGATCTTTCGAATAATCCGATCTAATATTACTTCTGACCTATAAGGCTGCCAAAATAATAATCATACACTGTTTGTTAATTGGCCAGAGGAGAACTGGCACCCCGACTGAGCCTGGTTTCTCCCAAGGTTTATTTTTCTCCATTAGGACACCTGATGGAGTTTTGGTTCCTTGCCACTGTCGCCTCTGGCTTGCTCAGTTGGGGACACAAAATGTTCAAATAAATATCCAAATAAATGTAATTACTAAACTAAATTATATCAACTACATTACTTGAATATATATGATAATTGAAATGAGCTGATGACATCACCGTTTTCTCCAGAGAGGCTGTACAGCCCAATCAAATTCTGTTCATTATTTTCCTGTTTAACACTGTGAAGCTGCTTTGAAACAATCTGCATTGTAAAAAGCGCTATATAAATAAAGTTGACTTGACTTGACTTAATGTTTATATGTGAATAAATCCTAAATTCAGTCTATTCTGTTCATCATATAAAGCAATCGTGTCTCTTTAGAAAATTTGGACTAAACCACTCAATTTATATGGTGGTCAAAGTAGTATTTGTGTAGTTGTCAATGGAGAGACAGAAAGCTCTCAGATTTCATCTAAAAAATCTTCATTTGTGTTCTGAAGATGAACGAAATTCTTAGGTGTTTGGAATGACATGAAGTTGCGTAATTAATGACAGAATTTTCATTTTTGGGTGAACTATCCTTTTAAGTTTAGCATGTCGCACAAGTGGACTGCTTGAAATGTCATGTCAACTACACAATTATAGTTTAAAACAGGGAATAAGGCACTAGATCACATAATAAAGTAAAATTTTCCAAAGCCTTGGCAGCAGGAATAGTCACTGTGATCGTTTTACTTATTGATCATGTAGACACACTCATGAAAATATAGTATGGTGTGATATACCATACATACAAATAATGAGAATTTCACAGCATTGAATTTAAGGCTAAATTTGAAGATAGCAGTAGCGACAGTGCAACTGATCTCACATTTTATGCTTGAAGTTATTGTACCATCACAGGTGAAAGAAGCAGCCAACCTATAGAAGAACAATAGTGCACAGTATTGAAATCTGAACTATCTGCTAACCTTCTGAAGACTTGGAACTTAAAAAGAAAGAACACACCAATTATCATTTAGATTCCTGTTAAGTTTCATGGCTGGGAGATTCTTCCCTTAAGTTTTTGACTGTTTGACTAATTAACATCAGTTAAATGAGCACCCCCATATTTTTTGATGGGTAATTATGGAATTTTATGAACCAATGCCCATATGTCAGCACTGAGTATAAATTAGACAGTGTCTCCCTAATTGTGTCTAGAAACAATTGGTAAAGAGTGTCGGAGTTTAAAGGAATAATTGGCCAGAAACTCCCTCTGATGTTTTGTTGGAACTTTGAAAATGAGTTGATGAAATACTTTTTAATGATGAACCGAAATTGGAGTGGATTTGGGAAATGATGCAAACTAGACTCAAATATCCATAAAGAACCAATGCTCTATTTGAGCTTATTAAACAGCAAGGTACAGCTGCAACAAAACAACCATGTAAAGATATAAATTATATCAGTTTATTGTGCAATCAGATAAAATACCCAGTGAATATTAAGTATTGTATTGCATTGCATTGTAAAAGCCTTTCAGATGCCAATAGCTGTTTTCCAACTTGCAAAATTGTTACACAATGGTAGTAATGATAGCAATGATAGTAATTTTTTCATATTTACATGTTGGGATATCTTTGCAAAGTTTGTAAAGTATTACTTTGATATATGCTGTATAATATTTATATTTATATATATTACAATTACATTGTAAATGTTTGTAAGTATTTCTGAAGGAACATTTCTGAAGACATTTGCACTTTTTCACTTTTGAAGCCTATAAAGTTAATGTAATTTTTTGTTCTGCCTTTCATGAAGGCAAGCTTTATCATTTCAATTGGTTTATCTTTTCAGACACAATTGTCATTGTATTAAGTTTTGCTATGGACATTGTATTTAATTTGCCATTGTTTCTTAAATTGCATACAAACTTCTACCTTTGTGTTTCCATCTAGCTTTTTTAAGCAATATCATTGCATAAAAATGCAATGATATTATAATCATAGTTAGGTTTAAGACTTGGATGAAGAATTTGGCTTTATGGTTTATGTTTAGGTTAACTCAAATAAATGATGATTTTGCCATCTTATACAAATTTCTTCTCATGAGATCAGTTTGGATGTAAACCTGGGTGCTGCTTGTTTTTCAACCTTTTCAACCTTAGTAACCCCAAACAATTGATAAACTTGTTCAAATGACATTGCCTAGAGAGAAATCAATTCATTCCCCGCTGCTTACAATGTTTTGGTTTGGGTGGCAATTGAGATTTGAGCCAACTGTTACGAAAAACTGTGATATGAGACATCTTGGCTGGTGATTTGGGAGCAGTGTGAACATTTCTACACAACACACCTGCTGGCGTTGCTGAGGGTGTGAGTGTTATACACATGCTGCTTAATATTGTTGTGGAACCCGTGATACATTTTGTTCAGGAGTCTTTGATGAATGGGAAGTTTATACCAAACCAAAACATTGTAAGCAGTGGGAAATGAATTGATTTGTTCAACTGACATTGCGTAGAGTGAAGTTTATCAATTGTGATATTTTTTTTATCCTGTCCAGCTAGTTATTGTTGAAGTTTGTGATGCATGTTTGTAGCTTCACCTTGATTCTGTAGGCTTGATGTATGTTTAGTTGACAGATGTGATATTCCATCTTTCTGGTTGAAAATAGACTGATTCTTGATCACTTATGTCAACGGTGGGTGAGACAAAGTCCAGATGTCCACGATAATAGTGTCATTTTGCAGGAGCTGAAAGGCTGTCGATCCATGATTGCTGTTATAAAAGGAAGCTTTTTGATTCTTCACGAGTTCCATCACACACGCTTTATCACATCTCTTTCACTCGCACAGTTCTCCCACACGTGCGGCGCTCGCTCTCCAGCAACCGTGAGCTGATATAGTTGAAGACTGACGTTATTTTTAAGGCCTCACTGAGTGAACTTTTTCCTTGGATTCATGTCTTTATCCTTCAAGGAGTATTGGTAAAACATCAGAAAGGTAGAGGGGAAGGTGACATTACACCTGATGAGATCTTTGTTAATGTCCCAGCAAAGGTGTTTCACTCACGTATATTGAGTCCAAGGTGTGAATACATTCATTAAAAACGCATCTTCATAGAAAGGTCAAAGAGACTGGCTGCGTCTAAAACTGTAGACTGCTGGTTTTTCAGTCAGTGACTTTAGTATGACTTAACTTACTATAAATGATCTGTTAAAGGGGTCATGAACTGCAGTGTTCTATTGTTTTATAATGTTTCCTGGGGTGCAGTTATAATGTTAGTATGATTTTTACATCATAAATTGTCATAATTTAGAAATAAAAGGCAGTGTTCCTATACCTGATTTTAGCCCACTGATTTGAACGCTCTGTTTGAAGGGGCGTGTGAGACTTCAGTGTAAACGCCCGCTGCTGTGATTGGCTGCTGTGAGACTTCAGTGTAAACGCCCACTGCTGTAATTGGCTAACATCTTTGCATAGGAAATAGCTCAGTATTACATGTGTAACTCTCGAAAACTTTTTTAATATTACAGCTCTCAAGGTTAAAAGTGTTGATTATAGCATTCTATTCAGATCTATGGCATTACATTCAGATAGTAGCATGAAAGGTTGCAATGATGAGCATTATAGCCGATCACAGACATGTTGAGCGCATGAATGCAGTGATCTCGTCATTGCAACTAGATTTCTGCACAGTAACGAATGCTTCTGTCATAACTAACAGTGCAAACACAATGCAAATAAAAGATTAATTTATTATACGTTTTGGCGTGAGTCCAGAACTCAGTTACTGATAAACTCACGCTGTTTGATTGACAGCTCCAGCGATTGCAATGGGAGCGTCCTTTGATCGCTTTCTATATATAATTTGATTACAGTTTAAATAACACATCCTACTAAGAGAAAAAATGTGAAGTTGACCATTTAGTCACTGGTTGGATTTACTGACACAGAGCAAGAACATCTGACTGTACATGATTCATTACATATCAGAAATCATGGTCACAGATCAGTCATTACTGTCGAGTCCATATATCGTAAAAGTCTGTTTGCAAAGCCTGCGCCGAACATTGCGACTGATTTACCGAAGAATCCACAGTGAAATGTACTGAATACAAATACATAATGCTCAACTAAGACATTCACATTGTTGAAAACAAATAACCACATTCCTAGAATTAGGATCCTTTGGAAGGTAATGTTATTTGTAGTCCACCCTGTATTGCTTTTCTCTCCTCGTCATCTCACTAACATGCCAGTGGGCGGGGTCAATTTGGTCATTGAATATTTATTTTTTATATTTTATATATTTTAATGATTATTTCTTAGTATAGATGGAATAAGTTAAAGAAAACATTGTTTTACCTAAATAAATGTACATCTTCATTTTTCATGAAGGAATCTGTTGCTGACATGCTGGATTCAGACAAGCCTTGGTGGTTTTCTGCCTCTGTATAACGTCTGTGAAAGTAGCATTTTTTTCAGGTTTAGGACACCGGCATGTTAAAGACCCGAGCCTCGTCCTTACTTCTCTGGAGAGAATGGTTAGTTGGCTCTAACTTAGCCGGCTGATGTAACTTAATGATTTATTTAATTAGTCATTGTGTATGTTGATTGATTTCCTGCATCTACAGCGAGCCTTGGATTTACATTTTGAAGTAATTTTACTAGTTATCTGGTCTTGAAATATGAAATATACTTAGCTGCATTTCAGTGTGCAGATAAGAAATAATTTAATCTATTTCTGAATCAGAGTCACTTGATCTTTTCCTCTCCTGATCGCTGTGGACTATGACAATGAAACTTACTTCACTCACTGGCTTTCTGTGACTATATGGGGATTAGGGATTGCATAGCAAGTCTGCCTTTATTCTAAAACTACAGATTGGTTTATTAAATTTAGATATTCTTGTTCTGTAAAGGGCATTATGGAATACTGAAAGGTATTCTATTCTCTCAATAACTAAATGACCTCAATACATTATATATGTCAAATGAATGTCAGGACTTGGTTTAATTGACCTTTATGTGAATCGTTTAATCTAAGAGTAAGATATGGCAAATGTTAGGGTGAATTCAAGCAATACTAATATTTGAATAACATTCATTTTAAAGATCTGTTTGACCAGATCTGTGAGAAAAAAAGAAAGAAAAAAAAACATGTTCTAAATAAATCTTTGAGCAACCATTTTGAGTTAAAATCACTGTGCTGTATCCACTGTCATGAATGCAGATTGGACATAACTGAAGCTCTCAATCATACGACACACTGTCTGGCTCTGTTTTGTGATTTGTTGAATAGCTTTGATGCTGTCAGATGTGATGTTCTTACAAAGAGTCGTGTTAACATTCACTTTTCTGACAATGTGGTAAGATGGACTGTTACAGATCAGACTTATGGCATCCACATTAGAGGGTCTCATGCCTGACCAATAGTTTGTTCCCTGAGGTTTAGTGCAGCACCCATTTTTGTTAACTTGGGTGATTTAACTGAACAGTTGCTATGTTTTTGTGTGTGTTCATTTGTTATTGTTTTTTTCCGCTAACCACCCACATTTCAGTTTAGAGGGATATACATGGGGGCAAAAATGAACATTCTGTCATAATTTAGTCAAGTAGTTCCAAACCTGTATGAATTTCTTTCTTCTGCGGAACACAAAAGAAGATTTTTTGAAGAATGACAGTTGATGGGCCCCACTGACTTCCATAGTATGGAAAAATACTGTTTAGTTATGACGTTAGATGATGGAGGAGGTTCTGGAGGAGTATGGGAATCAAGGAGAGGGCCAAACAAAAAAGTCCAGGGTGGTGCAGATGGTGAAGTGAACCAATGTATGGCCTGGAACAGGGGAGAGTGGATGACAATCCAGGCCATAGCAAGGCAAGGCAAGGCAAGATTATTTATATAGAACATTTCATACACCATAGTAATTCAAAGTGCTTTTCACAGAAAAGGAATTAAAATATTCATAAGAAATAAAAATATAACCCTTATCTGGAGTGGAAGAAAATACAACTTCTTAAAATATTTGTCAGATAACTGTGCATTTAAACAGTAGCCAAGACTGCAACCTGCGGCGCAGAAGGGAGGAGTCAAGATGGGATTAATCCAGACACCAGCATGAGACGTGGGAGGAGACCACTGCGCAGCCAAAGAGCCAAAGAAGTGGAGGGGCACCGATGACCTGGGCGACCACGATGGAGTCGCAGCGACAATCCCCCGAGATGGCAGCAGGGATCCGGAGGCTCAGGTTGAGGTGGAGCGACTAAGGGCAGAGGCAAAGCCTGAGGGATGCCAGAGCCAGGTGCAGGTGACCGTGAGAGGGAGCTCAGCGAGGCCAAATGTCCAATGGTCACTGCATGCGTTGAGGGAGGAAGGAGCGCAGGTGTAGGAGCCAGGGTGACAGGTCGAGGTGTAACTGAGCACCCAAAAGCTGGAGGCAGAGCTACGGGCTCTGAGAGGAGGCTGAAATGGAACTGAGTGGAGGCAGCGATGACTTGGTGGCAGGAGCGGCTGGGGATTGGAGAAGGGACTGTAGAGACAAAACTGAGAAAACAAATAAGCGAGGGAGGTTGGGCAGGACTAACAAAACTGGAGGAGAGCAGACAGGTTCATGCGAGAGTAATGGGGGCAGAGAATCAACATCAACATGCAGTAATCAAAAATTCACTCTCAGTGGCGGGAGGGTGGGGCTCACTTCCAGTTCCACTAGCACGCCCTCTGCGATAGATGGTGCAGCTGGCTCGCACACCTGGTCAGACACACGTTGCTCAGGCTCCATGGTGATGTTCAGCTCGTTTGCTCCCTTGCCGCTGGATCAAATGTCGTGGCAGAGTCAATCGTGCAGGCGCGTTTTGCTTGATTTTTCCTCATGACAGTGTAAAACAACTTAAAATACTTTTGGCCTCACAGACATGAAAGATATGTCTTTACAAAGATTAAAGTGTCTACTTTTATTTGTGTACACTCAAAATAAAAGCTAAATAAAGAAAACAAACAGGATGCACGTTCTCTCGTCTGTCTCTCCATGAAGTCCACCCTGAAATGCACCTGAAAATGAACTGTAACTCAGCGAATACTTGCCACACAGATACGACAGATATATCTTTATAAGGCCTGGAATATCTAAATGAAAATGTTTTAAATGAAGTAATTTATATAAAAAACTAATATTCTCTGTTTATGTAATCTGTATGAAAACAGCGAGAGGTCCAGTTTCTCAAGCGAGCCTCATTATCTTTAATGTGACCACACCCACGCGCGTGCAAAGCGATTCACATGCAAATCGTCCACGTGAAGGAAGCAAACCTGTAAACGCCCCCCATCACCTCAAAACAAAGCATAAGCTTTAAGTAGTTCAGCTTTCAACTACTCAAGTAGTTCCAAACCTGTATGAATTTCTTTCTTATGCTGAACACAAAAGAAGATATTTTGAAGAAAATATCATATTCCCCATATTCTTCAAAATATCATCTTTTGTGTTCCGCATAAGAAAGAAATTCCAATTTAGTACAACTAGAGGGTGAGTTAATGATGACAGAATTTTCATTTTTGGGTGAACTAGCCCTTTAACTAGGTCACTATGGTAACAAATCAGGTAGGGAAAAAGTGCAAACAGAAAACCAACTGAAGTCCAACTGAACATAACTGTGACTATTATTATTATTATTGTTAGTATTATTATAATTAATATGCTCTAGCACTCCAGTAATCCATAGGATGGTGATGATGATGATGATGATGATGATGATAATGATGATGATGATTTAAGAACTTGGCCAGAACTAGTTGAGAAACCTTTTTTGTTTTTTCACCATGATAAAGAATACTGATGAGTGTAGGCGTAGTATTTGGTCAATTTTGATACATCTGAATCTGTTATACGGTTCAAGGAATCAAATGTAAATGTTTAATTGTGTATATATTTGACTTTAAGTGTGTGTAACGGTTTTTGTGCTGCTGTCAATCTAAGACGGGTTTCTTTTGTACAAGAATTGTTTTAAATCTCAAATGTACCTGGCAAGTTAAATAAAGGTTAAATTTAAAAACACAATTCACACAGTCTAGACAATAGTCAGATGAGAAAAATATCGCACTGTCTACATCAACCAAATTTATTTTTCTTTTCTTTTTTCAACAATGTTCCACTTCAAAAAGCCTAATGGTTCACTTGTTGAATAATGCCACTTTTATTAAACACGATTGTAGCTATCAGGAAGAGAATTATTTATAGGCTTCGATCAAATTAAATAATCAAGTAGCCACAGAAATGATTTGCAGTACAGATGAGCAATTCTGCACCATTCTTTCATGTCGATCTCCTGCTGTATTTTTGTATTGGTTGATACAGAAGCTGAGGGAAAACACGACTATCGGTTTCTCTGACCTTTGTGCTTCATGGCCTGGAGGAGATGTGTGCAGACCTGACATGACGAGAGGTTACTGCTGTTATCTTAACGTGAACCTTGGTCTCAAACCGTATTAAGATGACAGCTGGTTCTTCAGTGCCATAGTCATTGTTAAAGGGCTCATATCAAGAAGAATCAAATTCTCATTGATTTTTCGAGATAAAAGATGTACTTGATATAGTGTGAAAACATACTGTAACTTTCAGAAGTCAAAACTTCTTCCTAAGCTGCAAAAACGACGTGTTTGGTACAAAAACGTTATAAGTGGACATTGGGGAACATTTTAAGTGATAAAACATTTATGATATGACCCCTTTAAAGTATATTCTCTTTCATGTGTCAGTTTCCTGCCAACCAAATTAGAGATATTCAAACACATCAGATATAAAACATTTTATTTTACTTTGCCTCCATATTGGATCTTCTATAAACTCATAAACATTTCTGTTTTAAAAGTAATTATTTCCCATGGGACATGATTCAATCATTGCTTCCCTGAAAGAGGATATCTGAGTGTTTATCTTTCATCTTACTTAAAGTAGTTCTTATTGATATAGGGGGAATAATTTTATAGCACGCCTGAATAAATGAACATCCTTTTTGGCTAGTAGCACAAAGGAAACTTTTCTAATGGCATTCATTTTCCCCTTATGGTGCATGACAGGTCAACAAAAAATATTCATAAATGCCGCTAGGTTGAACTTCACGTGCTCCCTTGGCGGCTACAGGAATATAACTCAACTAAAGGAGGAGAAATGGCCACGAAATCTCTCAGAGGCAATGTTTTTATACAGAACATTTAAGAGCACAGTTTCAGTTCTGTCTTGTAGCTTTCCCTCTGTTGCTGCTGGTCTCAAATCTGAAGTGCTGAATTAAACTAGTATTAACACCCAATTTCGGCCATTAGTTATGAGGGTGGTTTTAGACCACATTTACACCTTGTAATGATCCGTTTTGGTTGACAGAACCAAATAAACATGATCTTATTGCAATCATGCTTTTGGATTAAAATTCAAGAGTATCTGGTTTATTAAACGGTTTATTTTTTCTGCATTTTTATAAAAAGATTAATTGCTTTGATCAGCATGCAGTAATATAATGTTCACAGGAGGCATACCATAATTCAGATGCATGTTACTAATGGTAACCTGAGATGTAAACATCTGGTATAATGTGATATTTAATCTGTTGAAGGCAAGAAGCTAGAAGTAGGTTAGAAGCTAGAAGTAACTAGAATCTTATGAAACTTTAAACATGCTACAATGTTAGATTGCAGGTGTCTTTGATAATTGAATAAAAAGTCGTTATTTTAATGTTTTTTTCCCCCCCAAAGCTACATTTCATAATGAAAATAAAATAATTGTTTATCTTTTTTTTTTTTCAGTTAACAAAGTGTAAGTTTGTGTGTGTGTGTGTGTGTGTGTGTGTGTGTGTGTGTGTGTGTGTGTGTGTGTGTGTATATATATATATATATATATATATATATATTTTTTTTTTTATATATATATTTTTTCTTAATAAATTATTTATATAATATGTAATACGTATTTTTATAATAAATCTATATGTTATATATATATATATAATATAATATAATATAATATAATATAATATAATAAATGAGAAATATTTGCCAATTCTTTAAGAAAAAAAAATACCATGTGACTAATCACTACAGGAAAATTGCATCATAACACTGATTGATTTATGACCACAAGAACACACATATTTTGTCTATAAATATATAAACCAAATTATAAAAAGTGCTACATTTACAATGCAAAATGATCAAAATATAAAAATGTTAGGGCTGTCAAATGATTAATCGTGATTAATTGTTTACATAATATATGTATAATAGTATATATAGTATAAACAGTATATTTGATTACACACACATACATGTATATATTTAAGAAATATTTGAATGTTTATACTGTGTATATATATATATACATATATATATATATATATATATTGTATTTCATCTTGTTGCTAAGGCAACATTTCTCTTTCTTTCTCAGTTTATTTTGATGAAAAAAGTAATAAATTATTTATACACTAAAATAACACTGTTACTATAATAATTAATTTTATACTACATATATTTATACATTTTTATATTTTGATCATTTTGCATTGTAAATGTAGTACTTTTTATAATTTGGTTTATTCATGCATTTATAGGTGTCAGGAAACGGGAAATCAAAGACGGTAGGCAGAGATGCAGGATCCAAATGCAGGGGAAATTTTTTAATGAAAATAAACATAGGGGTGTGGTGAATGGGAACACCTGGGGAGACTAATCAACATGAAAAACTACAAGAACTTCAAAACCCCACAGGAAACAGGACACAGAAACAATGCACAGATAACCTTCAACTTAAAAGTCCCACAGAGTGTCAGACACAGAAGCAGATGTGACATTACCCCCCCTCAAAGGAGCGGCTTCTAGACGCTCCAAAACCAGTCACGGAGGGAGGTGAAGTGGTGGCGGAACAGGGGGAGGGACGGAGGGTCAAGAGTGGACACTGGAAGCTGGATGGGACCTGGGGCGGATCGGGTGGCCTGGGTGGAACAGTCTGGGGTCAGGTGGCTTGGATGGTACAGGCTGGTCAGGTGGCTTGGGGGGCACAGGCTGGTGACGGTTCTGTGCAGACAACAGGCCACTGGGAGAGTGAGAGTCCTCTCTGGGCTCTGTGCATGGGACGGAGCCCTCTGGGCATGGACTGGAGGCCCAGATGAGGTGGCCATCCCGGCCGAAATCCCCACCACACGGACGCCAGCGGCTCACACAGAGCAAAGGGCAGTGTCTTTCAGCCTCGATGCCAGTCTCCTGTACCTCGGGACTGCCTCAAAGTCTTCCTCAGCGAAGACCATGGCCCCCGTGGTCTCCGACCTGGTCACCCCCGCCACCAATGCTGAGCTGTATAGTTGCAGTGCACGAACAGCGTAGCATTCCAACGACCCGTCAGGGTCCCATAGCGGCATGCATGACCGGAGGGGCTCTGACAATCCCCTCCGAAAGAGGATCATAAGGCATACCTCGCTCATGAGTCAGGCGAGCCAATCTGAGAAACTCTAGCACATAGTCCTCTATGCTGAGCTCTCCCTGGTGGAAACATGTTAATCTCCCCACTGGATCCATAATAGGTTGGTCGTTCTGTCAGGAAACGGGAAATCAAAGACGGCAGGCAGAGATGCAGGATCCAAATGCAGGGGAAATTTTAATGAAAATAAACAATCAAAAAAACAGGAACAAAATAACACGGAGCAAAAACAAAGAAAACACAGGGAACAGAGAACACCTGCATACATAAATCAATGACCAACAGAGAACCAGAGAAAACATGGGCTATATATACACACAGGGAAGACTAGCTAAACGAGATAACAAGGGGTGTGGTGAATGGGAACACCTGGGGAGACTAATCAACATGAAAAACTACAAGAACTTCAAAACCCCACAGGAAACAGGACACAGAAACAATGCACAGATAACCTTCAACATAAAAGTCCCACAGAGTGCCAGACACAGAAGCAGATGTGACAATAGGCAAATGTAAATATGTGTGTTCATTTGTGGTCATTATCATTATGCAGTTTTCCTGTTAGTCACGTGGCTTTTTTTCTTCTTAAAAAATTGGCAAATATTTCTCATTCCTTTTTAAATCACAGCATTAAATTAAGTATAATTTAAACATCTTTTTTTTTTTTTTTTTTTGTAGCTGGTAGTGGTTTCCATTAAAATATGATGACACCAAGTCTCTTGGTCTAAACTGACAGACGTGACCACACTGGGGTTATCTGACCTGAGACAGGGTCTCATCATTACTGTAGCTTAAGGGACTTAGTTCTGTTTGCATGTCCATGATAAATTACCACTGTGAGATTTACAGACCAAAGTGTGGATTAGAAGGTGAAAGAGGTTAATGAATTTCTTGTTGAAAGTGCTCTCTCCATGGGCATTGGGTTCAAATAATCAGTTATAACATTTTTTTTCTTTTTTTCTTTTGCTATATTGCATATGGGAAATGACGGCTACATATTGATTAACATAATAAATATCAGAGAACTGGCCACCGTGACCTAAGAGCAGCTCATTTGAATGAACAAATGCAGGTTGTGTGATAAAGATAGCTTCATTACATCCCCTAATGACAGAGAACCCTAGATAAATCTTGACCTTATCTGAATTGGTGATGCATGGTTAAACATTTGGCCCGTGGCTTGGGTTACTCACCTTTTTTTCTCCATGAATGAATGTTTCCGCATGAGATGAACAAAATAATAACACAGTGATCTGCAATCCTATCTCTTTGTCCATGTTTTGTATGGCTGTTTTTGTGGGAAATTACCACTCATTACCACTTAGTCTTATGACTTGATGTTCCTGATATATACAGTTAGGATACAAATATACTAGAAAATATACTGTATATACAGTTAAATATAACTGTAAATATACAGTTAACCATACACACCCCACCCCCCCACCCACCCACCCCACCCATCTCAGCTCTCTACAGACATGTCAATCATGCTTCAAGACCGATCAGAGCCCGAGATCTCCCTTCACAAATTTGAGGAGGCGGAGCCTCGATTTCCAAACGGCAGGTTTAAATCAATGCAGATGAGTAGGAGTTATTAGGTAGTTTGGACAGATTAATCTCAATAACTTTTTTTGGAAGGAGATATCAAGAAAATTCTTTTTCCCCCGGTTTACTGCCAACTAGTGGAATCAACAGAAACTTTCTGAAGAGACGCACACCAAACAGATTAAAAATGACATTTTCAAATACCAAATTAATTAAAAATAAATCAAAATATGACTTTTTATATGCGTTTATCATAAAATTGTAAATAAATACAATATACTATATGCAATATTCCACCTCTGTGTTAAATGTACAGTGTTTTCTGTAAAATGAGACAATTTTTATCAATTTACTCCAATGTATGTGGGTAGGGCGCTCTTTTAAATTCAGATATGCCTAATTCTCTAAAAAAATCTAAATATGCTGCAGAGCTGAAGTGGTTTTAAGGTTAGAAATATAAACTAAGAGTGGGTGACAAAATAACAATGCAAATACAGTTATTACATTATTTACATTATGTGTATTTAAAGGTCCTATAGGAACATTAATATTCCAAGATATGCAGTCACTGCTCAGCTTTTCAGGTGGATAACAGTGTTGTTCACAGCTCTGCAGTTCTTCAGTAAATATGTATATGTTCTGCTATTCCCATTTGTTAATATGGAGTACTGCAGGCATGCATATTGTAAAGACACTATATTTCATACTGAATATCTACATTTTTTGCCATTAACTGACAAAACAAAGAAGTGTGCTGATACTGACATTCCCTCATTGTTGTTCAGTGACTTTTTTTATACAAATACATTTTACAAAATTAATACCAATGCAGTACAGTTTTTATTATTATTATTATTAGGCTAATGTAAATTTTTTATGAAACTGAAATATATATATATATATATATATATATATATATATATAAGTTTATTTCATTAGTATGTAAAATGAAATAAATAAACAAAATAAAACATAAATATAAGTAGTAACAATGTTATATACACAATTGTCAAAATCGCTCAAATCCTTACGCTTGCCCATTTTTCCTGCCTCTAACACATCAACTTTGAGGACAAAATGTTCACTTGCTGCCTAATATATCCCACCCACTAACAGGTGCCGTGATGAAGAGATAATCAGTGTTATTCACTTCACCTGTCATAATGTTATGCACGATCGGTGTATGTATTTTACATTTATTACTTTTTTATACATATGTGTATACATATAATATGAATAAGCATAAACTGCTCACAGATAATTCTCACCAGGTATCATAGACCTCCCTGGTTGAAGTGTGTCCTATTCATTCATGAACTCTCTCTAGCTGTTTTCCACAAATGTTAAGTCTGGCTCCTGCGCACACATTTACGCTCCTAATTATTTGACATCCTTTCTTTATCGTGTCAATGCGCCATTGCACAAGCTCTTCTTTGTCTCAACACAAATGGTTGCACCTGCTGCGGTATGTCAACAAACCTTTTATGTGCTTCGGTTTACAGGCATCAATTCAAAGCGCTCATGCTAGGAGAAAATAAAGCTGTGCTGAATCAGTCCTCGGTGGCATCAATCAAACAATAAAAGCAAAGGTAAAGGGTATCAGCATGTGACCTCGAGGCCTCTTGTCATTTCAGGGGTGGAGGGAAAGAAATAACATAACAGTAAAAAAAGAGCTAACCTCTCTGGCCTTCCACATCTCGACTAGGCCCTTAAGAATATGTTTAAGATCATGCGTCAAGGGACCTGATGTCTTCTTCATGAACACACTTGCCTTGTGATGGATAAAAGTGACCTTTAAAGGAGCTTTTTACCTCAGCGATCTTTGTGTTTACTTGGAACGCAACGTTCATCAAATGTTACAACGAACTGAGAGCTGTGCAGGAATGCTAACAACCCTTGGGCTGAAAAATTATCTGAGCCAGAAGATAAACGTGGCTACGAAATGGGGAGGAATACGTTTGAATGGTCTCTTTTGTTTCTGATGGGGGGAAAAAAAAAACTTCTAAGACTTGACAAGTTATGGGAGTAGTTTCACCAAAATGAAAATGTTCTCATACTAACCCCCATGCTGCTCCGCTCTAGTATTGTTTTCTTTCTTCTGTGAAGCACAAAAGGAGATTTGAGGCAGAATGTCCTTAAGCAGCTTCTCCATAGAAACAAAACGGCAAGACCCAAAAAAGACTAAAATCCATCATAAAATGAGTCCATGTACCTGGTGAACAATATACCAAGCCTTTTGAAGTCATACAATGGCTCTGAGCAAGGAACAGACCAAAACTGAAGTCATTGATGACTGATAGTCAACATATTTGAACAAAGCTATTAATTAAGAATACACTAATTATTTAGATTTTTCTTCATGGACCAGTTTTATGATGCTTTAAGGGTGCTTTTGTGTCATTTTGTAGCTTGATTACACCAATACTCTTTCATTTTTATTATAAGAAAAAACAAGATTTTTTTTTAATACTTCACCTTTTGATTGTGCTTGAAGAAAGAAAGATGAGGGTGAGTCAATGTTGTCATTGTTTTTGTTCATTTAAATAAAGCTGAAATAAAATAAAATGTAAATAGAAAACATTTCTAATTTTCTTTAAGCTGAAGTAGTACAATCATGAAAACTAAAACTGAATATCTAATGGCAGCTTGTTTCCACGACTGAATAAAAAATAAAAAGGCAATTGTGACTTTTTATCTTGCAATTTTTACTTTATTTTTCTCAGAATTGCGTGTTATAAAGTCAGAATTGCGAGGGGAAAAAAGTAAGAATTGTGAGAAAAAGTTTATATCTCGCAATTCTTACATTATAATTTCGCAATCGTGAAACAAGTCTGAGATATAAACTCGCAGTTTTGAGAAAAAAGTCAGAATTGTGAGATAAAAAGTTGCTCTTTTATTTGTATTATTGCATGGCAGAAACAAGCTTTCATAATATCTGAATAGAAAGCTGAATAAAAATATTTAATAAGAAAATAAAGTAATAAAAAAAATGAAGAAAGCATTTAACAAAAGTACTAAAATTAAAAGGAAAACTGAAAGTATAAAAAAATCAAGCTAATTAAAAATATTAATAAATAGTATTGTATATAAAAAATACTAAAATAACACTGGGGTGAGAAAAATTTGTCAAATAAATCATGTCCGTGTAAATGTCACGTTGTTGATTTTCAAGATTGCTGATGTCACATGAGATAAAAATGGGGAAAAACATTAAAACTAAATTCATTTTAGTCTTTGCCATTATACTGTATATATTTTTATACTAATGCTTATCCATCCAGAAGCAGTCGGACTGAAGGGTTAATGCTTTGTCCATTAGCATAGTATATTAAAATCTTTTGTGCCTTTTTATTAAGACAGTGTAAATTGACAGGCAGTTATTGGGTTTGTGATGTAGTACATGCATTTGGACTAAACTGGATTTGTATTGAATTGCAGGTGAAATGAATGAAAGGGTGCTTTTTTGTTGTCGTCTTAGGGGTCAATACCATCTCTTTTCTGATAAAAGCTCCCTTTGAATGGAAGCCAATATGACCGATATATTGAAGGTTGTTTGGACATTCACAGCTCCACTGTGACTATTCAAGAATCTCTTTTACGATTACAATGCCTACAGAGAAGAACATTTATCCAGTATCCATGACTGGAGCTGCATCTCGCTGAAGTTGGATGTAAAGTGATTTATTTTATTAATTAGCAAAGCTTACATTATTTCAAAATAGCGCCAAATGTTTACAACTGTAAATAAGTAGATGCCAGCTTCACTGTTTTATTCATGCTTTTGTCTCTTTTGATTTGCCACCAAAACGTTACATGCTTAGAACGGCACTTTGGTAAGCTCTCCAGAGGAAAATTATTCTGAGGCAAGCAGCCAGGAGAAATGTATTATACTGTGATGAGTGTGACCATGAGCATGCAAACATGCAAATGATATGTCATCAATAGCAGTTCAATAGCAGTATAATTTAAAGTTTTATATTTTAATATATTTTGAAATGTAATTTATACCTGTGATGCAAAGCTGAATTTTCAGCATCAATACTTCAGTCTTCAGTGTCACATGATCCTTCAGAAATCATTCTAATATGATGATTTGCTGCTCAAACATTTCTTATTATCAATGTTGAAAACTGTTGTGCTGCTTAAATGGGCTATATTTGTAACGTTGTGTACTCTTAAGAACAAACTGAAGATTCAGAGGATCAACGAATCAAAATACAAACTGAAAGTCCAAACACAAACAGAACCGTGACATTACCTCCCCCTCCCGGAAGGCATGTCCTTGCGCCATAAAGTTAAAAGGGGTGGGAGATTGGCCGCACTGGAGGCTAGCTAGGAAAGTCTTAGGCAGGACGGGAAGCCTCCATGGCGGTACCGGTGCTACAGGGAGCCAGGGCGAAGCCGGCAGTTCAGGTGAGCAGGGCAGCTCCGGCAGCTCAGGGGACCAGGGCGGCACTGACAGTTCAGGGATGGCCTCCGTGGATGGGTAGCCCCAAAATTCTCTTGGAAGAAGCTATGGACTCTGGAGCAAGCTCATGGAGTCCTCTCTGGACTCTGGACAGGAGATAAAGTCCTCTCTGGACTCTGGACTCTGGACTCTGGACAGGAGACAAAGTCCTCTCTGATCCTATTTTAACGATCTAAGCTCATGGCCTAATGGGCACGGCGCAGGTGCACTTAGGAGTCCAAATCCACTTTTGCTAGTTTAACGACAGAAAAAACGGTCAGCGCACCAGACGCATGGTGTAAAAGGGTTGTACCTAGTTTCTTAAAGACTGAGTGCTACTCCAGCGAGGAATTCTTCTATTTTTAATATTTAAAAATGTTTGTGTGCTGCTGCCCGCCTATAGGTGTATTTTATTAACGTGCCCTTTAAATAACACAAAAATACTGCAACTTTATTGACTCTATTGACTTTAGACCAGGTTTTGTTGGTCAATGGCGCAGTCGCTTTCAAAATAGTAATGCGCCAACAATGCGCCTGAACACACCTCGTTTTCAGACCAGCACGCCCATGGGCGAATAGATGGACGGGAGTGCATTTGCTATTTAAACAATGTGGCACTGGACATGAAAATGATAACTGCGTCGGGCTGACAGTATAATTTTTGATTACCCCATCTGTCGATATGATGCCAGTGAATTGCAGAGCTTGTCACTATGATCAGACTGTTTTCTCACTGCTGTCATTTTGTGTGCAGCACATATTCATCTAAACATCGCTCTCAGCAGGGTGGATGGTATCTGGATGTTCGCTGCAAAGATATTTCCGACTTTTTACTTCTAAGCGAAGAACGAAAAAGAACTTTGCAGTGAGTATATAGGAGTCTTGAATTACGTTTAGTCTCTTGTACATTGCGTGTGCATGAGCGCGAGCTATACGTTGCTGGCTGCAGTTCACTTAACAGCCACCGGTGTCGCTAATAACAGGTTTCTGAATTCTATAAATAGAAACTTTAATACTTTTGTGAAAACAACAACACAATCTCACGGCAATTCGTACGTATATTTAAAAGGTGGCTAATTCGTACGAATTCATACAAATTACCTACCCCTTACCCCGCCCCTAAACCTACCCGTCACTGGGGTTCAGACAAATCGGACCAATTCATACAACCTCACTTTTAAGAACCCCAGTGAATTGACCACGTTGTAAAATACATACGAATTGGTCGTGAGATGGAGTTGGGAAACCATTATACTTTTTTTCAGGATTCTTGGATGAATAGAAATTTTAAAAAGAACAACATTTCAAACATTTGAATGTTGAGGAGTACAAAAAACCTTTCTATTTGTTCTATTTGTATAGCGTTTTCACAATCCAAGTAGTTTCAAAGCAGCTTTACATGAAATTGTGCTTTAAATGTCTTAAATGCTGCATGACTAGTTCAATAGGAGTAGCGTCAAGCCCATTTTCAGTTTCAATTACCTCAGAAGGGCTGTTTATGCTTCTGTGTGTGCTGGTTGTGAGTGCAAGAAAAAGATGATTTTGAACTCCATCTAGAATATTTCAATGTTCTGGAATGTCGTATATAAATATGTAAATACCAGTCAAAAACCATATTGATTTTAAATTCCTGCTCCTTACTTACAAGGCACTCAATAATCTTTCCCCTTCATACTTCATCTTCATATCACATCACATCTACACCACTACTCATACTTAAAGTCCCAGTGAACCAGAAGTTGCAAATGATTTTATTTCAGTGCTGTGACGTATTTCAAAGTGAAACGGAATATTGAATAGAGGGCAGGGTTTTACTTCAGCGCTCCTCCTCTCCATCTCTCGCTCATAGCAGACTAACGGTTGAAGGGGAGTGGTTAAGGATATTCAAACCCAAGCCGTCAAACTGCCGTTATCGGAAAGGGAAGGGAAATTACTTTTCAGATTTTGATTAAAGATTATCACAGCAAACTATTTTTTTCTGTGTATTTACTTGCACGGATCAATTGTTCACCCTAAGACCTGTAATGTGTGCTAACAAAGTACTAAATAAGATCGATTTGATTTCATGAGGACTTTAAGATTGTCTTCTGCACACACTCTTGTTCTCCCTCAAACTCACACAACTTCTATGAGGTCCCGATCCTTTAGTCATGCAGCTCTCTATTAGTCATGCAGCTCTCTCTTTTTGTTTTTAAATCTCGTCTTAAGACAATTTTTTTTAGGCAGGCTTTTACTGTATGTGATTGTATTAGTATTCAGTCTGTCCAGGCTGTAATGAGGATCATTTGTTATTTAATGTTGATTGTTTTATTATGTCTGTAAGGTGTCCTTGAGTGTCATGTAAGGTGCCTATAAATAAAATGCATAATAATAATAATAATGTAATAACTTTTATTGTTTATTTGATTGTAATGTCAGGAATGTAGGAGTGAATACAAAGCAAATATGTGAAAATGTATTATTATTATGTAATTTTTCAGGTTTTAAATTTGCTCATCATCATATAACCTTATTTTAGCCACAGAGAAGCTTCTTTAAAACATGATTAATTAGCTATTCTGGACAATCAGGGAGTGTTATGCAAGATGGGAATGTTAGACAATAGTAATTATGTTTGGCTATTTCAGGCGACTTTGTGTTAAAGCATTTAGATATAACAAGATCATTTAATTATAACACATAACATGCAATTAAATCGTGCTCAAGGAAGCTTTATCTAAAAATTAGAGACCAATTCATTTGGAAACTGATGCCGTTTGTCACTAATTTAAGAAAATACGGCATTTATACACATTCAAATTGTTTAATGTCATTACCACGAAAATTTATTTACTGACAATTTGATGATTTGCATATTTAAATGAACTACACGCTCAGTTAAGTTAACAAATTGCTTTACAAATACACACCTCTTGCACTAACGTTGGAAAAGTATAACCTCTAAACCATTATGTAGCTACTACTAAAATGTATTTAACTCCATGATAGCAAATGGGAGTTAACATGTAATTAAAAGGTTTAAGTTTTATAAATATCAGCCGTGAAGAGTCCATGAAGAGGGGCGGGAGAGATGCAGACAGGAAAACAGAGCAAGATAGACAGAGAGAGAGATAGACAATTACGGGGTTGAAGTATTTACTGCTGTGCAAAATGAAATTGTCAGAGAGGGCTTGTGTAGCAGACTAATTTAAGCTGTGCCCCTTTAAGAACATTTTGGAAGGGAAGCTGGCTTAACAACCCTTGTGTGCGATCATCGATAATTGCAGAGTTATGAAAATATCTGTTGCTGCAGATGTTCATGGATAATGAATCCAGCTATATTAAGACAGAAAGAACAACTGTTGTGCTCATCTTCAGAAATGCTAAATGATCACCAAAAAGGGTGTATGTCAGTAAAATCTGTTACATTAAACATTCAATTCATCAAAGAAAAAATGCATCACTGTTTCCATATTAATAATAAGCAGAACAACTGTTTTCAACATTGATAATAATAATAATAATAAGAAGAAGAAGAAGAAATGTTTCTTGAGCAACAAATCAGCATATTAGAATAATTTCTGAAGGATCATGTGACACTGAAGGCTGGAGTAATGATGCTGAAAATTCAGCTTTGCATCACAGGAATTACAGTTTTTTACAATCGCTATGACAATTTTTTTTAAATACTTTTAACAAATTTCCTAAACTCTTAACACAGTTAGCACAACATCTGTCTGTGTAGGCTATACAATTAACAAATTTATTGTTCCTTTTACACAAAATGCATACAGTAAACACAAATTTAAAATGCTTGATCTTCTTTTACACACAAGCTCAACCAAGACAAAAACAATGGATTTTTACTGCCAAATTTACCAGTGCTTTAACACTGTATGTCAGAACAGATAACACATCATGTTCTAAACCTAACCTTATAGGCTAAAGTCAAGGTAAACAGCTGTTTATATTGTGAATTGAAACACAAATATATCCCTTGTATTTTATTCCATTGTTACTGAGAAACAGCTGATTGAAGTTATGCAAATATATAAATCACAACTGATTCCCATCTAGGAATTGTTCAGGTGTTGATGTTCTTTCAATCACATGACCATATGGTATACAGTAAAAGAAGGCCTCTTTGGGCTTATCTTGTGGAAAAGGAACAATATAGAGCAACACAAAGAAAGTAAGAAAAATGCCTGCATGCGGGAGAGGAAGATGAGTACCAGGAAAAGGGAGAGGAATGCCTGGACAAGGACAAGGTAGAGATTGAGGAGTTAGAATGCATGATGGTGCTTAAAGAAGGGCCAGAATTAGGGTAACTGATGAAATAAGAGCTACTATCATAGACCATGTCATAAACCACAGGCTATCATACAGAGAGGCTGGTGAACGAGTACAGCCAAATCTCAGCGGGACACAGTGGCATCCATTATCCAGAATTTTTGAGAACACCAACAGGTAGGATATTGTATAAGGGCTTCTCCTACTGCAAAATGTAAATCATTTTACCATATTACAGTGACTGTATGCCTCTGTTCTCTAATATGTAACTGTATTTTGTCTATCTAAGGATTTAACACCTCCCTCAGGGGGCAGAGGAACGCTCCTAAATGAAGAACAGGAACTTGCTATTGTCAACATGGTGATTGCTGATAATGAAATAAAACTGAAGGGCATTCTATAAAGCTACTCTGAGATGGGTCATTCATTTTTTGTATAGAATTTCTGCAGCAAAACAAACAAAATGCATGCATTTACTAAACCCAACAAAACAAAAATGTGGCAATTGTGTGTTGTAGGTATGATGGTGTGTTAAGAGTTTAGGAAAACTGTTAAAAGTATTGAAATTGTCATAAAAATGTAATTACATTGTAAGATATATTCCATTTTTTTCAAAAATGTATTTTAAATTATAATAGTATTTCACAATATTACTGTAATTACTAGTAATATCACATGCATCTCTAGAGTTTCACAAGAGATGAACTGAGATCAGATTTGACTCTGGAAGAATGTTTGTTCATAACTTTTGAGAAACTTGCCAGAATGTTAGTCAAAGTTCTGAGAACATTCCCTATTAGCTGGTATATTTTACATGAAACAAAATAGCAACCTCTAAGAAATGATGTTGCCCGAAATTATGAATATTTTCTATGCTTGGCTTATGCAGCACATCCAGAGCAAACCTGAAGAGGGGCATCAAAGAGGCCAAGCACTGCTACAAGCTAAAGATAGAGGGACACTTTTCCAACTTTGACCCTCGACGCATGTGGCAGGGCATTCAGGCCATCAGTGACTACAAACCCACCCACTCCACCCCCGCAGCCACTGACATCAACTTCCTGAACGAGCTAAATTACTTTTATGCTCGCTTTGAAAGAGACAACAGAGAAACTGCCACCAAAGCCAAACCCTCTGCTGACCACCCGCCAATCACACTCTCCTCCACAGACGTCTGCAATGCACTGGGTCGAATCAGCCCGCACAAGGCTGCTGGACCAGACAACATCCCTGGACGAGTACTCAGGGCATGTGCAGAACAGCTCGCTGGGGTTTTTACAGACATTTTCAACTTGTCTCTTGCCCAAGAAACCATACCAACATGCTTTAAATGCACTTCCATTGTGCCAGTACCAAAACACTCTAGCCCGAGGTGCCTTAACGACTACCACCCTGTAGCACTCACACCCATCGTTATGAAGTGCTTTGAGCGGTTGGTCTTGGCACATCTAAAAGACTCTCTACCATCCACATTGGACTCACACCAGTTTGCCTACCGTAGCAATAGGAGCACAGAGGATGCAGTCTCCTTGGCACTGCACTCTGTGCTTACACATCTGGACAATAAGAACACGTATGCACGTATGCTGTTTGTTGACTTCAGCTCAGCATTCAACACTGTCATCCCAACCAAGTTAATAGCCAAACTTGGAGACCTGGGCATCAACACCTCAATGTGCAACTGGATATTGGACTTCCTGACCAACAGACCCCAGAATGTTCGATCAGGCTCCACCTACTCCACCTCCACCACACTCAATACTGGCGTACCACAGGGCTGTGTGCTAAGCCCATTTCTCTACTCCCTCTTCACCTCCGATTGCAAGCCTGTGTATGGATCTAATTCCATCATCAAGTTTGCGGACGACACTACGGTGATTGGACTCATCAGCAACAACGATGAGACCGCCTATAGGGAGGAGATCCAGCACCTGGCCACATGGTGCACTGAAAATAATCTGCTCCTCAACACCACCAAAACAAAAGAACTCATCGTGGACTTCAGGAAAGAGGCAAGAGGCACACACGACACCATCCACATCAATGGAACGGCTGTTGAGCGTGTCTCCAGTTTCAAGTTCCTGGGGATCCACATCTCGGCGGACATGTCCTGGACAACCAACACCTCCAGCCTGGTCAAGAAGGCTCACCAGCGTCTTTTCTTCCTGAGGACACTGAGGAAGAATCAGCTATCCTCGGCTATACTGGTGAACTTCTATCGCTGTCGCAATAGAAAGCATCCTGACCAACTGTGTTACAGTATGGTATGGGAGCTGCTCTGCTGCAGAGCGCAAGGCACTACAGCGGGTGGTGAAAACCGCCCAGCGCATCACAGGGACTCCACTACCTGCCATCGACCACATCCAGAGGAAACGCCAGCAGGCCCAACACCTCAAGCCATGTGCAACTTCCTCAACCTCGACGGAGTCGAAATAACCATGCAAGCTCATCATTTCTTCTTCAGTCGACGCAGAAGAAATCGATTGCAACTTCAATGCCATTGGACATACTTTTTAATGTTTTCTGAACATTCTGAAACTATTAGCATTTAAAAAACGTTTGATGAACGTCCAACTAAAACATTTAAGGAAAAGCATTCCATGAACAATATTGTGAATAATGTTGTGACCGAAATTTTTGTTAACGTTACTGGGAGAACATTTGCTCATTACGTTAAAAGAACATTGCCAGAATGTTCCCTGTTAGCTGGGTTCTCCTTCTTTTGCCATCAGAATCAATATTGTCCACCAAAGGACATTTTATCTTCAGGCCCACATTTGCTGTGAACATGTGTGAGGGGTTAAGGCAACAGTTTGAGCCTTCATATATTAGTGGAGCGATCAGTCTGTCCGACCATCTGAAGGAGACTGTTTTGTTTTCTTCTGGTTATGTAGAGCTGTTTCTGTATCTTTGGCAGGTCTTGGTGTAGTAAAAAAAAAAAAAAACTGTACTGTACTGCGAATACATTCCTAACTTTGTGAGAAGACTCTTCTGCAGTGTGCTGACCTCTCTTGTCCTTGGCTGTAAATCTTTGTATCAGCTTATGTGTTAAAGGAAGTGTAACACCAATTCTGTTGTCCGCAGGTCAAAGGGATACTGTCTGGAAACTATGTCTGAGGTCAAAAAATTTTGCACTCAACACAAAGTGTTTTCTGGATTTCTACTGCGGAACTGGGTTTATTTCACCCTTGAGCCCTTGACTTTTTTAGGTGTCATTCATTGCCAGTTTATTTAATGCGCATAGGGTGTGCTTTCATAACTCGGGGGACTTTTCAGTTATGATTCATTGCAGTATCAACTTTGTCTCAGATGTTTTTGCTTAGGGAAAAATGAAAAGTAGACACAAATGAGACATCTGTTAACATACAAAAGGAGTGTAGAGATTAAGTTAGTGCAGATTGCATGCATGTTTGAGTGCATACACTGAAAAAAAAAAAAATAAATGTAGATAAAATTTTTACTCAGAAAAACTTTTTTCTTAAAAAAATTACATTTCAACTTTTTACAGTGTATTGAAATCTCTGACACTTTACAATAGGTTTCATTTTTTTGACATTTGTTTGCATTATTGTAGCTAACATTAACAATAAGTAGTATGTTTGATAACGTTATTTAATAAAAAGTTCATAAAGAGATTGTACAACTAATCTATATGAATTGAGCGGTTTAGTCCAAATGTTCTACAGAGACTCCATCGCTTTATAGGATGATCAGATTTAATTTAACCTTTTATTCACATATGTGACCCTGGACCACAAAACCATAAGGGTCAATAAGATCATAAGGGTCAATTTTTTTAAATTATGATTTATACATGAATAACTAAGCTTTCCATTTTGTTAGAATAGGACAATATTAGGTCGAGATACAGCTATTTGAAAATCTGGAATCTGAGGGTGCAAAAAAGTCTAAATATTGAGCAAATCGCCTTTAAAGACCTGAAGGCATTTGTAGAGTTGTTGTTTTTTACTGAGTGACACACACAAAAGTAAAGACTCATAACTCCAAAACTATAGCAAGGTGAGTCAGAAGATAGGTATCATTTGATAGAGCACTTTTTAAAATATTATAATATAAATTACATTACAATTGGACATTCTCGTGCTGAGAAACTGCTGATAAAAACAAACAAATATATAATTTTTTTTAAATTATAATTTTGCAGATTTTTATTATTTAAAAATATATATATTTCTATTTAGGAAAATTATTTTTTGATGACCACAAATTTTGTGGTGATAGCATAAAGTAATCAAAAGTTACAGCATTTGGAACAAAGGTAGACTTTTTGTGTAGCCCTTGACGTGCCCTAATAGGCATTTTTAAAATCGTTCTTCCATGAGGAATATCTTGTAATCGACGCAAGGGATTCTGTTGATTTTGGAATCTGCTTTAAATAATGATGTGCCATTGTCTATGATATGTGCATGTTTCATGAAGTTATGAAAATGCCACTTGAAAAATTCATATTTCTTTTTAGTTAAATCAATTATGAAAACATTTCTTTCTATTTATCAGAAAATCACTACTTTAGGAGTTAATAAAATTGACTACAGGCATTGTAAAGTTCAGACTCTAAGCTTTCAAATGGCACCTGTTTTGACACCTATTCAAGGCACTAGTTTTGAAAAATATGATTAGGCTATATGTTTTCGTTGCCAGGTGGCACCGGCGGGCAGTACACTCCGGTTTATAGGGACATATTCAGCATTTCTTAAGAGTTGATCAAAATGGTTAGGTGCATTAAAAGCAGTTTCTATGCTTTGAAATTATACCTATTTTGTATTATTCCACGTTGGAAAACAAGCATGGACAGTTCCCGGGAACATTGGATCACACATTGCATCCCGTTAAGATGAGAGGAATATTTTTAGCCAAATATGTTACATCATTCCGTATGTAATATCTTGTGATCGATGCAATGGATTATGTTGCTTTTTTAATCGTAAGAATCTGCTGTAAATGGTGATGTGCCATGATCTATGATCTGTGCAATTGTCATAAAGTTATGAGCAAAAAACACCACGTGCAATATACATTTGTTTTCAGTTATCGCATGTGCGCTGTTTTTGTTGTAAACTTTGTAGGGTTGTAAATTTGCACAAAACTTGTAAATTTGTGCAGGCTCATTAGAGGGTGAAAATGATGCAACAGAAGCATGTTGGAGGCATGATCTAAACGTGTAAAGTCTCTGATTTTGTATGCAAAACAAATTATTGTTCTAACTACTTGGTTTCAGTTACTATTGGCTCTTAAAGCGAAACACAAGGAGTCCTTAGCAACCCATATTACTTACAAAAATTTACAATTTACAATAGAAAATTTACAGAATATCTTAATAGAACATGATATTTACTTAATATCCTAATGATTTTTTGCATAAAAGAAAAAATTATCATTTTACCCATACAATGTATTGTTGGCTATTGCTACAAATATACTCATGCAACTTACGGCTGGTTTTGTGGTCCAGGGGCACATATAAACATTCATCAACTCACATATCAGTTGTGGTAAACGGAAGCCCAAGCATATTTGCTTGACGTGAGAACCAATGAGGTTCATTCTCGTGTTACGCAGCACGTTTGAGCTTCAGCAAGAACCAATGAGGTTCATTCTTGTGTGTTACGCAGCACATTTGAGCTTTCCCAAGAACCAATGAGGATCATTCTTGTGTGTTACACAGCACATTTGAGTTTCTGCTAGAACCAATGAGATTCATTCTCATGTTATGCAGCACTTTTGAGCCTCCGCAAGAACCAATGAGGTTAATTTTCGTATGTTACGCAGCACGTTTGAGCTTTCCCAAGAACCAATGAGGATCATTCTCGTGTTACGCGGCACGTTTGAGCTTCAGCAAGAACCAACAAGGTTCATTCTCGTGTGTTACACAGCACGTTTGTGCTTCCTGGAAGAACCAATGAGGTTAATTCTTGTATGTTATGCAGCACATTTGAGTTTCTGCTAGAAACAATGAGATTCATTCTCATGTTACGCAGCACATTTGAGCTTTCCCAAGAACCAATGAGGATCATTCTCGTGTTACGCAGCACGTTTGAGCTTTCCCAAGAACCAGTGAGGTTCATTCTCGTGTTACGCGGCACGTTTGAGCTTCAGCAAGAACCAACAAGGTTCATTCTCGTGTGTTACACAGCACGTTTGTGCTTCCGGAAGAACCAATGAGGTTAATTCTTGTATGTTATGCAGCACATTTGAGTTTCTGCTAGAAACAATGAGATTCATTCTCATGTTACGCAGCACGTTTGAGCTTTCCCAAAAACCAATGAGGATCATTCTTGTGTTACGCAGCACGTTTGAGCTTTCCCAAGAACCAATGAGGATCATTCTCGTGTTACGCAGCACGTTTGAGCTTTCCCAAAAACCAATGAGGATCATTCTTGTGTTACGCAGCACGTTTGAGCTTTCCCAAGAACCAATGAGGATCATTCTCGTGTTACGCAGCACGTTTGAGCTTTCCCAAGAACCAACAAGGTTCAATCTCGTGTGTTACACAGCACGTTTATGCTTCCGCAAGAACCAATGAGGATCATTCTTGTGTGTTAGGCCACACGTTTGAGTTTCCGGAAGAACCAATGAGGTTAATTTTCGTGTGTTACGCAGCACGTTTGAGCTTCAGCAAGAACCGATGAGGTTCATTCTTGTGTGTTACGCAGCATGTTTGAGCTTCTGCAAGAACCAATGAGGTACATTCTCAAGTTACACAGCACATTTGAGCTTCCGCAAGAACCGACAAGGTTTGTTCTTGTGCGTCAAAACACGTACAATTGAGTTTCTTTTCATGTCCGCTGATCAATGTTTATATGTCAATAAAAGCCTAAATTCAAACTGAGTCTTGTCAGAAAATTTAGACTAAACCGCCTGATTCAAGTGGATTAGCTTTACAATCTCTTTATGAACAGTTTGAAGCGTCAAAGTTTCAGTTGCGTAGATGTCAATGTAGGGACAGAAAGCTCTCAGATTTTATTAAAAAAATCTTAACTTGTGTTACAAAGATGAACGAAAGTCTTATGGCTTTGGAACAAGATGAAAGTGAGTAAATGATCACATAATTTTTCATTTTTGGGTGAACTAATCCTTTAAGTAATGTACCCAAATAAATCCTTATTGTAAGTTTTACCATAAAGTGTTAAAAACTAAGCTTAGTTTGAGACGTTTAGGTCTTTTCCAAAACTCTCGAGGAGACACATGAGGCACGGTTGCCAGGTATGCGTAACAAAACTAGCCCAATGGCCAATCAAAAATAGTACAAAAGTAGCCCAATAATCATATCCCAAATATCAAAACTCGAAATATGTCATTCCCATACCTAAAATACATATTTTGCAGTCACTGTTATGCAAAATGAAACCCACTATATCATAGTGATCACAAAACTTAACATCTAGCACAATTGTATCATTGGTAGAATATCAAATATTTCAATACAAGCATTTCAGTCAAATATAATTTATGCAATATGTCAAACCTTTATATCTCTGCATAAAGACATAGGTACAAATGCAAATGGTCGTGTCATATTGTGAACACAACAGTTTCCCAAGAAATTTCTTTATTTCTGTTGACCGATGTCATACCAGTTATCCTTGAACTTAACCATCACAGATAGCTGGTATCTAATTCTTCTTGCCACTATATTTAAAAATGTATGCTCACATGTCAAAAACATAATCATACATCATGTTAGCTGTACTGAAAAAAGACCTAATAGTGCATTCATGTGACACCTCTGCTGACAAAACAGCCTGTGGTTTTTCAAAGCGTTTGCACATTCACCTCAGCAATTTTAGCTGAGTGTTCCCGTAGCGTTATCCCCCAGGGTGACTGATGAAAACGCCAGCTCTCTGCAAATTTCCCAAACGTGGGCACACCTTGTGACAAATCCAATGCTTCATGTAATGCATCAACGATACAAAGGCAAACATATCAACTTTTAATCTTTGCCTGCATGCGTTTTGTTTCTGCCAAATTTCGGAGGGGCTCTTGATGTATTGCACATGCCATTGTAAGTGCTGGGTGACGAGAGAAACAGAGAGCGAGGAATAATAGACTGGAGTTCACTTTCAGATGGAACTTTTCATTTGACAAATTCTCATTAACCTCCATGTGGAGTTGAAAATTCAGGTTCTCATATAGAGATATACATGTATGTTATCACATTCCACAAATATGGTATGCTTTAGTGTCATATATTTTTTAAGGCATTAGAGGGACAAATCTCATATGTTTTTAGTGAGAAATGTGTTAGATATGAAAGTAAATATCTATAATATACTATGGATATATAGGCATTATATATTATAGTTTTGATGATTTGTTAATTATCTATAGTTGATTGCTTTAATATAATTATATTACAATTTCAATTTCAATATAATTACAATATTGATTTGTTTTGTTAAAGGTGCACTATGTAACTTTTCCATCCGCTCTTGGGACATGTCGTCTTTCCTTCACAACTGGTGGGAAAAAATCATGTTCATGGATGCGATTATTAACGTTACTGTAGTATGAAGCAGAGCAGACCCGAGTGTTGTGGGAGCTGAGCAAGGCCACTGGAGTGATTGTTAATAAGATGAAAGCAACACACAGCTCGCGAGCAGCGGGACTTTTATTATGCCACAGTCGCCAGCGCCATTTCCGCTTTTCCGGTCATGAATATGAGGTAACGCAGCTCTGTTTATCATATTAGATACATTTGAGTGTGTTGAAAATTATGTTATGATGTTACTCTGTGCGTTTGCTCGACGGCTTTGACACTTGTTGCACACTGCAGTGAGAGTAAAACATTTCTGCTAAATAAAACCAGAAACCAAAGGTAACGCAGATATGACGCAATTGACAGGCGACTCCCTCACATGTCCCGGTTCCTTGGTTAAAATAGCAATTTTCTCACCATTTACAAATAGTTGGAAACATTTGGGATATTGTAAGTACTCAACTGAACAAAATATATAACACTGGCCAAGTGGTTTTTGGATATTTTAATGAAAAAACGTGCACCTTTAATTGTTATTGCCAGATTTTAAAATGTGTCCAGCAGTACAGCCTTTTTTTGTTAAATTTAATATTTATATTTTACTCCAGTTGTTACAGTCTGTGGTGCGGCAGGGAAGAGACTGAACAAGACTTCAAACAATAGATGGGTTTAATTAGAGGCAGCGAAGAAACAGGAGACAACAAGAAACACCAACCAAACAGAACATAACAATAATGTCAAGAACGGACAAGAAGTGCAGGGAAGTGAGTCCAACATAAAGGGAGTGCTAACGAAGAACGCCAGGTGCAGGGAATCCAGGGAGAGCGGGAAAGATGATGACGCAATGTGTTCAGGTGTGAGGCAGGGAGGATTCTGGGAAATGGAGTCCGGGACAGGCGTGGAATGCAACACCAGTTTACAGTGACTGGTTTAAATCGGTAACCATTTGACATTTAAGCGACAAATGCATTATTTAAATTTTATGTAGAGTAGACGTTTGTAAACTTTAAAATTATAAAAAAAAGAGACATCTAATGCAGTGACATTTAGACATTTTTAAAAGTCCAAATATGCATGAATGTCATTTCACGTAGAAGTTTGAAATTATAAAGAAAAAAGAGAAATTTGCATCTAATGCAATGACATCCAGACATTTTCAATTTTCAGTGCTCTAAAAATAACATTTGACCTGGCAAAGGTTCTTGTAGATAGTTCTGCAAAGGCAACACATCTAACAAGAATTTCATGGGCTCATAGCGCTGTGAGGGGTCTCCCACACCACAGGGACTCCGGAGCTGTCCTGAAATCATAGCATGAAAGATAATAATGTCTCTAAAAATACAAATGAGTTCAATTTGTATGCAGCTACATGAGGTTCAGTTTGTCTCATTTTCAGAAGTAAACCAGATTTGTCTTGAGTTTGAGTATTATAAAATAGAAGTTTGTCAAAAATAATTTTCTCTGTCATTGGTTGGACTAACAGATAACTGGTTGTTATGTGAATGCCTTATACTTATTAAGCTAAGATGGGGAAAATGAGACAGGCATGTTGATATAATTTTGCATGCATGTGTCTGTTCAAGCACAAATAGACATGAGAGAGAGCAGAATTCAGTGTTTGTGTGCTGTCTGTGTGCGAGTGAGTTCCGAATTGAGTTCTCTTTTGCGTATTCTTGCACCCAAATGGTTTAAAATCACTTGACTGTTTGAACTGACATGACCTATAACACATGCAAATGATACATTTTTGCTATATGGTTAAACTTTGCAATTAATCTGAGAATCACATGAATTTCGAACACTGATCAATTACAATCCCTATTCTTTACATCGCACATCCTGTGATGTGACTATCGTGGATGCACACATTGCAATATCGATGTTAAAACAATATATTGTGCAGCTCTAGAAAGAAGGCAATAAAAAGTGTCCTGCTACCTGGAAACATACAGTGAACAGGTTATATAATGCAAAGCAGCTTCCTATTAGCATTTTACGACATGTCCCTATTTAATAAATACAATGCCAACTGTGTCCCCACATTTTGATTTTCCCTTTGTCTTCTGAAAATGAACCGAACAAACACATCTGCTTTAAATAGCATCATTGCTTCAGGCAGGTTACAACTGCAGCTATTCTGTCAAACCTAACAACCATGAATCTAAATGAATATGCCTCTGTGGTGCTTTTTAATACGAGTTTTGACACTCGCAACTATCAGTGTTTTGAGCTTTTGCAGCATTACAAGTCAAAATATTAAACTTTAGATAAGGATAATGTTTTCGTATGACCTTATACAAAGTCGTGAATGCCTCAACGTTGGCAGCTATTGAATAGGTGTGCAAAAATAGGAGGGTAGAAGACTGAATTTAAAAAACTTTCAGTGCAAGAAGCAAAACTCTCAATCAAAATATATGATTGTGAAATATATTTCATGTGACTGTAAGTGGGAGTGTATGTGTGCCCATGTATTTTATTTTTACAACTCTCAAGTCATTTTTAGTGACTTTCACTTATTCATTTTTTTTTTCATGTTCATTGGCCGACCGCCACGTTTCATCAGAACTGCAAAGCGTAAATGCATTTCCACACAGCTCACAGTCTTCCGGGGGGGGGGTGGAAGTACTGTACTGTATATTCCAAATGCAATCCATTCAGAATATGTTGGATGCTTTGAATTCTAGGCCGTGTAAAATGCTATTCCGTTTTGTTTGTTTGTCCGTTCTGTTGGCTGCTAACAGTGCATCCTACATTATCCTACATCCTCATTATTGCACGCTAATTTGTTCACCCTAAATTGCTTCCTGACAAAACAGTGACACTAACATTTGTCTTACAATTCCTGCCAGTATTTGAATGTATCAGGCAAAATGAATCTATAAATACAAGCGAAAGATAATTGCTTTGAAGGTGATGTGTATTTGTTATGTAGAAACTGCAGCCAACCTCTGACAACTTGGAACTCCACGTCTTCAAGTGCACCAGCGAAAAACTGGAAAACAATTGCAATTGCATATTTATGAGAGCTGAACATACCAATGCAAGTAAAGGTTACTTAGTAATTAGTCCCATGTGAATTGAACAATATGTAACATTTAGCCAAATAAATACACACAATCTTCACCTTAGCAGAACTTACTAACTTTCACTGATATTAGTATGCTGACTTTGATAAAGACCAGACTTCAGCACTATTGTTTTAATGAGCTTTGTGTGTAGATTATTCTAGCTAAAAAAACATTTTCATTAGAGTGAGGTTAGTAGAAATGTCTAAATGCACTAAAAACATATATGTCATATTTACAGAACAGATTTTTTCTGTTTAGAGGTCAAGTATGCATAATGTTGGTGAATGTTTATTATACCAGACAGATACTGAAACAAAAGAGATTGTATTCAGCAGGTTAAGAAATTCATATTTTAATATAGTTTTGCAATTTGCATCACAGAGTTGTAATGGCATTTTCATGTGGATGTGTGAATGGCCACAGGTGTATAAAATCAAGCACTAGGCATGCAGACGCTTTACAAACATTTGTGAAAGAATGGGTCGCTCTCAGGAGCTCAGTGAACTCAAGCGTCGTACCATGATAGGTTGCCACCTGTGCAATAAGTCCATTCGTGAAATTACCTCACTAATAAATATTCCACGGTCAACTGTTAGTGGTATTATATCAAAGTTGAAGCAATTGGGAACAACAGCAACTCACAAAGCGGGGTCAGCGCATTCTAAGGTGCACAATGCGCAGAAGTCGGCAACTTTCTGCAGAGTCAATAGCTACAGACCTCCAAACTTTGTGTGGCCTTCAGATTAGCTCAAGAACAGTGTGTAGAGAGCTTCATGGAATGGGTTTCCATGGCCGAGCAGCTGCATCCAAGCCTTACATCACCAAGTGCAATGCAAAGTGTCGGATGCAGTGGTGTAAATCACGCCACTGGACTCTAGAGCAGTGGAGGCGTGTTCTCTGGAGTGACCAATCACGCTTCTCTGTCTAGCAATCCGATGGACGAGTCTGGGTTTGGCGGTTGCCAGGAGAACGGTACTTGCCTGACTGCATTGTGCCAAATGTAAAGTTTGGTGTGAGGGGGGATTATGGTGTGGGGTTGTTTTTCAGGGGTTGGGCTTGGCCCCTTAGTTCCAGTGAAAGGAACTCTTAATGCTTCAGCATACCAAGACATTTTGGAGAAAATTTCCTGATCCCAACTTTGTGGGAACAGTTTGGCGATGGCCCCTTCCTGTTCCAACATGACTGTAAGGTTCCAACAAGAAAGCAAGGTCCATAAAGACATGGATGAGCGAGTTTGGTGTGGAGGAACTTGACTGGCCTGCACAGAGTCCTGACCTGAACCCGATTGAACACCTTTGGGAAGAATTAGAACATCAGTAGCTGACCTCACAAATGCGCTTCTAGAAGAATGGTCAAAAATTCCCATAAACACACTCCTAAACATTGAGGAAAGCCTTCCCAGAAGAGTTGGAGCTGTTATAGCTGCAAATGGTGGGCCAATTTTTTTTTGTGTTCAAACAAATAGCATACTTTTTAATTTTTTTTTGTAACAATGTAAAAATCTTTACTGTCGCTTTTGATCAAATGCATCCTTATTAAAACAACAACAAAATATCTGTAAAATTGTTGTTTATTGTTAGTTCACAATAGCTAATGCATTAACCAATGTTAACAAATTGACACTTATTGTACAACGTTACCTTTTTTTGGCCTTAACAAGAGTGCTTTTACAATTTGAGTTACTTTTTTATTACACAAGTTAAGTTCTTAAAGGTGGGGTAAGTGGTATTTCAAAACTGCTTTAGAAAAGTGTTTCGGGCGGAGTACCAATCAGCAGTAAGGAGCGTGTCGGGGAGAAGAGAGCGCTCAATGCATGTCATTATTCAAAAGACACGACACAGGATGGACATTAGCCGAGCGACGACAGAAAGAGAGAGATGGCAGATAAAAAACAAATGTGGAAGATGTCTGTGGAACAAAAGAAGGCTTACGATCAGGCAAGAAGTAGGAGCCGTGTAAATATCGGATCAGCTTTCCAGCACTGGAGAGGACTCAAGGAGCGAAGGCCGAGATTGCTTTATTTCTTCTCGATAGGCGAGTAACAATGATTTTGTTTTGTTTCACAGAACTAATATATGCTGGCTTTTGCTTGAATATGCTCATGTGTCATGTTTGCTTGCTTGTCCATTTGTGATCGTATTGTCGTTCACTTCAGCAATGATAATTACCGATTCATTTCCACACCGTATAAGCCTGGAGCGTCTAAACCTCCTCGCTGTCTCTTTCATGCGTCAGCTATCAAAGTGTGTCCGAAAAGTAAGATAATATACTCCTAATATATGTTTGTTTCCTTTGGTCCCTTATTTTGTGATCGATATAACCCTATAATCTTGCCATAACTGTAATATGCTCGTTAGTTGGACTGTGCTCGTGCTATCGAGTTGTTCATGAGAACTGTGTTTGTGTTTTTGGGTTGTAAGGGGTGACTTTTTCACTGAACATTCAACCTGGATGACCATAGTAAAAAACATTGCTTTCACTTATTGATTGACATCATACCCTCGGCCGGCTGGCACAGCAGATTCCGCCATAGTCGTTGCCTGGGTTACGTATGTGTAGGGCGGAGCTATCAAAATAGGGGCGTGTTGGTTTTGGCGATTTGAAATCAACATCGGTTACCAGAAAGCACTTACCCCACCTTTAATGTTAAACTTTAGACTAACACACTGACATAGGAACTGACCTCATCATTGCAAGTCTGCAATTTATAATCTAACATTTTAAAGAGTGAGTTTTCAGTGAAGTCTTATATCATTAAACAGACCAGGCCTTTGATCGCTGCTCTGGGATCAGGGAGTTAAGAATCAAAGCCGCCCTGCAAAAGCGCCTTTATCTGTTCTAGACTCGATGTGGTGGGATGACAGACCTAGATACAAACACAGGCCTCCAGCCGCACTGATATTCAGTACATCACAGAGAGCGGCTCACTGTCTGCCGTCGAGATTAATGCAGATAGTCGTTAGGTTCAAGTCTGTAACACCAGTGACCCCTCTGGCCTTCTGCTGCTGTCCTCGTTATACCGATGAGGAGCATGATGCCATTATGTCAGTCTGTGTCAGCAGTGCTAAATAAGGGTCTCGGGGGCCTGGATCAGTCTGGAGACTCAATACCATGCATGTGTGGAGAGAGTAAGAGATGCGAAACCGTTGAACACAAGGCTTGACGATGTAGGGAGGCCAGGGAAAATGTCAAGGCTGTATTTCAATTATGCAGTAGATTCTAATGTATAAATGCTTTTCTCTTACAGTGGTTTTATGTGTTGGTTTCAATCAAATGTCACACTTTCATTGGGGTAAGTTGTCACATATATTATATGTTATTTATAGGTTATTATATATTATATTCTAGGTTATTTATTTTTGTACAGCACATTGTTCAACGGCAGTTGTTTTTAATTGTGCTATATAAATAAATTTAAATTCTATATGTATATTAATTACAGTTTCTATTGGCCAGTTTTCAGTTTTATTTGTAAAATTGATTTGATTTGAAATGTTTTATTTTATAAACAATTGGTGCTTTATAATTGTTTGAATAAAAGTAATTAATAGTAATTGTTTTGTAATAGGCTAATTCCATTGTAATATTCGTGCATAATTTGTATAGTGTGACAACATACAGTGTAAATGGGGCATGTTGTCCCAAAAGGTCAGTGAATGTTAAAGGGTTAGTTCCCCCAAAAATTACTCACCCTCATGTCGTTCCAAACCCGTAAGTCTTTCATCTTTTGGACACAATGGAAGATATTTCAAAATTAAATCTGAGAGCATTCTGTCCCCCAATTGACAGTCGCAACTTCCATTTTTAAGCCCCAGAAGGGTAGTAAAGAGATCATTAAAGCGATCTACGTGACTTTAATTTTATGACGCAACATGAGTGCTTTGTTTGCGCGAATAAAACACAATCACCACTTTATTTACAAAATATTAATCTCCAACGCGCATTTTACCATCATCATTGTCATCGTCAGAGCTCATTTCCCAGTGCATAGATCATCTGGCTCATATTCACGATCTCAACCATACTCTTAAAACAATTTTTTTCAACATCTTCAAAATATAATTTTGAATTCTGACAGCTTCTTCGCCAGATCCACCATCAAGTCACACTAACACTAATATTTGACTACGTTCAGTCCTTGCTCTGCAGTAAATCGCTTAGTTTTGCTTATGATACTTGTGTTTTCTTTTGTTTTATGCTATAAATATGAGTGAAACTTCCCATCATCATTGTGTATCAGACATTGCCACCTTGAGGAATGAAGATGAATTGCACTCATTAAGTCATCAGAGATTCAATTATTGTTGCGTAAAAAATATATATATACTTATGATGTGAGAATGTACTTATTTGCTTGAGTAGATTACATACAAAGTCAATGCAAAGACGCGAATAGGCGCAAATGCGTGATGTTCGCCTCAATCACGTCTTTCGTGCAAGCTGAAAAATTTCAAATCGAGCACAAAATTCACATGACGCGTTGTTGCGCAAGCCAATCAGTGAAGAATTTGTTGACACATTTTTAAACTGGGCACCCGTCATATTAAAGTAGCGCTGGAAGTGGCTGTCATCCAGGTGCAGTTCCTGGAGAAGACGGTGAAATTCACAGAGTTTTGTGCGCCTCTGGATGGTGCTGTGAACCCAGACACGTCGACGTTTGGCTTTCCGACGTATTTGGGACTTCCACAACAGGTACAGAGCAGCAATAGTAGTCTCCAACATTGCTGATGACGGAAAAATGGCAGAAAGAGATGTTGTTGTTGTTGATGTGCGTGAAGACACTCCTCGTTCGCGTTTGAGACCATTCACCATTACACTATTACAACCTCGGGTCACTATTGACCCTATACATTTTTTTTTGTACAGGCCTTCTTTTATATTTTTTTTCTTGTATATTGTTTATAATGAAAAGATTGAGGAATACTAAGAAGGGTGATGTCTAACTTAAAAAAAATTATGAGGAGGAGGGGTAGTAAATGATGTCCCGGGTCGATAAATACCCGAGGTATGCGTTTAATGGTTAATGTTTCATGGTTCTGACATCAGATTTCAGAACGATTGCTTTTTTTTCAGCTTACTTTCAATAAATTCTCTTTTTGGACAGGGGAGGAAGTTTTGACTTCTAAAACGATCTGCAATGAATGATCTCTTTGATCTGAGAAGATCAAGAAAAATATAATTCCTCATGATATGAGCCCTTTAATTCAAGAGTGTCCTTTCTCTTTGTGTTACTCTCACGCTGAGAAATAAAGCATTATACCCAATCACTTCAAGTGAGATCTGATGAATATTTTACCAGCTTGTTTGATGAAGTATGATCGCTTCCAATATCTGGTCAATTATTGTGCTATGAGCCAATCATATTGTTGATCCTTTTTTTAAACTATTCAGATGTGCTCAATTATGATCTCGCTAATGTGATGTGACGTGTGAATGTGTCCGGAGTCTAATATGCCGTATAGTAGCAGGAAACAGAGTCAAGTTTTTAAAGGGAGATAAATGGATGTTGTTATGTCTGACAATCAAGCCCGTGGTCCCCCTGGTGCTGTGTCAACATTGATTTAACGCAAGGCGAAATGTCCTGATTATGTAAAACCAATGTGAAAAGCTGGTGCTATTTATAAACACAGTGCACATCATCACACATCATCGCAGGCAGAGACTAGACAAGGAAGGGGGTTGCGTCAAATAAGCCAGTGGGAGGAGGGATTGGCCAGGCCTGAATCCCAGTATCCATCGCCATAGTGATAAACATCGCATTCCAGACAACCAGCTGCATATTTGCATAATCAAATGATAGCCTGATGAGAGGAAATTGCAAGACAAACAATAATGCAATCGAAGATGGTAAAGTAATCACCAGGTGGATGAGCTTGACCTTTGGCGGTTTTTTTTTTATCCCTCTTTCTCACAAAATTACGTGCTCATCTTGCATGAATTGAATGCAATGAGTTTAAAATGCATTAAAGTTTGTATTTCTAGGTGTTGTTGATGAATGACTCCATAATAAAACAGGAAATTATATACATTTACAATGCATGAGAATGCATAATACATGTTCAGGTCACGTTTCACTGAATCTATATATATATATTTTTATTGTATGTATATTGAAATGTTTATATATATATCTATATATATATATATATACACACACACACACACTGAACAAAATTATAAACGCAATTCGATTAATTTTGCAGCCCTAGTATGCAAGACTCTTTGTTGAGCACCTCGCACTAGTGTTTACTGTGCGTCAAATACACTGTGCATTCATTGAGATGAACTGAAATAGTTTGCTTTACGGATCGCAAAAGTCTCAAGCACTCAGTAAGAGTGTTTGGCGAGACAAAATATACCTGTGTGTACCAGTTCCAGATTGTAGTGGTAGCTCCTTGTTTAGCAATAAACTCCTCAGCTTCACGTTCACCTTCCACCATAGTTGTTCTGTTTTCGACGTTCACGTGAGCTGCGAATGGGTCGCGTCATCAACTAGGTTTTATCGTTATTATCACAGGAAGACTAAATCTTATTGTGGGGAGAATTTATACTGGTATATCGCAAACGTCCCTACTGCATAACCGCAGACCAGTCAGGGTGCCCATGCTGACCCCTGTCCACCGCTGAAAGTGCCAACAGTGGACACGTGAGCATCAGAACTGGACCACGAAGCAATGGAAGAAGGTGGCCTGGTCTGATGAATCACGTTTTCTTTTACATCACGTGGATGGCTGGGTGCGTGTGTGTCGCTTACCTGGGGAACACATGGCACCAGGATGCACTATGGGAAGAAGGCAAGCCAACGGAGGCAGTGTGATGCTTTGGGCAATGTTCTGCTGGGAAACCTTGGGTCCTGCCATCCATGTGGATGTTACTTTGACACGTACCAACTACCTAAGCATTGTTGCAGACCATGTACACCCTTTCATGGAAACGGTATTTCCTGGTGGCTGTGGCATCTTTCAGCAGGATAATGTGCCCTGCCACAAAGCAAAAATGGTACAGGAATGGTTTGAGGAGCACAACAACGAGTTTGTGGCATGTTCTCCAAATTCGTGCAATTTGTGCTGAACAAACAAGTCTGATCCATGGAGGCCTCACCTCGCAACTTACAGGACTTAAATGATCTGCTGCTAACATCTTGGTGCCAGATACCCCAGTACACCTTCAGGGGTCTAGTGTAGTCCATGCATCGACGGGTCAAGGCTGTTTTGGCAGCAAAAGGGGAACCAACACAATATTAGGAAGGTGGTCATAATGTTATGGCAGGACCCAAGGTTTCCCAGCAAGGTTTCCCATGCACTGTGTATTCTGACACCTTTCTATCAGAACCAGCATTAACTTCTTGAGCAATTTGAGCTACAGTAGCTCGTCTGTTTGATCGGACCACACGGGCCAGCCTTCGCTCCCCACATGCATCAACGAGCCTTGGCCGTCCATGACCCTGTCGCCGGTCACCACTGTTCCTTCCTTGGACCACTTTTGATAGATACTGACCACTGCAGACCGGGAACACCCCACAAGAGCTGCAGTTTTGGAGATGCTCTGACCCTGTCGTCTAGCCATCACAATATGGCCCTTGTCAAACTCGCTCAAATCCTTACGCTTGCCCATTTTTCCTGTTTCTAACACATCAACTTTGAGGACAAAATGTTCACTTGCTGCCTAATATGTCCCACCCACTAACAGGTGCCGTGATGAAGAGATAATCAGTGTTATTTACTTCATCTGGTCATAATGTTATGCCTGATCGGTGTATAAACACAAACTTTTTTTCTGAATGAAGAATTACCACCCCTCGTGCAAGTTATATGAGTTCTTCATTATTTTGCATACATCTTCTCTTTATTTTAGATACAAAAATGTAGCAATTTGATTCTCAGAAATATTTAAAAAAAATAATAATAATAATCCTCTCGTATATTTCCACGTAGTACATGTGGTTATTGGCCCTGACACCGCAGTGCCCTTTTAACTAGATGCAGGTTAAGTTCACCCAGACTGACTGATGTAACCCAGCAGGAACATCTGGTGGGTTTTCTTCAAGGTTAAGTAGCTCTGCTCCTTCATATCCAATTAAAAACCCTTTTGCTAGGTTAATGCACGAAACCTACATCCAACAAGATAATTACATTACTGCAGAAAAGAAAATCACACATATTACACTAATTCCCATTAAAGTCACTCAAGGGAATGAATCATTTTATGTTTTATGAGTTGATGAAATTTAACATGCATGTTATCTGTTTTGTAACATCAAAAATGTTTTGATATTATTGTATTTAGATATTTGTATTTAGTATATATTTAGATTATTTTATGGATACCTTTACATATTGAATGAAATATAAATAGCCTGAGGAGTGATGTTCTGTATGCATTTAAATATATAATATGGAAATAGCCCAGTGTTCCTTTTCCTTGCTCTTTTTTCCATCAGTTTTTTGGTTTTATGAGGTCACAGGCAAATATCATTGACGATTAAGATAAAGACGGAGCACTAAATTATCCTTTCATATTTTATCTGATGGTTTAACTGTGTACATTGTGGAGGACTTGGCTGCAATGCCTACTAAGAGGTTTTGAAGGTCAGCAGTGTTCTCAGATGTAGATGAAGCACTCATCATTTTTATTGACAGATTCAAAATGACATAGGTTTTTTTTTTTTCTTTTTTCGGTCTATTGCCTTTCAAAATCCGTCCTGCCAAATTTTCATCAACACTTCTGGAAAGTTAAACCACTGGAGGCTTCACACAAGTTGCAATTTCACTTAACTTAATGGAGCTTTTAAAATCAAACTGGTGGTTATGATCTAATAAACAACTTTAAAAGCTTGATTAAATTTCCTCTACATCCCATTTAAATTTCATTACAAAATCAGGCAATGATTTAGGACAGTAATTTTGAGGTAATATACGGGAAAATGTATATTCACATGGGGGGAAAAAAGCTGAGCCTTAGAAATTGCAGGGTTGTCCACTGTGCTTGGAAAAATAGCATTTAAAATGTGCAAGATGCTGTGCAGCTGCGCAATTCAGAGTAGGCGGTGCATATATCCATGCTAGACCAGGTGGAGAAATTCAAAAAAGTCCATTCAAAAGTCAATAGTACACTTGAGCTGAGTTTACCAAACAGATTTTATTGCATCAACAAAATGCAAGTGGTATTGAATGTTGAAATACTTTGTCATACTTTTTTTTTTTTTGTGAAACAATTTGCTTTTGCTGTATTAAATGGATTACAATTTAGACCAGGGGTTGGGAACCTATGGCTCGCGAGCCAGACCTTGCTCTTTGACAAACATCATGTGGCCCTTTACGATTCGCGACAGCAACCACTCACGTTTCTGTGACAGCTCCTGCACTGGGATTCAAGCAGCTGTAGCTTAAAGGTAATGGTGAAACCATTTTTAGAACAGCAGCGAAAATATAAAAGAATGCTATCTAAACTTTAATATCCTTTTATTGAAACTGGTGCTTTGCTGTGCAAGAGACATTTCCAAACATTTCACCCGCTGGTACTTTCACACACACACACACGCATACACACATGACAAGAAGAGGATTTATGCTCATCAGTTGGTAACTCAATTACAGTGAAAGCCCTGCACAATTAATTATATTGCAACTTATTTATTGTTTGCTGCATATTTGTTTTTAGTTGTCTGTGGACCTAATAATTACTACTGTTGAAATTTTATTGGACCTTTTTTAATAATATATTATTATTTTTTTTTTTTTTTATTATTATTCTTTTAATAATAAATATAATAATATTTTTTACTGTGGCTCTTTTGGAAAAATGCATTAACCAAAAATGAAAAAATGGCTCTTTGGTCAAAAAAGGTTCCCGACCCCTGATTTAGACAAACAATGGGCTTAGTTTGTTTGTTAGTTTTGTAATCTAATGCAATGTCATTCAGACATTTTAAGTGTGACTTAAGTAAGCTCTCTTTGCAGAACTGTTATATTATTTTATTTTATGTTAAATTAAGTTAAGATAAGATAAGATATATTATTCATAGAATGTCAGACAAACTCTATATTAAAGGCTGATTGAACTATCAAATGTAGAAATATTTTTAAACAGTAAGAACTTACAATGTAAATTTGGGTGGAGACGGCCCAACTAAGTTTGCTCAGTTTGAACACTGTTCAAGCACTTAAATAATTAGTATTTTTGGTTAAAGCATAAGAGTTATGTTGACAAATATTTGTTATTCAGAAATAATAAATGTTTTATAGCTTATAGCTCTGTTGTAAAAGTTATGTCAAGTTACTATTAGAGTGATTACTGTCTCTTCAGTGAGATTTCCTTCATTTCAGTACACATACTCAACATGCTTTGGTGTATAGAAGTAATTTTAGATGATATACAAGTTATACTAAAAAGTTCTACATCACTATTAACTTAAAATTATGTGTTAATTTAATTAAGCTGATAAAAAAAGTTTCCCATTAGTTCAGAAGCTTGGTTGCCTCAAGTTTTTGAGTTCTCCACTTGTTTATTTTTTATTTTTTATAGTGAATTGGGATTCCTCCCATGAATGCATGTAATGCATGTATTCAGTCAGTAGGATTTCCAACCAAAATTCAACAGTCTGTTTGCAGCTGTGTTTAATGACATATGTAAAGTGATTTCACTTGCGGTCACACAGTCTCTCAGCGCCTTGACAGCTGTTCCCTGCCTTTTCACTGGCATCTCCGCCAAATGCATTGGACGGACTGGGCTTGTGAATGTTTCCAGTCTCTGAATTGCTACTTGACATCTTGTGCACTTAGAAGGGCAGAGATTAAGGAGCTCAGCATTGATGCACTAATGACAGGGTCACGTTTGATTTGCTGTATAAGTCCTGGCTCTAGAGATGGTCTGTGGTACTGTTTTGAGGGCCTATGGAGAAATGAAGTATGGTTTTGTTTATGTTTCCTCTGATTGGCAAGCTTTGGGTGGAAATTGAATCAGAGGACTACTATAATCAGTGCTGGGAAATATATTGGATTTTGTGATCAGGAAACAACTCTAAATGTGTCCTTTAAAGCTAAAGTTATTTCTTGTTACCACTAATGTCACTAAACATGCACTGCTTTTCAAAGTTTGGGGTTGATATAAAATATTCTAATGTTTTTTAAAGTCGCCTATTCTTACCAAAGCTGAATTTATTTGATCAAAAATGCAGTAAAAACAGTCATAAGTCGCACAGGTATATTTGTGGCAATAGCCAACATTACATTGTATAGCTCAAAATTATTGTTTTTTTTATGCCAAAAATCATTAGGGTATTAAATAAAGATCATGTTCCATGGAGATATTTTGTAAATTTCCTACTGTAAATATATCAAAAATGTATTAGTAGTAGTAATATGCATTGCTAAGGACTTCATTTGGACAACTTTAAAGGCGATTTTATCAATATTTAGATTTTTTTGCATCCTCAGATTCCAGATTTTCAAATAGTTGTATATCGGCCAAATAAAAGCTTATTTATCCAGCTTTTAGATTATGTATAAATCTCAATTTCAAAACATTGACCCTTATGACTGGTTTTGTGGTCTATTGTCACATACAGGAAAAACAGCAATGTTGTGTAATATTATTACAATTTAAAATAACTGTTTTCTGTTCAAATATTTTTTTTAAGTAATTTATTCCTGTGATGACAAAGCTATATTTTCAGCATCATTACTCCAGTCTTTAGTGTCACATGATCCTTCTGAAATCATTCTAATATGCTGATTTGCTGCTCAAGAAACATTTCTTATCGTTATCAGTGTAGAAAACAGTTGTGCTGCTCAATATTTTTGTGGAAACTGATGCATTTTTTTCTTTTTCAGGATTATTTGATGAATAGAAAGTTGAAAGAACCACATTTATTTGAAATATAATTGGTTTGCAACATTATAAATGTATTTACTGTCACTTTTTTATCAATTTAATGTATCCTTGCTGAATAAGAGTATTTCTCAAAACAAAAGAAAAAAATAATAATAATGCAACTCATGCAATTAGTTGCATGTTGCTGAATTGGGCTGGTCAAGCAAACAGAGCAATGTTTAGAAATCTACTTACCAATGGCTTACTTATACATACTTACTGGATTTTAATTTGGAACAAATAAATTATTTTAACGTCCAAAAAATGACACTTCATTTCTAATGCAATGATTGGGATTTGAAATGATAATTGAGACATCGATTGTCAAAGAATGGCAAAGTGTTTCTAAAATAAATTTGTCATCACAAAATTGCAAAATCGGTACTGTATTAGTGAAGTGGGAAATTGCTTAAAAAGCATCATTTATAATTTGCCACCTCCTGCATGGCACGACCTCCGTTTTGAAAATAAAAAAAATACTGTCTGTAATAAACTAATTTCACCAAGATTGCACTCTATAGACAGATTTATTCCTCAGCACGTCAATTAAGGGGTAATGACGCATTGCATTTTGATAAAAAAAAATTAAATATTATTAAGAAAGCATTCGAAATGCATATACAGACAGATGAACAGTTTGAAATGTGTGGTTGTGTTTAAAGCTGTTCTGTATTCCACATAAGCATTTTCTTCATGCAACTCAAATGGGACTTTGTTTAGGCCTGCAGAACAAATCAATAGTGTTGTTGCAGCACCTGTCATTCCCCCGAGTTGGCTTTACCACAGTTAAATAAGTAAAGATAACCGTCTCGCCCGGATCCAGGTAGGGCGGTACACTGGAGCTGGGGCTGCTTAATCACATCTTTCTCAGGTAATCATTGATTGCTCTTATCTTAAAGGGAAAATTCCCAACCTCCTTTTGAGCCCTTAATGAACACTGGTAGTGATATTAAATGAGCTCGGCCACTAAGCTCAGAGGCACTAGCTTAATCTCACGGCTGTGGGCTAAACGCAGCTACTATCAGCTGCCAGGTAGTTTAGCCCATACATGTCAATTTAGTATGCTAGCACCTTGGGAGGTGAATCAATACTAATGTGGCTGTATCTAGAGTTATGATTCTAGGTGCATTAGTAAGTTCTTTAGTAATTAGTAAGAAATTGTTTTGCTTTCATGTGAAACTCCTATATACACTATATCGCCAAAAGTTTTGGGATGCCTGCCTTTACATGCACATGAAGTTTAATGACATCCCATTCTTAATCCGTAGGGTTTAATATGGAGTTGGCCCACCCTTTGCAGCTATAACAACTTCAACTCTTCTGGGAAGGCTTTCCACAAGGTTTAGGAGTGTCTTTATGGTAATTTTTGACCATTCTTCTGTAGGGTTGGGTATGGTTCGGGTTTTTTTTACGATACCAGTGTCAAACCGATACTTTTAAAACGGTACCGGTGCCTAAACAGTGCCTGAACCGATACTTTTTTTTTTTTTTTAAAGCCACAAAACGACGGTGGATGACATTAAAGAATGGCTTTTTATTGAAAAAAATAGATTAAATAAAATTCATTAAAAGTTTAAAGTATACTTAAATATATAAATACAAAACACAACAAATTTACTTAACAAATTCACAATAAAACCTAAGCCACCTAACCCAACTACAATAGGCCTAATTTAACACTAAATAACAGTTAGAGTACTAATAACAGCAAAGTAGTCGGTATTCTTGGTATGCTACAAACCAGCTTCAAGTTTCAGCAATTCTTTTGCAGAAATATGACCATATTCTCTGGCTAAATATTTTAAAACGCATCGCCTTATTATTTCACGTATCGGTTTTATTTCATTTTTTCTTCAATATATTAACAAACTTGTTAACTATGTCATGAACTATCTGATATTCCGATTGTGTAAGTGAATGTGTTTTGTCATTTAAAACCCTTTATAATGATCATGTTGATCTATTATGCGCGATGGGTGCCACCATGTTAGTTAATAAAACTAACATGAGAATCGGATCTGTCGGATTTACATAATGTAAATTCATCCACGTCCCATGAAATACATGAAAGTAAGTGACCGGTGAACTGGGAGAAGAACAGAGTAAGCTATATAGTTAATTATATAATGTGTATCTGATATGAAAAAAACACGTAGTCAAATTATAACTGAAAGGATTGCTATTGCCGCTTCCATAGATATCAGTTTGTATATTTTGCTAGTACTTATGTGCATTTAAATGTCTGGAACCTATGTGACAAGCCCTGAGTGCGTCTTTCTCTGGCTTGGCGCCAGCCAAAGTGCGAAAGCACGTTTGAATTTAAGTGGCACCGAAATGAGGCACCAAAATCTGTGTTCTGATTTGGCCCGGTTACATACCGGTTATATAGTTACCATACTGGCACCAGGTTTCGGTACCCAACCCTATTCTTTTAGAAACACACTTGTGAGGTCAGGCAACTGCCAAACACAGACTCGTCCATCGGATTTCCAGACATTCCAGAGAACACGTCTCCACTGCTCTAGAGTCCAGTGGCGGCGTGCTTTACACCACTGCATCCGACGCTTTGCATTGTACTTGATGATGTAAGGCTTGGATGTAGCTGCTCGGCCATGGAAACCCATTGAAGCTCTCTACACACTGTTCTTGAGCTAATCTGAAGGCCACACAAAGTTTGGCAGTCTGTAGCTATTGACTCTGCAGAAAGTTGGCGACTTCTGCGCACTGTGCGCCTCAGCATGCGCTGACCCCGCTCTGCGATTTTACGTGACCTACCACTTCGTGGCTGAGTTACTGTTGTTCCCAATTGCTTCCACTTTGTTATAATACCACTAACAGTTGACCGTGGGATATTTAGTATTCTTTCACATATGTTTGTAGAAGCGTCTGCATGCCTAGTGCTTCATTTATACACCTGTGGCCATGGAAGTGATTGGAACACCTGAATTCAATGATCTGGAGGGGTGTCCCAATACTTTTGGCAATATAATGTATATAGAGTGAATTTGCCATTGAGGTGACTTGGAAAAAGTGTCCCAATCAACCTTTAGTGACCCAGATCGATATCTAACATTGATGGATCTATACCTGATATTCTATATCTCCTGATATTAGAGTAACAATTACAGAAGAATAAAATAAATCATATTTAGTTACCTTTTGGAGCTTGGAAAGGTTTAGTTTGAGTTCAAAATCTAACGTGAACTGACCCATAAATGTTGTTTTGTATTATCAAATAGCATTATAAAGCTTATTTTTCAGGCTAGACGAGCCAATGCGCCAATGACTTTACCAAGCAGCAATTGGCTCTTTTACTTTAGAAGGTGGGACTATTCCGCAATATGCATGTTGCAGTTTTGCCCATTCATATGTATTAGGGGTGAACCGTATTTCTATATCTATAGTCTTTGGTGTTATCAAATCCGTCAGAAACTATTAGTACCCAAAACCTCACTTTTTTTTATGTTTATGAAAAAAGTTTCCTAATTCCATGCACTTGTTACAATTCTCCTTTGATTATGTTTCTTTGTGGATTTAATAAATACTGTTTTGTTCCTACTCCTTCGCCGTGGGTTAAAAAATGTGTGTGTGTGTTCCACAGAAAGATATCATCATATGGGTTTGGAACAGCATGACGGTTAATAAATAATGGTGAGTGATCTATTCCTTTAAAATTTACTGGTGTGCAAGTGCCAGTCTACTGTAATATGACTGGGTCAGCCTGACTACATTAGGCTACACCAACAAAGTTCATTTTGAAGTGTCAGATCAGGAAGAAACTACTACTTGAATTGTTACCAATTGTTATTTTTATTTATTTATTTGTATTTTATTTTTTTGCAGTTTATTGCCTATGATTACACCAAGTTAATTGGCAGCTCACTAGCTGCACGGTTAGGAGTTGCACCAGCATAGCAGATGGCAGATCACTTTCATTCCAAGGTAGCATGAGGAAGTTAATTAGCATCGACTAGAGAATGAGAGAACTTCAGTGAAGTACAGAGATTAGTCAAACAGGGATTGCTTACCTTGCAAGTAAGCAGCCAATGCATAATGCAGTTCAGCTACATTGAAAAGACTTTTGCATGCATACATAATGCATATATGCAGGGTCAACTGTAAATGTAATTTTCTGTCAATGTGGGCATAAATTGTTTCTGGAAAGGTATCACACCCTCTTTTTGGAAAATAATCAAACAGAAATGGCAAAGTAAAAATGGAAATGTATGTGAATTGAAAAATTGAATCAATACATTTTGTAGAAAACAATATAAATGAACATTTGCTTTAACATTTACTGTTCTCAACCTTTTTTTAGCCTGCAACCCATTGATTGATTGGTTGGTTGATTGATTGGTTGGTTGATTGTTTGGTCGGTTGATTGATTGGTCGGCTGATTGATTGGTTGATTGATTGATTGGTCGGTTGATTGATTGGTCGGTCTTGATTGATTGGTTGATTGATTGGTCGAATGATTGATTGATTGATTGATTGATTGGTCGAATGATTGATTGATTGGTTGATTGATTGATTGATTGGTTGATTGATTGATTGATTGATTGATTGATTGATTGATTGATTGATTGATTGGTCGATTGGTCGATTGGTCGATTGGTCGATTGGTCGATTGATCGATTGATTGGTCGATTGATCGATTGATTGGTCGATTGATCGATTGAAAAAAAAATTCTGTGTTTGTTCTTGATGCAAACGAGTACTAGCAAAATAAAAAATAATAAATAAAAATGAATTAAATATGAAATGATAGCAAACAAAAATAAAATCTTGTTGGGATATATGGTTATAAGTTATATTTCACATGATTTGAAGTACAAAATTTAGAATATAGCACAATTAAAAACAACTGCCGTTGTCCAATGTGCTGTACAAAAATAAATAACCATAGAATAAAATTCAGACACGGACAAAGACAATCCACAAGTACAACAACAAATCATGCAAGACAGTTATAACTCATGAATTATATGCCAAATCAAATAAAAATGATTTTAACTTTGATTTAAAAATGGATAATGTGGGAGCATTTGATCTGACTTGAATAGGTAAGCTATTCCAAAGTCTCTGAGCAGCTACGGAGAATGCCCGCTCACCCCTAGACTTTAGTCTAGTTTTAGGGACCACTAAGAGCTCTGATTGGCCGACCTAAGGGCTCTCCCTGGATGATGTTTAATCAGCAGATCAGAGAGGTATTGGGGTGCTAACCCATGTAAAGATTTAAAAACCAGTAACAGCACTTTAAAATCAATTCTGTGGCGTACAGGCAACCAGTGTAGGGAACGTAGAACAGGGGTCATGTGTTCATATTTGCAAGCTCCTGTAAGAACTCTGGCAGCCGCATCTTGAACTATTTGAAGTTGGTTTAACAAAGATTGACTTATCTCCAAATAGAGAGAGTTGAAGTAGTCAAGTCTAGTGGTGATAAACGCATGGATAACTCTTTCAAAACTATTAAAAGAGAGAAAGAACTTTGTTTTTACCAGGACTCGCAATTGATAAAAAACTCGACTTTACAACTTGATTAACTTGCCTATCATGCTTTAAAGCTCTGTCCAGTAAAACACCCAGATTTTTCACATATGGCTTAACATCAATGCTTTAATATCCATGAGGCAAGCAATCACAGGGTCTAAACCATTCATGTGTTTCAAAGGGAGATATATTTGTGTGTCATCTGTGTAACAATGGTAACTTATATCATACTTTCCAAAGATAGAGCCAAGTGGAAGCATATAAAGAGAAAATAAAACAGGAGCTAAAATAAAGCCTTGGGGAACATCACAGGTCAGAGGGACAGAACCAGAGCGAAATTGCTCAATATTGACAGAGAAACTCCAGTTTGAAAGATATGACAACCCAATCTCACAGCAATTCGTACATATTTTATAAGGTGGCTACACTCAAAAAAAATATTCTAGCTATTTGCTCAGTTTATTAAAATAAAATAAACAACACAAACTTTCGTTTTTTACTTAATTGCCATTTGCACTCAATTGTATTATGTTAAATGAAATGAAATGAAATGTGTGAAATGTTTAGTTAAACTAAACCATTTGTGTTGGGACTACATTGCGCTGTTGCGCTGACTGAACTGGGCAGTGTATTTCTAGTTCCCAGCATGCTTTGCATAGGGATAGATAAGGAGAGTAAATGTTGAAATTGAGTGCTGTTTAATGTGTTTTTTAGTAAAGGGAAAGACCTGTTAAAGTTTGGTGTTCAGTTATATTTAATATTTGAAAGAGTTTATGTTATGTTGAGGTTAACATTGTGAAGTGTAGACCTTGTGGTTAGGCTGTGGGTGGCTACGTGAAGTAAGTCTGTGAAATAAGAACATTGTGGTCTATTGTATCAAAGGCAGCGCTCAAGTCTTAAAGAACCGGTGCTACAGAATCTCTAGAGTCGGTGGCAATTTTTTTTTTTTTTGGTCAATATTGGTTTAAAATCAGCATATATTGGATATTTACATTAATTGTACATTATTATTTCACATATTTTTACATTTAGATTATATTCTGCATCATCTAATGCTTACTTAAAGTTAATCTTTAACCACTACTAATTTAGTAGCACTGTTAAATGTTGTTTTTTTTACAAATTTCTAAATAAATGTTTTTTGATAGATAGCATTTATATGGGGTTATGACCTCAAGGTTGAGAACCTGTCTTATGTGGTCATTATGTCAATATTTAAAGCTGTATTCCTCTCATATTTCTTATACTCCATGACTGTTAAGCAATATTCAAAAAGAGCATGGGAGATTCATTTTCTCCCTTTTCTAATATCCCACTTTTTATGCTCCATATAAGGTGTGATACAGCAATATCCCCAAGTTACCTGAAATTACAGTGGTAGGCGTTTAGAAATGGATGCGCTCTGATAATAAACTGCCCACATTTAGGTCCCAGCGCATCTGCCTCCAGCTTCTAGTCATCTACAGATTTACAAACACTTAAAAACTTGCAAACACAAACAACATCTAACTTTTAAAGGGGTTTCTGGCTTCTGTAAATATACTATAATTTGCTTTGTATCAGCATTAACTCATTCAGTATCTCCAGAAAACTAATGTTAGCAGAAGCACATTTCTCTCATCCAGTACTTTATTTCCCCATGCAAGGCTCTGGATGAGATTTCCCTACAAAAAAAAAGTAGTATACTTCAAGTTAATTTTATTAAGTACACTTACGTAAAGTGCAAGTATATTTTTAAGTATACTTTATGTAGTAAGACCTTATTCTACACCCCTAATCCTACCCAATGCCTAAACTTAAACGCTACAATAATATCTTACTAACTATTAATAAGCAATAAATTAGGAGTTTATTGATGCACAAGTCGTAGTTAATAGTGAATATGTGTTCCCCTTACTAAAGTGTTACCTAGTTTTCTTTTTAAATCTATATTTTCAAACAATGCAAGTTTACACTATGCAAAACTATGCGAAAAAAAAAGTGTTTAATAGCCTACTTAATTAAAAGAGTAAACACAACTAAGCCAAGTATACTTTATATTATAAGCACAAGTGTGGTTATATAAGCGCAATGTGACGGCAGGCGCAACACAAGTGTTTTGCTAGTTTCAGCCCAACACAGTTATCATTTTCACGTCCAGCGCCACGTTGTTTAAATAGCAAATGCACGCGCGCCCATCTGTTCACCCATGGGCGTGCTGGTCTGAAAACCAGGTGTGTTCAGGCGCATTGTTGGCACGTTACTATTTTGAGAAACTGAAAACGACTGCGCCATTGACCAACAAAAACCTGGTCTAAAGTCAATAGCGCAGTATTTTTTGTGTTATTTAAAGGGAGAGTTAGTAATATGCGCGTACACTCTGCTTATTACACACACAGGGACGCGCAGCAGCACACAAACATTTTTAAATATTAAAAATAAAAGGATTCCTCTCTGGAGCGTTCAGTCTTTCCGCTCGCAAATTCCATCATTTAAATAGCGATGGTGCAAGCGCAACTGGCTTTTAAAGGGAATGGGAGATGAGACTCTGATTGGTTTATTGCACGTTATGCCCCAAACACAACCATGCCTCATTGAGAGACTAGGTTTTTTCTGTCATTAAACTAGCAAAAGTGGATTTGGACACACTAAGTGCACCTGCACCATGTGCTTCAGACCATGCGCTCAGGCCCTTAGACTTTTCTGTCAGTATAAGTCAAGTATACTTAAGTGTAATTTTAAGTATATTTCTGACTGAAATACTTTCTGTCCTTTGACTGAAAGTATACTTTCTTATTTTTAGTTTAAAAGAAGTTTACTAATAGCACACTTGAATAACCATGTTTTGTAAAGGTTGGCATAGCGAGACTGACTGCAGTCAATGCAAATCACACTTCCTAGCAAAATTCTTGAACTCGGCTAACCTTGTCTGGCAATGCATGACCCAGCTTTTTCCTGCAGGGAAGAGGAGATGAAAGTAACTATGCCAGTTGAGTAGTAGTAGCCTGTCAACAACCCTGAGACAGTCCAGTTGACTTCTTGGCTGACAGTATTTCACTCCAAGTGTTTATCGTGTGTCCCTTTTGTCAATCCCAGAGACGAAAGTGTAGGAGGACTACATTACAGAGAGTCTTGAAATAAAAGACAAGCAGGGTTGTGGAAAGACTGTGTGTAATTAACTACAGAATTTAGTCACTATAAAGTAAATGCAGCTGTATGTGGCAATTATGGTGCCGAGCACGACAGCAGCAGATACCTTGAGATTTAAGGATGATTCAGACAATCACAAGACAGCAGAATTATGGATTTAAATATTGTGAGCAGCATTACAGGGATAGTTCACCTAAAAATGAACACTGTCATCATTTACTCATCCTCATGTCGTTGCAAACGCGTATGACTTTCTTTCTTCTGTGAAACACACAAGATGATATTTGATAATTGAATAACTGAATGCGCCTGCCATATGCTGTCTCAAAATCGCATAGCTCATCTTTTCATACGCCTTCAAAAATGCCCAGGAACGGAATAAAATTACGGAGGAGATCTGACACACAGGGATCTTGCTGACTGTCCTCAAAGTTTTTTTTTTTTTTGTGCCTATATCTATTTATGAACAAAAGATTCACTGGAGTGTTGAATTCTGGTCATCCGAGGATTCATTTATCACATTTCCGGAGGAAGGTCTTGCATAAATTTAATTTGCAGCTAGAAGTTCTGGATAATTGCAAGTGCATGAAAAAGAAATCCAAAGGAATGAATTCATTTAATAGGATTCTTTCTACATAAAGTGCAAATTGATTTTGAAACCATGTGGATCCCCTTTTGAGCTTATTAGGGATTCAATTAATTATAGACTACACCACAAATCTATAGAGGAAGGAATTGTTTTCTGGTAATTAGAATCATTTTACCATTACAAATGAATGTCTTTATCCCAATTACCGATACTAAGAATGACCTGTAATTCTACGTTTTGCTTTGTTTTATCTGTCTTTCTTTTCTGGAGAAACGTGTCAGGTTTATAGTCAATGTGTGAGGCAACACTTTAATCAAGCATGTGATAATGTGATGCATTCTGGGTTACTTTGAAAGACTGAATGATGAACCCTGTCTTAACATCCTTCATTATCATCTGTCAGCAGAATGAGAAATACTTCCTCGTCGACGTGCTCTTTAGCAACATGGTTATTAATGCGTGCTGACTTTGCAGGGCCAGATTGAAATGGCTTTCCTAATTGAACACAGCCTGTACTACAGACTCTGCATGGAGAGCTGCACACAAACTGATAGCTTGTAAGATTTTTGGGATTTGGCACATAAATCTCCTGAGCTCGTATAAGGCAAGACTTTACCACCCTGGAGGTTATAGTGAACTTCAGTGATGAAAATTGCTCAATAAACATATAAACACAAATAACTGTTTCTTGAGAACTGCGGAGAAAAAATAAATAAATAAAGATTTATATTTTCAAAGGCATTCAGTTTGATGCAACCTTTTGTTTGTTTGTTATACTAACTTCTTAAAATGAGGGTAATTATGTAAAAATGCCAAACAATTACAAACAAATACAGTTTAAAATATTGTTTATGTTTATTGAAAAAGTATCTTATGCTCAACAAGTCTACATTTATTTGAGATAAAATACAATAAAACTGTAATATTGTGAAATATTATTTTGTGAAATAGATTGTGAAATTGTATTACAATTTAAAATATATTTTTATATTTTAAATTATTTTAAAAAGTAATATTTTAATATATTTAAAAAAATATATATTTTTGATGCAAAGCTGAATTTTCAGCATCAAAACTCACATAATCCTTCATAATCATTATAATATGATGATTTGCTGCTCAAGAAACATTTATTATTATCACCAATATTGAAAACCGTTATGGTGCTATATATTTTTTATGAAAAGTTATTATAAAGTTTAAAAGAACAGCATTTATTTGAAACAGAAATCTTTTGTGACATTTTAAATATACTTACTGTCATTTTTGATGTATTGATTGCATCGTTGCGGAATAAAGGTATTCATTTCTTAGAAAAAAAAATTAATACAAAATTATTATCATCAATGTTGAAAACAGTTGTGCTGCTTCATATTTTTGTGGAAACCGTGATACATTTTTATTTCAGGATTTTTTGATGAAAAGAAAATTCAAATAACAGCTTTAATTTGAACGTAGCGCAAGCATTTTGAACTGCGGGAGGCGTTACACTTTTTCCATAAGTTGAATATGGAAGGCGATCGGCTGGAAGCTAGATCATTTACTTTATAAAGTTTTAAATATGGATATTTTTCTTACACAAACGCATCGATTCGCTTCAGAAGGCCTTTATTAACCCCCAGAGCCTTGTGGAGCAGTTATATGATGGATGGATGCACTTTTATGGACTTCAAAAACAGAGCAATAGTCACTGCCATTATAATGCTTGGATTAGCCAGAACATTTTTTTATATAACTCTGATTTTATTCGACTGAAAGAAGAATGTCATATACACCTAGGATGACTTGAGGGTGAGTAAATCATGGGCTAATTTTCATTTTTGGGTGAACTAACCATTTATTCTCTCTTGACTTCTCTGTAAAATTAAAAGCAAAAAAACCTTTAAAAAATCATGAAAGGAGGGAAGTGTACAAAGTTCATCCATTTAAGAGCATTCTACACCTTTGTTATAAAGCCAATCAATTGCTTAGCAACTGCTGAAAAGGACTCAGTTTCGGACTGGTGTGTTCTTATGCTGTCAAGTAGGTGATCATGGGTATTTTTCAGCAGCATAATAGTAAAGTGCACTGCAGACTTAGATGCTTTGTAGTGTAAATATGTCTTACAGGAGACTTGAGGTATACCCCATCCTTTCATAGTCGTTTTATATATTTCAAAACCACTTTCTTTACTTACAATTGAAATGTCCTTTGACATAATAGTCTGGCCATGCTGATCAATATCAGTCTCTTGAGTGTAACAGCCTTCTTTATTGAAGGGATTTGAATGAGATATTTTTTTGTTTGTCTGTCTGTCTGTCTGTCTCTCTTTCTGCTATCTATCTATCTATCTATCTATCTATCTATCTATCTGTATATTTATCTATTAAATTGTATGTCTGTCTGAGTAAAACTTACTTTATTTTTCAAGATTTTGCATGCAGATTTTTTAAGTAAATTTCATATATGGAATTAATTCAAATCTACTTAAATAATTTAAGTAAAATTAACAAAGAAAATAAGTAGCTTTAACTTGATCTGTCTGTCTATCTGTCTGTCTTGGGGTTAGGAAGATTTTTTAATAATAATCAGCATCAAGAATGCATTAAATTGATCAAAAGTGAGAGTAAAGACATGACACTTGTAACATACATCAACTCGATGCAACCTGGACACATCATCAGTGATGTTACCTGGGGTCACGGAGTGTTTCCGGTCTTTCAAGCATCATACACTCTCACCCAGGCGACCCAGCTGGGGTTGATCAGGCCCCAGCTTGTGTCCAGGTAGCACTACCCCACCCATGGTTCTCCTCTCCTTATCCACAGCCACCTTGAAGCAACTTCTGCTGCCTCCGTGACCTCCTTGATGGCCCTTCGCTTACTGGCCCCTATGATGGCCAGGATGTTATAGGCCCTGCAAAGAGACTGGCCAGCAAACCCTCTGCATCCCACCTCAATGGGCTCACACCGTGCTCGCCACCCATTGTTCCGGCACTCCTCCACTAGCTCAGTGTATTTTGCCCTCTTCCTCTCACTGGCCTCCTCGATACGGTCCTCCCAGGGTATGGTGAGTTCCAGGAGAACGATCTGCTTGGAGGTCTCTGAGATGAGTAGCATATCAGGCCGCAGTGTTGAGGTGGCGACAGCTTCTGGGAATTTCAGTTGCTTCCCCAGGTCAACTTTCAACTCCCAGTCTCGTGCTATTGCTAACAGGCCAGCTGAGGTGGCCCTGGCAGCTAATGGTGGCTTCTCCCCAGCCCGGACGAAAGCAATGGTTTTCTTCACTGGGTGGAGGTGCTTACAGTGGCCAATTCCACAGCTGATGGTATTCGCTATGACCTTCAGGACTTGGTCATGGCGCCACCGGTAGCGGCCCTCGCCAAGGGCCTTCGGACAGCAGCTGAGTATGTGCTCCAGGGTCCCCCTCTTTAGGCAGAGGCTGCAGGCTGGTGACTCCAACAATCCCCAGCTGAACAGGTTGGATGGGCTCGGTAGTACATCGTAGACAGCCTGGATCAGGAACCGTATGCGATGGGGGTCTGCTTTCCACAGCTCTGCCCATGAGACTCTACGGTCCACTGCATGCTCCCATCTTGTCCAGGCTCCCAGCTACCGCATTCCAACCATCCTGCTGGCCCGCTCCTCCTCTATTGCTACCCGCACCTCTTGCTGCACCAGTGATCTTATAATATAAATAATAATAAATAATCCTGAAAATATCAATAAATATAAAATATCAATATTTTTAAAGAAAAATAAATACTATTTTCAACATTTACATTATTATGAAATGTTTCTTGAGCAGCAAATCGGCATATTAGAATTCAGCTTTGCATCACAGGAGTAAATGATATGTTAAAATATATTCAAATAGAAAACACTTATTTGAAATTGAAATAATATTTCAAATTATTCCTGTTTTTACTGCATTTTTGCATCCTTGGTGACCCAAAACTTTTGAAAGATATATAACACTTGTATACATTTTTTACTTGTATAAAATAGTAATTAAATGGCTTTCATTATCTGGATATCTGATAACACTGCCAAAACAAGTTCAATAGAGCAGGCCCCCTTGCTTTAGTTGCTCCTTCAAGTGCAATAGTCCCGAGAGAAAGCAAGCAAACAAAGGGAAAATAATGAATGGCAGAGCAATCTACACTGTGCAACGTCCCAGGAATAGCACCACGACCAGTTATCCATACAAATTAAGAGCAGCTCGCTTATTCATTCTTTTATGTTTAATCGGCTTACTTAAAACAAACATGCTCGTCAGCAGAATGAAAGATTAGTCACTGCCAGGCCATTATCCCCAGAGCCGCACTTGTATTAGGTAAACCACAGAAGAATGGGCTCTATATCCAGAGCCATTGTTGTTTGACAGAACATGACTCAAGGGCTCGACCTCCAATCTAATACTAAAAAAAAGAAAGAAAAAAAAACATTTTAGATGAAATATATAGACGTTCCGTCTGAAAAGGACCGGAATGCTTAACAGGGGATCTCATTCGTGAATGAAACTTAAAGGTAAATGTAAAGTTGGACATAATAGATTAAAGTTGGACGAATGTAAAGGGTCTAGCAGTCTTGGTTGTCTCAGTCTTTGAATGAATCCTTTTTTATTTAATAGTGCTTACTGAGGAGAGCATAACTTTTACTATTGCTCATGCTTCTGCCGTAATTTACACCACTGTTTGTGGTTTGGAGATGAATTTTACTTGAGCAGTTGTTGAGGAGATGTGTTATTACTTCAAGCAATTTTACCTGATGGATGAAAATCATGGATTAGAGGAAGGACTTGAGACACGTCCAGAAACCAGAATTTTTTGGAGGTGCCAGCATATTTTCTTTGTAATTATTTTTATTTTTTTCCAGAACTTGCTGTTCGATGAACTATGTTTCATTTGAGAATCAGCTTTGTATCAGATGTTTCTCCTTCCTTTGGTGAAATAAAAAGTGTAACAAGTGCTGTCGATTGTTGACATACACTTAGAGTATAGATAATATATACTCTTAGATTCATCATTAAGTAAATATAAAATGGATGTGTATTGTGTAACATATGTTTTATTGGTCACACTTTAGATTAGGGTCCAATTCTCACTATTAACTGCGACCTTTGCCTCAATAAACTCCTAAATACTTCTTATTAATAGTTTACTGCTTATAGGATGTAGAATATCACGCAGAATAAGGCATTAATATGTGTTTTATAAGTACTAATAAATAGCCAATATCCTAGTGATATGCATGCTAACAAGCAACTAGTTAATAGTGAGAGTTGGACCCTAAACTAAAGTGTTACCGATTTATTCTTGGAAGAATTCTTGAGAAATGTTTGAGGTATTGAGTTCTCTGACTTCTGAATGCAAACTTTGGTGTAAAATGTTAGCACAATTTGAGACACTATTAAGATCTTGTCTGAAACTCTAAGGCAAGTCTTTTTCAGAAGAAACATCGAAGCAAGAAACTTCAGCAAAAGTCCATGTGTTCTCCCTATAATCATAATGCTCTCTAGAAGAAACACAGGAGATACTACATTTTTACTGTCCGAGTAAGTAGTTTATTTCTCAGACAGTTATAATTGGCATAAAGAAATAATAATACATAAGGGAAGGTTGTTGACATGGGGGGAAAAAAAGTTATCTTCTGAAACTCTTTTAAAGAAGTATATATAAGCATAAGTCACCATTTGCAATTAATTTGCACTATATGCCATTGTACAAAAAAAAATAAAATAAAAAATAAGTTCTGTCTAGTGTGTAAACTGTATATTAAAAAAAAAATCGATTTCTGTTTTATGGCCTTTTAGAAAGAGTAGGATTGTGATATGGAATCATATCAAGAAAAAACACCACTGTAATGACCTTTTAAATAATCCCTCACATAAAATCCAAAACATTAGCAGAGCCTCAGTCTCACTGTGGACTAAAATACCACTCCAAAATGCAAATAATTATTTAATCCTTTAAATGCATTTGCAGTTTCTAATTTCCTTATATGAGGCCCGGGATTCATTGAACAACCAGTAAACTTTTTTAAGAAAGAGCTCTTTCTGATATTACTTTTCTTCGTCATTCCTCCCACACCAATTTGGTTGTTACTGTGTTTTGACTTTTCTTTTCATTATGAAGTGCTTCATATCCATGGAGATTAATGCAGATGAAATGTGTTTGTATATGTAGGATGATTTAATTTTTGTGTGTGTATTGGTATTCCCTACATAATGGGGACTAAATCAAATGTTGACCTTATGGGGAAATTTTTTTTGGTCCCCATGAGCTTATAAATCATACTAAAATGAAGTGTTTTGAAAATCTAAAAATCATTACGGCTATGAAAAGTCCTCATAAAACATGGAAATCTGTGTGTGTGTGCAGTCCCTTCTGAAAATACAGATAATTGATGGATCTGTAAATTAAATTTCAATATGCAATTCAAAGTAATATGTTAATAATCTCCTTTGTGATAATCAGCTCACCTGTGTATATGCAGTTACAACTTGACAGAGTCACTTACCATTGCATGTCATAATGCATGAAATATTCAGGAGTCGTACTTTAACTAAACAAACCATTCTGCACTTAAAACAGTTGTCAAGGTTGTCCGACATGCCCTTATTAGTCTCCTTCTGAATTATGTAGTCCACTCATGCACACTCAAGGGCATAGAAATCACAATAGTGCCTGGAGTTTCTCCAGAATGATGGTTCTCAACTGGTTCCGCTTCAGGACGCAGATTTTACTTTGGACATGAAGTGGTGACCCAATATAATACCAAAATTGTTTATTGTACAAAATGTCTTCAGCCAGTGTGGCAATTGGATGAACCCCTGAATGTTACACTGTAAAAAGAAAATGGAATGACATTTTATCTAGCATACAGGGTTTCCACAGTGAATTACACTACCATGCAGGATTTATGTATTTATTTTCATTTATTTGATCACAAATACAGTAAAAACAGGAATGTATTACATTTAAAAAAAAAAAAAAAAAAAAGTTTAATATGTTTTAAAATGTAATTAATTCCTGTGATTCAAAGCTGAATTTTCAGCATCTTTGCTCCAGTCTTCAGTGTCACATGATCCTTCAGAAATCATTCTAATATGATTTGTAGCTCAAGAAATATTTCTGATTATTATTATCAATGTTGAAAACAATATATTTTTATGAAAAGTTATTATAAAGTTTAAAAGAACAGCATTTATTTGAAACAGAAATCTTTTGTGACATTTTAAATATACTTACTGTAACTTTTGATGTATTTACTGCATCGTTGCTAAATAAAGGTATTCATTTCTTAGAAAAAAAATCTTGTCTCACTTTATATTAGGTGTCTTTTAACTACTATGTACTAACATTTAAATGAATCGTTTGATGCAGTGCTCAATGTTTTTACATTGTACAAATTGTTAAAATACCTGCATGTAATTACAGCTGTAATTAATTTCATGTATAATTACACTGTTGACCCTTCCCTTACCCTTAAACCTACCCAAACCACCAAACCTGTCCCTAACCTTACTCGTATCCCTCCTCAGTAGCAGCAATCAAAGCACCAGCATCAGCGATACTCCAAGCATTGTTATGCAGCACTCAAAGTTCAAACAAATTAAACTTTAACCCCATTAGCCGCTGACCCTTCAAAGCACAGCTAATAATTACCAGACAATTCCCATCACATATGAAAATATTCGTCTTAGCATGTCAGGTTCAGCATTGCCCCAGCATTTGTGATTTTTTTACAGTGTTTTGCCTCACAACGGATGAATTTTAGAGTGCAAAACAACAAGAGATGTTTAAAATGTATCAGATTTAATGTATATTTACCTTGGATTGAGGTTGATTCAGTGGTGTTTAAAAATATTTTTGACTAGAACTTCAGGTCTTTGTGATGTCTCAGTTTTTCACCTACGTTTATATTCACCGAGCGTCCACGTATGGTTATATTTTGTGAACCCACATTCAGCTAGTCTTTTTCTTATGTCAGTGTATCAAAGCAGTTGCCAAGACCTTTTCATGCTTTACTTTTGCTACATACAGTAGCAGCCAGATCTTTTCATGTGGTGACATGACGCTTGCTGTGCTTTGATTCGCTTTACATTGTGTTGTTGTTAGAATATACATTTACGGTACCTGTCAGATACAGAGAAAATAAATAAATAACACTGCCCCTGTCTTTGATGTCAAATGTGTACCTGGGAATTATTTGCAGCCTAACATCGTAGCAGAGAATGCTTTTATACACTATAAAAGTATGTCCTGTTGTCACACTTTAGGCTCTGTGAATATTTCTCAGTTTGTTTTTGAAAGGTAATGTCTGTATAGACACAAGTGCGAATAAAGTCTTGGCTACAGAAAAAAAAAAAAAAAACATTGCACCATTATTGCACAGAAAAAACAAGGACAATAGGCACAGGGATGGGGCATGTTATCATATTACTGTACATGGGGTAAGTTGTTACAATCTTTTACTGTAGTGTGTCAGTAGGAAATATCAGTTTACATTTCCAAACATTCATTTTGCAATTAATTGTAATAATCCAGTGAGATTTTTTTTATTTATTTTTTTATGCACAAGAAGTCTGATAGTAGCCGGTATGATCTGATCTCACCATCATTGAGTCTGTCTGTGATTACATGAAGAAACAGAAAAAACTGAGACAACGTCTCCCAGACACTTGAGGAAACCTTCCTGCAAAACTACAGTACTGTGAAAAGTTTAGGCACTTGTCAGAATGCTTTAAAGTGAGAATGCTGTCAAAAATAATAACATAAATAGCTTTTATTTATGAATTAACTTCTATTAACTAAATCAAATCGATATTTGGGGTGACCACCCTTTGCGTTTAAACGGCTTTTGTCTTCATAAATGCAATTTCTATTGAAACTTGCATGTCATATATTTAAATATATTTGCAAAATATATAAAAAATATATTAACTTAAAGTAATATTAAAGTAATAACAGGTAACAGTCATGATCTCCATCCACCAGCCCATTCTCCAGCACCACATTTCCCAGAATCCATCTTGGCTCCCACTTGCACACACTCCATCACCCGCACCTGCCACCAATGACTCACCTCATCAGCTTCACATAAAAGCACACACACCTCAGCCTCAGTATTTGTCTGGCCTTGAACTAGGAAAGACTCTCTACGATTTCTGTTCTGATACCAATATTGATATCCAAGTGTATTCTGCTCGTGTTTCCCTGTTTCTCCTGTGGATTGTTATCTGTGATACCTGCTTCACTGAGGTGTGTGCCCTGTCAGCCAGCACCGATATCTGCATCCTGCACAACCTGTAAGAGAAAGAGACTGTCATTATTCAACTTATCATTCCCTATCAACGTCTGTTTGCTGCTACTCACCTGTTCACTGTGTGCCTGCAGTGTACCCTCAATAAAGTATTGATTTCACTTAATCCCTGCTCAATGTGTATTTCTTAAGTGAAGGCCAGACCTAAAACTTAAATGGACCCAGTGGGAGATTTTTTTTTGTGCTCTGTCATTCAGAATGGCCAAGCAGTCGAATACTATGTGGGGGAATCTTTCAACCCGTGAGGACCAATGGTTGATGGACCTGTTTTGGAGTGGGCTGGACAACCACAATGCTTCCTGGATACCAGTGAAATACCAAAAATTTCTCTGCAACAGTATCTAGATATGGTGCTTGTGATGTGTGGCTCTCCCTTCACATACCAAACCTACCTACAAGTTTGCTCTTGCCCAAGAGTCAGTTCCAGTCAAAACCCTTCCAGAGTTTATCCCAGTCAACATCTTACCAGTGCCCAGAATCCCTTTCTGCCCCAAAGTCATCCTCAAGGTTCCCATACCTAGAGCTAGGAATGCTGTTTCAATAAGTATGAATATAATTTCCAGGTAAATAGACCCTCCAATTATGCCAGTACGAGTGGCTATGAAGACGATCTCCACTCTCCAAAGACTCTCCCAGAACCAAAAATCTACTCCAGCCCAAGATCCCACTCCAGAGCCCGCTCCAGCTAATAAGTTTGAGTCCATTCCAGCCCCTGAATCTTACCCATCCTCCAGGTTGAGCAGCATACTAACCCCAACACAAAGGAGGAGGCTAAGAAAGAAAACATCTTCCTTTCAACACTCTGCTGTGGTTCCTGATCTCCCTGATCTCCCTTCCACTTCAGAGTCTGTACCTGAGTGATCATTATGGCCCAGTGTCATCTCCAGCCCCTGAACACAGTCCAGTGTCGCCTCCAGCCCATAAGCCTGCACCAGAGTCCGTCCCAGCCCATGAGCCCGCTTCGGTTCTCAACCCCATAGCTCCTTTATAAAAAATTTCTTTGGGGTGCGGGGAGTTATACATCCACGGCCATAGTGGCCAAGCTTGTGTGGCAAGGCACCTCCCTGGCTCCCTGAGTTACAAACGCCGCCCCTTGTGGTTCCCTGAGCTGTCTGCACCTCTCTGGGTCCCTGAGTTACCAACACCACCCTGGTGGTTTCCTGAGCTACTGTATCTTGAGCTACTGTATCTTCACCTCCCTGGCTCCTTGAACTACCAGCATCTCCCTGGTTCCCTGTATTGTTGGTACTGCTCTGAAGACTTCCTGTTCTGTCTGAGCCACGTCTTGTCAGCCTCCAGGATGCCCACCCTCCCACCCCTGTGGATATATCACAGCGCGAGGACACGTCTTCCAGAAGGGGGGAATACTGACAGTTTTGAACTGAACAGTTTTGAAACAACATACAAAATTTAGAGAAAACAAGTCCTGAAGAAATAGAATGGTTCCACTTTATTTCACAGTATGTACGCTTATGTGTACTTACAGTGTACTTACCTTAAATATAAGGTAACTACATGGGGTAAGGTTAGGTTTAGTATTACCCAGTTATTGAAATTACTATAGTATGTATTTGGGGAACGGGACTGTAAAATAAAGTGCTACCGCGATAGTTACTGAGATACAACCCTTGTAACAACTTTCAACTTCCCCATGTGACAACTAGCCCCAGTCTCCCCTATATGAATACAGATGGCCCAGTGTTTATTATGGGGTGCAAAACTTCTAACGTTTGCTTTGGATAAAAAGTTCTAAACAATTTTGAACTGAACTAAATAAACAGTTTATTGGAAACAACTGGGAAATAATTAAATGATGCCATTTCAAACTGAGTTTTTAACTTCACATAGCGCTGGACACAGCAGTTCTCGTTTGAATTTGGAAACAGCATATCACACCACTTTAGAAACTTTGAATTTAATGTCAAGCATTTGTTGATAGATGGACGATTCAATGGTAGCAGCGGCTTCTCTAATTGGTGGATCTGTATTCTTTCTTTTTTCATCTAGATTTTTTTTGAGATGCCTCTGCAATTTCACATTGAGGCACATATTAGTAATTTCTCTTGACTTGAGATGAACAGTTCACACAAAAGACATCTTTCATCTCAGCAAAAGAGTCTCTTATCTGTTACTTCATGGTTGTCTACTGTGGCTGCTTGTTCTGGCCTAGCTGTCCCTTGATGTATTACACCAAAGACTACCTGTGACACTTTCACATCTCTGTGACTTTAAAGTCAGAACTCCTGAACTTTTCTTTTTATTTTGTGGATGATCAACCAATACAGTCTATTATCAACAGCTCTGTGCTTCCTCTAGCTGTCAAGAGCTGCTGAAATTAAATGATGATTCTCAGCGCCTTGAATTCGCATCCTAGAATTTATGTGGGAGGATATCAGTGCTCATGCTTGAAGACTAGGAAACACAAGAAATGTCAAATCAGACAGTCTTATTGACATCTTGAGTTTGAATTGCTACAGGAATGCCCCAGTACAATTCAACTTAAAAATAAAGAATCAAATAAATCACTTTTCAAATCGTTAAATAAATAGACATATTTAATACTTAAAAAGAAACTAAGTACAGTACAGTACAGTACAGTAATACATTATATAATTTAATAATAATTTAATAGTTAAAAATGCCTTTATAACTTAAATAAACATTCTTTTATGTTTATTTATTTGGCAATTTAAAAATGGCTATTATAATTATTTCAATAAATGATTACATTGATAATTGATTTCTTCATTTTTGTGGGGTTTTTTTTAAGTGGCACTGTCTTTCATACAGATCAGTATACAGTCAGTCTTCTCAACCTGAAATGATGAATGCAGTAATGTTCTCTCCCTTAATGCTATACAAGCATGGCAGTATGATTCTCACTTTGGGTGCAAAGGTCCTGGGTTCAAATCCCGAGCGAGCCTCCACTTTATGTTACGATCCCCAGTCTAGGGTGTGGGGAAAATAACATAAAAGAAAGCTCTTTTGAAAGTTGCTTTTGATGAGAGCATCAGCTAAATGGCAATTTAACTGCAAACCAAATGTACTTAAATCAACTAATGCAAAATTTGAAATTACTTTTATATATGTGGCGAGGCCAGAAATTGGAATGTGTTTATCTAAAGAACGTGTTTAAATGTGTTCAGCTAACAGTTTCAGGAAAACAACTATCTATTCATAAATAAAATAAACAATGAACAGAATAAGAACAATAAACAGGTAAATAATCATAGGCGGAACATGTGTAAAGCTGGCCAAGGCTTACCATTTCCCTGGCCACGGACTTAAGACGAGTGTGGAATTTTCTCACTCAAACCAACCATAGACTGCTACTGCTTGATTGCTTTTATAAGGAAAAGCTCCTCATAACTGCTGATCTAGGACCAGGCTTTTTTTTTTTTTGTAATGCCATATTCGGAGTGTCTATTTACACCAAGTGCAAATAAATACTTTGTTGGCAAGCGCTATTTGCACTAGCTCCGCTAACAATGCATGGTTGGGACTAGACATGTGCCGGTATACGGTAATACGATATATCACGATAATGAACATGCACGATATTGTTATCGTGGTCACTTCAAAATACCGTAAAGCCGTTCAAAATACAGCAGATGGCGCTGATGGAACAACAGAAATACAGGCGTTTACCCGATAATCCTCGTAAACAAAGCAGACTCGCACTACTAAACAGTATTTAAATGTTTCAGACAGCCATTCAGTTTTCTGTATTCGCTACAGTGCTCATCCCATCACCAAATACTTAATACTTAAAGACTTACGGTTATTTATTTTCAAACTTAAACATTTTATATTTTAATCTGGAATACATGCCCTAGATATTGTTTGAATATGTTCTGATTCTTTATTGTTCAGTCACACACTTTACAATAAGGCTTCATTATTTAACATTAGTTAATTCATTAGTTAACAAACTGACAATGAAAAATACTTTTAAAGCATATATTAATCTTAGTTAAATGTAAATATCAACATTTAATAACACATTATTAAAATCAAAAGTTGTATTGCTGTATTATTTAATGGACCTGAGCTGACATTAACAGTTGTATCTTTTAACTGACGTTATCAAAGAATAATAACTTTGTAACAAATGTGGCTATTTGCTCTTTGTTAATGTTAGTTAATGCATTAACTAACGTTAACTAGTGAGACCTTATTGTTCTTTAAAATTCTTTTGCACTTTAATCTGTTTGAAACATTTGTTTACTTTATACATTTTGGTGTATTGCTTTATTGTATTTAAATGTTTGGTTCTTTTTGTTATAAAAAAGTTATTAAACCTGTTATAGTATGACAACACTTTTTGCAACTTATTTCAATATTGTGATAATACCGTATACCGTGATAAGAGCTTCAGTGGTGTAGTCAGTAAAGTGTAAGGCTCAGGGATATAGTTTTTGACGTGATCAACCCGGGTTCGAATCTGTCTTTTGTAGAGCTCGCTCTTCTCCCTTTTTCCCATTACATATCACATTGGAAAGGCATTTACTTTCAATAAAAATGAAGAAAATTGTTCTAAAAATGGAAATAAAGTGCCTAACGAAATGTTTAATAATAATAAATGTATTTATTGGGTAGGGTTAGGGGTAGGTGTAGGGAGGGCTTTTATTTTCCCATTAAGGCGGCATCTATTTAATCATTTTAATAAAAATAACCATTTACACTCGGTTATTATTGCATCCTGTTAATGTACAACAATACTGAGGTACAAATAGTATGTATCTGTCTAAATAAAATATAAATTGCAAGGAACTGCTACTTTTACATGGTGTAAATAGAATATATCACTATTTTCACTTAGTGCAAATAGCCACTGCCTAATATATGTTGGTTGATTTGGTAAACGATCAGTGTTTGTGTTCTGGAAAGCGTCAAAGTTTTCTATTTGCAGTGTGTTTTGCAGCGTTGCGCAATGTAGCCAATCACAACCATGTTTGTTGATTTCTTGAGCGCAATGGCCAATAAGAGGTGTTTACGTTATAATCCACTCACCACTCAGAGCTGGAGTTAATGCTGGGTTCTGCACACTCACAAATCCTCTCATTATAACAAAGTGTAGACCTTTTTTAATATAAGATATTCATTGTGCAGTGTATACAGCTTGTAGCAACTCAATGTAATAACTGCACATAATGTAAAAACTGCACATAATGTAATAAGTATTACATTATTATTGTTATAAATATATGATACAATGTAATAATTTTCTCAAAATGTAATAAAATCTTGAGCTCATACTGTAATTTTTACATTGAGAAATTTATTACATTATATACTCACCAAAAACTCACTTGTCATATTTTGTTAAAATTGGAATAATTGTTGCCCCACGGTATCAATATAGCAATGAGGTGTGTGTGTGTGTGTGTGTGTGTGCTAGTGAGTGTGTGCTCGTGAGTGAGTGTGTGTGCGATAGATCACATGATCTGCTTCAGCCAGCAGCAAAGAGAGCAATTTAAGCAAACATTGCTTCACTTTAATACAAGTTACGGCAAAACAAAGCCTGAATGTACATCAGAGGGCATTTTGAAAAATACAGCACAACTAACAATCCACACACCCCTGCTGTTTGGTTTTGTGATGTAAAAAAGAAAGAAAGATAAATAAATAAAATCTGAACTTTGCACCTTTAATCAAATACTACTACTACTACTTATTACATTGTTAGTTGCTACACAGCTTCATTGATTATAAAGGAACTTTGTGAGATTGCGTCACCGCAATACGATGTGCACGCTTTCTAGGATATATATATATATATATATATATATATATATATATATATATATACACTCACCTAAAGGATTATTAGGAACACCTGTTCAATTTCTCATTAATGCAATTATCTAATCAACCAATCACATGGCAGTTGCTTCAATGCATTTAGGGGTGTGGTCCTGGTCAAGACAATCTCCTGAACTCCAAACTGAATGTCAGAATGGGAAAGAAATGTGATTTAAGCAATTTTGAGCGTGGCATGGTTGTTGGTGCCAGACGGGCCGGTCTGAGTATTTCACAATCTGCTCAGTTACTGGGATTTTCACGCACAACCATTTCTAGAGTTTACAAAGAATGGTGTGAAAAGGGAAAAACATCCAGTATGCGGCAGTCCTGTGGGCGAAAATGCCTTGTTGATGCTAGAGGTCAGAGGAGAATGGGCCGACTGATTCAAGCTGATAGAAGAGCAACTTTGACTGAAATAACCACTCGTTACAACCGAGGTATGCAGCAAAGCATTTGTGAAGCCACAACACGCACAACCTTGAGGCGGATGGGCTACAACAGCAGAAGACCCCACCGGGTACCACTCATCTCCACTACAAATAGGAAAAAGAGGCTACAATTTGCACGAGCTCACCAAAATTGGACAGTTGAAGACTGGAAAAATGTTGCCTGGTCTGATGAGTCTCGATTTCTGTTGAGACATTCAGATGGTAGAGTCAGAATTTGGCGTAAACAGAATGAGAACATGGATCCATCATGCCTTGTTACCACTGTGCAGACTGGTGGTGGTGGTGTAATGGTGTGGGGGATGTTTTCTTGGCACACTTTAGGCCCCTTAGTGCCAATTGGGCATCGTTTAAATGCCACGGCCTACCTGAGCATTGTTTCTGACCATGTCCATCCCTTTATGACCACCATGTACCCATCCTCTGATGGCTACTTCCAGCAGGATAATGCACCATGTCACAAAGCTCAAATCATTTCAAATTGGTTTCTTGAACATGACAATGAGTTCACTGTACTAAAATGGCCCCCACAGTCACCAGATCTCAACCCAATAGAGCATCTTTGGGATGTGGTGGAACGGGAGCTTCGTGCCCTGGATGTGCATCCCACAAATCTCCATCAACTGCAAGATGCTATCCTATCAATATGGGCCAACATTTCTAAAGGATGCTTTCAGCACCTTGTTGAATCAATGCCACGTAGAATTAAGGCAGTTCTGAAGGCGAAAGGGGGTCAAAAACAGTATTAGTATGGTGTTCCTAATAATCCTTTAGGTGAGTGTATATATATATATATATATATATATATAAATAATCAATTCAGAATATGAATAAATCTTCTGTTTTACACGCTTGACAGTGGTCCCTTACACGCTGCAAAGTTTCGGGAGTGAAAATAAAACTGATCTGGTTTAGGATGTACCATAGAAAAATTAGCGTATAGACGTTTTTGAATTTTGCATTTAGACCACATGCTTACAATCATTAGCCATTGTCATTACTTTAAAGTCACACTCTGCATGAGAAAATATGAAGCGTCTAGGCCAGATTTCATTGCAGAGAGAAGTTCATAAAGCAAAGTTTGTAATTCTCAACCTTAAGTGCAAACGCAATTATGTGCTGTGCCATAAAACCATAATCTAAACTCATTTTTCACAATAATCCTCTTTTATTTTCCCCTTAATAGCTTTTCTTTATTACTATAACAGGCAAAATTATTACTAGTTTCAGCCTAAAAAGAGGTCTGGCACATTAATAGGCGATGGAGCAATAAATATTGAATATCCCACATAGGAAAAGAGGATCAAAAAGACTATCTGATTTTGAACAGCCACATTGGCAGTATGAATAAATGATGGGAAACCACTGGTTTCCAGATACTCAGCCCAGATCTAAAGGAAAGAAAATGAACTAATACTGAACACTGAACTCTATGCAATTCTCTCACAAATCTGAAATATGTTTTTGTCACAGAAATGACGTCTGAATATACAGTAGCCATTTGGCCATTTTCCCTCCTTGCTGATGAAATAATTGCTGACTTTTCAAGTGTATTATTATTGTTATTGTTATTATTATTATCCATAAATGTATTAATATTTAAACATATATAAAACTATAGCAGAAAGTAAACAAATGATTTTGGCTAATACTATCTTACTGTGTTTGTAATACTGTATGTGCATTACAAAATAGATGTATTATTTATTATTAAAACGTTCATTAGAACAGCTCTTGGGAGAAATTTGTCAAACATGATTTTTTTTTATATGCACATGCACTTTGTCATCATGTAATGCCACATTGGGAGATGTACAGTACACAGATATGAATAAACATTCAATTTTAATGTATTATAGTTATTATAGATTTTAAATCTGGTTTTAATTTCAACACTTCATTCTCAAAACAGGCATAAAAATCCATAAAAGGACTGCCTTCACAGGCATATTATATGTTTAAATGCATAATTGTACTATTTTTTCAAATACTTTGAAGCACAAAAGTTTTCAAAATGTCAACAAATTCACGAGCTAGGAGCCCACAAGTTATTGATTTTATTCTTTTTTCTTCACTTTTTAAGCAAAAAAGTCAGAGTTACTACACCATAAATTTAGTATTTCGAATTTTTATTATCAATATTTTATCAACACAGGCATAAAAATGTTATATAAGGGGTGAATTTACAGACATTGTATACATATTAGATTTTTAAAAGCATAGTTTCCTTGCAGTTGTTGACGTCCTTTAGGGAGCGAGGGTTACATACGTAACCGAGACATTTTACTCTTTTTATTTTCAGCATTTTCAGTAAAATAACAATAGATTTTGATTGTTTGCTGTTCAGATTTGTTTTATTTTTTCTGACTCTAGTGCAGCAAAAAAGCAGATATGTTGAAACATAAAACTGCCTAAAAGTATTCAAAATTTCAACAAATTCCTCTAGCTAGGGCCCCAGTGTACAAAAAAAAGTTATACATAAAACAGATTATTGGAGTATGTTTCACAAGATAATACTATTCCAGTCTTTCTTTCTTTTCCTTGACTTTTTAAGCAAATAAAAAGCATCAAAAAGTCAGAGTTACTACATTATACATTTTAAATCTAGTTTAGTTAATGTTTGCAGAGACAGGTGTGTAAAGCATGGTAAATGATGTTCTAGGTTGATGATTGCACACCTGCAAAGGTCTTAATAGGTCACTGTACAAGCATCTGACAACAGAACGCAATGTGAGTGTAAGTCAGACATGAAAAAAGTAGGAATATCCCACATCCAACTTTGAATGGATGCGGCATTAGGGATTTGTTACATGCATGATCTTTGAGATTTATGATATATGCATTATGCATGAAGTAAATTTGATTAGTAAATGATTAAGAAGCATGCCTAATTTGTTTTCTACTTTATGAGCCAATATTAAATCCATTAGCACTTGGTATGACAAGAAGATATGAACTCAGATGTAATTAGTCTTGATTACTTTTACATTTCTTGTACATGCCATGCCACTTTTACAATTCTGCAGGAGCATTAAACCTAAAATACAACACTGATATACCATAATGTGACCATAACATTTTATACGGTTGTTGGCCCTTTCAATCCACTTAGATGTCATATTCTAGAAAAGAGATTTGCCTGCTGGTGGACCAAAATAACTCTTTTATAATTTGTGACAGGTTTAGAATGTAAAAATGTCAGCTGTAACCTTTGAAGAAATACCCTTTCCCAAAAGCTTTTTAGGGCCCTGTCAGAGGATCCGACAAAATCAGCACTCAGCTGTCAAGAGCATTGTTTAATGTGCCTCCGTCAATATGTCTGTAATTTGTAGAAAATGTCATGTCAGCATTGCTTGTATGTGTTATTATTCACTCTTTACAGGTGCGTACAGTATATTTTAAAAGAGGAGGAAAATCTTTATGAGCATCTCAATGTATAAAACAACCATCACATCAACACAGTTTTTCTAATATAGGCCTATATTTTTTTGTTGTTGTTAAATATTCCGTTTTACTCAGAAATAGATCACACTGTGCAATTTCATGTTGACTTTAAACTTCTGCACTACAATAATTCAAAGATTTCACTATGCAAGAAGATAAGAACAATATAGGCTGCACTTGAGTATTTATCCATAAGCCTCTTATTCTGGTATGGTTGCGAAAAACAATATAATAGTTGGATATGATTTAGACTTTGTCTTCTGATGCATTTTCATTTATTTTACAGTGCAGGGAAAGCCGTTGCTGTTACTTTCTTCAGACTTTTCAGGAAGCCATCAAAAGATACGGCTGAACCATCAGTCTCTCTGCTCTGGGAGCCTTCAGGTCTGATAATCGCTTCCAAACATTGTTTTCTGTCAGTCAGTAACACAGCAGATATGAATGATAGCCATGTTATCATCGCCTGCTGAGTCTGCATGAATTACGAAGTCAGTTTGCTGTCATAACGCCTGTATTTTATGGTTTAATGGTGGAGATGCTTTTAATAGGGTGGCTGCCGCTGGTGAGCATTGGGTCTAAATGACAAAAGAAGGACTTAAAATGTTTAATCAGGTATTGTTTAAGTTCTTAAAGACATGCTTTATCTAAAGCTTGACATAACAATGTCAATTATAATTATATTGGTTATATTGGTAATGCAATTGCTGACAGTGAAAGTGAGCTTTTGATGTGCAGAAATTCTAAAAGGCATGCCATGTATTGAGAATTATTACTGGAACATTTTTCTCTCACCTTTCTTCATATACCTCTGTTTTTCAGATCAAACATATATATATGTTCCAGTTATAATTCTCAATACATGGCATGCCATTTAGAATTTCTGCACATCAAAAGCTCACTTTCACTGAGATATCTCAGTGGCGAGTGTAAACCCTTTTGTTCGAACCACCCGCTCCAAGCAGGACTCAAACCTGGGTCCGCCGGCATGAGAGTCGGATGCTCTAGAAGGAGGCTAAAGGATCAGAGGAGTGAGGTTTACTCGCACAGGAACTACTAGCTGGCCTCCGTTACACTCACCCCCCTAAACCTCACTCCCATCCGGGTCACGGCACCAATGTAACCCCTCCTGTTCAAACCGCCCACTCCAAGCAAGACTCGAGCCCGGGTCCGCCGGCGTGAGAGTCGGATTCTCTAACAAGGAGGCTAAAGGCTGCAACCTCTAGCGTCAATCGCTAGAGCATCTCTTGAGATTAGAGGAGTGAGGTTTACTCGCACCGCAACAACTAGCTGGCCTCCGTTACACGAGCAGTGACTTTTTTACCCAGGTAAGCTGGGTGGCGCATTATGTCAAAAATGCACCTGCATGTTGGATGGGTTTATAATAAGCGCATTCACATTCGCTCTAGACAAAGTGTTAGCTGCTCAGTTGCTTACTCGCATGACACAGAAACACAACTAAAAGTTTCCTAATATATTTGACCATTTATTGAAAGTAGCCTACATTTACCTATTGATGAGTTGAGGCAGGTGCCACACGCAAAAGGGCTGTTTGCAAAATATGCTGTATTTTTGTAATTCCGCTAGGTTGCACTAATGTCGCAGAAACTACTTCACCTTTAAACGTTACAACGCATCAGCTGAGGACACAAATCTAAATCCGAGACACCATGGCAGGTGTCAATTTAAATATATGCCAGAAGTGTTTTTTTTAGAGTACGAGTAAAAAAATAAGTATAATATAATAAATATCATTTAGTAGCATATTATAAATAAAATATAAATAAAATATCATTAGAATAAATGTAAGTATAATAAAAATATAAGTATTTAAAAAAATAAGGTTAAAAAAATGCAAATTGATGATTTTAACAAATGCATAGACTATCAATTAAGAGCCTCAGATAGTTACAGGTCTGCTTACAGTAGGTCTGCCTTTAACATTTTAAAGGTTTTCGTTAAAAATAAATTTCCCTATGGAGAAAATAAAATAATTTGAAAATAGTTTCAGTTATGACTTTTTTCACTTGATTTAGTTTTGTATCTAATACAATATAATTTTCGTTAATCGAGATCTGGCAGCAATCCACATTTTTCCTCTTGGCCGAGCGATTCACGGACAGCTTACCCTGCTCATTAAATACCATATGCAAGCGAATCAATGAGAACGTGGGACAATACATAACAACAGAGTGTAGGCTGTGGATCTGCTTACCCGGAACTATCAGTGAGTGGCAGATTTGAAGAAAATTACCGTCATTTGGCAAATAAATAATTGGCAGAGAGTTGCATACGTGTTACCAACATTTTATCATGTAAGCTTTATGGTACACCACAAACAAGGAAATTTATAGTCATTTATAGTGTTAATACTAATCAGCGAGTCCATGAATGGCTTGGTTATGCAGAGCATTCGCACCTTATATGGCCCGCATGCCCTTGATATATTTATATATATACAACAGTTCTTTCTGGTTCTCGAATCTTAACCATTTCACCGTTTGTATCACTCTCCTTGCGGCAACTGTCATGGCGGTAGAGCAAATCGACCATATTTTTTACAAATACTACTGTTATTGTGTTAAGGAATGTAGTTTTAAGAGTTTTTAGGCGAGAATGTAGTTATTTGGACCTCACATATATGACTATTTTACAATTTGTTCAGACGCTTTTGCAGATACGAGCTCCAGGCCGTCAGCGGCCGTTCAGCGCTCGTGTACCCGCCGAAACAGCTCTATCTCAGCCAGTCTTTCGAGAATTTGCCACTGGCTCTTATTTAGATAGTGGTTAAACGGGTATAATTACTTTGGGGGATATCAAACGGGCAATCTTTGGTCTTATTAATCTATAACATGTTCCAGAGCAAACCGATTTTGGTTAATGGGGAAATTTTATATTAAACTTTATATTTAGGCTATATTTAACTTAAATCCTGTACTAGAGTGCTGTTTTTGTACGTTTGACTGAATTGTTTGCTTGTGTTTTTTTTTTCTTATTGTCTTTTATAATGGCTATTGTTGTTAGTTCAATAAATATTATTTTATATAAATATGCCATATTTGGTATTGAGAAAGGGTCCGTCAGTGATTGCAATAGTTATATACAGCCATATCGCACACTACGAGTGTGATTGTTACAGTACAGAAGGGACGGAGACAAGAAGTATGGGAAGTGGTGTTTATTTAGAGCAGACCAGTATGATGACGGAAGTGCAGGTGAATGGTGATGAGGATCGTGAGAGGTGGACGAAGGAATCTTGGAGAAGTCGCTCGGAATACTTGCTGTTGAGATCGCTGGAGAGAGGTGTGGAATGGAGAAGAGGATGGAGACACACACACACGAGGGTGGAACACAGGAGACTCTTTGGAGGGAACAATGGAAGAAGGTAAGTAGCATATAAGAAGTCCTTGAAGTAAGCATAGAGGTAAGTACCAATTACAAACGAGACCGGACAGTGACTGAGCGTGTGAGTGTGTCTTTTGTACTGTGGGTGATTGGAGTGATGATGAGCTGCAGGTGCGCGTGATCAGTACTCAGGGGAAGGCGTGCGCTGTGATTGAGTGACGTGGGAGCCTGGCGGGTCTGTGACATTACCCCCCCCTCCACGGCCCGCTCCAGAGGGCCGCGGACCCCGACGTCGTGGTGGTCGGCCTCTGCCTCTGGGTGCAGGTCTGTTGGGGTGAGAAGCATGGAAGGTTTCAAACAGGTTCGGGTCAAGGATGTCATTTCTAGGTACCCATGAGCGTTCCTCGGGACCGTAGCCCTCCCAGTCCGCTAGATACTCTAGGAGACCACCACGGCGCCGGGAGTCCAAGATGTCGTTCACTTGGTATGCGGTACCGTCCTCCACGATGAGTGGGAGGGGGGTTTCTTCGGCTACGCCAGGCTCTGTGGGAATAGAAACGGAGTGAAAGTGAGGTTTCAGTAATGAGACATGGAAAGTGGGATGAATTCTGTATTGTGAAGGGAGTTGGAGTTGATACGTGACTGGGTTGATCTGCTTCACAATAGGAAAGGTGCCAATGAACCTGGGACTGAGCTTCCTGCATTGCAGACGCAACCTGATGTCCCTGGTGGACAGCCAGACCTTCTGACCCGGTTGGAAGGAGGGAGTGTTGGAGCGACGAAGGTCGGCTGTCATTTTGCGTCTGCGCAGGGCCCGTTGAAGCTGGTGATGTGCAGAGTCCCAGACCCTCTCGCTCTCCCGGAACCAGTAGTCTATGGCTGGAACATCCGACGGTTCCCCGGACCAAGGGAACAATGGGGGTTGGTAACCGAGCACGCACTGGAATGGAGTTAGACCGGTGGTAGACTGACGTAGGGAGTTTTGTGCGTACTCGGCCCAACCCAGGAACTGGTTCCAGGAGTCCTGGTGGCCGTGACAGAAGGTACGGAGGAAGCGACCGATCTCCTGAATCTTCCTCTCCGTCTGCCCGTTGGTCTGTGGATGATAACCGGAAGAGAGGCTGACAGTCACACCTAGGAGTGAGAAGAACGCTTTCCATACCCGGGAGATGAATTGAGGTCCTCTATCGGAAACAATGTCCTCAGGGATACCATAGTATCTAAAGATCCTATTAAACATGAGTTCTGCCGTCTCCATGGCAGTAGGCAGTCCTTTCAACGGAATCAGACGACAAGATTTGGAAAATCTATCCACTACCACTAATACACAGGTACAGTCCCCAGACACAGGAAGATCAGTAATAAAGTCTACTCCTAGGTGTGACCATGGACGGTTGGGAACGGGCAGAGGATGGAGTTTGCCGGAGGGAAGATGTCTAGGGCTCTTAGAGATGGCGCATTCCTGGCATCCTCTCACGTACCTTCTGACGTCTGTCGCCATGTTGGGCCACCAGAAGCGCTCCTTCAGCAGCGAGAGGGTTTCATTGACCCCCGGGTGGCCAGTGCCCAAAGACGTGTGGGACGTGTGAATGAGGGGAGTGCGTCGTGTCCGTGAGATGTATTGTAACCCTGGTGGGCAACCCGGCGGAGCATTGGTGGAGACATTGGAAGAGGGCAAGGTCTCCTCTGACCAGGTGATGGGACTCATGAACAGTTTCTCAGAAATAATGGGTTCAAACTTCTTGGAGTCCTCTTCGGGGTTGAAGAGACGGGAAAGGGCGTCTGCCTTCACATTCTTGGGTCCAGGCCGATAGGAGATAGTGAAATTGAATCTAGTGAAGAACAGTGCCCACCGGGCCTGGCGGGGATTGAGTCTCTTGGCGTCCCTGAGGTATTCTAAGTTTTTATGGTCCGTGAGTACCAGGAAAGGAAGTTGGGAACCCTCCAACCAATGCCTCCACTCTTCCAGGGCCATCTTGATGGCGAGAAGCTCCCGGTTGCCGATGTCATAATTCACCTCCGCCGGGTTGAGCTTGCGGGAGAAGAAGGCACATGGATGGAGTCTACTTGGAGTCCCCTGCTGCTGTGAGAGTACGGCTCCCACTCCTGTGGTAGATGCGTCTACCTCGACTACGAAGGCTTTCGTGGGGTCTGGATGCACTAGGAGGGGAGCCGAAGTGAAGGCCTCTTTAAGGTCCTCGAAGGCTTTCGTGGCCGCGGGGTTCCAGGACAGAGACTTGGGCTTACTACGGAGTAGTTGAGTAAGAGGGCAAGAGATAATACTATAGTTGAGAATGAAGCGACGATAGAAGTTGGCAAATCCTAAGAATCTCTGGAGTTCTTTTATGGTTGTGGGAGTGGGCCAGTTCCTGATGGCTTCCACCTTCCCCTCGTCCATCCGGATGCCACTGCTGTCGATGTTGTATCCAAGGAACTGCACTGAGGGTTGATGAAAGGAACATTTCTCGGCCTTGAGATACAATTGGAACTCCCTCAGGCATTGCAGGACCTCCGCAACGTGGTGGCGATGTTCGGCCAGGCTCCGGGAGTATATCAGGATGTCGTCGATGTAGACCAGTACGAATCTGTGGAGAAACTCCCGGAGCACCTCATGGATGAAGTCCTGGAATACGGAGGGGGCATTGGACAGTCCATAGGGCATGACGAGATATTCATAGTGGCCAGTAGGGGTCACGAAGGCTGTCTTCCACTCGTCCCCCTCACGTATTCTGATGAGGTTGTAGGCGCTGCGGAGGTCCAACTTGGTGAAGACAGTGGCACCACGGAGGTGTTCCAGCGCCGTTGGGACGAGAGGAAGGGGATAACGGAATTTGATTGTGATCTTGTTGAGTGCTCGGTAGTCGATGCAGGGCCGCAAGCCTCCGTCCTTTTTGGCCACGAAAAAGAAGCTGGAAGCAGCAGGGGAAGTAGACGGGCGGATGTAACCTTGGTAGAGTGCCTCCTTGATGTATTCCTCCATGGCCTTCTCCTCCGGGAGTGACAGAGGGTAAATTTTCCCACGGGGCACTGACTCACCCGGAAGCAGATCGATGGCACAGTCCCATGGCCGATGTGGAGGCAGCTTTGACGCTCGCTGAGGGCAGAAGACATCACTGAAGGGGGCATAGCATGATGGTATATCAACCGAGCGTTGTTCGACCGGGCTCTCGATGGAGGTGGAACACACAGACATTTTCTTGGAGCATGGAGTAGGGGGAACAGGAAGAGCCTCAAAACAACTCGGGAAGCAGCTATCGCCCCACTTCAGGATTTCGCCGGTTTTCCAGGAAATGATGGGATTGTGCTGCACTAACCATGGGCGCCCTAGAATCACGTCAGCGGTGGATTCCTCCAGAACCAGCAACTGTTGTTGTTCCGTGTGCAGGATACCCACTTGGAGCTGGATGGGAATGGTGACGTAACGCACTTGACGTCGGCTGAGGGGTTTCCCTGTTACTGAGTGGATCTGGTAGGTTGTTGGTGTAGCAGTGGTCTTGAGGTGAAGCTGACGGCAGAGGGCACCAGAGATGAAGTTGCCGGCTGACCCAGAGTCGAGGAGGGCACATACTGGAAGGGTAACACCGGCCGCAGTTAGGTTCACAATAGTGAGAGGGTGCATATCATGTGGAAATGGGACAATAGCACTCACCATAGGACAAGGAGGACGAATGGGGCATTGGTTAATGTGGTGCCCCGTAGAACCGCAGTATAGACACAGACCCTGGGTCAGCCGGCTCCTACGTTCACCTTGAGTGAGGCGTGCTTGCTGTATCTGCATGGGCTCGGGAGCTGGTTCTGGAGGACTGACGGACTCTGGCTGACGGAGGGAAGAAGGGACGAGTTCCTGGCCCTGGTGCTCTTCGAGACACGACTGCATACGAGTGGCGAAGCGTATGGATAGTTGGATGAAGCGTTCGAGCCCGATGGTATCCTCGTATGCAGCGAGATGCAACCGCACACGGGGATCCAAACCCTGACGATAGGTGGTGAGTAGAGATTGCTCGTTCCATCCACTGGCGGCGGCTAGGGTCCTGAACTGGAGGGCATACTCATTGATCGGCATTTTATTCTGTTTTAAGTGATACAATTGCTCACCTATGGAGGCATCCCAAGCTGGTTTCCCGAAGACGTCCTTGAAATGAGCTATGAAGCTCGTCAGAGTTCGAACGATAGGATTATCTTGAGTCCACAGGGTCTCAGCCCATTGCAGCGCTTTGCCCCTTAGTTGTGAAATGATGAATGCCACCTTGGATCAGGGTATCGTCAGGGTATAATTGCGGTTGCATCTCCAGGACCAGCGAACACTGTAGCAAAAATCCATTGCAGTCCTCCGCCAGGCCAGAGTAGGGCGCTGGTCTGGCCATGGGACTGGCGTAGACTGGCGGAGAGGGAGAAGCGGTGTTGTTTGCGGAAGTGATCGCTGGTGGAATGGAAGGAAGTGCTCGTCGGACAGCGTCCACGAGTTCTTGGAACGGATCCGGAGTGCTCATGCTGGTGCTCATCGGTTGTGGTCCGGTCTTCTGTTACAGTACAGAAGGGACGGAGACAAGAAGTATGGGAAGTGGTGTTTATTTAGAGCAGACCAGTATGATGACGGAAGTGCAGGTGAATGGTGATGAGGATCGTGAGAGGTGGACGAAGGAATCTTGGAGAAGTTGCTCGGAATACTTGCTGTTGAGATCGCTGGAGAGAGGTGTGGAATGGAGAAGAGGATGGAGACACACACACACACACACGAGGGTGGAACACAGGAGACTCTTTGGAGGGAACAATGGAAGAAGGTAAGTAGCATATAAGAAGTCCTTGAAGTAAGCATAGAGGTAAGTACCAATTACAAACGAGACCGGACAGTGACTGAGCGTGTGAGTGTGTCTTTTGTACTGTGGGTGATTGGAGTGATGATGAGCTGCAGGTGCGCGTGATCAGTACTCAGGGGAAGGCGTGCGCTGTGATTGAGTGACGTGGGAGCCTGGCGGGTCTGTGACAGTGATATTGCGTTTATGCAATAATTTGACGGCTTAAGTGAATAAATAAATAAGAAGCAACTTTAAAAACGCTCTTTTGTGTAGTACAACTTCCTTCCGCTATATACAGTATGCTCATATATACAGTAATTCATCTAAATTGTAGTAAATTAGCACTTCAAATTGACGGCAGTAGTTAAAAGTTATGGAAAACTCCCCTAATGCAGTTTCTATAATAAATGTACATTTTGTAGATCTTCTCTGCTCTAAAATATTTTCAGTCTGTGAGTTTAATTGAGTGTGTGACTCATTGGGCGGCAAATGTTACTAGCTAATAACCATTTTCAATGGGCCACAAAATGGTCTTCCTCAAGGGGGCAAATTTAAATCTCAGGACGCGTTTATGTTTTAGCTGTATAATATTTCAAATCTATTCATTCAGAAGTAGTGGTTTTAATCATACACAGGGAAACCCACCACAGCAATCTATATAATAATAATAATAATTAATTTAGCAAAGGAATATTAACGATAAGCATTAATCATGGATACCTTTCATGGAAAGAAGATTGTGCAGGACAGGTGCAGATTCCATTCATCACCCGCACAGTGTTTTAATATAAGTTTTAAGTGTTTTTTTTGTTGTTTTTTTTTGCCTGACCCAGAATAACACTGGAATTTCTTTCTTTCTCTTCATGCCCACAAAATAGAGGTCCTTTTATCCTAAAGTTAAGAGCACTTGTGAGCCCACATCATGTCTGGTACTGGTACCTCGCTGATGAGGGACCCTAGAAATAGCAATGTTAAGATATTTTATGGCTGTATTTCAAAAAACCTAGTATATAAATTGTATAAATTTGGGCTGTCAAAATGAATGAATCCCCAATTTAACACATTTAAAATAATTAGTGCAATTAACCCAGTGTCCTTTTTTTCTGTGGATGTGAAATCAATGTGAAATTATTACAAATAATAATCAATATAAAAATATTACATTGCTAGGCGATTAATCATGATTGATTATATATGTGTATTTATTGACACAAATATCTAAACAAATTTGTTAAAACAAAATACAATTACTTGAGAAGCAAAATTACATAAGTATCAAAAATATAACATAAAATGTATCAAAATTAAGTAAATTTGCTCCTATATATGTATGTTTTCCCCCATTTTGAATGCTATATTTATTTAATTTCAGTATAAGAACAATATTTTAAGACTTTTTTTTTATTATTCATTTTTAGTGTCACAAATTCAAATCTAAATCACAGCTGGGGCTTCTCTAAGCGTTCCCTTCCAATTAAAAATTCTTTCTCCCACGTTCATTCTGCCAACACTGCTTAGTTTTCCTTTTAAACAATAATGCAATAGTCTACCTTTCTTTCGGATATAAGCAATAGTACTACTACTAATAACAACAATATATCATGATTTTGACCATGCAAGAGTTTAAAGCAGAAGTCGATATTTAATCTGAGATGTTTTCCTCTCATTTGTCTTCATGTGAATGATAAATACAAACTGGGATTTGATCCAAATGCAGGAGCATATGTTTGGGGTGCTCTCTGATAGTACTCTCCGCAGCTGAACACACACTTCCTCTGCACCTGGCCTACCCGTGCAAATAGAATGTCTATAAAAGCATGACTTTTACATCCTAGTTGTCTAAAAAACTTCAAGGCAGTTGAATTAGGAAAAATGTGCAAAAATTAGATATCAACTGGATATTAATATCAACTTTGATAATCAAAAGCAACTAAATCAGAACATGTCACAGGCCATTTTAAATTAGAAATGTACTATACATACAGAGAGATTACAGTAGGATTTCACTTCCAGTGTGATTAACCCTTAAAGTGCCCCATATGCTATTTTAAAGGTTCCAAATTTTGTTTTGGAGGTCTCAATAGGTTTACATGCATTCAAGGTCAAAAACACTTTAATTTTCTCATAATATACATTGCACCAACTATTTTCTCAAAGAGAGAAAAAGGTTAATTTAAAGAGTCAGTCTCTTTAAACTCCTCCTTTCCACAAGCCTACTCTGCTCTGATTGGTCAGACAGCCCAGTTTGTTGTGATTGGTCTATCGCTTACAGCGTGTGTCGGAAGCGAAACGCCTGTTATCACATCTGTATTTCAGCCCCTGAGACGTCCTCAGCACTTGATACACAGTGATACATACAAGAACGATGGCATTGCTTTTCCGTATCAATTCCAGCACAAGTACTCATCCTTTGGAAGTGCATGCAAAGTGGATTTCCAGCACTGAAAACAGCGTCTTCTCGACATGTCGACAGTTATGTTTTTTTCGTAAGTTGAACACAGAAGGCGGTCTGGCAGAAGCTAGATATTTTACTTTATAAAGTTTTAAATATGGATATTTTTCTTACAAAAATGCATCGATTCGCTTCAGAAGGCCTTTATTAACCCCCCAGAGCCATGTGGATTACTTTTATAATGGATGGATGCACTTTTTTGGGCTTCATAGTTGGGATCCCATTCACTGCCATTATAATGCCTGGATTAGTCAGGACATTTTTTAATATAACTCAGATTGTATTCGTCTGAAAGAAGAATGTCATATATACCTAGGATGGCTTGAGGGTGAGTAAATCATGGGCTAATTTTCATTTTTGTGTGAACTATCCCTTTAATTTATACTTTTGTGGAAACTGTGCCCAAATGTATTTAAAATGTAATATATTTGTAACAGTAGTTAAAGTTTTTACTGTCAATTTTGATCAGTTGTATGCATGCTCAGGCAGATCAGGCATAACATTAATATACCTTTCTAATATTGTGTTGGTCCCCCTTTTGCTGCTAAAACAGCCCTGACCCGTCAAGGCATGGACTCCACTAGACCACTGAAAGTGTGCTGTACTATCTGGCACCAAGATGTTAGCAGCAGATCCTTTAAGTTCTGTAAGTTGCGAGGTGGGGCCTCCATGGATCGGACTTGTTTATTCAGCACATCCCACAGATGCTCGAATGGATTGAGCCAGCCTCCGCCGGCTTGCTTTCTTCCCATAGTGCATCCTGGTGCCATGTGTTCCCCAGGTAAGTGACACACACGCACTTGGCCATCCACGTGATGTAAAAGAAGATGTGATCAGACCAGGCCACCTTCTTCCATTGCTCCGTGGTCCAGTTCTGATGCTCACGTGTCCACTGTTGGTGCTTTCGGCGATGGACAGGGGTCAGCATGGGCACCCTGACTGGTCTGTGGCTATGCAGCCCTATACGCTGCAAACTGCGATGCACTGTGTATTCTGACACCTTTCTATCAGAACCAGCATTAACTTCTTGAGCAATTTGAGCTACAGTAGCTCGTCTGTTTGATCGGACCACGGGCCAGCCTTCTTTCCCCACGTGCATCATTGAGTATTGGCCGCCCATGACCCTGTCGCCGGTTCACCACTGTCCCTTCCTTGGACCACTTTTGATAGATACTGACCACTGCAGACCAGGAACACCCCACAAGAGCTGCAGTTTTAGAGATGCTCTGACCCTGTCGTCTAGCCATCACAATTTGGCCCTTGTCAAACTCGCTCACATCCTTACGCTTGCCCATTTTTCCTGCTTCTAACACATCACTTGCTGCCTAATATATCCCACTCTCTAACATGTCAGGTTTTTTTTTTTTTTTTTTATGAATTAAAAATGATTTAAGGCTAATTTATTTAAATAATAAAATACCATATACATGTACACGCTGGTTTCTTATACCAAATATTGACAGAATATGTTGCAGTGTGTTAGCAGGAAAGAGGCCACAATTGCCCCTAGTTTCACCTCTACGTCAACATAGTGAAAGCATTACACTCCACTTCCTGTTGAGTCTTTCAGCACTACATTAGATACTTTAGTTCTTTAAACATACTCGTATTCATTGCTGTTTGTCCCTTTGCTAAATGTTTCTCGGTCAAAGATATTGAATGCCAAAGGACATAGAGCGGCAACACAACTAACACAAAGCTTGAACTATTTATGTGTCTCCACAAAAAAAGTTCCTGCTCTCGGGAGCTGACAATCAGTCACCTCCGTGGGCTGTGTTTATGAAGATGAATTTCTCATAGATGGTTTTACAACAGGGGATTTTTTTAGTAGCTGTGGGCCTAGTAGTTTGTGGTTTATGGTTCAACAAGATGCAAAAGGCCTCCTAAGAAAACGCTTTGCTTTGGCAAATGTTTCATGAATCTTAAATCATTCTGGATAAAAAGCATCTGCTAAATGAATAAATGTAAATGTGGATTTCGGATGCTTTGTGTGCATGCTGTTGTGCACTTTGGCACATTGCAGTGTAATTTTCTAGGTTGTCAGGCATCAATGTTCTTCTCATCAGTTATTCTTCTGATATCCTGCAGTCTTTTATGAACCAAACATTTCAATTTTGCACCCATCGCTACATTCTCTGCCATTGGTTGTCACTTCATGCTTTCTGGATGGTCTATTGGATGCTGTAATCTCTTTTCCAGCTTGCCTTTCCTCAATAATGGTTTCTCAGGTGCAAATCACCAAACAAAACCGCCTCTCTTGAGACCTCTCATGAAACGTTTACCCTGGTGGAGAATGACTCCCCTAGATGCTGAGCAAGCACTTCACTGACTTCCACACGTTTACACTCTTTGTTGACTCCTCTAAGTTTTTCATGAAATCGATTTCTTGCTGACTACATCTTATTTGATACAAAACTATAATACAGTGTCTAAAGTGTCTTAGCATGTGCATCACTCTTTTAGATAATACAGAAGTTACCCTAGGTGTCCTTTGTGTTGAGTGTGCATGAAGCATTTATGGTTTGATGACCCCAGGAGTAAAAATTGCATTTGTAAAAGAGTATTTTGCATCTGAGATTTGTCTGTGAGAAGAGACACAATAGAGACCATTTCAAAGGACAGTGTTGGGGGTCAGTCTGTTTTCAGTATCTATTAAAGAGATGAAAAAAAGAGAGGACACTTTCCATGAATACGGTAGATTCCCTTTACATGTAAAACCCACAAATCAATTTTGAAGCAATTAAAAATGATTAAATTAAAAATGATTTAATTTTCAATTAAATGAGCTAAAGCAACACAATTGCTATACATTTTGTCCTAACTTAATTTGATTGTGTTCAATCCACTTAAATATATGTAAAATTGAAGTTTACTTAATCAGTTTGTGTTGAGATGTTGCATTAACTGAAACTGGGCAGGGCTTGTTAGTTCCCAGCATGCTTTGCATATGGCTAAATCAATAGAGTAAATGTTGTTATTTTATATGTAAAAGTGTTGTTTTATGTATTTTTGAGCAAGATGAGAAAAAGGGGAGACTTGATAGTGTGTAATAGTGTTTAATGTTCAATTATGTTGGAAATATTAGAACAAATACCATTTTAGTTACCATTGTGGAGAAGAATGGAGCACTGATACAGCTAATGTCATAACTACTTTGCTGAAGGAGCTTTTAATGCTTAGCATTTAAGATGTGAATATATGCTATTGCTAGCTAAAAGTTTGTCAACTAGCTAGTGCAGTATTATAATTCAGTTGTGTGACATTAAAATATATGAAATTGAATTGGATGAAGGAATATATGAAATTGAATGCCTGAATCATGTCAGGGAGCCATATAAAATTCACTTTGAGACTACTTAATTGGGTCACTTAAAATGACTTCATTCCATGATGTTGATGTTACATGAACAAATTATGTTTGTTTAACTTAATTGATTAATGTGGGACCTATATATATATATACAGGGAGTGCAGAATTATTAGGCAAATTAGTATTTTGACCACATCATCCTCGTTATGCATGTTGTCTTACTCCAAGCTGTATAGGCTGGAAAGCCTACTACCAATTAAGCATATTAGGTGATGTGCATCTCTGTAATGAGAAGGGGTGTGGTCTAATGACATCAACACCCTATATCAGGTGTGCATAATTATTAGGCAACTTCCTTTCCTTTGGCAAAATGGGTCAAAAGAAGGACTTGACAGGCTCAGAAAAGTCAAAAATAGTGAGATATATTGCAGAGGGATGCAGCAGTCTTAAAATAGCCAAGCTTCTGAAGCGTGATCATCGAACAATCAAGCGTTTCATTCAAAATAGTCAACAGGGTCGCAAAAAGCGTGTGGAAAAACCAAGGCGCAAAATAACTGCCCGTGAACTGAGAAAAGTCAAGCGTGCAGCTGCCAAGATGCCACTTGCCACCAGTTTGGCCATATTTCAGAGCTGCAACATCACTGGAGTGCCCAAAAGCACAAGGTGTGCAATACTCAGAGACATGGCCAAGGTAAGAAAGGCAGAAAGTCGACCACCACTGAACAAGACACACAAGCTGAAACGTCAAGACTGGGCCAAGAAATATCTCAAGACTGATTTTTCTAAGGTTTTATGGACTGATGAAATGAGAGTGAGTCTTGATGGGCCAGATGGATGGGCCCGTGGCTGGATTGGTAAAGGGCAGAGAGCTCCAGTCCGACTCAGACGCCAGCAAGGTGGAGGTGGAGTACTGGTTTGGGCTGGTATCATCAAAGATGAGCTTGTGGGGCCTTTTCGGGTTGAGGATGGAGTCAAGCTCAACTCCCAGTCCTACTGCCAGTTTCTGGAAGACACCTTCTTCAGGCAGTGGTACAGGAAGAAGTCTGCATCCTTCAAGAAAAACATGATTTTCATGCAGGACAATGCTCCATCACACGCGTCCAAGTACTCCACAGCGTGGCTGGCAAGAAAGGGTATAAAAGAAGAAAATCTAATGATATGGCCTCCTTGTTCACCTGATCTGAACCCCATTGAGAACCTGTGGTCCATCATCAAATGTGCGATTTACAAGGAGGGAAAACAGTACACCTCTCTGAACAGTGTCTGGGAGGCTGTGGTTGCTGCTGCACGCAATGTTGATGGTGAACAGATCAAAACACTGACAGAATCCATGGATGGCAGGCTTTTGAGTGTCCTTGCAAAGAAAGGTGGCTATATTGGTCACTGATTTGTTTTTGTTTGGTTTTTGAATGTCAGAAATGTATATTTGTGAATGTTGAGATGTTATATTGGTTTCACTGGTAAAAATAAATAATTGAAATGGGTATAAATTTGTTTTTTGTTAAGTTGCCTAATAATTATGCACAGTAATAGTTACCTGCACACACAGATATCCCCCTAAAATAGCTAAAACTAAAAACTACTTAAAATATTGATACAAAAATATTCAGCTTTGATATTAATGAGTTTTTTGTGTTCATTGAGAACATGGTTGTTGTTCAATAATAAAATTAATCCTCAAAAATACAACTTGCCTAATAATTCTGCACTCCCTGTATGTGTACAAGATTAAATCATGTAAATCCAACACACTTTCTTTCAGTGTATTATTATGTAATACAAAATTTGCTGTTTAACATTTTTGTAGAAACAATGATACCATTCAAACATTTTTGGTAAGATAAAAAAAAAAATACTTAATTAGAAATTAATACTTTTATTCATCAATGCATTTAATCGATCAGTGACAGTGAAGACATTTACAGTACAATGTTACAAATGATTTCTATTTAATAAATTATTTAATACATATAATAAATACATTTAATAAATGCAAATTAATGAATAATAAATGTTTCTTGAGCAGCAAATCAGCATATTAGAATAATTTCTGAAGGATCATGTGACTAAAGACTGGAGTAATGATGCTGAAAATTCAGCTTTGATCACAAGAATAAATTATGTTTTATAACCGTTTGTACTCTATTTTTGATTAAATAAATGCAGCTGTGGTGAGCATGAGAGACTTCCTATCACATTTTATATAATTGTGATGTTTATTTAGCAAAAATTAAGGTTTCATTTTGGTAACCCATTGGTAACCCATAAAATGATGAATAGACAATAAAACAGCTCATATAAATTGGGGGTTGATTATCAACATCTTCTAAAGGTTAAGTACGTCTTTTCACTGACCACCCTGTTAAAAAAAGAAACGTTTATGTTTAGGCCTTACTGTATGTGTTTGCAGTGGCAGCCTAATTATCCAAATGAAAAACAAAACTTTCAATTTTAATTGAAATGCATGCCATGTTTCACATAAATCTTTTAACACATTTTGTAACTAATGAGACTACACTAAGAGCAAAACCTGGACATGTTTTGATCGCTTTTTCTGCATTTATTGATCCGTGATGGCCTTTCAAAAATGCGTGCCTGATAGAGTAGAAAAGTATTCCAATGGGGCAGTACTAAAGGGATTTCTCTTTGACAGCCCCCTCTCAGCACATTTAATGCAATGCACAAGGTCATGTAGATGTATGCATAATGGACCTCACGTTGCCAACGGCTCATTAGCATTCTATGAGATGCAAACCCCAAGAATCCCTCACAAAAACCTCAATTAAAGCTGTTAGGTTCACAGTGTCTCAAGGAAAATAAGACTGGCGGAGTCATTTGTTAATGTCTGAGCCTGTTTATCACATGGAAATTAACAAGTCAATGTTGTTCCTAGTGAGCAGAACTCCTATAAAAGCTGATTAGTATGTAATGCTACAGATATACTGAATGAATGATTTAGTCATGTACAGTAATGCACAGTAAGTGTTAAGATGTGTTACGTTTCTGGGCGCACCACCAAACTGTGCTGTGATGCAATTTGGAGGTTTCTGTGAAGCTGCAACAATTTTCAGATGTTATCATGTGGTTGATTGACACGGGCATTGTGCATTGTTGATTTTTATTATGAGGTTTTTTTTTGTTTTTTTAGATTTCCATTTTAGTTTTAATATGATAACCCTAGAATCCATTTTACAGGATGGCTTATGTATTTATAGTGAGATTGGTATTGCATCACTGGGTGGATTAGAGAGGGCATGTGACTTTTGTGGCCCAGGGATGATTCTTTGATCCAGCTGTACTTTAAAGGAGTAGATAATGGCACCGAATTGATATTTTGAGGAGCAAGTCAGTAAACTGATGTTTCCTTATGAGAGCGTGTCCCTGGCTGTCCTTTTCTCCTGCCAAAATGCTCTTAAGTCCCAGAACAAATCTGCTGAAATATCTCTCATAAAGACATAATCAGTTTTCCTCTCTGTTTTCCTAATCGCCCTTCACTATTATAATAATTGAGCTCTTTCATTTCTAGAATGCACTTTCATTTTGCTTTCATACATTATCTACTAAAAGTAAATTACAGACGAAGGCCACACTGCAATAATACTTTATTGCTGCTGTTTTGGGAAATACGCAGAGCCACAGCACAGATATTGTTGTAGGTAGCAGGTAGAGGTTGCTACCAAAGGGGAAGCCATGCTGTGTTCTGAATACTGATTGTATTATAAAGACAAAAGGGGAGGTGTCGAGGGAGTCATTAGGGCAACTCTTCTTGCTTTTAAAGTAGCATCGTTTGACCTTAATTACTGACATGAGCCTTTGTAAAGAGAATTAGAGGATGTGTCAAGTGTGAAATTACATCTGTGTATGTAATACCACACTTGTAGCCTTCAGGGAAAGGTGACAATCTGTAGGGGATTGGTAATAGAGATATAGAGGAGAGCTTTTGTTTTTCTTTAGCTTATGTTTGTTTTAATGCTTGAAAGGTTCACATACTTGAGTAGAGTAGGCTACGATTAGAGTCTAAGTGCCTGATTTACAAATCCATTTTTAGGTGTATATTTACGAAAACAGTCAAGCCTGTAAGCTCCACCTACTGGCCCAAGAAGAACAGGATCCAGCAGCTGGTTGAAGGGCTTCTGCGTGTAAGCCTTTTTAGCATTTCTGTTAAATTCACTTAATTTATTAATATCTAATTTTAAATCTGACTCCATGAATAAAGTGATCTGACTCCAATTTTATGTGATTTCATTAAATTTGTTACGTTTGTAATTTAACAGCTGATGATTCGTTGTGATTTAATTTGGATCGTTGGATTTTTCTTAGTATCTCTTATTTTCAAATATTCGTTCATCAAGGGAGCCGATATCGCACAGAAACAGACGCGTCGCGATTCGCGCGTTCACGGACACAAACTGTCCAGTTCTGATATTAGTCAGAGGATTGCAGAGTGAATATTTTACCTTTAAGTGGTCGCACCTGCTTACTCAACAAAAAGTGTAATTTGATTAATAGTCATGGAAGCTGCAACTTGCTAATACAGTGATAGTCAGAAATCAGATTATCCCAAAATGATGTGCTCCATGCTCCAGTCATTGGGTCCTCGGTTTGATCTATCCTGGCAACAGATTTGCGGAAATAAAGGACTCTACATTGATCCATACTAGAATAATGATTTCAGAATAATACAAGATAAATCAAGATTAATATTTATTTTGGCCAGACAGAACTTAAATAAACATAATTAAACACGAATCCATGGTAGACAACTTTCAGCATAAAAATATAAAATACAATTACAAAGTAATATGAAAATAGTTTCAAAGAGTCATTATATCTGGCACAGTACACACAGTGTGTGTGAGTGCCTCTCGGACACTGACACAGCACTGCATGGGGGCTCTGGCTACAGAATGTTCCCAAATGGCAGCCCTGCTACCCTTCCTTAAGTACCCAGACCAGAACAAAGGGCACCTAGTTTGGGGGAGAGGATCAGATATCTTTGAAGAGACCACTCAAAAAGGAGAACATAATTCTCATATGTTTCAATCTTTCTCATCCTACCAGTGACTGCAGTGAAGTTGAGACAATAGATTTACAAGATACATCATCTGTGGTACATCTGCATTCTGTGACTTGAATCAAGGGGAGGGAAGGGAGGAGGGAGAGGGGGAGAAGGTTTTGGGCAGGCCGATGTCCTACACTCTTTCTGTGAGATCTTCTCTCCAGATAGTGAGTTTTATTGTTCTATTGCAGGGGGTTGGATCTTCAACTTTTGTCTTAGCAGTAAAACCGATTTTTACAAGCCATATATCACTACAAAATATATACAATGAATACTTTTTTGGGGACCTCTGTGACATTATTTTCATGCAATTACAACATTTACTCCAATTCTGATTACTGTACTGTTAAACAACCTTCCTTCCTTTCAAACTTCCAAACTTCTTTCCTCCCATTCTAATTACTGTAATGTATCCATCAAATTCCTTCCTTCCAAACTTCCTTCCAAATAAACTTCCTTGCAACTCATTTCCTCCAGTTCTAATTAATGTATACATCAAAATTCCTTCCTTCCTTCCAAACTTTCTTTCAAAATTGATTTCCTACCGAACTTCATTCCTTTCTTCCAAACTTTCAGACCAGTAGCTTCCAGTGCTTTTAATTGTTTTCATGCTTTCATGCTATCTCAAATCAAATATTGGACACATTTTGTGACCAAATTATACAATTAATGTCAAACATCACATGACATGTCTAACTGTATTTTATTCGAAAGCTGGGATGGAGAGGAATATAGAGGATATCATAGATTAAAGATTATTTTTAAGATGTTTTGTGGTCAATTCTGCAGAATGAATAGTTGGAATGATTTTCAATTTCTCCTATCTGTACATTCCTCTAATTTTCTGAATCTTTTCACCAAAAACTCTGTGCAGGCCAGTCAAGTTCCTCCACACCAAACTCGCTCATCCATGTCTTTATGGACCTTGCTTTGTGCACTGGTGCGCAGTCATGTTGGAACAGGAAGGGGCCATCCCCAACCTGTTCCCACAAAGTTGGGAGCAGGAAATTGTCCAAAATGTCTTGGTATGCTGAAGCATTAAGAGTTCCTTTCACTGGCCCAACCCCTGAAAAACAACCCCACACCATAATCCCCCCTCCACCAAACTTTAAATTTGGCACAATGCAGTCAGGGAAGTATCGTTCTCCTTGCAACCGCCAAATCCAGACTCATCCATCGGATTGCCAGACAGAGAAGCGTGATTGGTCACTCCAGAGAACACGTTCCACTGCTCCACTGCTCTAGAGTCCAGTGACGGCATGCTTTACACCACTGCATCCGACGCTTTGCATTGCACTTGGTGATGTAAGGCTTAGATGCAGCTGCTCGGCCATGGAAACCCATTCCATGAAGCTCTTTACACACTGTTCTTGAGCTAATCTGAAGGCCACACAAAGTTTGTAACTATTGACTGCAGAAAGTTGCCGACTTCTGCGCACTGTGCGCCTCAGCATGCGCTGACCCTGCTCTGTGATTTTACGTGGCCTACCACTTAGTGGCTGAGTTAATGTTATTCCCAATTGCTTCCACTTTGTTATAATCCCACTAACAGTTGAGCGTGGAATATTTAATAGTGAGGAAATTCCACAAATTGACTTATTGCACAGGTGGCAAACTATCACGGTACCACGCTTGAATTCACTGAGCTCCTGAGAGCGACCCATTCTTTCACAAATGTTTGTAGAAGCGTCTGCATGCCTGGGTGCTTGATTTTATACACCTGTGGCCATGGAAGTGATTGGAACACCTGAATTCAATGATTTGGAGGGGTGTCCCAATACTTTTGGCATTATAGTGTATATTGCATCCACAGAGGGTCAAGTCATTTTGAAGCACTCCATATTATTTCAGTAAATGTTAGTATGGCTTCAGGTTTAACAATTTGGACTGCAATAGCACATCTTCCACAAAAGCTCATTTGAATTTATGAGATTTCACAGACGAAATCAATCCTGCTTTTATTTCCAGCTCTAAAATGAGCTAATCTTAAACCCGGTGATAATTACTTCACCTCGAAACACCTTGAAGGTAGATTACTGGATGTGTGGACTATGGACTCAATCAGGAGATGCTTTTATGATGGGAAATATGACAGGCATCCGACAGATTCATATATTATGGATGTGCAATAGAAACATGACTGTCTAGCATGCTTTTTTTTCCCCCTCAATTACGACAGAATCCTCTAGTGATGAAAGTACCTATTTCAGATTTTTGGTCTCTCATTAGACAGTAATTGGACAGCAAACCCAGACCTATGCATCATATTTATTTGGACACATATTACCTCTTGTAAAATAAAAACATTCAGATAGCATGGAAACAGAAGCACATAGTGGCTGTTTGCAATTACTGGATAAAGTGTTCAGTATTTACCACATAAAGCAAAAAGGTCAAGTGTAATGGAATGATTATTTTTTTCTTTTTAGTGGAGATTTTTACATAATAACTGTTGCACCTACCTGCATCATGTAATATTAGGTTTTTTTTACAATCCTCATATGAAGTGCATTCTAATAAATTTAGTTGCAAGTTAATTTATGTATTGTAATATTCCAGGAAATATTCACGTTATTAAAAAGAATCTGTCTCTACGGCAACCACCTGCTTCTCTAAAGTGTGAGATTTGATTTATCAGTATATTAGTCTGCTTATATGTGAGAATTTATGACATTTAAGAATCACAACTAGGAACCTTATTTTCACACAAAATAAAGGCTTTGTTTTTCATTTAAAGGTAGTACTGCATCATGTTGTGAAAAAGGCAGTTTTAGTGTCTAATAATACATATAGACATTTCCTAAATATAAATGGACGTATACTGCAATATCCGATGATTGTTTCTGTTTTCAGTGTAATGTGTTTAAGCAGGTAGGGTGATTGGGACACTTTTTGCCATTGAGATGACTTGGGAAAAGTGTCCCAATCACCCTGAATTCACCCTATATTTTATTTTATTATTTTATTTCATAATTTGTTTTTTATTATTATTTAAAAGTAACATATGTATGTTTTTTCAACATCCCTAAAACTTAACTTTTCTGTTCTACTTTTATTTTATTTTATATATTTTTTTTATTATTTTTTTTTTATTTTTTTATTTTTTTTGGTTGTCAACACAAACATAACCTACATCGATATCCATGCCCAATCACAACTCAAAATCTGCAATTAACAGAAGCAGGTCAAACCCAATTATTCTTTTCACATTTGACCTAAAGATTTTCACACTTTTGTCAAGCTCTTTTTTCCTCAAGAGGCAGGGCAGTTCATGGATCGCATTATTAGATTGATTGTGCCACCTGCCCACGCCAAAGGAGTCCCTCTGCATTTATCAATAACTTTGTGTTGATTTTTTTTTCCAAACTCACAAACATGTCGATAAAGCTTTCATGGCCAAAATAGGCTTTTACGGAGAGCTGAGAGATAAGGCATGGGAGTCTATTAGTGGACATAGTTATTAGGTATAGTTCATGAACTTGAAATGATGGTGCTCCAAAACCCTTTTTTTTTCAGTTAATAACCCCTTGTGAAAAAGAAGTACACATAATCGTATTGAATGTTTATCATAAGTATATATAAACTGTATTTATATAATATATTAATGTAATAAAAGGCCACTTAAAGAAAGTGTACTTCCATGACTGTTTTTTAACACTTAAGTACACATTTTAAGTGTAATTAAAAAGTAATGTCAAAATGAATAGTCAAATTAAAAGTTTTATTTTGAAGCACATGGAAAGTACTTGAGCTGTACTGTTATTCAATATTACATTTAAAGTTAATATATATTAAATGTGCTAGATTACAACTTCATGATTTCAAATGTGTGTTTATATATTTAAAAACATGACACAAGTTTCAATATAGACGTGACAATGTATATTTTAGTTCATCATAAATGCTTGTCAATACATGTAGCAGTACACTTGAACCATATTACAACATTAAAAGAAAGAACAATTAGTCATGACATTTTTTTTTTTTTTAAGTTATACAAGATTCAACTGGTGTGATTTAAGAAAATGAGTTGAAATTACTTATATTAGATTATACTTAAAAATTATTATTTTATTTTTTTTTACAGTGAAAGATATTTAATTAAGAAATGGCATATAAATATGTACTTAAGTCCTACTTAAGTGGGTCAAAACACTCTAAAGTTCAGCTAATTTTATGTAATATAAATTTAAGCTTTAATATATTTTCATTTCATTGCAATTTAACACGCAAATAAGTTAAAAAAATATTACATTCAGTTTGCACTTAAGTATATTCTTTTAAAGTCTATTATTTCCATAATAATAAACATTTTTAAAGTGAAAGTGTTCTTATTTACAAGGAACAGCTTACAATATATATTTTTTTTATTTGTTTGTTTGTTGGTGTATTTATTTGTGTATTTATTTCCATACAAATCTAGCATATGACTTCTAAAGACTTACGATACGCAACACTTTACTTCTTTAGACACACTTTAGGCATTCTGCTAACGATAACTTTGCAACTACAGTACGTCAACATGACAAGCCTGTCTGCTTAAAGGGTTAGTTCACACTAAATGTAAATTAAGTCATCATTTACTCACCCTGATATTGTTCTAATATACACTATATTGCCAAAAGTTTAGGGACACTTGCCTTTGCATGCACATGAACTTTAATGATATCCCATTCTTAATCCGTAGGGTTTAATATGGAGTTGGCCCACCCTTTGCAGCTATGACAACTTCAACTCTTCTGGGAAGGCTTTCCACAAGGTTTAGGAGTGTGTTTATGGGAGTTTTTGACCATTCTTCTAGAAGCGCATTTGTGAGGTCAGGCACTGATGTTGGATGAGAAGGCCTGGCTCGCAGTCTCCGCTCTAATTCTTCCCAAAGGTGTTCTATCGGGTTGAGGTCAGGACTCTGTGCAGGTCAGTCAAGTTCCTCCACACCAAACTCGCTCATCCATGTCTTTATGGACCTTGCTTTGTGCACTGGTGCGCAGTCATGTTGGAACAGGAAGGGGCCGTCCCCAAATTGTTCCCACAAAGTTGGGAGCATGAAATTGTCCAAAATGTCTTGGTATGCTAAAGCATTAAGAGTTCCTTTCACTGGAACTAAGGGGCCATGCCCAACCCCTGAAAAACAACCCCACACCATAATCCCCCCTCCACCAGACTTTACACTTGGCACAATGCAGTCAGGCAAGTACCGTTCTACTGGCAACCGCCAAACCCAGACTCGTCCATCGGATTGCCAGACAGAGAAGCGTGATTGGTCACTCCAGAGAACACGTCTCCACTGCTCTAGAGTCCAGTGGCGGCATGCTTTACACCACTGCATCCGACACTTTGCATTGCACTTGGTGATGTAAGGCTTGGATGCAGCTGCTCGGCCATGGAAACCCATTCCATGAAGCTCTCTACGCACTGTTCTTGAGCTAATCTGAAGGCCACATGAAGTTTGGAGGACTGTAGCTATTGACTATTGAGAAAGTTGCCGATTTCTGCGCACTGTGCACCTCAGCATGCGCTGACCCCGCTCAGTTTTTTACGTGGCCTACTATGTGGCTGAGTTGCTCCAATTGTTCCAATTGCTTCCACTTTGTTATAATACCACTAACAGTTGACTGTAGTGAGGAAATTTCACAAATGGACTTATTGCACAGGTGGCAACCTATCACGGTACCACGCTTGAATTCACTGAGCTCCTGAGAGCGACCCATTCTTTCACAAATGTTTGTAGAAGCGTCTGCATGCCTAGGTGCTTGATTTTATATACCTGTGGCCATGAAAGTGATTGGAACACCTGAATTCAATGATTTGAAGGGCAATATAGTGTAGTATGCGTTTCTTTCTTTTTCGGATCTCAAAAGTTTGTCCATATAATGGCAGTGAATAGCAACCAGCATCAAGCTTTTAAAAAAAGATGCAAAAGTATCACAGAATAGTCAAGCGACACATGTATATTCCAAGTGCTCTGGGGGTATATGAAAAAAACAAAAAAACAAAACTACATTTAATATATCCTGGCCTGCTAACACTTTATTTTAATGCTCCCCAACAGACATTCTACTGACTACAAGTATCTTTGCAACATGTCAACTTATTCTACTAACCTGAACCCTAACCTAACAGTCTACTAATACTCAAATGAGTAATGTTGCAAAGTTACTTATAGTTAATGTCTAAAGTGGACTGTTGAAATAAAGTGTAACCTTATAATATAGCACACAAGTTATGTGAACTATTGTTATTATATTGTTGTCATGCTTTTAAACCTCCAGTGCACACTGTAATTCTATGTAAAAGAGAATTTAATTTTAGGGTGAACTGTTCTTTTAACGGAAAGCTTTTATTTTTCATATGTGTTATGCTTGGTCAGGAGGCAGAGCAAAAGGTAATAAAGTGTGAGCTGCATCTCTAAAAATCTTTGCAAACAAATGCATGCTCTCTGTATTAATCATGCCATACCAATGCTTCACGTTCTGAAGGTCTTAAGAACAATTCCAATGAAAGTGCAATGACATATCTGCCTTTATTTAATGCAATGAAAACATTATGCAAGCACAAAGCCACAACAACATTAATAATAAATTTGCATTAAATATTAAAAGGTTCGTTTTATTGCATTTCAGGCACTCATGAAGTGTAAGCGCTGTATGTGTGTGTTTGCACAACCTCCCTGCCAAGCTACACTCATAAGGCAATATTTATTATAATAAGGCCAAGGCCTGCTGCGGAGCACTGCCTTTGAGACGCAGGCAAGGATGGGTAATTAACACAGCCAATTATGAGAGAATAATCCCGCCTGGGTCTTAAAGAAGCTCACATCTGGAGTCGGATCAAACGCATGGAGCCGTGGGACTAGAGTGTCAAGATCTCAGTCTAATGTAGGCCGCTGTTCAATAGTTTGATCACGAGTTTTGGAAGTACAAATTCTTGTATACTTCATAAATAATCCAAATTGCTACCGACATTTCATTTTAGTGCTAATTGGTGCCACGATGCATTAAGAGGATTTGCTGTGTGCAGTTCAGTGTAAGAAAAAATGTAATTGACACATCACAAATGCCTCAATTAAGTACAACTTATCAAAAAGTTCCAATAGCATTCAGATTTAGCTGAACATTGTTTGCTAGAGGCATCACATTTAGTGAAGGCAAAGATGTTAAATAACAGATGAATCAGAAATGGATCTCATTCTGTCAGGTTAATTCGTCTGCGTTATAGTTGCAGTTTGATGAAAGATTAAGGTATTCATTTCATTTCATGCCACGTCATTTCATTTCATTTCATTTCATTGATACGGTGGCCCAGTAGTGCACAACACATCGAAATTGAAAAAGCAAGCAAAAGTTCACAATACAACAGACACAAGCCACAACACAACGAAAAGAAGCCACAACAACAAAATCAAGCCACAACACAACGAAATCAAGCCACAACACAACTAAATCAAGCTACAACACAACGAAAAGAAGCCACAACACAACGAAAAGAAGCCATAACACAACGAAATCAAGCCACAACACAATTGTTACGAATTAATTAAAATCCCTACTCAAAGAGATGGAAACCTTCCGTAACAATTAACAGGGATCAAAAGAAAAAGATCCCTGGAGTCCCTGCTCTCACCCCCAAAACTTTAGAACCACGAAACCGTTATAAGGTGCAAGAAAAATAAATGTATTAAACAAGAATAAGTAAAGAGCCACATTACTTCGGGAGAGATAAAGCCAAAACAAATACAAAAAGCAAAACTAACGTTTACAAACTTACCTAGAAAACAGATTACTAATAAAATACAAAGAAACTTCCCTCCCTACTAACATAAACAGGAGAAAACGAACAAAAAAAAAAACAGGCACCCACCCATGGTCCAAACAATGGTCAGGAAGAGAGAAACCAAACGTAACAATAATAAATTACAACTTCATAGTTCACTTTATTTAACAGATTTCAACAAACGTCTTGTACACTGATTCATTCATTACACACGGGAAAATAACGCAGATAAGAGCGGGGAGCCACTGTTGCCATCTTCCTGGAGGCTTAAATCCAGCGGCAGTCACTCCCGTCGCCAATCAGATCCATCCTTGTAATCAGCTCCACCTGCGAGCAGTTACAGCGAAGAGACAAGAAAGGAAACACATGAAGTAAAAAGTGCACACACAATATACACCCTTCCCAACAACCCTAAAAGAAACAACCCTTCTTAACACAATAAAAAAACAAGCCACAACACAACGAAAACAAGCCACAACACAACAAAATTAAGCCACAACACAATGAAAACGTCTCGGGTTACAACTGTAACCCTTGTTACCTGAGAAAGGGAACGAGACACTGCGTCTAACGACACTTTGGGGAACGAGTACCCACTATACCACACCGAGGATCACGCCTGCCCTAGTGTGAAGCTGGAAACCAGGCACACTTAGGACGTGAGCACCCTAGCGCCAGGCGTTGCAGACTGTAAAATCTGATGAAGGTGTGCGGGGTGGCCCACCCAGCCACCTCGCAGATCTTCTGAAGCAAGACTCCAGAAAGGAGGGCCACCGAGGACGCCATGCCTCTGGTGGAATGAGCCCTCACGGCCACAGGTGAAGGCAAATTGCGCACCTGATAGGCCGTGGCTATAGCCTGGACAATCCAATTACTGATTCTCTGAGTTGAAGCAGGCAGCCCTTTCTTGGTTGAGCCAAGCACACCAACATCTGGTCTGACTTCCTCCACTGCGAAGACTTCTCCAAATAGATTCTTAATGCTCTGACCCTTCTCCCTTCTTCCGCCGACACGTGTGGTGGAGGATGGAAGGCCTGAAGTACCACTGACCGTGCCACACTCGATGGCACCTCGGGCACATAGCCCGGCCTTGAATTTAGGATGGCCTTAACTCCGCCCAGGGCAAACTCCAGGCAAGTGGAGCAGCAGCGTGCATTCACTGGAAATCGATGTGGCGTCCGGGACAGCGGGATCGCAACATCAACTTCCAGAGAGCTCTGCGGAGGAGGAGCTCTCCTCCCCGGGAGAGGGGCTGGCCAGCAGGGGCTTCATCTAAGGGAGCAACTCGACAGGGCCGCAACGACTTCGGGCGGACACCGCGATTAGCAATCGCTGGAAACCAATGTGTCCCTCAGCACACGAGGCGGTGAGAACAAGCATCGATTTCCTGAGGGCTCCGTGGAGGAGCAAGAACCTCACAATGCACGCAAGCAGCCCCCTCAGGAACTGCCCATGCATGTTATGCTCCCATCTTAGATGATTATTTATCTTGAAACATGGTTTGGATGATAGGCTGATTTAAAATATCTAATTTATCAAAGTCAGATAATATCCTATTTAATTCCTCAGAATTAAATGCCACCATAATCACCCAACAAGTGAAACATGGTCTGAATGATAGGCTGAATAAAAATATCTAACTTCTCAAAGTCAGATAATATTTCATTTTAATTAACCGATCATAATCATGTCATCTGATCGCAATCATGTCATAATCATACACTGTTTGTTCGTTGGCCAGAGGAGAACTGGCACCCCGACTGAGCCTGGTTTCTCCCAAGGTTTTTTTTTTCCATTCTGTCACCTGATGGAATTTTGGTTCCTTGCCACCGACGCCTCCAACTTTTGGCTTGCTCAGTTGGGGACACTAAATATTCAACTATATTACTGATCTGCCCGCATTGACACTAAATGATAATTGAACTGAGCTGGATGACCCGAACCGCAGGACCCGAACCACGGGGCTCGCGAGCCTGGCCGGCCTCGTCAAACACGGCCAGGTGGGAACGCAGCACTCTGATGTTGATGTGTGTCCGTACCCGAAATGTAACGTAGGCACGGATGCACACACCTACTGAATTGTTCACTTGCCATTTCACAGACTTTGTTATCTGACAGACAACACCAAATAAGACAAACAGTAACACAGAGCACTTGCTGAAAAGCGAAAGCTATCTCTGTTATGTGCCGGCATCCCTTTGTAGCTTCCGTGTATGGCGTCACATGTTACGTCATGATGCAACACCAATCAGGATTGGAATAGTTTTCATTCATACTTCAGATGCACTACGCTTAGGGAGCGTCCCCAAAGTGTCGTTAGACGCAGTGCGAGTTCCCTCGAAAGGGAACAAGCCACAACACAACGAAACAAGACACAACGAAAACAAGCTACAACACAACAAAATCAAGCCACAACACAACGAAAACAAGCTACAACACAACAAAATCAAGCCACAACACAACGATAACAAGCCACAATGGAAAATAGGGTTAAATAGGGTTTAATTTTAATTAAGAAAAACTAAAGCATCCATAGCTATGGAGCATCCATAGCACAATGTCTTCCAGTTACTAGCTACTCTGGTCTTTTCAGTGGGCAGACGGGGACGACAAATTTATAAAGTTTGCTTTCATGCTGACGTATGGGGGCTTTTAGTTCCCTTTGGTAATATCGGCAGAGCTCAACCCACTAAGATGAATCTGGCCCTCAAACATGTCTACATTAATGGACATGGGGATCATGTTTACAGTATGTCTGCTTTGAGACCAATTATGTTGCTCCATGGAAGCACAGTGCTTTTGGACAATGAGTTACTCTAGTGAGCTGACAGCACTATCATTGATGCATAATGAAATGTGTCATTCAAAATGAGTGCAATGATCACAAATTATGTTTCCAGGAGTGTGTCGTATGCTTATCTTAATTAAAAAGCACAGTGCTTGTCATTGAAGTCCCAGAGGCAATGCATATGTCCTTAAAAGTTGACCTTTAATTATTTGTTGCATTTGTGCATTTTGAGAAATGTACGGTTTCTATCAAGTCATTAAAGTGGACTATATTTTTAACTGCTTTTCTGTGTCTGTACTTGACCACTTGACCTCCAATTAGTGCCTCATTTGGCAGTCTTCCACGCTTCTTTGATTGACACTTTCGCTAAAACCACTGCTAAGCTCATTTGAGCAGAAACGGTAATTCCAGCAATATTTGCTTTTCACCCACAACCGCCATAATCCCACAAAGTCCCATTTTAGGAAGTCTTCTTTATTCCCCGCTGCATGTGATCCCCTAGCAAGAAGCAAATAATCTTAAAGGGCTATTGAGAAAACATGGCTCAAGTCGTGTTATTTCTTCTTCTCCCCCTCTGCTATATATTTGAGACTCGCTCTGTAATAGAATGGCTTTAATCCAAAACGTGTTTGGTAAACCAGTATGGAAAATCTTGTTCAGAAGATTAGCGAAGCAGCATCCGAAGAGGCTTCATTGCAGCTTATGACTGGTGGGGAGCTTTGCTATATGTGTGTGTGTGTGTGTGTTTACTGAAATACTTCACATTTCTGCATCACACTGAATGGGCTCAAACCTTCTGTGTTGTGGATTTAGGGCCCCTATATTGTGTTAATAATTATTTAATTTATATGCCATCTTATAAACCAGTGGTTCTCAGTTGATTCTGCTTAGATTTTACATTTGAACATCAAATGGTGACCCAATGCAGTATTGTTATCCGTATAAACTGTAAGCTGTTTATAAAATGTATGGAAACCTGTTTAGCCAAGAGTAAACAAAGTAAACAAATAAATATATCAAAATGAGGACATTTTTCAAAGTATGCAAACGTTACCACGGCATTGGATTTGTTTGGTAACATTTTATAATAAGGTCCCATTAGTTAACTCCAGTTAATACATTTATTAACATTAATAAACAATGACCAATATATTTGTTACAGTATTTATTATACTGTTAGTTAATAAAAAAGATCCATTAAATAATATTAATAGGTGCAACTTTTGAATTGTATAATGTATTAGTGAATGTTGAAAATAATATTAGCTGTGATTAATAAATGTTTTAGAATGATTTTTCATTGTTAGAACTAATCCATTTAACTAATGGAACCTTATTGTAAAGTATGTATTATTATTAATAATAATAATACATTTTGATTATTTGAAATTTTATTATTTTTTGTATTTGCATTTCATCTTTTGCTTTGTTTCATTGGGTAGCCCCACCCACAGTCCAAAATCATGTTCCATGTAGCTGTGTATTTAATATCAAATATATTCTAATTGGTTATGAATTTGCTGTTCTGTGCAGCTTTCTTGCTTATAGTACAGACAGAAAAACAGTGTTGCATCTGGTTAGGACTTTATATTAATGCCGTAATATTTTATCCTTCTATTTACCATATACTCTCCCTATTTAGGCTAATGACGGGAATTCATAAAAGTAAACAGTGGTTATCTGAGGGACGTAACACATAGATTGAACATGCTTGAACATCATGTGTTTCTATATGCTGCTATTCCTGGGAATGTATTTTTTGCAGTTCACTGGACTGGATTCATCTATTAGTGTTGCTTTCATAAAGCAAGGCAACCTTGGGAGTGTTAAGAAAGCATTACTGCATTACTCAGTCTTCGTGACAACCTACAACCAAACAGTGTTAGTTTTTGTTTTTGTTTTTTTCACCAGTAGCTATCAATCAATGTAGCTGACATCATACATGTACAACAGAGCCGTTTGATTCACTGTCAGACTTAAAAGAGCTCATTGTTAGCATTGTTTCTTTCAACAGTCTCGCCTTATGTCAGAGTATTGCCCTGTACAGCTGGTCAAAATTGTGTTTTAGCCTCAACTTCTTGATGTGATTATATGAGAGACATTTTATGTTTTTATATTTTATATTACTATATTTCCTTTCTATTGTTTATTCTTATGATTGTGTAGTTTCAAGGGTCGTCTGTATTCATGAGTGAGAGATACGAGAATGTCTCCATTTCAATGATTGTAACGTCACAAGACGATGTTGTGAAGCAGTAATTTTCCATGGCTTTTGCTTTGGTATAGATACAACAGGGCTATAGTAAGTCACACCCTAAGAAAAAAATGTGCTTCTCACTACTACCATAGTATATGATTGCATAAAAAATACACTCACTTTTTTTAATTGAACATTGATGGAGCAACAGATTTTGTGTGAAAATAAATGATCAAAAAAGGGGTTTGTAAAAATCTATAAATGTATGAGGTGACGAGGGGGGCCTTTTCCCCACACATGGGGTAACACCAGCATGGGGCAAAAGATGCAAATTACATATGAATAATAATATGATAAAATGATATGTTTTTAATAATGTCTAAGTTCATATGAGATCGCATGAATCCCATAATAATTTAATAAAGCTTTACATTAGTAATAAATAAATATATAATTTTATTATATGATATGATTTATGATATGATATGATATTTTATTATATGATATGATATGATTAATATCATATTTTTATAATTTCATTATAAATATGGTGATTATTTCTAAGGTGGACACCCAATTTGATATATGATATTTTCCATCTGAATCTAACCATATCATGTCAACAACTGGAAGAGTCAGCTAACTATTTATTACCATAGTCCTTTTTGTGCCTTTCGCCCCAACATCAGGGGCGCCTTTTACCCCAAATACCATACTTTTACATATTCTTTTGTTATTGAAAAACTGTTGCTTTAATTACCTTGAACAAAACTGAAAATCATTAGCAAGACATTTGCCTCAAAATATAATACTTTTATTGATTCTCCTTTGGTACATAAATCTACAACAATTTTAAAAACATCAAATATTAGATCAAATTAGTGCAGAATTAACTTGCCATTGCTGTCTACGATCACATCAAGGATCAGCCAAATTTGCAATATTTGTGAGTGCATCATGAAAAGTGGAGCTGAATTTTGTGCCATCTAATGGTTTAAAAGAGAATAAAGTCAAGTGCACCTTTTACCCCAGTGCACCTTTAGCGCCATTGTACCATACTAACACTTATTGGAGTTGAACTAGGAAGTCTGAACATTATAACATGCGCAACTAAGATTATTCAGTTAACTCTGTTTTTTTATTATCATTTTGTCTCCTGCTACTGTTGATCTAACAGTACCTGATTATCCATGCGGTTTACCAGGGAAATGTACCTTGTGAAGAACTAACATTTATCTTTCAGTGAAGCTGGTTGAACAACTTTTGCTAGCAAGCTAGTAAGCTGTTTAAATAGGCTACATTCTTTTTTAATGCTAGGTTGATTCTTCCACTTATCCTTTCACTTCTGCTGGTCTTTTTTTCATATTGTATTATTTGGATCCAAACCATGGTGCATATGCATCATCAATTTAATTACCACCCTCAATACTAGCGGCAACCTTTTATGGTTACACTTTATTTTAAGGTGTCCTTGTTACAGTTTATTTATACATTTAAGTACTGAGTAATATGAATGAACTAGGTATACTTACTATAGGGTTATGTTGATGATTAGGTTTGTTGTAGGTTTAGTTGCATATAATTATGCATCATTTATTACTATAGGAACTACATGTAAGATGTACCAAGTGTTACCCCTTTTACTTTGGTAGCTAGGTAACAACTTATGAAGAGAAGGCAGGAGAAAGAAAATTATATATCAACAATAGTTCAATTGCACACCTGTTTACCACATGAACCGCACCCCAGGGTTTAAATGACCCTTTTCTCAAGCTGTCACAGATCAGCCAGGCTCTCTCACTTCCACCACACAGCGATCACAATCACCAGAGTTCTGATCACCCGCACCTGTCATCAATCACCTCATCAGCAGCACACTCAACCCTCTACAATGCGAGTAAAACACTCGCATATGCGAGTAAATCTTCACTCTGAGCGACTAAATAATATCTATCATTAGCCATTGGCTAATAAATGCATAGATTTTATTTGCCAGTGTGTGTGTGTTAGAGGCTAAGAATAAGTTTCGCATAGATATATTTTCACTCGCTGAACACTCAGAGAAACAGTAGCGATCTGTCTATTTCAGTTCAGCTCAAGGGATGCGAGCGTGCCTGTATCTGACGTACCGTAAACTCTAGTGTGAAGGTGCACAACTCGCCAACGTTTTGCAGAGAGTGCTGTGTTTCTCTCTCACACACACACGCACGCACGCATGCAAATAGAGAGAGTCTTAAATACCACGCAAAATCAACGCGCTACACTGTTATTACCTTCACTCTTTTGATTTCAACAAATCAGCTCCAGCGAACGCAGACAACGTGATTAATATTCATGAACCCTGCAGCTCATCAATCCTTAGTGCATTGTATATTGTTATTAGTAGTAGAATTAGTATTATCTTATTAATAATTACTATTATATATTACTATTATAATTTTTTACAGAAACACTGAATGACCAACAATATCTTAAGCACCACCACCAGTCTTAAGTTCAGCGAAAATATAAAATATGCATTCATACGTGTGTGTATGTGTAATAGGGCTGTCAAATGATCAATCTCGATATATAATATAGATGTAGATATCGATATAGATGTATATTTGAATACACACACATGTATATATTTAAGAATATACAGGGAGTGCAGAATTATTAGGCAAGTTGTATTTTTGAGGATTAATTTTATTATTGAACAACAACCATGTTCTCAATGAACACAAAAAACTCATTAATATCAAAGTTGAATATTTTTGTATCAATATTTTAAGTAGTTTTTAGTTTTAGCTATTTTAGGGGGATATCTGTGTGTGCAGGTGACTATTACTGTGCATAATTATTAGGCAACTTAACAAAAAACAAATTTATACCCATTTCAATTATTTATTTTTACCAGTGAAACCAATATAACATCTCAACATTCACAAATATACATTTCTGACATTCAAAAACCAAACAAAAACAAATCAGTGACCAATATAGCCACCTTTCTTTGCAAGGACACTCAAAAGCCTGCCATCCATGGATTCTGTCAGTGTTTTGATCTGTTCACCATCAACATTGCGTGCAGCAGCAACCACAGCCTCCCAGACACTGTTCAGAGAGGTGTACTGTTTTCCCTCCTTGTAAATCGCACATTTGATGATGGACCACAGGTTCTCAATGGGGTTCAGATCAGGTGAACAAGGAGGCCATATCATTAGATTTTCTTCTTTTATACCCTTTCTTGCCAGCCACGCTGTGGAGTACTTGGACGCGTGTGATGGAGCATTGTCCTGCATGAAAATCATGTTTTTCTTGAAGGATGCAGACTTCTTCCTGTACCACTGCCTGAAGAAGGTGTCTTCCAGAAACTGGCAGTAGGACTGGGAGTTGAGCTTGACTCCATCCTCAACCCGAAAAGGCCCCACAAGCTCATCTTTGATGATACCAGCCCAAACCAGTACTCCACCTCCACCTTGCTGGCGTCTGAGTCGGACTGGAGCTCTCTGCCCTTTACCAATCCAGCCACGGGCCCATCCATCTGGCCCATCAAGACTCACTCTCATTTCATCAGTCCATAAAACCTTAGAAAAATCAGTCTTGAGATATTTCTTGGCCCAGTCTTGACGTTTCAGCTTGTGTGTCTTGTTCAGTGGTGGTCGACTTTCTGCCTTTCTTACCTTGGCCATGTCTCTGAGTATTGCACACCTTGTGCTTTTGGGCACTCCAGTGATGTTGCAGCTCTGAAATATGGCCAAACTGGTGGCAAGTGGCATCTTGGCAGCTGCACGCTTGACTTTTCTCAGTTCACGGGCAGTTATTTTGCGCCTTGGTTTTTCCACACGCTTCTTGCGACCCTGTTGACTATTTTGAATGAAACGCTTGATTGTTCGATGATCACGCTTCAGAAGCTTGGCTATTTTAAGACTGCTGCATCCCTCTGCAATATATCTCACTATTTTTGACTTTTCTGAGCCTGTCAAGTCCTTCTTTTGACCCATTTTGCCAAAGGAAAGGAAGTTGCCTAATAATTATGCACACCTGATATAGGGTGTTGATGTCATTAGACCACACCCCTTCTCATTACAGAGATGCACATCAACTAATATGCTTAATTGGTAGTAGGCTTTCCAGCCTATACAGCTTGGAGTAAGACAACATGCATAACGAGGATGATGTGGTCAAAATACTCATTTGCCTAATAATTCTGCACTCCCTGTATATACATGTATATTTATATACACTCAACTAAAGGATTATTAGGAACACCTGTTCAATTTCTCATTAATGCAATTATCTAATCAACCAATCACATGGCAGTTGCTTCAATGCATTTAGGGGTGTGGTCCTGGTCAAGACAATCTCCTGAACTCCAAACTGAATGTCAGAATGGGAAAGAAAGGTGATTTAAGCAATTTTGAGCGTGGCATGGTTGTTGGTGCCAGACGGGCCGGTCTGAGTATTTCACAATCTGCTCAGTTACTGGGATTTTCACGCACAACCATTTCTAGAGTTTACAAAGAATGGTGTGAAAAGGGAAAAACATCCAGTATGCGGCAGTCCTGTGGGCAAAAATGCTGATTCAAGCTGATAGAAGAGCAACTTTGACTAAAATAACCACTCGTTACAACCGAGGTATGCAGCAAAGCATTTGTGAAGCCACAACACGCACAACCTTGAGGCGGATGGGCTACAACAGCAGAAGACCCCACCGGGTACCACTCATCTCCACTACAAATAGGAAAAAGAGGCTACAATTTGCACAAGCTCACCAAAATTGGACAGTTGAAGACTGGAAAAATGTTGCCTGGTCTGATGAGTCTCGATTTCTGTTGAGACATTCAGATGGTAGAGTCAGAATTTGGCGTAAACAGAATGAGAACATGGATCCATCATGCCTTGTTACCACTGTGCAGGCTGGTGGTGGTGGTGTAATGGTGTGGGGGATGTTTTCTTGGCACACTTTAGGCCCCTTAGTGCCAATTGGGCATTGTTTAAATGCCACGGCCTACCTGAGCATTGTTTCTGACCATGTCCATCCCTTTATGACCACCATGTACCCATCCTCTGATGGCTACTTCCAGCAGGATAATGCACCATGTCACAAAGCTCCAATCATTTCAAATTGGTTTCTTGAACATGACAATGAGTTCACTGTACTTAAATGGCCCCCACAGTCACCAGATCTCAACCCAATAGAGCATCTTTGGGATGTGGTGGAACGGGAGCTTCGTGCCCTGGATGTGCATCCCACAAATCTCCATCAGCTGCAAGATGCTATCCTATCAATATGGGCCAACATTTCTAAAGAATGCTTTCAGCACCTTGTTGAATCAATGCCACGTAGAATTAAGGCAGTTCTGAAGGCGAAAGGGGGTCAAACACAGTATTAGTATGGTGTTCCTAATAATCCTTTAGGTGAGTGTATATTCATATAATTTATATTATATATAAATATTTTATAAAAAAACATTTCTTAAATATATACATGCATGTGTGCGTATTTATATACACATAATACACATACATATATTATGTAAAAAAACCTTTTATTTTGGATGCGGTTAATCGCGATTAATCGATTTGACAGCACCAATATAAATAAAATAGTATATCAGTCTGGCGAGTAAACAAAAAAAATTTACTAGCCACTGACGATTCTATTGCCAAGGAGGGTTGACACTATATATTGACACAGCTCACAGCTCACCTTCAGTCCTTGTCTGGCGTTGCACTAGGAAAGACTCACTTCCCTGATCTCCTTGGTTTTCCCAGAGTGTGTCCCTGTCTCCTTGCGACTTCATCCCAGAGTTGGCTTTCGTGACTCACCTTTCATCTCGGCTGCTGAGGTATCCGTTTCTCCATCTCCATACTTCCTCTGTAAGACAACCATCAAGACTGTTATTCATCTACCATCTCTCACCGTGATACAAGTGCATCTGCTACACCCCATTCTCTGCCCTGTGTTCCCAAATAAAGTGTGTGTTTAGATCTTCACTAACCTTGTCCAGTGTGTATATCCTGACACACAATTACTGTCCCTAAATGTTTCTTAATACTTATGAAATTTCCTTTTGCATTATTTTTTTCAGAAATGTATGTTTTGGGGCATTATTATGATGTTTATTTTTTCAACAAATAGAGCTGGTTATTGCATCATAAGCTAGTCTTTATTTCTCGGTGAAACTGCACCTGTCTCATAAACATGAAGACATTGTTATTTCTTTTCCTAATATTTTCATTTTGGTGCCTTAACGGGATGAATATTTCACATTTTGGTTGAGTCCTGGAGAGGGAAAAAAACATCCTAGATATCTTAGATAAAATTTTCTACAGAATTTGAAGTTGTTTGAAGATTGCACATTGTGTCAAATGTGTTCTATAGTAAGTCTTTGATTTGTGGTACATAGAATGTTAAGAGAATATTACAGGAATATTTGAAAAGAATATTGCAATGCAACATAAGCTCAACCGCATTTTTGGCATAATGTTGATTACCATAAAAATAATTTAAACTTGTCTCTTGTCACATGGTTACGGTGAAGCACTTACAATGGGACTGAATGGCATCGGTTTCTTAAAGGATTTCAAAGCAGAAATGTTAAAGGGATAGTTCACCCAAAAATACCCCATGATTTACTCACCCTCAAGCCATCCTAGGTGTATATGACATTCTTCTTTCAGACGAAAACAATCTGAGTTATATATAAAAAAATCCTGGCTCTTCCAAGCTTTATAATGGCAGTGAATGGCAGCCCAAAAAAGTGCATCCATCCATTACATATCAATATATCCTCATGGCTCCGGGGGTTAATAAAGGCCTTCTGAAGCAAATTGATGGGCTTTTTTGGGCTTCAAATTTTGGGCTGCCATTCACTGCCATTATAAAGCTTGGAAGAGCCAGGAATTTTTTTTTATATAGCTCCGATTGTATTCATCTGAAAGAAGAATTTCACATACACCTAGGATGGTGTAATTTTCATTTTTTGGTGAACTATCCCTTTAAGCTTAAATTTGAACAAAATCATTTAAAAGGGCTATATGTAGAATTCAGAAGCACTCGTTATTAGCGACACCGGTGGCCATTAAGTGGACTGCAGTCAGCAACTTATTGCTCATGCTCGCACTTGTGCACATGTAATGTGCAAGAGACTGAATGTGATTCAAAGTCAACATATATTCACAGCGAAGTTGTTTTTCATTCTTTGCTTAGAAGTAAAGAGAAGTTAGAAATACTTTTGCAGCAATTTACTGTTAACGAACATCCAGATGCCGTCCATACTGCTGAGAGAGACGTTTAGATGAATATGTAAATATGTGCTGCATGCTTTCCTCTCAATAACAAAATAAACACACAACAAAGAAAACAACAGTTAAGAAAGCATTTGATCATAGCTCTGTGGATATGTTTGCACAAGCTCATCATGTTAACAGATGAGATAATTATAAGGTAAATTTGCATGACACAATAGCTGCTTTTCTACTGTCAGACCAGAGCCAGGGCATTCAACGGGCTGGGCTGGGCTAATAGCCTCTGACCTGTAGCACCGAGCCCAAAACCACACTGCGTTTCCACCGTCGGGCCAGAAACTCACTAAAACTTGCCCGTAACACGCCTCTCTGCAACAATGTCACACAAACCCATCATTTCACCAACAAATGGAAGTTTTATCAGAAAACTAATCAGAAAGTAATTACAGCAAACTAGCAAGATTCCAAGATTCCGTTTGTTGGCATTTTCGTTGTTTACTTAAAGATTTAAAACTCAAGCATCAATGGTTTACAACAGTTTTACAATAATAAGTGTAAGTCATGTCTTTTTGATTTTCCCAGGAAAAACATCCTTTACATAAATATCAGTTTTCTTTCATAGACAATGTAGGAAGCATTTTTTTAATTAATTCTTATTTTAAAACAATACAAAAGTGCATTATTTGAGCTGCAAAGTTGTTTAAATCGCCATGTTTACACGTTTTAGTGCTTATAGCGTCCATATGACTTAGATGAGCACTATTTCAATGCAATTGCTCACGCAAAGTTTTACACTAAAATCATTGATATTATAACAAATATTATTATCTAGTGGCTATACATTTTAAATGGTGATTATTCTAACGTTTGTGTAAGCTTTATTTTGATGGTCCCTTTTAAACATATAAGTAACTACATGTCAACTAATTCTCATTAGAGTATTAGTAGACTGTCTGCTTAATATCTGCTAACTCTTTATTGTGATGCTCCTCAGACATTCTACTGGCTATAAGTAACTTTGAAACTACATGTCAGATTATTCTAACCCTACCAGTCTACTAATACTCTACTAACACTCTAATAAGTAGTGTAGGTGCAATGTTACTTATAGTCAAAAGAATCTGTGAAAGTGTTTCCGCTGCTTTTTAACAAAAACTCCATAAAACACTTTAAAAGTTGTAAAAGTTTTAAAGAGTTGCTTTCCATTGTTAAGACTATCACTGCATCTGAAATCAGATAGCGTTGTCAAAAGTACACTTCGGTATCAAGTCGGTACTGAAATTAAAAAAATGTGATGCTTTGAGCGCTGTTGAGTGGAATCGTAAACACCTCTGATTGGCCATTGTGTCCACGCGCTCATCGGATATGTCTGTGATTAGCTACAATGATAGTATGTTAAAAACAGTATGTCAACAGAGTAGTATGTCCGAATCCATAGTATTTGAACAGTAGCAAAAAGTCCCCGGATAACCTACTACCTCTGCCAAGATTCTGAAGTGTGCATTCAATGGACTATGGTCTATGAGAGCAGAACATTCCTTTAATTCAATTTAAGTTGTGTATTACAGCATGTTGCAGTTCTTCAGTTATTGTCCAACTTGCGTTCAAGCTCCCACGGGTGCAATTGCTTCAGAAAACAGCTTTCACATTGTCCAGCCGAAATGAACTCTGACTTCTAATGGACTCGGGCTCCAGTGTGAAAAGGCCTTTATTTTAGGCGCAGTTAAAGGTGATCTACGAGGAAAGGAGGTGATGCTTTCATCAATCCAGAGCCAGTATGGGGTTACGTGCTTGACAGCATGCACAGTGGGCAGTAATTCTCTTTGAGACGGTGGCTCTAGTGCGCTTCTGAAAAGTATTTCATTTTCTAAACCATATGTTGACTGCAGAGCATAACTATCTAGACCAGAATTTATTTAAATGGAAGCATCAACTGTCCTAATGGCTAAGAAACCCCTATTAGTAGCAAGAGTCCAGCATGCTTCTTTAGTCGCTTTTAAGTTGTGAGTAACAAGCGGAGGCAGGAGAGCTTTGGATCAAGTTTCCAGCAACTTTTAATTGACTAACAAAACTCACTGACGCTTCTCCCAAAGATTTCTCACCTCACTGCAAAGACAAAGCTCCTGAGCGGCTCCAAAACCCTGCCGAGCGAGACGAAGAGCGAGTGAAGATTGTGTGATTGGGCAAGATAAAAAGACAGAGATCATAACATCTAACCACATCCAACAAAATCCAATCAATTTGAGCACATTTGTTTCTATAGGCTCAGGGTTATGAGCATTCCTCATGCTCTTTTCAGGTTTATTAGAGTAGAGTTGTGTGTACGCCCTCTAGAATCCCAATGTATCCTGATAAGCACACTACAGCATTTGATTTACTTCCTCATAACAGTTTCTATAGTAACCATTAAATGCCTCCACACTAGGGAATATTTAATATTGCTTCATTCCGTTAGAATCGTTCCCTTAGTTATCAAGAGCATTGATGGTGCAAATTGCCTTTTGCGGCACATTGTTTGCAACGTTCATTATTGGAGTGTGCTGTTACAGTTTTTCTCATAGTGATACTGATGCTCTTTTGTGGTGATATTTAAGAAAGGTCACGGGTCTGCTTCCTCGTTTTGTTTCTGGCCAACAAGGTTTTGGTTCCTTGATCTTTATTGATAAGGTAATTACTGCTACAGAGATTAACAAATCTGCAGCACGCGATAAGGTTCTGGATCTAATGACACTCTGCAGATTTGTAAAGCTAATTAACTTTCTGGGAGTTACTTCAGAAGTACTGTGGTGCAGTGATGGGATCAGACTGTAATTCAGAGTCCAAAATTCTGAGACCACATGGAAATTCTGGATTTTTTTTTAATTGAAATGAGGAAAATTGAAATGTAAAGGCACAATATGTAAGATTTTTGGATTAAAATATCCAAAAAACAGTCAAACAATGTTATATATTTTGTTGACTTGTGTAGGCCATTATCCCAAATGTTTCCAACAGTTGCACCTTGACTGAGCCTGTTTTTTTCTCCATTCTGTCACCTGATGGAGTTTGGGTTCCTTGCCACTGGCTTGCTTAGTTGGGGACACTTAATATTACCAATATTATTGATCTGACTGCACTGATTCTGTTGTATGAGAACTGAACTGAGCTGGATGATGACATCATTAATGCAGAACTGCTTTATAGATGAAATGAACTCATTTAATAATTCATGATCTTTACAAGGGAACAGAATCAACACTGAATTGTCTTCAGCTGAACAGTAGCCGGAATGCATACTATAAAGCTGCTTTGAAACAATCTAAATTGTATAAACCCACTCTATGCTGTATAATTATCATATGCATTATTTCAAGACTGTATTACCAAAATGCTTTTACCCAATCATTTTGTAAAGAGCTAAACTTTCTAGTAAGAATACTTTGACTCACACATGCATGTTTTTAAACGCTCGACATACTCGATTGAGTCCTGACATATCCTCCCCTAGCTATTTTACATTTTATTTGGGTATTAAGGCAGATGAAATATGCTAACTGGACTAAGACTCCCTCCCTGTTGGGATGCGTCTCCACCCACTACTGTGTTTAATGGGCTAGCTCTCTGACACACTGTTAACCGCCCTGCATAATGTCACACCTGCGGGCATAACAGAAGCGCAGACTTACTCCATTATTGCTGGCAGGTGGAATACCATATCTGCAGGAATTTGTTAGAGCTGTGCGTTAACGCTTGACTTCATGGGCTGATGTGAACGAGATTGAAACACGTTTCAAGGTTAGCTTTAAAGAATAATGATGAGTCAAGTTTAGACTGAAAAATTTAAGAGATATGGAGTGTGAGGAGATATTAAACGGCACATTGTGCACTTTTGTTCTTTATTACTTTTGAGACTAATATGCGTCAGACCGGGTTGTATCATATGAAGTTGATATCGGTGTCAGAAGTGGTGAAATATTTAGGAAATGTTGCTGGAACATCAGTGAATTGAAATGCAGCATGTATGTAACTGACATTTATGCACTTAGTTTGATAAGTCTGGTACATTTATTCAATGAATCGCTCTATATACTACATTACAGATCATAATCCTTGTGATTACACAGTTTAAAGATACTTTTGAATCACAATGCTGTGACTCCTGACTTCTTAGCCATAGTTGAACTATGGTATTTATATTATACAGTTTACGTGTGTTTGTGTGTGTTTGTTTGTTTGTGTGTATGTATGTGAATCTATTAATATAATATAATATAATATAAATTATTTAATATAATATAATATAATATAATAAAGTATATAAAGTCGTTTTATTGTTATTCAATCATCTTAGTATGCATTGAATTCATCAAGACTTGAATTTTAAGACAATGACTACAGTAAAAACATAATAATAGCACATTCTATTCTATTCTATCCTATACACACATGCGTGCATGCATACACATGCATACATACATTCATACACACATGTATGCATGCATACATGCATACATACATACATACATACATGCATGCATACATACATTCATACACACATGTATGCATGCATACATACATACATGCATGCATACATACATTCATACACACATGTATGCATGCATACATACATACATACATACATACATGCATGAATAAATACATGCATGCATGCATGCATACATACATGCATAAATGCATACATACACACATACATGCATTCCTACATACATACTTATACTTATTTATTTATTAATTTTTTTGTATGTATTTATTTATTTTAGAAAAGTAAGGGATAGTGTACATTAAAGTCTTTTTGAAACTTTCCTGTTATGTGCTTGTCAGTTATGCTGTTTTAAAATCATTATACAAAATTATTTCATAATTCAACACATAATACAACATAAAACACCATAGCAACAGTTAATGTTACTATAGTAAAACCAGGGTAAAGTTTGTCAAGGAAATCAAACCTTTTACTTGGAAAGGCATCGTCTGGCCATTATGTGGGTTGAGGTTAGCTGATGAGTTAAAGGAGCTAAAGGAGTAATGTTTATCATAAATATTTGCTTCAAAAACAGTTTTGGACTTTTCACTCTTTCTTTATATAGATTTGGGTCATTCCCGAAAATGGCCGCCAAGTGGACTTACTTGCTTTAAAAAAGGACTGTGTACCCATAAGGCATTGCTCTCACATTGCTGCTCTCACTATAGCTCTCAAGCTGAGCTACAAGAGAACATTAGGCTAATTTATGAAAACGGTTTGCTTGCCACAAAAAATCCTGTTCTCCCTTGATTTATGTAGCTTTATTTACATTTTGATGAATTACTTCAAGCACCTTCATTATTTTCCTCATAATGTTCCGAAATGCGGCACTTTTCACCTTGACCTCAATTGCTACAGACAATTTTAATACATGGATCTATTAACTCACCTTTACCACACTGATAATTTCACCTGTGCTCATATTCCACAAGTCTTTGTGTGTAGATCAATCAAAATATCACTGTGGCTTATAATAATTATTTTCGGGTTGAATGGTGTCGGTCATGGGACTCATGCCATGTATAATGATATGCAGGGATGTTGAAGCTGTTTTCCAGCGGTGATGAATAACTCCAATCTATGAAACTCATGAAATATTTAGTAGAATGACATGCACTGACCTCCGCTGGTCGAGTTAATTCCAAATGTAAAGTGGCCGCAGCAGCGTAATGGATGTGTCTCTCTATGAGATCGGTCGTCTGCTGCTCTGGTATCCTGCCAGCAGTTAAAACACACCTAAATGGAAGGAATAGCCCACCATTTGTGCCCACAACATTTGATGAAGTGCACTAAACACACACACCTGCTATTAAGTGTTGTGCTTGCTTAAATATATCAGTCCAAAATCAACTATTCTATTAAAAGTTTATGTATTGTAAAACATATGGAGCTCTCATTAATTATGTTAAGGATTTGGATTTAACAGATGAAGTGGGTAACTAATCTTTGTGATACTGATGCTCTTTTGTGGTGATATATAAGAAAAGTCACGGGTCTGCTTCCTAGTTTTGTTTCTGGCCAACAAGGTTTTGGTTCCTTGATCTTTATTGATAAGGTAAACAAACAGGAGGAGCATTCTTGTTCTGAGTTTTTTTTTTTTTTTTTTTTTTTTTTTATTATTTATTTCGTTTTTTTTTTTTTAGAGAAATGCAGTGATCTTATGGTTTTATGGAATTTGAATGAATGTAAAAGGCTGTATTTCAGAATATAAAATAAATGTTATTGTTAACTAAAACTGAAAATTTAGTTTTACTTAAAATAAAATATACAATTAACGTGTGTGTGTGTGTGTGTGTCTATATATATATATATATATATATATATATATATATATATATATATATATATATATATATATATATATATATATATATATATATATATATATATATATATATATATACTGTATATATATATACACATACATACTACTGATCATTTCCTCACTCCATTCTTACAATATTTCACAATATTGATGTTTTTACTGTATTCTTGATCAAATAAATGCAGTCTTGGTGTCCATAATAAGAAACCTCTTTCAAAAACATAAAGAAATCTGGCTGACCTCAAGCATTTGTTTGTGTGTGTGTGTGTGTGTGTGTGTGTACAGTTGTGGACTGTTCCTCACACAAAGCTGTTGCATGCCTTAATTTATAGCACTTAAGACTTTGTCTGTCAGAAATGTACTAAATTGTATTAAAAAAAAAAAAAGTCTATTGCAAAAAGAAAAAAATGCTCTCCTTACACAGAATAGCATGGTCTTTTCAATCTCTCATTTACTGTCTCGCTAGCTTTGTTATGCCTTTCTTTTCTCTTTTCATATAGTGCTGCGATAGCCTACAAGCCTGCTGATCACGTCCCCACTCCAATGAAGAAAGAAATTAGAAAAAACACTAACAGAAGGAAACATTGTGTGAGATTCCCCTCTGGCTTTCAACATCAGGCTGGATTCCATTATACAGATTATATCCTTTCCTTTACCTTTAGACACCCGTTGCAGACATATTGAACTGTCAGCCAATATCAAAAATAGATTTCTTGCTAAGATAGAGCCGATAATCAATTCTCATTCGGGATGCTGAATCACTCAGCAGGACTGGGCTGTTTCAGCATTGGATAAAAGCTCTCCTCTCTCTGCCACGGGTGAAGACCTACTCAGTTTTAGATCATACCTCAGTGCACCTATCTAAATGAGTGCCATAACTCAAATGGACGGGAATGCATTTGGACTGGGAACAAGCTTTGTATGAAGCTATATGGCTATTTTTAGTGTGGCACTATGCACATAAAAAAAGCTCTCAAAAGGGCTACTAGACAATTAATTAGCATCCAGGCTGTGCGACCTCTCTGAGTTTATTCTTTCCTATTACAGCTGTAATTGTATTGGATAGATAACTGCTGATATAACCTAATAGCCTTTAGCAATTGCGAGGAATAACAACTGGCAATGCAGTGAGGTAATCGACAAAGCTTTATGGATCAGCCAGGGGTCACGTGTTAATCCTAATTACAAGATTCTGCCTCTTGGAGCAATTTGCATACGTTCAAATATTCATCACGTTGAATTTATGCGTAAGCATGCTAACAATTACCTGAGTGCTATGTGAGAGATGCTAGATTTGAGAAACCACACAGAATTGGGATCATGTGGTTCACCGACAGCTTGATTAAAAAATGTCCTCAAATGTGGCCAGAATTATTTTAATTAGCATAGAGTGAATGTGCAAACACTGAGATTCCTTCATAACGTGTGAGGATGCAGAAAAGAGAGATGGAGGTCAGCTCGCTTTGCCATTATTATAATACTTAGAATTTTCTTCATTTAATGCCACTGAATGTTCTTTAATGACTTTCTTACAGGCCCTAAAGTGATTAGAGGCCCTATTAGAGTTTAAAAAACAGGAACTCTTCCTGTACTGTATATAGCTTTTTGTAATGTCTATTTGATGCTTTTCTCATTTAACACAATAATGACTTTAAAATATGTTTTGGGGGTAATTTCTCAGCCAAATTTGATGAGCGACTAATTAGATAAAAAAAAAAACTCTTGACAGACATAAATATATATATATATATAGTCACCCTAGGTAAATATGAGCAAAGGCGGCTGTGAAAATAAATCTGCATTGTTTATCCTTTTGATCTTTCATTCAGAAAATTGTCAAAATTCTAACCTTTAATTGAAGTAAAAGAAAGTGGGGGGAAACTCACATTATGAAATAAATGTTTTTCTTCAATGAATGTTGGCCACAATTATTGGCACCCCTAGAAATTCTTATGAGAAATATCCCTGAAGTAAATTCCCATTGATATTAATGTGTTTTTTTTGGGGGGGGGGTTTGTTTTATACCAGGGTGACTAGGAGCATGAAATTGTCCAGCCATGACTTCCTGTTCCACATGAGTTTAAATATGAGGAAACACAAAGGCCAAATTCCCTAAATCATCCATCACAAAGAATATCAAATCATACAGTTCTGATGTGCAGCAAAAGATTGCTGAGCTTCACAAAATAGTAAGAAAATAGCTAAATCATTGAAAATCCCTAATAATTAAGAAGTTACAATCAACTAAAGATGTTATGAATCTGCCTGGAATCTGCTATGGACATGTGTCTATATCATGCTAATGCACAGTGAGGAGGAGAATTTGAGTGGTCAAAGACTCTCCAAGGATCACAGCTGGAGAATTGCAGAGATTAGTTGAGTTTTGGGGTCAGAAAAAAAAAAAAAATAATAATATGTATGTATGTATGTATGTATGTATGTATGTATGTATGTATGTATGTATGTATGTATATATATATATATATATATATATATATATATATATATATATATATATATATATATATAAAATGTATATATATATATCAAACACCACTTACATCACCACTAGTTGTTTGGAAGGGTTTCAAGAAAAATCCTCCTGGCTCATCCAAAAACAAACTCCAGCATATTCAGTTGTCAGACACCATAGGTACTTCAAAAGGGACCTGGTTCTGTAGTCAGATGAAACTAAAAAAATAGCTTTTTGGAAGCAAACCCACCAGATGGGTTTGGTGCAAACAGGGATAAGAAAGTACCCCATGTCCATGGTTAAATATACTGCTGGATCTTTAATGTTGTGGGCCTACTTATTTTGCTGGAGGTCCTGGACATCTTGTTCAGATATATGGTATCATGGATTCTAGCAAATACCAACAGATAGAAAATCAGAAGCTCTGCGACAAAGCTCTACTCAACCTAGAAATCTTATAATGGGCCAATCTTCCATCAGGACAATGATCCAAAACAAGCATCAAAATCAACACAAATATATGCTATGGTAATATATATATATATATATATATATATATATATATATGCCATGTAAGCGACGCACACGCACCCGGCCATCCATGTGATGTAAAAGAAAACGTGATTCATCAGACCAGGCCACCTTCTTCCATTGCTCCATGGTCAAGTTGTGACGTGCCCACTGTTGGCACTTTCGGCGGTGGACAGGGGTCAGCATGGGCACCCTGACTGGTCTGCGGCTATGAAGCCCCATACGCAACAAACTGCGATGCACTGTGTATTCTGACACCTTTCTATCAGAACCAGAATTAACTTCTTGAGCAATTTGAGCTACAGTAGCTCGTCTGTTTGATCAGAACACACGGACCAGCCTTCGCTCCCCACGTGCATCAATGAGTATTGGACGCCCATGAGCCTGTCGCCGGTTCACCACTGTCCCTTCCTTTGACCACTTTTGATAGATACTGACCACTGCAGACCGGGAACACCCCACAAGAGCTGCAGTTTTGGAGATGCTCTGACCCAGTCGTCTACCCATCACAATTTGGCCCTTGTCAAACTCGCTCAAATCCTTATGCTTGCCCATTTTTCCTGCTTCTAACACATCAACTTTGAGGACAAAATTTTCACTTGCTGCCTAATATATCCCACCCACTAACAGGTGCCGTGATGGAGATAACCAGTGTTATTCACTTCACCTGTCATAATTTTATGCCTGATCGGTGTATGTTTTTATACTTTCATATATTTTTATATATAATTGAACCATGAAATATGTTGAAAGAAATAGGTAAAGTACTCTGTATAAGTAAAGTAGTCTATTACATATTGCAGTGTTGCAATGTACCTCAGATCTTGGAATCCTTGTCATGAAATACATAATGCTGCAATCATTTGATTGACTATGTAATTACCAGAATTGATAATCCTCAGAGGTGTGATAAAATCCACACGTATTAGAGAAGATTCCGTAATTAGAAGTAATGAAAGAAAGTAGGCCTATGTTGAGATGCAAAAGCTGTCTCTTCCGATATAAGTCAATATGCTCCAACAGTCTGTGAAGGGGCTTGGGGTTTCTTCCACTTTAGGCAAAAACACTCTGATTTTCATGAGTTTTCTGAGGTGCTCTGAAACTTCCTACAGCTGCGTTCCCTGCGGTCCAAATGAGAGGATTACCTCACGATCGCAATAATCCCCCTGCTACAATGGGACACCTGCCCGCCGTTACCAAAACACATCCTGCCAGATACGTCAGACACAGACCTGAACAATCACTCTCTTGAAGTGCTGTCATAATCTTTTCAAATCTAGCCGGCAAGAGAGAACTTGTTCGTTTGAGCATCAACTTTTGCAGCTACTGATTGCCTATAAATAATGTGTTATATATGACTTTATTGGCAAGTCAAAGGCTGCATCTTCTGTGGTGTTGTTGTTAGCATTGTTAGCGTGCTCAGTCACATGGTGAAAGGATCAGCTTTATCTCAAAACATTTGTTCGAATGTCTTTGCCAGGCAAATTTGTGGTTGCCAGAGCTTGACAGACTACTGGCCGAAAACCGGGAATTAGAGTGCAAGTCTGATAGCTTTGGTCCAGCAGTTGCAGGGCTGTGCAGAGACTGCCTGAAAAGAGCAGTCACGCAGCCTTATTGTCAAAGCAGAAGTAGTAGATAGCATAAACTCTTGTTTGCACATAATTGTTCATGTTTGACAAGTTGGGTTTAATGTTAAGAAGATTAAGAAAAGAAAATGATAGTTACTGGGAATTGAAGTGACCATAAAAGTCTCCTGTTGCCTGATTAGTTTGAACCCTGCAAGGTACAAAAGTGTAAGGCCAATATTACTTTAGCATACAACATTTGTCATGCAATTTTCTGTTTCTCTTTAATGCACAAAAAGGCCCCTAAAATAAATAGATGACCAGTGTTAACCAGTGTTAGCTAGGCATGTTTGTAGTGCACAAGAGGTGCGTCATGGGATGATTTTTAAACAGTATTGAAGGAATTCCCATTAATAAAATATCAACATTTTCTCGGAATTAATAAAAACCTTTACAGTTGAAATATTATTGCAAAGCTAAATTAGTTATCTTCCTTTGTAATTCAGTTTAATCAAAAAAATCTGTCTCTCTGTGCAGTCGAGTCAAACTAGACAGTGTCAGTTCGGGTAACTAGTCCATCTGATTGGCAAGATGAAAACTTCAAAGTATTGCTTTCATTTTTTTCCATGCTGACTCATCCCATCTCTTACAGGGCCTGTTATCCATGCAATATATGACAACCAGACTGCTCTGCAATTCATGAGGATGAGGATTTGATTTCACTTTTTAGCTTATCCTGCACATGTGCTTGAAATATCACATTTATTTATTTATTTTAATTCTATGAACAAATGTTTTTCCCCATTAACATTTTGTCAGTGGAACACTTGCCCCAATTGATAGTGTTGTACATGTTTGCCAGGGCATTGCGGATGTGTTGCTAAGGTGTTTTATTTATTTATTTATATATATTCATGAAAGAATCCTGAAAAAAAAATGGGTCATGCACTGCATTGTTTTATAATGTTCTCTGGGGTGCACTTGTAATCTTAGTGTGATTTTTACATTAAAAAAAATATGAAATAAAAAAATTTAGTAATATAAGGCATTTTCCTACCCTGATTTTAGACTCTGATTTGAACACTCTGTTTGAAGGGGCGTGTCTGCAGTGAGACTTCAGTGTAAGATGCCCACTACTGTGATTGGCTAACATCTTTGCATATGAAATAGCTATGTATTACATGTGTATAGCATGTTTTTACTATTACAGCTCTCAAGGTTAAAAGTGTTGATTATAGCATTATATTTAGATCTGTGGCATTCAATTCAGATCGTGGCATGAAAGGTTGCAATGATGTAGCCGATCCACAGACATGTTGAGCGCATGAATGTTTGATTATAATTGTTATAATTGATTATAACAGGAGTTTTGGCGTGAGTTCAGAACTCAGTCACTGATAAACTCACGCTGTTTGATTGACAGCTCCAGCAATTGCAAAGGCGCTCCTTTGATCGCTTTCTATATATAACGTAATCTCAGTTTAAATAACACATTATTTTCATCCTACTAGGAGATACAATGTGAAGTTTACCATTTAGTCACTGGTTTGATTTACTGACACATAGAGCATGAACATCTGTACATGAATCATTACATATCAGAAATCACTGGTCACAGATCAGGCATTAGCATTAACACAGTTACTTACATGTTGTGTCATTACTGTCGAATCCATATCGTAAATGTCTGTTTGCAAAGACGGCACCGAAATTTTGATTGATTTACCAAAGAATCCACAGTGAAATGTATCGTACAAACAAATAATGAACTAAGACATTCACATTGTTAAAAATAAATAGCATTAGGACCCTTTAGAAGATAATGTTATTTTTAGTCCAGTGATCCTGTATTGCTCTTCTCTCATCATCTCACTAACACACCAGTGGGCGGGGCCAAAGTAACAATGATGAAGTAGGCGCTGTTCTTCTGCAAAATGAGTTGTTCTCTGGGCTTGGTAACAATAAAAGCTGTTTTTGGACTAACAAGGAAGTTTTCAGTTCTGAAACTTACAGGATATTCTTATAGTATGATGACCTCATGTCAAAAGCTCAAGGAAAGTTTGATTTCTCAATTCATGACCCATTTAACTGTTTTTAATATTTATATAATAATGTTTCTTGAGCAGCAAATCATCATATTAGAATGATTTCTGAAGGATCATGTGACACTGAAGACTGGAATAATGATGCTGAAAATTCAGCTTTTCCATCACAAGAATACATTACATTTTAAAATACAGTAAGATAAAAAACCCACTTATTTTAAAATTGCAATCATATTTTTAAATATTACTGTTTTATTGTATTTTCGATCAAATAAATGCAGCCTCGGTGAGCATAGGAGATTTCTTTAAAAATGTTATTTTAAAATAGTTTCCACTTGTTTTATGCACAACATTTTTTGGTAACGCTTTAGATTACAGCCCGGAAAGTACTGCGTAAGTAAAACAAATTTACAGCGTAACTTTCAGTAATTATAGTGTAACTATAAAGTACATACGTGTAGGTGTAAGGGAACAATATGTAAATATGTATGGAAAATTAACAAATTATTTATACTGTAAGTATTTTTTAATTAAGGAGTAATTATCCGTGTAGTTACAGGGTAAGTATGAATCTGCGGGCTGTAAATTAAAGTGGTGTTTGTTACCCTCTTCTTTCATGTAGTTACATGGTAAGTACAATAAAAACAAATGTACACAATCTGATATCACTCGGAAATCTTTATATGAAAAACAACTTTCAAAACAGATTTACAACACTTCTTATTCGTTTCTCTTGCTTGGCTTCATTGTTCCTCTTGTTCCTCTTCTTTTTCGTTCTTGCCACAGATGAATCTTAAGAAGGAATCCCATGTCTCTAGCTATTATTAAAAGACAATACAGTACCCCCAGAAATGTCCTCACCATTTACTCGTCTTTTACCCTCATGACATCCGAGATGTATACGACTTTCTTTCTTCAGTTGAACACAGAAAAATAATCTCTGCTAATGAAAACTCATTTGGATTCCTAAAAGTTGAAGCATCAAACAGCACATACAGCAATAACGACAGCAATCCATACATAATCCATTAGAGGGTTAAGTTCACACTTGACATAACTTGAAGCGTGACGTGAGCGCGTCGAGAAACTCTGGTCACGCGGATGTGGGATGCCGTCGGTTTTTATCAGATTTTTTTTATTAATGCTCACAACAGTATACAAACATAATATATGATAATAGCAATGAGAAACAAACAAGACAGGAATACAGAGACGCCAGTTCTCGTGTGAGTTTCAGATGAAACTCGCGTGAGTACGTCATGAACGCTTGAAGCTTCGCAATGCTCTTTACTCATGCATGCGCTGGTAATAGTTGGTCGGAAGCGAAAATATGAGTCAATTATGAGAGCATTTCTGGGTGTACTTTTTATTTTAATAATTATTAATACAGAATAGCAAAAGACATGGGATTCCTTCAGTGGAAATAATGAAAATGAAGAAAAGGAACAAGAGGAGAAGCCAAGCAAGAGAAACAAAAAAGGGACAAAACGTGCTTTTTTCTGTCAAGATGTTAGTATTTAAAAATTTTAAGTTTATTTAAAAAAATTAATAAATGAATAAGAAATGTCATAAATCTGTTTTGAAGTTATATCAGATTGTGTACATGTTTTTATTGTATTTACCTTGTAACTACATGAAAGAAGAGGGGAACAAACACCACTTTAATTTACAGCCCGCAGATTTAAACTTGCCCTGTAAGTACATGGAATAACAAGCAACACTTACCTACACATACATACTTTATAATTACACTATGATTACTGAAAGTTACAATGTAAATTAGTTTTACTTACGCAGTGCTTTCCAGGCTGTAATCTAAAGCATTACCCTTTTTTTTCTGTTATTCTTATTCTAACAGGTTTTTTTTTTTTTTTGGCAGTGCAGTGCTGTGCAGTTGGAGCAAGGTTAGCTTTAATAAGTGTATGTTTTTAATCATGACGGAAATCCATACCAAACCAAAAGCTGCAGCTCAATACTTTGATAAGCCTTCCATAGCTTGACCTTTAGCATGTGGTCACTACAAGTTCATCCACCACTGGATCTACCTCCATGATCCAACCTCTAAATTCACTGAGCTGGATCAGCTAGCTGATCTTCTGCCAGATGGGCTAATGGAAGCCCTGGATGTGATCAGTAATGCTGGTAAATGACGGCTCCTCTGGGCCTGGCGGCCTAATGCCTTGGCTTTAGTTTCTGCACTCTGTCCACTCCAGCACTGTGGATGGCTTTCTGATGCTCCTATATCTGTGGGAGAAGACTTAGATGTGTCACAAAATACACACAACACCCCATTTGAGGTAAATATCAAGAATGAATAGCGAATCCCTCCCTAGAAATTCTCTTGTAATGATGCAGCTGTAATCTCATGGCTGCAGGGCTTGAATACTTGGTCAAACATGATCTATAGAGGCAGTTGGGCAGTACATTTTGTGGCTTATATTGTAAGAACCGTTTCATGGCTGGCTATTATATTGATGGTGGAATGTGGTGGCATGTGAGCCGATTAAAGTTATGAGTAAACAGAGAGAAAGAAGAAAAAATATTTTTAGATACTTAAATATTTAAGTATTAATCTAAGTTGTTGATGTTGTTTTTCAATTTTATTTAGTATCATGCAGATGCTATTATAGTTAATATTTTGAATTAGATTTGATATTTAGATTTTCCATTTTCATTTTAATATCTGTTAAAGTTTTAGTAATTTTGTTGTGGGTTTTGTCATTTTTATAAGTTTTTGAGTTTGTATTACTGTTGTGTTTTAGTTTTAGGTCTTTTTAGTACATCAAGGTAAATTCAATGAATATTTCATATTTTATTTTTTTATTTTATTTACCCTGGCTGGTATTTTGCTGAAATAAAATTTTTGCATTGACATAAGAGCAAGTAAATAATGTAAAAATTTACATTTTTTGGTGAACTGTTCTTTTAACGTTCAAGGGTATACACTCACCTAAAGGATTATTAGGAACACCATACTAATACTGTGTTTGACCCCCTTTCGCCTTCAGAACTGCCTTAATTCTACGTGGCATTGATTCAACAAGGTGCTGAAAGCATTCTTTAGAAATGTTGGCCCATATTGATAGGATAGCATCTTGCAGTTGATGGAGATTTGTGGGATGCACATCCAGGGCACGAAGCTCCCGTTCCACCACATCCCAAAGATGCTCTATTGGGTTGAGATCTGGTGACTGTGGGGGCCTTTTTAGTACAATGAACTCATTGTCATGTTCAAGAAACCAATTTGAAATGATTCGAGCTTTGTGACATGGTGCATTATCCTGCTGGAAGTAGCCATCAGAGGATGGGTACATGGTGGTCATAAAGGGATGGACATGGTCAGAAACAATGCTCAGGTAGGCCGTGGCATTTAAACGATGCCCAATTGGCACTAAGGGGCCTAAAGTGTGCCAAGAAAACATCCCCCACACCATTACACCACCACCACCAGCCTGCACAGTGGTAACAAGACATGATGGATCCATGTTCTCATTCTGTTTACGCCAAATTCTGACTCTACCATCTGAATGTCTCAACAGAAATCGAGACTCATCAGACCAGGCAACATTTTTCCAGTCTTCAACTGTCCAATTTTGGTGAGCTCGTGCAAATTGTAGCCTCTTTTTCCTATTTGTAGTGGAGATGAGTGGTACCCGGTGGGGTCTTCTGCTGTTGTAGCCCATCCGCCTCAAGGTTGTGCGTGTTGTGGCTTCACAAATGCTTTGCTGCATACCTCGGTTGTAACGAGTGGTTATTTCAGTCAAAGTTGCTCTTCTATCAGCTTGAATCAGTCGGCCCATTCTCCTCTGACCTCTAGCATCAACAAGGCATTTTCGCCCACAGGACTGCCGCATACTGGATGTTTTTCCCTTTTCACACCATTCTTTGTAAACTCTAGAAATGGTTGTGCGTGAAAATCCCAGTAACTGAGCAGATTGTGAAATACTCAGACCGGCCCGTCTGGCACCAACAACCATGCCACGCTCAAAATTGCTTAAATCACCTTTCTTTCCCATTCTGACATTCAGTTTGGAGTTCAGGAGATTGTCTTGACCAGGACCACACCCCTAAATGCATTGAAGCAACTGCCATGTGATTGGTTGATTAGATAATTGCATTAATGAGAAATTGAACAGGTGTTCCTAATAATCCTTTAGGTGAGTGTATATACATAATTGAATTTGTATTTTTGTCCACTAAATGGACGATCGTCATTTTGGTACAATATAGTATATTATAATTATAATGCTATATTACAATAAATATTTTACAATATAAATGTTTCTATTACATTTGTTCCTGTCAAACTATATAAAGTATGTCTACTCTAAGGTCTATGACATTTAAAATAATAACTCTTATAATAAGTCTTATTTTTTTCTATTGTTTCATGCAGTTTAAAGCAGGGGTCAAAAATTATTGTCAAATTAAACATGACTCTGTGTGTTACGGCTGTATGTTAATAATGAGTGATACTTGAAGGCAGATAGAGTTACAAGTGGGCCGGGTAATTACCTTGTTAAGCAGTGTTTGAATCCCAGTGTTAAGAGACAAAAGGCTGTTTTTATGTTTACCAAATGAGCAAACCCCATGCGGGGCAGAGGCGCTTTTTTTTTCTCTTTAATTGTAATTCCAACCTAATGGTAATTAAGGGTTTTATGAGCAGGTTTTCAGGAACGAATTGTGATCATAAATCGTGGGACACCTATGGATAATTTAGCATTAATTTAAAAGTTTTATAATTGTTTTATAATGTATTAATATACACAACTGTTTAGGGTCGGTAAGATTTAGAAAGAAACTAACTTACTCAGCAAGAATACATGTTTTATATATGTATAAATATACACCGATCAGGCATAACATTAGGATGAAGTGAATAACACTGATTATCTCTTCATCACGGCACCTGTTAGTGGGTGGGATATATTAGGCAGCAAGTGAACATTTTGTCCTCAGAGTTGATGTGTTAGAAGCAGGAAAAATGGGCAAACGTAAGGATTTGAGCGAGTTTGACAAGGGCCAAATTGTGATGGCTAGACGACTGGGTCAGAGCATCTCCAAAACTGCAGCTCTTGTGGGGTGTTCCCGGTCTGCAGTGGTCAGTATCTATCAAAAGTGCTCCAAGGAAGGAACAGTGGTGAACCGGCGACAGGCTCATGGACGGGCAAGGCTCATTGATGCACATGGGGAGCAAAGGCTGGATCGTGTGGTCCGATCAAACAGACGAGCTACTGTAGCTCAAATTGCTCAAGAAGTTAATGCTGGTTCTGATAGAAAGGTGTCAGAATAAACAATGCATCGTAATTTGTTGCGTATGGGGCTGCATAGCTGCAGACCAGTCAGGGTGCCCATGCTGACCCCTGTCCACCGCCGAAAGTGCCAACAGTGGGCATGTGAGCATCAGAACTGGACCACGGAGCAATGGAAGAAGCTGGCCTGGTCTGATGAATCACATTTTCTTTTACATCACGTGGATGGCTGGGTGCGTGTGCGTCGCTTACCTGGGGAACACATGGCACCAGGATGCACTATGGGAAGAAGGAAAGCTGGCGGAGGCAGTGTGATGCTTTAGGCAATGTTCTGCTGGGAAACCTTGGGTCCTGCCATCGATGTGGATGTTACTATGACACGTACCACCTACCAAAGCATTGTTTCACACCATGTACCGCCTTTCATAAAAACGGTATTTCCTGGTGGCTGTGGCCTCTTTCAGCAGGATAATGTGCCCTGCCACAAAGAAAAAATGGTTCAGGAAAGGTTTGAGGAGCACAACAATCGAGTCCATGCCTCGACGGGTCAGGGCTGTTTTGGCAGCAAAAGGGGGACCAATACAATATTAGGTCATAATGTTATGCCTGATATATATATATATATATATATATATATATATATACACACACACATGTATATACAGTATATCAACATTGATAACGATAACTCATAGTTATATCTTGTTGCATAATGTTTATTTAAATAATTATATACCTCTGTTGTAGTATTTCAGTAAATTTCTCTTCCTGTCACTGTAATGCAGCATCCTGAGGGCGTGGCCAATTCAAATTCCAGCTCATGAATTACAAATTAGCCAATTCTAAATGTTGCCAAACCCTGGTGAAACAGTATTTTTGATAGCCCAGAAGAAAAGGAAAGCCATATGATCATTTTTACCCCTCAGGAGCCACTATTACCACTGCAAACAACACAAGACCACCTCTGACCATTAATCACTAGACAGCACACTCCTTCTCTGAAGAGCAATAGAATTTCATCCCACTCAGCTCAGCTTTAGTACGGACGCTAGTGTGAAAAACTCATCTTCAGGTAATTTCATGAAAGAGTAAGAGTTGCAGAACTTTTACAGCTTTTATGTGTTTAAGTTTTTAGCCAAGGACACACCATCTAATTAAAGTAATGGCCTTCCTCACGATCAATGAGCCAAGAGTTGTAGTTGCAGCGTTTCTCGTGGCAGCCAGCGAAACCCCAGTACTGTGTCTTTGTCTTTCATTCTATGCCAGATGTACCTTGGCAAGAGGAGGGGAACATTAATTACCCTGTAAATATTAGTTGAGAGCACATTCTCTCTCTCCAGTCTCTCTGGGTTTGTCTCAATTGTCTTTCTGAATTAGTTTTAAGTGCATTACCCACAGTCCTCACTCCATAGAAATTCCCATAATGCAATGTATAAGCATTGGGTGCTCACTATATTACACCTACTGGCTATGCTGTCATATGTTCATATAGGCCTCACAAGTGTAAATGTAATGCCGGGTTCAGACTACACAATATTTTTGCCTGTTACGATAGTCCGATTATGCGATTTTGACATCTAAATTCTTGTGTCGTGGACGAGACTGAGCAGAATGAGACCCGTCGCCTTATTTAGTCCTGAGTGTGGTTAGACCAACAGCGGATTACAGATGGATTATTGAGGGAATTAATTTCGCACCTGGGTGAAACTGACAGATCTGAAACAGGTGTTTGAAAGGTTTTCCCTGCACAACATTCAGCCTCTAGCTTTTGTAGCCTGGTCTCATGGGGAGAATGTGATTTAAATTTCTAATTGTTGCCAGAGATTCAAACCATTGCAGTTTTCAGGTGAAATGTTCATTGGTAGCTAGATTTGAGTCATTCTCAGGATTTTTTTAGCCTCTCTTTCAGACACATATTGTTTAAATGGGTCATGAACTAAGAAATAAAATTTTCCTTGAGCTTTTGACATATAAGAGGTCACACTATAAGAATATCCTGTAGGTTTCATAACTGAAAACTTTTTTGTTAGTCCAAAAACTTCTCGGTTACATATGTAACCCACGTTCCCTGAAGGAGGGAACGGAGACGTTACGTCAGAACGACTGACGAATGGAATAGCAAGACCCCATTCGTCAGTCGTTCTGACATAATGTAGAACGTGATTGACTGAAAGTGAACAGCCTTTATTGTTACCAAGCCCAGATAACGACTCGTTGTGGAATGTGCCTATAGATAGGTGAAAGACCGCCTCTGCAGAAGAAGAGCAACACCTACTTCATAATTGCAACTTTGGCCCCGCCCACTGACGTGTTAGTGAGATGATGAGGAGAGAGGAGCAATACAGGATGGACTACAAATAACATTACCTTCCAAAGGATCCTAATGCTAGGAATGTGGTTATTTATTATGTCTCGGTTGAACATTATTTATTTGTATACGGTACATTTCACTGTGGATTCTTTGGTAAATCAGTCAGCTGCCGTAGTGAAATTTGCAGTGTTTTTAACATTTAGTTAATCATGAGTTCTGAGCGCTCTCACATAACTTTGTCCTCATTCATTTGTATGTTCATCTGTAAGTGTTGATTGGACTGTTTAATATTAGGATTTTGTTTAAAATCCTCCACCACGGCACCATCCTGCATGCCCTTTAATGTAAATGCACATGAATGAATGAATGAAATGCCTCATTCATTCATTCATAAATGCAGATTATATTAAGTTTGCTAAAACAAGGTCCATAGGGATGGTTTGTTGAAGACAGTGTTGAAGAGCTTGAGTTTTGACCTCTGCCCCACTCGACAACCTCCAGTGAACCAGACCATCAAATATAATCCGCACCGTTTTGCCCCACATCAGTACCTGAAGTAACTAAAGCTCTTCTGGCTGAACGAAAGCAAATCCCTGTAGAAATGTTCTAACATCTACTGGAAAGCCATCCGGGGAAGCTTTTATAGTAGCAGATGGGAACCCAGTATTTATGACAATTATTTTAGAATAAAATATTCAACAAGCAGGTGTCCACATTCATTTGGTAGTAAAATGTTTTGCCAGAGTACCAGATCACTTTTATGATTTATTATTATTTTCTGGATTTATCAGGGAGAATCAGTGATAATGCACTGGTTGTTTTACACGTTAAATATTTGTGTATATTATAAAACAAAAACAAACAAATAAAAACCAGCTGTGGTGTAAACTATGATTACGTTTTGCTGGTAATTTATTTTCCTTCAATTTAAAGAATTTAACCTAAAGATATAACTCGAAAGATTTAAAATTAAATTTCAAACATGGCCTCAGAGTAAATGTACTGCAAGCCAAAAAACTTTAACTTTGCTTTTTAATAAACTGAACAAATGTTTAGTTAAATTTTATGGAAGAACATTTCCCAGAATGCTCAACTTTTTATTAAGTATATTACATAATCAAATGTTGATGTCAGTATTTATTCACTGTAAAAAGTGACCAGTTGACTTAAAGGCACAATATGTAAGATTTGTTCCAAAAAACACTAGAACAATGTTATATATTTTGTTGCCTTGTGTACTTACATTATCCCAGAAGTTTCCAAGAATGTTTAAATCCAAAGGAACAAGCAATTTTAACCAGGACACGGACCATGTCTGTGTTTCGCCTATCAATGACATCATACCCTCGATTTCCAGTTTTGTTTTGTAGAAACAATGGAAACACCAAAGACGCTTTAATATATTATGTGTTTTATTAGACAGGTGAGCAACTGTACATTCATTGACAGAAAACTAATCATTGTTATATAGCTCAACACAGTTAGTCTTATTGTTTAAATCTAATTTTCTTGATTTACTGCAAGTACCATGTTTTACCATAACCTAATATCGATCTAGCTTACTGCACTGTGCAACTCATTGTAGCTGCCAAGCGATCATTATAACATAACTTTTAACACACCCAAATGTATCTAATTTGATAAAACAGCGCTGCGTTACCCATACGCATGAGCGGAAGAAGCGGAGGCGGTCACCTGCGGCATAATAAAAGCTCCACTGATCTCGAGCCTTGTATCATGCTTTTCTCTCATTAGCAATCGTTCCAGTGACCTCATTCAGCCCCACCCTGCTTCATACTACATTAATATTAATAAATCTTTAATACATATATAATATACAATAGCTCATCCATGAATATGATTTCTCCCCGAGTCCAGTTAGATTCTTTTCCACTGGCTGTAGATGTGAAGACAACAACTCCCATGATTCCGCAAAATCAAGGCGTCATCAAGCTACGACTTCGCCTCTAGCAGCGAAAATTACATATTGTGCCTTTAACTTAAAAAAAAAAGTGAGGAAACCTGTTGCCTAAAAATTATTAAATAAACTTCATGTGCAATTAAAAATATATATATTGTCAAGTTCACATACCTTATTTTTTTTTAATTATGCATGAAGTTTATTACGTAATAATTTTAAGGCAATGGGTTTCGTCACTTTTTTATGTTAAGTCAACTGATCACTTTTTACAGTGTGAAGTCATCTGAAAAGGATGTGGTGCATATTTTGTGGTGCTGTACTTGGTTTTAACAGTACTGAATTCTACTAAAGTAATATTCTACATATCAAGCAATTGAATATGTATAATTAATTTGGGAAAAAATATGTAATTATTTGTGCATTGGTGAAATAACTTGTGTTGCAGTAATGAAATCCCTCAGTTGTGTGACTATGTCTCTAAGCCATTGCAGTCTTTCGTGTCCACATTTCTAGAGACATAATGTCGCATTAACTGTGGAGCCTATCCCACCTATGCTTAGAGGGTGCACTTGAGTCTCCTTCTGAAATATAAAATGACAAATAGGACATTCTACAGCCTCATGGAGTTCACGGGAACGCAAAAGACCACAAGTGCACTTCAAGTGCGCAATTAGGACCGAGGCAACTCAGTTAATTCCTTTTTTTTTTTTTGTCATTCCAGGTCAACATCCTGTTAGGAATTCAAAAGAGAGGCTATTATTTAATTGCTAACTTTTCAGGTGTAATCAAATAACACCCATTCTTAAGAACAAAAGCAAGTTTTACCTAGATTGTATGACTGCATCACAAGCTTTTAAACGTTTCTAACCAGGAAACACTGGTCTTTATCTGAACAGTCCACTGCTCATCATTAAATCCATCTAAATTTTGTCCCCACCTACTCTGCTCATATTCCCTACATTATTGATCACCTTCAATTTTCTGTCTTTTCATCAGCTTCAACAATGCATTTGCACCAAAAGAATCAAGACCACAGCACCTCACCTTTGATAAGGACATTGATGTTAGTCATTACAAAAATATGACTCTGCCCTAGAAGTTTGTCCTCCCTAGAGGGTCTCCTACATCAAATCTGAACTCATCTTGACTTTCTATTTTCTCTTTGAGGAAGCCGAAGTTCACTCAGCAGGCGCTAATGTCTTCAGATGTCTCTCACCCCCTCGGGCCACCAGACTCTGCCTGGACCACCCAATCCTCAGAGGAGCCCTATATATCTCCAAGTTCTTCACTTTTACCAAACCTGCTAAGTACCTGTGAGAAAATTTGTTTTGAATGAGGAAGCAAGGGGTTGAGAGCCAAGATTGTTCAAATGTTGTAGATCTGGAATTGGTGATAAAAAACACTGGTTATATATATATATATATATATAAATATATAAACTCTCTGATGTGTATGATCGCATTGGTAGATAATTTCACACTGGTCCCTGAAGTTTATGATCCCATTAGATTTGCACGTCTAAAGTATCATAATTGTGGTACATGTGTCTATTAAACTAGCCTAATTAGTTTTTGCACTCTTGTACTTTGATTATGTACAGACAAACAAGACAAAGTAAAATTATTCAAATGATCTTTGTTTAGCATGAACAGATGATAAAAAAGTCCATTTAGGGTGTGTTCACACCTGTAGTTCGGTTCTCTCATTTGGTCCAGACCAAAAAAGAAAAATTATACATTTAGTCCTGGTTCGCTTAGAGTTCATTTGACATTTTGAACACCGAACTTAAAGATACAAAAAAAAAAATTGCAACAGAACTCACCAAACATCCAAAACAATTCTGTGTGCTGGGCTAAATGCACTCGTTTTATGTGAGCACATATGGTGGTATTTTTACCAGCTAAGAACTCGTTAAGAGCTTATAAAATGTGTAAAGGAGACAAAAGAGTGGCAGGAATCCAATCCAACACAAACCAAGATCAGCTGCAAGAAGATGCAGTTACATGACTGTACTAAACTGTAATGGGTAGAAAAAAAACAGGTATGCTTGAGCATTCTGTCCTTTTTAGGGTCACATCTTGTGACATCACATCCTGTTTTTGGTTCGTTTAGATGTCTTCAGTCCATGTTGCGTTCATGTTTCAGTCAAACCGCACCAGAGAATGTTTGGAAACGCACCAGAGATTCCATTGTGCGCACCAAGGTTTGGATTGCAGTGAACTGCACAAACAGAGCAATCGCACCATAGTTTGTTTTAATCTAACAAAACCTGCCTCAAGTGTGAACTCACCCTTGGAGTCCATTTAATGAATTAAATATGCAGAGTTAACAGTTCCATCTTAGTGTAAGTTTCAATAAGAATGACAATTTAGCAGGTCTCTTATGTAACGAATTTTTATTCCATCTGCATAGCCAATAATGTGTCTTGAGAGGTAATGTAGGTTCACTATATGAATATGAATTAGTGAATATGAGAATAGAAATATGCCTGAACAGACGGTGGTGATTAAAAAGGTTTTCAGTCAAGTCATGAGGCCCTAGTGTTATGACATGTAGTATACTACTGATAATGAGGAACAGATTATTTGCTGTAATCAGTCAGTGGCTATCACAGAGAAATTCAACAGGAAAAAGATACAAGAGATACAATAAATACACACATACAGAAAAAAGAGGGAAGGAAAGAGATGTAATCATGAGGAGGAATTCATGGAGAGGCAAATTGAGATTAAATTGGAGCGGTTTAGTTAAAGTATTCGCAAGTGAGACGGAAAATAAGCATTAGATTTGTCACTATTGAGGGGACTTTTATTATGTGCTTTTTACAGCAGATAGCTTAATTCCTACAATTCAGTCCTG